>OX940733.1:12258985-13477914 GCA_954870855.1 Scutellaria minor
ATTCCCTTATATACCAACAAATGGCAGATGATCATGTGTTTGAGCTATACAATTTTACCAGTGACAATTAAAAGCTTAATCCAAGGGATATAAAGTAACAGGGACACCATCAGCCTAAGCTTGGATTAAACAAGACTGTAAAAAGCAATAAATAACAAACATCCACTCAAGCAGATATTTCTATGAACAAATGGAATGTATATCTCAAGTGTGACAACTCAATCCCCTTACCACCAAAAACGAGATGATCATGTCATGAGCTATACTATTTTACCAGTAACAAATCCAAAATTTCAAATTCAACTCAATTCCTTAACTACATGACTTGTTCAAGCTTTATATAGCAAGTAAGAACTCAATAACAAGACAAGTTATCCAACTTGACAGTGCTCCTGTGATAAAGAAGATCATTGCAAGTGATAATTACATGGAGTTTGACTATTGATCAAAGACAAGTAGATAGTTAGTAGTCTGCTACAAACAATCATGTTAAATATATAGAACTCAAATCTTTCATCTGCATATAGGTACTACTTTTTTTAAGAGACACCATGTTATCTAACTTAAATTATAATTTAAGATTTCAAATTACACACAAAAAATGAAAGAATACAGAAGGCAACAATGGCATGTTCACAAAAGGAATTGTCATCTACCTAGTCAAAACTAGCAAAAAACCAATTGTAGAGAATTGTTGAAGCATATATTAACAGAGGAATTATGAGACTTTAGACACCAAAGTGGAAAACGATTCCTCCTTTTAGATCAACCAAACAGCAGCATATAATATCCACTCCCCTGATTCTAGTGTGTATAAATCATATCACTTCAACTATAGATCAGGTATTTTCATAAGCAACTCAAGTAACAAAGAAACCCCATGACATAAATAACCAAAGCATCGAATGAAAGCCTTTTACCAAGATACAGAAGGAACCAATACTATAAGTTATAGGGTGAATGAAAACCTCGATTAGAGAGTGAAAAGAACATGTGCAAGGATACATGTGAGGAAATTCAAAGAAATAGATACTCGATATATACATCATTCTAGGTTAAAAATTTGATTAATGATTTAATCTCATGAGAGTTTTATTAATGATTTTGGGGCAATGTCATTATATCATCCAAAATTGATGAAATAGGGGTTTTATTACGAACTCACTAGATTCCGACGAGCTTTGACAACAATCCGGAAGGTCGTAGCTTCTTCTGGCAATGGAAATTTCTCCAGATGAGTGCTCAAAAGGGGGAGACACAAATCGACTTGCACAATCAGTAAGAAGGATAATTTATGAACCAATACTTTATTGACGGAATGGGGTAGGAACTGGCGGTGATGGAGTGGTGGCGGAAACATCAGCCGGCGGAACCATTGCTGGAAAATTGGACGAAGTTCTGCAGAGGAGGTGCGAGTGATTTTGCAGAGGGAAAAAAATTTGTGGGTCTGTATTATATATATACATATTTAGTGACGAAAATATCATATTTTGTTGCTAACTTAGTGACGAAATAATGAAAAACTCGTCGCTAAACATTTTCCCAATTTTATTTAAATTGAAAGAGACTTTTTGCGACGAAACATCATATTTCGTTGCTAACTTAGTGACGAAATAATGAAAAGCTTGTCGCCAAACATTTCCCCAATTTTATTTAAATTGAAAGAGATTTTTTGCGATGAAATATCATATTTCGTTGCTAACTTAGTGACGAAATAATGAAAAGCTCGTCGCTAAACATTTTCCCAATTTTATTTAAATTGAAAGAGACTTTTTGCGACGAAAATACAATTCAATGTTGCTAACATTTCTTCCGTTTTATTTAAATTTAGATTAGACATTTTAGTGACGACATCTTTAATTTCGTCGCTATTTTTAATTTTTGTTGTAGTGACAGCCATAGCATTTTCAACCAATGCTACTTGTGCCTTTTGCATTCATCCCCTCTTTTTATCAGTACTTGAGTGTAATAATTACTGCTCTCTCTTATTTACATTTTTCTCTGTTTTCTAAGATGAAATAAAACATGCATTCTTCTTTCTTTCATCTTCTTCTCCAATCTCTTTGTTTGATTTAGTTTTTATCTATGATTAATGCAGTACTTCACCCTTGTAGAAAACTGGTTTAGAGTCAATTTGGTGAAAATTTTGTAAGCACTACTAATTTATTATGAATTATAAGCAGTTCATGTGACAGGTTAACTTTTTGCATGTGGATTTTGAGCGACTAATTAGTTACATTCATATGAAGGACAACGCCACCATTTCTTGAAAATATACTCAATTCACATTATCCATTGCGTGCACAAGATTTTTATTTAGTAATTTTACTGATTATTAATTTTCTTCTTTTGTTACCAATTTCAGGTGACTAATTTAGAGGAAAAATCATGAGAAAAATTGAGTTTGGCATTTAAATGAAGAAGAAGGGATGATCATGCTTTACTGCAAACTCCAGCAATGGTGGAACCATCCACTGTCAACAGAAACATCTATCAAATTAGTAAATTTCCTCTTTTGTCCTTCTTTGTTCGTTAATATTTTTTTTTGATGGAGATTTAAAATTTCTAGCTGTAAATTCATCAATGACATTTGGATAGATGCAGAGCTGAAATCCATTACTTTCATTTTGAAGTAAACAGGACGGGTGGATTTTACGGAGTGGATTTCACTCATTTCAAATGATCATGTTGCTTAATTTTCTGGAGAAATATATATAGTGTTTTGAGTAGCCAGAGATTGGAGATTGAAATAGGATTTTTATCGGGGAAAGTTAGTAATGTGGTGTATTTTCAGGACACATTTTTAATTGCAGTTTAGTGGAATGGCAAAATGTGGTGATAAATAGTTGGGAATTTACTTAAATATTATGAATGTTTACTCTGTATTTTTAGATTAAATTGCGCCTTTATAATTACCTTATGTAGCATCTAATTTTGCATCTCTGAGTTGCATTGTCCCTTTGACTTTTTGAGTCGAAAAGCAACCTTTAATTTGCATTTGCAGGACGTAGAAGAAATCATTGGGGAAGAGAGGAAAAAAGTAGAAGTTGTACAAATGAAGTTGGTTAGTCACACAAAATGCATTTATAATGTCATTCCTCCTTTTGTTTCCGATGGTGTTTAATTTTGATCTTATATATTAGTTATTTTCTTGCTTTAAATTAGGTAGCATGAAAATTAATGGAAAATTTGTTGGATTAAGAATATTACATTTAGTAATTGAAAGCTTCAATAGTAATTTATGATGAAAACAAAGACAAATTAAATTTGAAACTTGGGATGTGAAGAAGGCCGATTTCTGCAGCTGATTCAACGTTGCCAAGACGTAGAACTCAAGGTCAAAGCATTACATTTTACTGCACCCATGACTCCGGCTCATGTAACTAGAAAATATAAAAAACAAACCACTTGTTGTGAATGTAAACAAGTTGTGAAGAAAATTTGTAGGAGATCATTGGGTTTTGAAAGAGATGAAGGTATTTGATCATGATAAACCGGTATCTCGAGCTAAGCATATCATAGTTTATACTAGGAGGAAAAAGGTCAAAAAGCCGGTTGAGATGAAAATGAAACTTATTGACATCACTTCATCATCTGATCAATGTATTAAAGAAGATGATGAACAGAAAAGCGAGGTGGAATTGTTGCATGAGCGAGTTATCATTCATTTCCACCACGCATCTTATTTAAGGTACTTCATCCATCTTTGTGTATTCTAATTAGCTTCTTCAATAATATAGAAATATAATGTCACATTGTGAAGCAATAACACCAAAGGGAAAATGATGAATTTGTAGGTGAAGTTAATACAATTCTCTTCGTGGAAAGGTTCGGTGATGGATTCTATAGGGGGAGCATATCTCACGCAAAATGAGAGTGATACACTTTCAAGGTTAAGCAGTTTATTATGACTATGATGAGTCAGCAACTTAGTCATCAACATTCAGTAGCTTAGTTGGCATTAGTTAGTTGGTTATAAAAGTTGTTACATTCTAGCTGCTACAATCTTCTATTGATTAAGCTACATATATGTGTGTACATGTAATGTAAAGATTGAATCAATGAAATGAGTATTCTTATCTTCTCTACAACCGATGATTTCCTTATTTTCATATCTTAAGCTTAGTTTCAATATGGTATCTAGAGCTAGTGATTGATCTTGTTAGCAGTTTTTTTTTCGGCGACGGTCACCACTGGTCCAGTTTCTGCTTCATTCAGTCCAGCGATGGTTATCTCCTGTTCGGCGACGGTTACCTCCGGTCCGCCGAAGTCATTCTATTTTCTTCTTCGTTCATTGTTTTTGCAGTCATTCTGTTATTCCGGTGACGGTACCTCGGATCCGATGAAGTTATAGCTGCTTCTGCTTCTTCGAACTCTAATTCCACCTCATTCTCAATTCCACATTTTACTACTTTTTTAATCCGACTCGATCGATCAAATTTCGTGTATTGTAAGGCGCAAATTCTCTCAACGGCAAAGGTGTTTGGTTATGATGATGCACTACTTGGAGTAAGTTCATCTAAGGATCGTGAATCAAACACTTGGATGCGCAAAGATCAGTTGCTCTATAGCTGGATGCTAGCTTCCATGACTGAATCTATGCTAGGGCATGTAAGTCGATGCACGACATCAAATGAGGTATGGAGTACTCTACAAGTTATATATCAGAATCAATCAAAAGCCTGCACACTTCAATTGCGCTTGATGTTTCAAACCTTGAAGAAAGGTGACCTTACAATTGATGATTACTTTCTGAAGATGAAAGAGATTGCTGATGATCTCAGTGATGATGAATTATGCCTTTACATTCTTGGTGGTTTAGGATCCGAATTTGAGTCAGTAGTAGTGAATCTTACTTCTAGAAATTCAACACTGAATTTGTCTGAGGTGCAGTATGCCTTGCAGACGCATGAACTACGCCTTCAACACAACAGTTCTTCAAATCTTATGGCACTCAATGCAGGAGTTCAACAATCTAATACTACCTCACAGACTTCTGCAAATGTAGTTTATTCAAGGTTGTCTGGAAATAGAAGAGCTGCTCGTTTTCATCGTGGAAGAGGTTTTAGAGGTGGCAGATCCTTTAGAGGCGGAAATATGAACAAACCATAGTGTCAACTATGTGGCAGAACAGGTCATGTTGCTCTAAAGTGTTTTAAGAGGTTTGATATTAGCTTCAATGGTAATACAAGTACTACTGCAAGATCCTCGTCCAGGTTATACCTCTTCATCTATTCATTATTCACCTCAAGCTATGTTTACTGCTACTCATTCACCTACTCGGGAAGAGCCTCAATGGTATTTTGATAGTGGTGTCACATGTTACCTCTAATATGGATAATCTGTCTATTAAGGTTGACTACGAAGGACTAGCAAATTGATAGTAAGTAATGGGCATCTTTACCTATCTCTCATTCATAGTAGGTAATGATGTGTCTTTACCTCTCTCTCATATTGGAATGACTTCGTTTCCCTCCACTGATCATAGTACTTCACTTCTGCTCAATCACATATTATTTGTTTCACATTGAGTATTTCTCAGTTTACGAAGGACAACAATGTGTTTATTGAATTCTATAATGATTGTTGTTTTGTAAAGGACAAAATCACACATCAGATATTGTTGGAAGACAGGCTTAAAGATAGCCTATATCAGCTGGATCTTGGTCATGTCATGGCTATTAAGAAGAATTCATAAACAACAACAAAACCTATAAGTAGTTCTCATTTTACTGCTTTAGTTCAAAGTATTGGTAATAAAGTGTGTGGCATAGGAGACTTGGTCATCCATGTTCTAGTGTATTCAATAATGTGATGAAATGTTTGAAAGTTCATATTAAGAATTCAATTCTCAGTTTTTGTGATGCTTGTAAAATTGGAAAGTTACATCAATCTCATTTTTCATCACATCCTGTGAAGTATTCTAAACCTTTTGATCTTGTACATTTGGATGTTTGGGCCCTTCTCATGTTACATCTACAAATGGATTCAAGTCTTATGTTCATTTTTTTTTGATGATTTTACAAGATATAGATGGTTTTTTCCTATCAAGCAAAATTCTGAAGTTGCATCCATATTTCTGAATTTTCAAGCTTATATTGATAGACAGTTCTCCAGTAAGATTAAAGCATTACAAACTGATTGGGGAGGAGGAAACATATCTTAGGTTCCTCATTTAGATAAGCTTGGTATTGTATTCAGACATTCTTGTCCACATATACATCAACAGAATGGAATGGCGGAAAGAGAACACTTGCGTATTGTTGACATGGCTTTGGCATTATTGAGTCAAGTTGATCTTTCTTTGAATTACTGGTTTGATGTTTTTACTACTGTTGTTTTTACTATCAATAGACTTCCTACTCACACATTGAATAACATTTCTCCATATCAGAAGTTGTTCAAACAAAAACCAGATTATGAGTTCATGAGAGTGTTTGGTTGCAGTTGTTTTCTTTACTTATACCATATAATTCTAATAAGTTCATGCAAAGATCAGCTAAGTGTGTGTTTCTTGATTGTAGTCCTAATCATAAAGGATATAATTGTCTCAGTTCAACAGGAAAAATATATATAGCTACTATAGTGGAGTTCAATGAATTGGAGTTTCCTTATAAGTCCATGTTTGGTTAAGTACTTCAACAAAATCAGGTAATTTTTCTGCTATAAATCAGTTTTATCTGTCTTACTGGTCTACAAGTCTATCTTCAATAGCTATTTCATCTGATTAAAACTCAAGTTTTCAGTGTTCAAGTTCTTCTTCTACATCTGATGAGTCAAGCTCCAAGTCAACTTTAATATCAAATACAAATGAAGATGTAAACAGGGATGTTACTGTCAATGATGCTGATCTTAATCTGGTGAATGATTTACCTATTATAGAGAATACTCAAGGTACTCAATCTGTTATCTCTACACCACCTGTTACTACTATATAGTTAAACACTCACCATATGATCACTAGAGCTAAAACTAGCTCTCTCAAGCCTAGAGTGCTTGGCTGCCGGTACTCGGCTCGGTTGATGCTTGACTTGCCTGCGCCCGGTGATGTTGCTTGGGTCAGCCGATGCCCGGTGTTGTTGCTCGGCTCAGACCATGCTTGGGTGGCCAAGGCTTAATCCTGTTTGGTCGGCCAGTTCTTGGTTCCGGTCGTGCTCGTTCTGGCCGGTTTGAGTTTGACATTGGTAACTCGTTTTCCTTACCGACCTCATTTCTTTCGGTATTTTTCAGCTCTCCTCCCTGCTCAAGGGCTTCATCTACAAGTGGACCCCACTGAGTGCATCCGCCTCCGAGCCCAAAAACAGAAGACTCAACTATCCCGGGCTCCTGGACAGGACAAAGGGCGTGGTACTGACCAACCTGTTTCTAATAAGAGGACTACCGGCCATAACTTCTCAGATTCTGGCTCGGCTCCGACTAAAAGATCGAGAGCAACTGAGGAGTTACCGAGCGATGCGGACAGGTCCCCTACCCGATCCCAGGTCTGTTCATCTTCTAAAAGGAGCGGCATCTGGGAATCAGAGACTCCTTTGGCCGACTCAATGAGCATCTGTGGCTGGGATCCTATCAAGATCGATGGGTCTAAGGAGTATCTGGGCCAAAGGCCACCTTTCCAGATCAGCTACACTCGGGCTCAAACTCTAAGCTCCAAGCTAATGAAAAACCTCCCTAAGGGGGTTGAAGACTCCGGTCAAAGCTTGGACCGAAATGTTGGAGGGTTATGTCAAGCAGATGTCCAGGGTGGATATGGGCGTCTGCACCTCTATACTTTTGGCTTAGGCCTCTGTGTTCGTCTAAAGAGGGCACCTCTCTTACCTCGACCAGTTGAAGAAATATGAGGCCAAGAAGGCCAAGCTTTTTGAGAAGAGAGAGGCTCTAATCATTGCTACTAAGGAAAATAAGACTCTCTCGGTCAAGCTGGCTCTCTCAGGACCTATTGGCTGAGACGATCAAGGTTGGTGAGCTAGATCGCCAGTGTGTGGTCGAGCTCACTGTGGAGAATGCCCAGCTCAGGATCGAGCTGGAAGTTGCTCGTACCGTCTCCGTTGACGAGGTGGTCGTGGCCCAAAAGTACAAAAGGTCGGATGAATGCAAGTACGAAGGCATTCTGGCCTATCTTTTTTCCTTCATGGACAACATCAAGGTTGCCCGAGCTATGGAATTGGATGATAGCCCCTTCATGGCTATTCTTGCAACATACCTGGAGGGGCAGTCCCTCCCAACCTACTACTCGGGGATCATGGATAACCTTCCCGAGTATCTTCCACCGGGTTCTGATCATCTGCTCAACCTAACGCCTCCAATCAAGTTCATGTCCATGCCCAACCCCATGGTGGACAAAGCATCTGGGGTTGGTGAAGCTAGTGGAGGTGGCTCCGAGGAGACGACTGATGTTGAGGTGGTCGATGTTCTTGAGCGTAGTCGCTTTGATTTTGCTCTCATCTATTTTTTTAATTTTCTATTAAGCCTTTTTGGCATTTTGTATGAGGAACCGGCCTCCAAACTGGCTTTTAGACTCAAATGAACATATTATGTTCTTTTTTTCAATTATATCTTTTGGTCAGTTTATCCTTGACTTGTACAATTTTTAGCTTGCTTTAGCTTGTGTTTGGGTAAGTTTTGGTCTTCCTACTCATGTCAGTTCTGTGCGGACCAACCATTTGCTTATAAAGGCCCATCTCGGGTCGGCACCAGCTGGGGATTGCCTCAACTCCCGACCTAGGCTTAACTCTACATCCGGCTTGGGGCAGCCTCCAGCTCGGGTCGGCCCTAGCTCTTGTCGGTCCTCGACTCGAGTCAGCCTTGACTCAGGTCAGCCTCCATTTCTGGTCAGCCCTCGACTCGGGTCGGTCGTTCGGGTCAGTCTCTAGCATAAGTCAGACTCGAAATCGACCCGGTCCATGATTTATTCTGAACTCTTGGGTCGTAGTCTTTACCTATTTCACGAACTTAACGAATTCAGGTAGGGGCGGTCCTTTATTCAGATTACTGAGTTCCAACGAGCTAGGATGGGGTCGAAGCCCCTATTCAGATTCTCGAGCTCAAACGAGCTAAGGTGGGGCTAGAGCCCCTAATCAGATTCCCAAGTTCAAACGAGTTGGGATGAGGCCGAAGCTCTTGTTCAGATTTCAGAGCTCAAACGAGCTAAGATGGGGCCGAAGCCATTGGTCAAATTCCCGAGCTCAAACAAGTTGGGATGGGGCCGGAGCCCTTGTTCAGATTTCAGAGCTCAAAATGAACTAAGGTGGGGAGGAGCCCCTGGTCAAAATTTTCCTAGCACACTAGTGATAGTATTTCTTCAGGTGTTAAGCATTCCATGGCTTGGGGAGAACTTTCCCTCTGAGGTCGGCTATCTCGTACGCACTTTTGGCCAATATTTTGGCTATTTTGTATGGTCCTTCCCAACTTGGTTTGAGTGGTTTAGAATTGAGTTCCTTCGTATGTTGGAGCACTTTCTTGAGAACTAGGTCCTGGACCTCAAATCTCCTAGCTTGGACTTTGCTTGTAAATTGAGTTTCTGAGCTCGGAGTCGCTCCTCTTTTCGTCCACCAAGTCAAGGCTGGCCAGCATGGCGACCTCGTTCTACTCCTCGTAACTTTGGGTTCACCAGGTCGACATTCCGACCTCAACTGGTATGACGGCCTCCATCCCAAATGCCAAGGAAAATGGGGTCTCCCCAGTGGATGTTCTGGCCGTCGTCTTGTATGACCAGAGAACTCCTGGAAGCTCATCTGGCTAGGACCCCTTCAAATTTTCAAGCTTGGTCTTCAAAGTGTGTTTGATGATCTTGTTTATGGTCTCTACTTGGTCATTACCTTGGGGATGGTATGGAGTAGAGAGCAGTTTTTTTATGCCTAAATTTTCACAGAACTCTTTGAAGCCTTCGCATAGTGTAGTCGTACTTAGTAGCAATATGTTGATTATACTTTTGTTGTGATTGTGTAATTGTCTAATGAATTAACGAGACTAATGGAACTATAGGCTTAGTAGTTGCAGCTATCTCAATTATTTGGCTATAGGTTCAGTTAAGGTTTAACTGTTTTCACCGGAGTTTAATGCAGTTGTTAATTAATTTTGAAAGTGCGCGCTAATTAGTTAATAGCTAGTATTAATTGGATGTTGGGTTTGATCAATAAAAATAGGAAAACATAGACTTTTCTATGACTTCGTGTTTAGTCTAAAATTAAATAATTGAATGTGCAACATGATATTTGTAACCTGTGATCAGTAAGATTATTCTTGAATGTAGGTAACCTTGAATCGGAGTCTCGTAAGATTATTCTCTCTCTTATCTATTTTCATTGTTCATTGCTAGTTGATTCTTATTTTCATTTGATAGTTTAGTTTAGCTTAGGTTAATTAGTAGATAATCAAAAAAATCTCACTTATTTTTATATTCAAGAGGATTAACCCTGAAAATCAATCATGTTTGTCATTATACTTAGTTGTTATTTTAGAATAGGTAATTTATTTTGCTAGTTTGACAGCCAGTAGTTGTTTTCTATTATACTTTAAAACTATAGAAGTATAGAAAAGAAAAAAATGGGAGACGATTACAAAGAAAAATGATAAAAGGTAAAATAATATATTTGTATTCACGACACACCTCATAATTTACTAAACACACCCCATTTCTATAAAAATAAAAGATATAAAAACATAATGTTTGGAATGTGTTTAGTAAATTATGGGGCGTGTATAGAATCACCCAATTGACTCATGTATAGAAGTATAGAAAAGAAAAAAGTGGGGGTGACATACAAAGGAAAAGTATATAAGGTAAAATAATATATTTGTAATGACTGATGAAAAGGATTTTCAGTAAACGTGCACTTCATTCTATCAAAATAAATAATTAAATATTCAATTAATTTATAAATAACCGCATCATAAAAATTTATATAAGAGGACAAATGTCAACGTAATTCCTCATCAATTATGAATTCATAAATTAAATTATAAAACTTATATAAAAGGGTTTCACGGATAATCACGGTAAGACGAGTCTTATTATCTATAAATATTATATTTAAATTGTATGATTTGAATGGTGGGTTAATCCATCTCTCTAAATAAATAACCGCATCATAAAAATTTATATAAGAGGACAAATGTCAACGTAATTCCTCATCAATTATGAATTCAAAAATTAAATTATAAAACTTATATAAAAAGGTTTCACGGATAATCACGATAAGACGAGTCTTATTATCTATAAATATTATATTTAAATTGTATGATTTGAATGGTGGTTAATCCATCTCTCTAAATAAGATCCACGTCTTATAAAAGTTCCACTCAAAATAAATTTATTCATAGATATATAAATATTATTATTTGTAATGCTTTAATATTCCACATACATCCTCCAAATAAAAATAATTAAAACTTACACATGGAACCATTGAATTTGCTGTAACGGAACTTCAATGAAACTATTGTCAACACTTGCATGCATGTGGTTGACAAAAATATAATTTTAATCTAGTAAATATGTAGAATTTGATATATAATATAAATGAAAAATTACAATTTTTCTCATGTAAAGTAAAATTTGTCCAATTTTTTACTAGTAATTTTACGTATTTCAAATTTGATTATCTAATTATCAATTTTTGTCAAATTAGGTTCAATTTTATATTTTTACCTATATCTAGCTGACATTAACTGACACTAACTGACGTTCATCTAAATAGACACTAACTGACATTTTGAGTAAAACCATACCAACATTCAAAAAAAATAATTATAGTTTTACATAAAGTTGGTGGTAAAAAAATGAACGAGACCTACGTTTCAGGACAAAACTTGAGTTTTTCTCTAATACAAATAAACAAAATATCTAATATTATATTACAATTTCAAACTATTAATATAAATATGCAAATCAATTTAATTACCAATTTATATTGTCTTTATTGTTTTTTTTTTCCCACTCCCCCAACTCATTTAAAAAATATATATATAAATTCATATTTGAGTTCACTAAAAATCGAATTTGACATTAATTCGACAAACCTAAAAATCGAGATTGACAATGATGAGAGTTCCAAATATCATAGAAGTTAGCTCAACTCACTAGCACCTTCTAATGACAAAATTGTTTTTAATTTAAAAGCAAAATAAAACGTGGTTAAACAAGAGTCTTAATTGCAAGAAGAAGGGAAAAAAAAGAAGACAAACGTGGTATAGTGATAACCATGCAAACTACTATTGTTAAATAGCAGCATCAACAAGAAGTTTAAAACTTGAAGCAACCTCTTGTCCCAACCCCTTTATTTTCTTCCTATTTCGACACGCAACTTTGCTTCAAGTTTCCATCATTTTCCACTCTCTAACTCTTTCTCTTACATACAAGTCCATACATGGCATGCGTGTGAGTTCCCAATCTTCAAAGTTTTCCAACCATTTCAGGCAAAAGGAAAGAAAGAGAAAAGCAAAAACCTTGGAATAAAGCTTCAAAGCAACACCCAAACAAGCCTTTATTTTATTCTCTCACTAAACGAGGCTTCTTAATTTCTTCCTTCAAACTTGGAAAAAAGAAACAGAGGATCACAAGTGTTAGTCTGAAAATGGGGACTTTGACTGCTAATTTACTTCTCCCATCAAAATTAAAGCCTTCTCAGTTTGAAGAAGAGATCAAACCCTCTTTCTATCTGCACAGAACAAGGAGGAGATCATCAAAAAACAAGAATCACTCCATCGTCCCTGTAAGTTCTTTTTTTTTTTTTTTTTTCTTATGTGTGTTGGAAATAATTGAAATAAAATTGGTTATTTTAATTGGATCAGGTTGCTAGGTTATTTGGGCCAGCAATATTTGAAGCATCGAAGCTGAAGGTTCTGTTTTTAGGGGCAGAAAAGAAACACCCTGGAAAATTTCCAAGAACATATACACTTACACACAGTGATATCACTGCTAAGCTCACTCTTGCCATCTCTCAAACTATTAATAATTCCCAGGTATATTCATCTCTCTCTCTCTCTCTCTCTCTCTCTCATATATTGATCGCTTGGTGAAACTTGAAAGATTTTTTTTTTTTGATTTTGTTATTTAATTTTCTTTTGATAATGAAATTAAACGAGGATGCTGACTTGTCAAACATATACACTACTTCCAGGGGAAAAAGAAAATTGGGCTATACATACCCCTTTTTATCACAAATGTTAAACTAATCTAAATTTTAATGATTATAATTAGTAAAAACCTTAACTTATCTCATTATATAATCATTTTACTTTTGAATTATAACTTAAAATTAAATAGTAAACATATTTACGTTTTAGTATATATATATATGTATTTTTTTATTTTAGTTAAATTACAGTGTGTTAAGTAAATGGGGTGTTTATAGCCCCATTAAAAAAAATATTACAACATAGAGGGTTTTTTTTTTTTTCATTTTTATTCATTTTCGTATTTCAATGGAAGCGATATTTCAGGAATATATTTAATACTCTACGCAATGATTTCAGTTGGGAATTGATCATTTGTTATTAATTTATTTTATGAATAAATTTGTTGTATTTGTGAAAAAAATAATTTATAATATGGTTCTCTAGACTACATATGAAAGCAGAGAAAAATGAAATTTGAATGCAGTTGCAAGGATGGTACAACAAACTACAAAGAGATGAAGTGGTAGCTGAATGGAAGAAAATCAAAGGAAATATGTCACTTCACGTTCACTGTCACATCAGCGGTGGACACTTTCTGCTCGACCTCTTTGCTCGAATCAGATACTACATATTCTGCAAAGAACTCCCTGTGGTAATAATCCTCGACCCTATTTCATCCTAGTACGATGTGCATTGATCGCGACATTACTACAGTTATTCTACCGCAATTAGAAAAAGAAAATTGCATGAAATTTCGACATGTTTGCCCAATTTAGTTGAGAGATTATATCATGACAAATTTATATTGGTCACAGGTTTTGAAGGCATTTGTGCATGGGGATGGTGACTTGTTCAAGAATTACCCAGAGTTACAACATGCTTTGGTTTGGGTTTATTTTCACTCCAACATTCCAGAATACAGCAAGGTGGAGTGCTGGGGCCCACTCAGGGAGGCTTCAGGGCCTTCTGGTGGACCTGTGGACATTGAGAAATACCCCAACAGTGAATTGGGTTCGGATACTCTGCAGCTATGCCCACAGGACTGTTCGTGTTGCTTTCCACCAATGAGCTTGATCCCCTGGCCCCAAAATCATCTACAACCTCATCCACTGGATTATGGTGCACCCTCTCCAGAAGAGCTTGATCCAAACACCTCTCTCTCTAATGGTTCTTGATCATCCTATTCGTTTCATTATTAGGAGAAATTCTTAATTATTATTTCTATATAGGAAAGTATATATACATATCATAATCAGATCATGTAATATTTAGTATTGTTGAAGTTGTGCATATAATTTTATATATATATATATATATATATATATATATTCGTTTTAATTATAAGTAGTATGTTGAATTCAAAAACTGTGGTGGAAATGTAAAGTTTAGGTTAGGTGTATATTAGTTGTCTCTTAGTGAAGAAAACTGAAAATTTGGTGTACCATGTTGACGTTGATATTATTGTTATTAATTATTATTATTATAATAAAAAAATTCGTGATGTTTTGTCTAATTTTATTTGAAGTGATACTGAATTTTAGGTATTTAGGCGTGCCAAAAAAGTGTTTGGGCCCATTATTAGTTGTCTCATTGGACTATACTAGTTTAGGAGTATTACGGAAAGTAACTAAAACAGACATCGTAACTTGTAACAACATTCAACATACCACGTGCCACTGTCCAATGAACTAATTCTATATTATAAATAGTGTTTCATGCAACATACATATCACACGTATGTTAGTATATTGTTTTCTAATAATTAAAAGAATGCATACGTATATTCAACACAAAATATTCTCGTGTTGAAAATCAAGAGTGATAAATAGATGAATGATAAAGAAGGTAGGCCTCAAATTAGTTTATTTAAATTAAAAAAGAACCCCTCTATAATTCTAAAATGCATTATTGACAATCAATTTTACTTTTTTAATACTCATCAGGAAGTCAAAATAGGCCAACAATTGGGTTGTACACACTACACACACTTGTACGTCATTTAATTTTGTCGACTCCAATTATAGTTTTCTGCGCAAAATCCGGCGAATTAATGGGGAGTTGAATTATTGCCCTAAATTTGGAGGCGAGACTTTAACGATCAAAGAGTAGATGATATAGTGTTGGATTTTATTGGCTCATGAATCTACCATTTTTTTCATAGAGTTTTGCGTAACATCGTTTACGAAACTCATTTTAATGGAAAAAATCATATCGAATATAAAAAATTATGTAATATTTTTATTTATTAGATAATATTTTTTTATTAAGTGAGTTTTAGATCACGTGTATGTGGAGATTAATTCAAATTAAAAAAATAAATAATAATACAAATACCTTATATATAATAATTTTATATTAGAGTTCCAATTATAACAGGATTTTATAAGATTTTGAATTAATTAGAATTTTAATATAAAATTATTTAAATATGAAAACTTAAATTACTATTATAACCTTAAACAATAATCTTTGATAGAGATATATTCGACGATCCATATTTTGTAATAACGACAAAACTTCTGTACCCCAGGGGCACGGATCTTAGATTCGTGCCCCCGACCCGCCCCGACCCGGCCGGCTCAGAAAACGGGTCCACGCGCGCCCACGCGCCTTGGACGAGCGGCCACGCGGGGCCACACGCCCTGGACGCACGACCACGCGCCAACGCCGTGCGCGCATTTTCATCTGGATACCTTGAAGGTATTCCATGGATACCTTCAAGATATATATGTGGATACCTTCCTTCTCTGGATACCTTGAAGGTATCCATGAAATACCTTCAAGGTATATATGTGGATACCTTCCTTGTCTGGATACTTTGAATGTATTTCATGGATATATATATGTGAATACCTTCATTCTTTGGATACCTGAAAGGTATTCCATGGATAATTGAAGGTATACATGTGGATACATGTGATGTTTGAAAAAAGGTATTTCATGGATACCATCAAGGTATACATGTAATACCTGAAAGGTATTTCATGGATATGGATACCTTGAAGGTATCCATGTGGATACCATGCGCCCACGCTATGGATATCTATGCGCGCCCATGCACCCACGCCGGGCGTGCGCCCATTCGCCCACATCGGGCGCCCACCTCACAAGCCGCACGCCCACGCCGCGCGCACCTTCATTTGAAATAGGTGTGATACCTTCAAGGTATCTCATGGATACCTTAATGGTATACATGTGATACCTTGAAGGTACACATGTGATACCTTTTTTTGTATACATAAAAAAAAAAAAAAAACTTGAGCGAAAAAAAAAATTAAAAGTTAATGTGGGGCCCACGGGGTGGGCTGGGGACACGGTGTCCCCGGGACACAGGAGACCTACTCTTGTAAGAAACATCCACACTTTTATATATGTAATAGATAGATATGTAAAAAATGCAAAAATATTACTTGATATATAGAAAAGTATTACTAGATACACACAAAAATATTACATGTTGCACAACCCATACGTGAAGGAAAATAGCGAAGAGCGCATGGGCATGGGGTTGTGCTAGGGAGGATCCGCGTGTTTTTTTATACCCAACCTGACACAATTCGGGTCATATATCCTATGAACAAAAATATTACCTGATATACAAAAAGTGACAACTTGAAAACTAGCCAAATAGGATAACAAAAAATTAAAACTAGCAAAACCATAAGAAATAGATTTTTCTAGCCAAAATCGACTCTTCTACCCTTAATGAAAATAGGGGTCCAAGGCGCCACCAAGGGCAAAAAACAAAAACATGTACGACCCGCCCGATTCACACGACCTGCACGATCCACACAACTTGCACAACCCGCACGATCCGTACGACCTGCACGATCCACACGACTTGCACGACCCGCACAGGCAGTTCATTTTTGAAAATTCATATGAACGATTTTTTAGGAATTTCAGATGAAATCTTAAGGAATTAGTGGAAGAAATCTTGAGGAATGTAATATTTTTCTCCTCCACGAGTGAAATATTCATATCAATAGCTAGAATATTTAAGAATGAGAGCAAAAATTTTGAGAAAAACTTGAGATCTTGTTCAAAATTTCAGAAGAGAGAGAAATGAAAGGAAGAAAGGAAAGAGATGATATAATAGAGAAGAAGGGTAGTGGATGTCCAAAATCAAACTTTTTGGCTAAAAAAACCGGATATGGATCCCCTGCTAAGGCCAAAAATCCAACACTTCATGCTGGGTACATACGTCGTCGTTTTTGTAATTTTTTCCTTTTTTTTTTTTTATAACCGCTTTTAATTTGAAAATTAATATAACGTATTTTGGGATGTGGTACACGTGGTACATGAATATATGATATAGAAGATTTGATTTGCCCCAGCATCTCATGCTGGGTTTTTGACCCTAGCAGGGGATCCATTTTCAAAAAAACCTACATCTTATCTCATGGCTAGTTTAAATTTTTTGTTATCTTATTTGACTAGAAATACCCATTTTCTCATACAAAAAAGTATTACCTAATACACACAAAAATATTATATATTTTCTTATAGTCTGACCAAACCTAAAATGCATCCTATAATATAAAAGTATTACTTTATATATAAAAAAAAAATTATCACTTAATATACACAAAAGTATTACATAATTTATTATGTCTGACCCTATCCCAGACCGTAATTAGTTATAATCATGACATACGTAGTTTGAATATATCTACAAGATCTCAAAATAAATAAGTTATTCTAATGAGGAAAAATAGTTAAACCTTGGTATTTAAGTAAGATTTCGTCAAAAGATTTAAAAAATATTATCAATAAAGATATAGTTTTAATGATTCAGTGTTGTCGTACACAAATAATCCTCATATTTTTTACAAAATGATATATTTACAACAAAGTACAAACATATATATATATATAATATTTTTTTATAAAGATATGATGACAATTGACATTAATTATTCAAAATTACTTAATACAACTTAATTAGTACCAAAATGATAAAAATAGCATGTACGAACAATGTGATTTTTTTCTAAATAATATTTGTATAAGTCATTATATTTGAGTAACTATATTAGGTATGCACGTTTTATTGATAATGCATAATTGATAATTCAATTTTGAAAATAAACTTTGACAATGCATAAATCAAGTTAAACAATTTTGCCCTCATCACTTTGTAGACTAGCAAATAAATTTGTATGTTTTTCGAAGAAGTAAAAAGAATGAAAGGAAAATCAATTAAATTGAATAAATAATATCCAAATTTGAAAGTTTTCGAACCGTAGTTCAAAAATTTCCTCTGAAAACCTCATGTTAGTTAAATTCCATCATATTAGCCGATTTTTTAACGATGTGAACTCGATATGTTGAAATTTAAAGAATTATAAAACTAGTTTTGATGAGGTGGAACTTTTGAATATAAACTAATACTGATATTTATCCCGACACTTAATTTAGATAAATGGCAATTCTATACATATCACTATGATTGCACCTTGTTATAGAATGCATTGAGTTTATATAGATCACAGGCTGTTAAGCATATCATCTCTCAAGTTAGTTAGAAAGCTGTTAGTTTGTTTAGCTCATCACAGCTTATGCACAGGCTTATTACTTAGATCAGTGAAAGTGGTTAATATGGATATCTAAAAAAAAGAAAAAGAAAAATTGGGCTTCAAGGTGATCCATATCTCAGTCCTGAAAGTCTGCCAGAGAAATGGGCTGGCAAGGTGAGTTCTTGAGGTCAACCTGAATCACCTGAGTTGGGTCACATACACGTCATACTCCAAGCCCTTGAGGTCTGCCGTGAAGATGGACCGTTCAGTTTATTTTTAGAGTTTACAAGATGTTTAATTTTAGTTTAAAAACAAGTTGTTGAAGTTTTTGGATAAATAAGATGGTGGAACTTATAAAATGTTACTAATGACAATTGTGTAATTTAAATGATCAAATTAAAAGGTGTTTATGAAAAATTAGATCTTATTTTAGAAATAAGAGGATGTTTGGGTGAGCTTGTAAGCTCTTTAAAACATTTATAAGACGTTAAGGTCTTATAAACTCCTCCAAAGTGTTCGCCTAAGTTTTTAAACTAAGATATTATTTCATTCAAAAATAAGTTGTAAAAAGTTTATAAGCTCTTTTATTTTTTTTTTTTTAAGTAAGGAATCACAACTTAGTTCTAGAATAAGATTTTATCTTGTAAAACACCTTTAAATTTAATCATTAAAATTATACAAATGTCATTACTAACATCTTATAAGTCCCACCATCTTATTTATTCAAACACTTTAACAACGTATTTCTAATTTAAATTAATCACCTTATAAGCTCTAAAAACATCTTATAAGATGCAAGAACTTATAAACTCTAAAAATAAATTTAGCCAAACACCCCTAAGTTGGAACCCGCTTAATTTGTTAAAAAAAGAGCTTATAAGCTTCTAACATCTTATTTAGAATGAAATAAGACTTTATTTTTAAATCTTTGCAATCGTTTTTATAATCTCTTAAACATCTTATAAGCTCCACCCAAAGATCTACTGGTCTAATCAGTTGGTGATCAAATTTGCTAGAAGTATACCACATCTGTCAAGAGACCACTACAGTAAAGATTTGTAGGTACCGCGATCAATTCTTTTTAAGGGCTTGGATCAAGTGGACCTTGTAATTCTTTATTAGGACCTTTCAAGAATAGATCATTTTGTTTCACCCTTAACCTAGGAAATACCTATAAATATACATGTAATTTTTCCTCCAAGTTTGGATCATTTGTAGAAGGGAGCGTGTGTTTAATTGTTAGCAATTGAAAATTCTGTATTTTTTTCAATAATATTATCTCGGTTGAATATTTTTCTTTAACTTTTATTTTCTACACAATTCATTTTTGTGGAATTTTTGAAGAGTATTTCATGTACTCATTAAATGCCAACAATATTTACTATTGAATCAATTAAAAAACTAATGCTTTATTCTAAATTCAAGAAGGGTCTCTGCTATTCTACTCTGGATATCTGTAATTGGGTGCAACTGTCTACAACATAGGGAGGAGTTCGAATTATAGATCCATATTCTTCTTGGAGATAATCTCTTAAACCTAATTTCTTGAAACAAATCAACTCATAATAAAAAATTCAAAAATTATCTTATAAAATGGGTTTGAGTTGTAGAAGTTTCACATAATTATACCCATGAAACAATACCATATCTATTTTTTTGCTTTATTTTATTTCTTTTGTTTATTCTTTTCCTCCTTTTGCTTAGGAGGGACTGGGGATCTTCCAATTTTGGTTGCTGGATCTTGTGAGTTCATATATTCCTTAGTATTACTATTAAAAAAGTTATTTGCTTAAATAAAATAATCAAAGAATAAAATTTCTTTGACAAAGAAAATAAGTCTGCCCAGCTTTCACTTTTCTGGTATAATCATATTTCGGAAATAATTATTTACAATGAAAATAAGGAGGGTAAGCATTTTATGCTTGACATTGTAGCCTCTCTTTCACAGACAAGGGCAAGAGATATCATCAAAGCCTCAAATAGCAAGCTATGTACACTTATTCATCTCAAGAATATTAGCATCACATATTTACCAATTTGCTTGATTGCGAGAACAATCAACTCAATCTTTGTTGCCTTCTGCAAATTTTCTACAGCTGTCTCATTAGACCAACTTGCTTCATCTGTATCGCATAGCTAAGGCAGAAGCCATAACTAAGTGTCGAGAATGGAGGGAGATTAAATAAATAACGGGACAATGTGCAGAGCCATATATATGCAGCATGCCTCAAGAGGATCAACGAATCTGCGTTCTTCCAAGAGATGATGCCCCAATTTCACTTTCAGTGTTCTACAAAAAGCAAGGTTATACCTTTAATCAGAAATCAGTAAATACAAGATGGGACTGATTTTCTCGGACTTTAAGTATTGGGTATGAGAGATTTGGGGAGAAGTATAAATCTATATTTGTTGTAGGATTGAGAGTTCTGAACTTCTATAGATGTAAAATCATGTCCAAAAACATGTATGCTTTAATTATTATATTGAGATTGAGAGAGTGGAGTGGATAGGGGTCAAGGGTGACTGGGTGAGGGACTCAGTGCGGAATTCATTCAACCTAATTACAAACAAGGATTCTCGACTTATAGTGTCAGTATAAACACCCCCAAAACGTATTTTCAGAGGTCAGATCTCAGGAATGGTATAGCATGCCATTACTATTCATATTAGGTGGAAACGGTCAGGGGTTTACTATACAAAGCTTTTGGGCCATAATTAGGTTAATCAAATCAATGCTAAAAACGAACCAAGTTGGTGAATTAATTATCTAGAAATTAGATTTCTTACCTGAGATTTGGGTGAAGGGAAAACATTCCAAAACCTAAGTGTTTCATCTCCAGCTCCTGTTACAATTGTCTGAAAAAATGGAAAGGGTGAGGAATGAGCATCAAATAATGAAAATTCAACTTGTGCTTCGTTTTGTTTAATGGAGATATACTGGAAGAAAGAAGCAAGAAATTGTCTGCTTCTTTTACGTACCTGTCCATCTGGTGAAATGGCAAGGTAAAGTACCCTGTATGTATGGCCTGTTAGAGTTGCCAACTGCATTGAAGAAAGTGAGAGCAAATTCAAAACATTAGATGATTGTAGAAAATGACAATGGAAATGAAATACAAAGACTTTGTTTTATCATACATCATGCTTGTTTATGTTACCTTTGACATTGTGGGATATCTCCACACTATGATTTGGTTTTGAGAGTAGCCATGGGTGCTCACAAGTTCATTGACATTCTTAGACCACACAAGATTGCAAACCTGCCATTGTAATATTTGAAGTCAGGGCATCTTATATTTCACACCTCAAAATGTAAGAGATTTCAAGTGTTGCTAACAAGCCGCCTTCATCAGAATTCCTCAAGTTTATGTGAAATTTATGTTTCTTAATGTAGCATAAAGTGAGAAGGAAAAACAATTGCTCTTCAAATATAATAGCATCAAAATCTTTACTTCACAGACAAAAGCATAATTAAACCCAATACAACCAAAATATAATAGAATTATATCGCAGATTCTTCGTAAGTGAAATCTTAATACAGATCATATTGTGACATAGTTGTGATTAAGAACAAGAAGAACCCTTGCCACAACATACTAGAGGATTTATTTACTAAACAGAAAGTGTTAACTATCATACTACAAATAAAAGTTGGTGACTGAGTAGTCTTTAAAATTGCACAAAAGAAGAGGCAGGTTACCTGACTTCCCGTATCCATGCAACTTAGGTGTGAATTTGTAGTGGTGTTCCAGAAACGGATACATCGGTCAGCAGTGCCACCTCCAGAAGCAAGGAGACCATGAAGATGGGGCGACCATGCAATTGCTTTTACAGCAGCAGTGTGTTCACAGTATTTCAGCACCGGCTGGGTTGAATGTTGGTTCCACACAAAAAGCTACAAGTAGATGGCATATCCAGTTTGAATGAGTTAGTGAAAACAAAAAGTACAGTCAAGAAAAGAAATTCAAACATGAAAGACTGTCAAGGAAGTTGAGAACTTACTCTATTATCATTTCCACCGGATGCTAATTCTCGATTGTCATAAGACCACTTCAATCCACAAACCTGAAACCAAAAGTTGTTGGGACTCAGATAATAGATTCCACCAAATGACCAGAATGATGAAGAAAAAGTACTAGAAGTAATATTAATATGGTATGTAAAGTGAGGTATGCCACCAAAGCAAATTCACGAAGAATAATACCTCTGATTTATGTCCATTTAATTTGCTAACATAGTTTTCCTGAGCTCGTACATCACGCTGAAGAATACTTTTGTCCCGGCTTCCTGAAGATAATGTAGACGAACTCCAGGCAAGGGCACCAACTCTCAGTCGATGTCCCTCCATCGTTCTAATCCTCTTGCAACGAGAGGCATCCCATAACTGCATAAATAAGATTAAGCTCCCATCACGAAAATGTAAAAGCAAAATATTGAGACCAAAAGTAAAAGAATTACACGCCTCATTTCATTTATAGCATTCTGAAGCATGTTCTAATTTGATGTAGAGTAAATTTTTTGGAACAAGATGTGATGCAGTTCATTTTATTTTAAAATAAAGGATCCACAAGCAAAGGATGCCAAAACAGTCCCACCCAAAGAAAACTAGCTACACTGAGATATAGGTACCCTTTATTTCAAATATAAAAACACTTACACGCCTATCACTTTGCCATCCCCAATTAAATGTGAGCAGAAACTGACCTCAGAGCTAGGATTTTAACATTTTTATATGCCAACAATGAGCAATAAAATCTTGTCAGAGACATAAAATAGAAGATTCAATGAATATCATTTGATGAATCAAAAAAAGAGGTTCTAAAATGTCCTCATGTCACTCTTATGGTAAGGAAAACCACACCAACCACAAAAGGTGGAAATAAATGACATATTTCTTCACAACTTACAGCACCAACGTGTATTATTTGAATCATGATCTAGTTACGCCACACAAAACAACCAAATTTGAGCAATTTCACTGTTGAATAGGAAACTCATCAGCTCTAAAAGAAAATTTGGAACCTAAAGGAGGACATGAATTAGGCATACTGAGATGCCAAACATATAGCATCCCAAAACAAATTGAGAGTCTACAGGCATGAAACTTAAACCTAAGTCATTGCGGATAACCATAATAGGATACATCATCTAATTATACTACTACATGAGGATAACAGCATTCTAAGTCACTTCAACAAAAGGCGCTGTCAGCTTGAAAATGATAAGATGTTAAGAAAAAGTTGAACAGCTTACTTGGAGTTTTCCATTGCTAGTTCCAACAGCAAGATGTGTACCACGTTGCGCCCAGCCAACAGAACAGACACTGTCATCGGACCCTAAATCACACAGCTTCACTACCTGCATAGACATGTAAAAACACCAACCTCATCAACCGTGAGGGTAAAGCCAACAGAAAGTGATCAAAAGACCAAATCCTCACCTTGCTGCTAGAAGCATGCCACAAGTAAACACAATTACCCAGCCCCACAGCCAGCACATTATGGGAAGACCAATCTACAAGGTTAAGATAAAAATCATCTTGCAAAGCCGGTGCATCCAAAACCTATACAAAAAGTCGATTAAGTTGCCTGGTTCACAATGTGAACACATTCAGAAAACAAGAAATTATCCAATTCATCATCTTGTGTTGTCCATGAAACATGTGTGGAAAAAGAGCTACATAGGAATAACCAGAACCCTAAATCAACATAGGGAACTAGCAACGGCAATTAATTCAAGAAAAAACCCATACAAACCAGCAAAAAATATGGACAATAAAACCACTATCTCAGAAACCTCAAATCAAGACCCCAGTATGAGGAATTGTATATCAATTGACAAAGTCAACATAGAAATCGTACCTTGTAAGGAGACCTCGGAACTTTTCTGGGAGCCTTAATCGGACTGTGAGAAACCCCAGGGAGGTGATCATCAAACCCAAACGGCGATAGAGAATGCAGAGATTTCCGCTTCTCAGTCTTATATTTGAAAATATTGCAATTAGGAGGACTAATCTGCAAAATACTACCATCACTATTCCGCCTGCCAAATCGTCCATCGGAAATAGACTTCTCCGGAGTCAACGGCTGGAAACCATTACCCCCACCGACACACTCCGGTCCAAATAGGGCGGACTTCAAGAGGTTAGTGTAAGCAGAATGCGAATCATCAGAAGAGGAATTGGCATTGGAATTAGGGAGATTGAAGAGGGCAAAATTGGAAGAGGCTCGGCTGGGGATAAACCGATCGCTGTAAATTGTACGGGAGGAGGAGGGGCGGCGATAGGCGGAGCAGAGAAGCTTCGACGCCGGAGTTTTGGGGTCCGAGGAGGAAGTGCTCGTGCTGGGGGTTTCCATATGCTTCTGTGACTTCTCAGATTTCAAATTCAGAAGCTCAAGGAATTATTTCCGATAAGCAGAGGGTGGTGGCCGGCGGCGGAGGATCGGAGGAGATTAGTTGGATTTCCCGGGAAATTTATAAGAGAAGGGTAAAGTATTGCGGGACTATTATTGTGGGACTATCTCTATTTATATATGAGATCCATTATTTTTATTTTTATTTTTATTTAAATTTGGTCATATATAATGATGAATGAGATCTCTTGTAAATAAATGTAAGAGGTCGATAATAACGACTTTATTTATTAGGGTTATAGTATATATATATTACTCACTCCGTTCCTTTTTAAGTGTTCCATTTTATCCAATATGATGTTCCTTTTTAATTGTCATTATGTCATTATTGATACTCTTTTACCTTCTTTTTTTCATCAATTACCCTAATAAATGAACATGATAGAATACTACAATTCTTGTAGAAGTAAAAAAGAAGTAATTAATGGAAAAGTTGGTTTGTGTGAATGGATAAAATAGGACACTTAAAAAGGAATGGAGGGAGTAGCATGTATATATAACTCATATGTTACACTAGAGTTTGGTATGTGAATTTTTTTATAGAGTAACAAGTGATTATAGCAATAAGAAAAAAGAAACTATAAAGTATCCTAGTGATATACACAAATATTTTAAGAAGCTTATCTATAATTGTCAATTTTATATAACAAGTTAATTTGATATATGATTTGGGAATTATCTACAATAAACAACAACTAATAAAGAATTGAATTAAAAATATTTTCTCATTTAAATTATAAGTGATTTCACATTTTATAACTCCAAGTCCTTTTGTCTATGATGTTGTTGGAACTCAATCCCGAGATTCTTTTTTCGTCAATTCGACCTCACCAAAACCTGACATTGAGAATGATTTCATTATAAACGGATAACTAGATAACTGGAGTTTACGAGAGAAACAGTCAATTAGTGAGCATCCCAACTCACAAGGAAAGCCTTAAGGTGAGATCAAAGAATTAAGGGATTTGTCCCCAAAAAAACGAATTCACATATCTTCTATACGATATTGTTTGAAGTTGCCTTAAAAGTCGAACTTGAAAGAATAGACCCTTTGCTATTGTTATAAGGGTTGCTTGTTGATCCTGGTTTTTTTTCTTTTGTTTTTCAAGTATGTCTACATGAGCAAGGAGTGTCATGCAAGAGCAGAGCTAATGAGGTTTGTTTTGAAATAAATGTTGAATATACTTGACGAACTGTCACTACTTCGTGCCCGTTGTTCCCTTTGCCCGATCCGATCACTTTCTTTTGGCTCTTTTGTCTTTAAGTGGCTGGTCTTTCCTTCCCTTTTTCATTCTATAGTTTCATTTTGTGTGGCAACATTACATTTGCTACATTTTGCCATATAAGACAAATTATAGTTCTTGCTTTATGATTTGTTTGATATAGAGTCATATACATCAAATTTAAAGTTCGTATGATAAAATGAAATGATTCAATGTTGATGAAAAATTGTTAAATAACAAATAGTTCGTATGAGAAAATATTTTTAACCGTAAAAAATATCATAATTACAGCAAAACTCTTCTATAGTAAATATAATCACAATTGAAATATCTATAACTATTAAAAAGAAAATGTCCCTCAAAATAACAGTAGTTGCGTTTCAACATTGTCATCCTTATGGATATAATTGATCATGAGTAAAGAAATTGTCATTGAATTTTGTTTTTATATATATTTATATATATATATATATATATATATTTCCATTTAAGATAACTGATAGACAATATTGAATGGATACATAATGAGAATGTTTTTTAGATTAACAAAAAAAAATGCGATTGATTTATAGTATTGATCTTTTTAGGAAATATTTTGATAATTGGACTCAAAACTAATTTGTAATATGTGAAATAAAAGGTTGTTGACATCTTAATTAATTGGATGCAATTATAATTTTGTTTGTACGTTCATATATATTTAATTTAAAACGTGATTATGGATTAAGTTAAAATCTCACATATTTGTTCTTTTTTTTTTTTTTTTTTTTGCAATATTAAGTTACTAAATAAGAGGAGTTTGTTAGCGTACTCGTATATTATAATTGAAATTGGGTCCCCTATTGGGGCAAAAAACCCAGCACCTCATGTTGGGCAAATCAGATCCTCTGTACCATAGATCCATGTACCACGCGTGTACCACATCCCAAAACACGTTATATTGATTTTTAAATTAAAAGCGGTTACAAATCTTTACAAATTAAAAAGAAAAAAGAAAAACAAAAGAAGTGAAAAAAAAAGAAAAAAATAACAAAACGACGGCGTATGTACTCAGCACCCCAACAGGGGATCCATATCCAATATAATTGGAAATCTTTAATAATCTTATACAAGTTTAAAAATATACCAACAAGCTGATTATAGAATTAACATGCATGTGATAAACTAGTCAATCACCAATTCAATATGTTAAATTACCATTAATATGACGAATTAATTAGCCGCATACTTTTACTTTTTCAATAGGTAATAATTTCATTATTTTAACTATGCTGTATACCTTCGTACTGTTAGGTTGACTGTATTATTATTGGACAACTTTTATAAGCATAAAGTTTAAACTCACCAACAAGATTCTAGGGAACAAATTAATTAACATGCATGTTGTCACAAAACTCAATTAAATCATTCAATAAGATGAATAATTAATTAGTTGAATTGAATAATTAATAATACTAGTACTCGCACTCAATTCTAACAATTAACTTCCAAGTACACTAACTTACAACATCTTTTGAATATGTTTATTTATACCAATTTGATTATTAATCTTGTATTAAATCTCGTTGAATATGTTTATTTGCATCTTATTATCTTCAAATGATCTTATTCTAAAATCTTATCTTCCAAATGCCGATTCAATATTATTAAACATGATCGATAATCATGGAACTACTACCAATCAACGATCTAATTCGACTAAGAATTAGGAAAATTGGATAAATTGAGAGATTTTGATGATATAAGAGATTTGGGAAAAAAAAAAAAAGGTATTGACGTGGATATTTTCACAAAAATAAGAGGTTGATGCCAAAATTGGGTCATAAGCCCATCCCAGGCCTGCTAAAGGAAGAAGACAGATGACAGAAGACAGATCTGAGTCTCCAAAGTTGGGCAAGTGGGCTTCCATATAACTCTTAATTAGAGATTTTTTTGGATGACATGTTGTTTTTACCCTCACCATAAGAAATAACTATAAATTTTTGTAACATATAACTTTTCTTCCCTCCGTGACTTTTGATAAATGATTTACTTAGGACGTGCTCGAATAGTCGGATGTTCTCGAATGACAGACATTTTATGTAACATTCTCAAGCTTTATTGATTTGAAATAATTTCTTAAGAATCATATATATGAAAATGTTAGATTCCTGGCTTAACTTCAAATCACAGCAAACCATCAAATAGATCCCCAAATATTTAATTTTTGCAAAAGAGCTTCATAATACTTGAAAGAAACTTTGTCGATTGAAATATACAATCGTTTATACATAGGATCCAAAATATCTCTTTACAACAAAAGACACCTCAACAGTTTAATTGTTCAAAAAATGAGTAATTGAACATAAGCTTAAAAAGTTCATCTCGAGCATGACATATGAACAAACTGACTAGTCATTTAGGAGACCCACTATCGCTGCACATCATTATCTGCATTACAAAAACTTAATAATGAGCAATAGACTCAGTAAGTTGAAACTTATACACACAATCACGTATAATGAATCATATCATGCAATATGTTTTTTCATATTCATTTATTCTGAAAATATCCTTTATGGGGTACCCAGAAGGGTGATACTCAATCAATATCAGTTGACCGTATAAGCATTTCATTAAGATTGACCAATCATTATATCAAGATATCTATTCTTTGTTAGTTAATGTAGCGCCCAGGACAAAACGAAGCATAATTGGATAATTAAATAATTAAACCCGTAATTGAGATAATTCTATGTGTGTTATTTTTTTTTTTTGGGTGTTTAAATTTATTTATGTGCGTTACAGATATGTGTTTGACGCCGGTTTAGAAGGACGTAATTTTTAGACATGGAACCTAGAAGATTTTTATATTATGAGATGTGTAATGGAAAAACGAGAACATAGAAACGAACTAGAGGTCAATCGGAGTTTTGTAGCTCGAGTAGTGAAGAAAACAGTGGAACAAAGAATACGACGTACACGAGACGTATGCGAAAAGTAGAATACGAGATATTTAACATGAATAGTAGCCATGTTTGGAGGAGTATATATAGCTCGTTTTTAAGTTGAAAAGTCACGCGAGCTCATAATCGAAAAACACGTAAGTTTCTCTCCTTCTTCTCTCTCTTTTTCCGGTGGTCGCCGCCGCCGCCGCCGGTGGCCGGAAAAGTCAACCGTCTCGGAATCGAACGGTTTTCACATAGATCGTAGCTTTCGTTGAGGCGAGTCTAGTGACGGTCTTATTTCTTCGTTCCGACGGTCGGATCGCCGGCAAATCGCCGGTCAACCGCCGGAAAAACCTTGTTTGAGTTCATCACCTTTTCTCTCTCCTCGTTTCTTGCTTTCTCCTCTCGTTTTCTTCGCCGGAGTGGTAGATAGCCACCCTGGAGTGTTTGTCCTCGGGTTGAGGGTGGTGGAACCGCCGATCGGAGTGGCCAGAGTTGTGTGTGTGTGTGTGTGGTTTTGGGAGATCTTTGATATGTGTTGTGTGTTGTTCTTGTTGGGTTGTGTGTTGCGTGTTGTTGGAGTGTTACCTGCGACTGGAGGTTGTTGGTCATGGTGGTAGAGGTGTTCCCGTCGCCGGCCCAAGCTAAAGGAAGAAGATGGTGATGGTGGCGCTGCTGTGTAGGCGGCTGTGCGCAGGACCGTGCGCTGGGGCACGACGGTGCTATGGGGCACGACCGTGCGCTATGGGTGAGTGACCGTGCGCGGCCACTGGAAGGTGGCGCACGGTCGTGGGCAATTTTGCACGACCGTGCGAGAGAGAGAAGAGTGTGTGGGGTTTTGTTGGGTTGCCGGGTGCGTCGTGGGCACACCGGCAAGTGTTTTCGTGGGTTGTTTCGAGTCGTTTGTTTTCGTTGCTTTGTCGGGAGTCGGGGACCTCGGTCGGGTCAACCCTTTTGCCAAGTTTTCCTTTCACACGTCTCGATAGCCTTAATCTTCGAGTCTTTCTTACCCGTTCCGTCTTCTCGATCGAACGTTTCCTTTATTTTATATCCGTCTTTTAATCGTTTGAGAATCTAAGATATCGCGGTACTTTTGTAGGCTATCTGTTGGATCGTACGGATTAGGCTTAACTCTTTATCCTGTCAGAACACGTGATAACCTCTTATCGAGGTGGGGGTATCTTCTAATTCTTAATCTGTTTACTGTTTTCCCTAATTTGATGCTCGTTTGAGAAATGCTAAATGCTGTGTACTATAAGTGCTGTGCCATATTTATATTGTGCATGGGCTGCGGTCCACCTCTGATCATGCATTTGTCCCCACTCTTTTCTACTACTCCAGAGGGTTTGGTGGTCCTGAAAATACACCAACGGTAATGAGACCGTTTCTATAAGATAAGACGGGGAACACCCACACCTATTTGTCCCTTACCATTTCTAATGCCTGTTGTGAATTTTACGTGCTGTGACAACGTGCCTCCTTGTTGTGAACTTTCGAATTTCTATATTTATATCTTTGTCGAATGTTATAAGATGCAGAGTTTATCTCCACCAGTGTATTCCATGCACTGACCCCTTAATCTGTACTCACTACAGGAGATGACGAACAGTAGAGCAGTAGAGAGAGAGATGGTGCCACTTTTGGGATTTTCATAAAATGTCTTTTACGAAGTTTCAAGAAACAATGATCACAATACTTTGTAATGTAAATATAATTTCTGTAAACTCTGATGACGATGGATCCTGATGATGTTTATTCCGCTGTGATGACATTTTGAGAATCGGTTGTGACCGATGTTTGTATATTATGGAATCGGCTGTGTCCGATGTGATATGAGAAAGATTCTGATGTCTTCTATCCTCTTCTTCTTCTGTTTGTTCCTTGTCTCCTTCTTTTGCACGCCTCTGTTTTTAATTAAAACTCTGATATATTTGTATGGAAGAAACTGGGGCGTGACAGTTAAGCACTATCATTAGTACTCAACCAACATCAGTAGACCGTAAACGTATTGTGTCTACTCTCCGATAGCCAAGCACCATTCCATTTATTCTTTTTAGTACTCAACTATCATCTGTAGACCGTATAATCATGTTGCCTACTCTCAATCAACCAAGTACCATACTTCCTCTTTCAAAACACCTTTTATATGCATCATATATCACATGAACCTCACATATAATTCAATCGTAGACATAGAGTAATCATTCAAATATCATTTAATTCACATGAATATCACTTAATTCTTGCAATGCAGCAAATAGAAGTTTCAACTTACCTCAAATCCAAAGCGAGTACAATAGTGAAAGTGTTTGGCCTTTGGGGAAGATATGATGTGCTTATAAACTTAAAAGAATCAAGCATGCATATACATATGTTTAAATACTCATTCAATGAAGAGACAATATCATTCAATTACACACATCAAGACTTATAATTCATATATCTTAGTATCATTTCTTAATTCAATAAGTTAAGAATACTAATAGGGCAACCCCTAACTTTGCAATAAGGCACTAAGAACTCAAATGAACCGAACTACTTATATTCTTGCATAAGTTAACCTAAATAACCAATTGAATTATCTATCCTCTAACTCTTCAAGCATACTTCCAAACATTATAAAAATACCAAGCATCAATAGAATCAATATACAACCACAACCTATCAGATTCACAAGTTCAATTAAACTACTTCAACTAACTTAATTATCTTCAATTCATCTTTATAATAACACATATAATATCATATCATGTGACCTATCATATAAACATAATTTTAAACATAAAACATAGGGATAGGATCAAACCTAGAAAATAAGGTTAAGGATGCAACGTTTTAACCAAAAGAGGCACCAACTAGCTTCAATTCATCTCATATGCAACCTCTATGATATATTTCAGTTTTGTATAGTATTTTGGGGTTCTAAGATGAAGAAAGGAAGAGGAGAAGAGGGCCGGTCATTTTTGGGGCTTAAGTGATCAAATGAGAACACAAAAGAGCATTTCCTACAACTTTTGACCATGCAAAAGAGAAGCACTTGCTTGGTTCTTATTGGCTGGACATGTGTAGGTGTTAAATGGACAACATACCACGTTTTTGGCCTTAAGAGAGGTTTAGTGTTTGATGGAAGATCATAGTAATCAAGTGCAACACCTTAAAATTGCTTTTGGTGCAACCTAGTCAACTAACCAATTAAATTGCACTATTTTGCTTACTTTAGAATTATAAATAAATGCAATGAATTTCATAAATTAGAAGTGCAAACAAGTTAATCTAGGAATGTCATTTTAGAAATATTATACATTTAGTATATTTATAACCATTTTCAGCACATCCATCTTCTCTTCGCAAGCCAAACATTTCCATTGTAAAAGAATAAGCACTAAACAGAGTGTATTAGACTATAGAGTTGAAATGCCATAATAATTTCATGCATAGATAAAGTAATCATGACTAATTAGATCATAAAATAGACATATACTTAAGAATTCAGCGCATTTCGTAATAAGATGCTTAGAAATATAGCTTGAATGCTCATGCATGCATTTCAATGTACAATGCAAATGATTAGAGAATTGGGCATTACACTTTAATAAAAATCAGCTTCACATTGGATTTGAACCTGTATTGTCAGATGATTACTCCCCCACATCACCACAAACCCTACCAACTTGAGATTATGCCTCTACGGGTCGGAATCTCCTTATTCACTCTCAAACTCCAATCTTGATTTTTTTTTTTTTGCTTTATAATATGATATAAATAGATTTTTTAATAAAATCAACCATCTTGAATTTCATTAGAACCCCAGAAAACATATACCTAATTAAAAAAAAAAATCAATTTTTTTCCAAGTTACAACTAGAAAATAGAAGAAAAAAAAATGATACAGCCAAATTAACATTTAACCTCTTCTTACCATAACATTACACAAAAAATGAGTCAGATCAGCATTAATCAACACAAACTAAATTCAAGAATGTACACCAAAAAATCAAGAATTCAAGAATAGGGAATTGGATACTGATGATGATGCTCAATCACAGGCATGGTCCTGGTACCAGAAGCTGTAAGAGCCCTGACATGGCCCACCATGGAAACCTGCAAAGCCTCCTCTTCATAAGCCCTTCTCTCCAACTCATCCATTCTTGCTTTCTTTTTCGCATTCACAAACATGGCGATCACCAACAAACTCAGAAGAAAAGCCCCCAATGCTGCTCCAATTGAGCTCACCACCACTATCTTCACCTTCCCAACTTGCCCTTTCAAAGGCATCAATGGCGACTCCACCACCAACCCAAAGTGCCCGTTGCTCATTGCAACGCAGACATTAGGCCCGTTTTGGTCCGACAACTTCACTTTCCCATCATGGTCAAAGCTGGCACATAAAGGGCTCGTTCTTGATGAAGTGTTGAGCAATGTTGTGTTGCTAAAATCAATCTTGATTGCATCTTTTCTGCTCTCTATTCGAAGCTCAGTTCTGTTGACCCCGTCGAGGCTGTAAGCTAGAAGGCCTAAGATGGGAGAGATGAGTTGATAGCCAGATAACTCGAAGGTGTTGTAGTATAGTGAAGAAAAGTTGAACCCTATGTTTTGCTTTACTAGCAAGAGCCTTGTGGTGCATGGATGCACATTTAGGCCATTGTTTAAGTGGAATTCGTCGAGTTTTACGCCGTATCTTTGGAGGCTACCACATCTTAGTCTCATGATCTGTATGTTTATTCCTCTGAGGTTTGCAGGGAGATTGATCTTGAGCACTTCACCTGTTTTGAGGGTGGTGTTGTATGATCTGAATGTGTAGTCTCTGATGAGAAGATCAAGAATCGGGCCCGATTTGATCGTGGGAGATTCGGGTTTTGAGAGCAGGAGAGATGGTAATGAGAGGAAGAAGAGAGTGAAGGAAATGTGGAAGCCCATTTAAAGATTGTGATGGTAGAACAAGTGTTGAGATGAAGGGGTTTATCGAATGATCATGTACTGTGTTTTCTATGTAATTAAGCTTTTATGTTATGGTGAAAAGAAAGGTTTTTTTTTTTTTTTTCTTTTTTCTTTTGGTTATTGAAAAAGGAAAAGCTCATTTGTTAGTATTTCTATCAAAATATTCCGGTTTTGCACAAGTAATAATGGAATTTAAAACGGCCTAACATATATATTTGATCTTCATCATCTTGGTGAGATCATTTCAACCCGGATCGTAGCTCTATGTTATTAAGTTATTATTTTTTTAAATAAAAAAATTGAGATCATACTTAAATTAAGTTATTATTATAAATTTAAGTTGTTTGCTACATAATTATTTTAGGAGCGTGGGGATAATAATGATGATTAAAAGTCAAAAAGAGTAAGAAAAGGAGGTTGCATGGCGTGCTTGTATTAATGAGGGCATCCTATCTTTGCACATTAATTAATATTACTTCTCTTTCATACCTTTCATTACATGTCTCCCACTTTCCCACCTACCATGATTAACTAACAGTCCACACTACTTCCATTTTTTAATTTTCAATCCCAACATATATACTAGAATTTGATGTAGAATTAAAATACAATTGTGAGAGTAAACGTTTGGTCCATATATATCTACTCCGTTCCAAATTAATTGTGATTTGAGCATTGGAAATTTATTCCAAAACATTTGTCATTATAGGAATTGAAGAAAAAAATTCTTCAATTCTTACAAAATTGCTCCCATTTATTCTTTCTTATTAAATGTTTTATTATCTCATAATGAGTGTTGGAAATAACAAAAGGAAGAAAAAAGGTTATTGTTAGATCAGTCAATTTGTAGGTCTCCTTAATTTACGTGAAAAATGCTAAAATGTTAATTAATTTGGAACGAAGGGAGTATATGATAACCTTCTATTATACTACATTTATATCATAATAAGTGTTGTTTTGCATTTTTTGTTATAGACTAAGAAATAAAAAAATTGGACAAATATATCTGAACTAATTAAGGAATTTAAGATTTAAATTGAAAAGATAAATTAAATTAATTTTATAAAAAATATCATACTAAATCATTAAATTTTAGCCGAAGAGCATTAATAGGGATAATTTGAGAATTAAATTGCATAAAAATCTAAAACGATACTTATTTTGAAATAAAATTTAACCTCCAAAACGACACTTATTATGAAAATGAGGTAATATAAATAACAATTATATGTCTTATTCATATATATATATATATATATATATATATATATATATATAAAGAATCTAACCTCTGCTATTCCCTGTATTTTTACATCATATTATTATTTAATATTATTTATTCATTCTAAAATTATTACCACTTTTTTAAATGTTCACTTAATTCTGATATAAATTGAGTTACCATACGATTATTGTGTGATATATTATTGATCAACAATTCTTGGCTATCCAGAGAATTGACTTTGTATTTTTTTAATCAATCGTTTCGCTAATTATTAGAGTAACTAAATTACACTACCTAGCATGCATTTTTTTTTTTCTAAAGAAGACCTAACTTGGAATTGGATGTATATTGTTTAATCATATGATATTTGGGTTTGAATTAAATTACCACAACATTTTAGGAATCAAATAAATATGTACTAACAATTGCACATTTAGTTCATAAAGACCAGAAACAAATAAAGGTACAAGAGAACATTATTTATGATTGAAAAATATAATTACTACAACATATATATATATATATATATATATATATAAACCAAAAAGTTAAACTTATATTTTTATATAAATTCATTTCAATTAGCCCTCATTTATTTTAGAATTTAATTTATGTTTTATGTGAAATTTTAATTGAAATTAAAACAAATTTAAAATATATAAACAAGTTTTGAAGGTTGGTATGGTCATACCACCTGCCCCAAGAATATCATTCTTTTATATATGTTCAAAAGTATCTATTCATCAGCAAAACGTCTCATTTAACTTTAATAAATGAACGAGAGCTAGGAAAAAAAATAAAATGAAAATGCCTAGTAAATCCATAAAAAAGGTAGTCTAGATCTTCTGATACATCCAATGTTTTATCTTACATTCAAATGTCTTCAATACACGTCATATAATATTATTTGATATTTATGATGATTATTTTAAAACATCAGATGAAACAGAAGGTAGAATAGAGACTGATCTCATGCCAAAAAGGAGGTACAAAAACCTATTCTTGTGTGATCACTCACATGCAAAAAAAAAGAAAAAAAGAAAAGTTGGATTAGAGAGAATTAATCTTGTAAGTAAAAGGTGCATGATAGATGATGCATCTATCAACGGAAGTTGATCTTGGCAGCATAAGTCAATCCAACTTGCCAATTTGCAGGTGCAACATTGTCTAAAATGATAGTTTCATGAGAAGTGTATGAAGTGATCTTGAAAGAAAGTGTTTGGCCACCAAGAGCAGAATATGCTTGGTATGAAGAACCCCAGTTGTGGCTCATGCTTATCCACCCTGTTTTGCTGCCCTTCACCCACATGTTGGCGATGTCGCCTCCACCCCCTACGTTCATCGCGTATACCAATAGCCAGTATCCGTTACCTTGGAAGTTGAATCGGATACCGCCTTTTCTAACACATGGCACTCTGTACAGAGGTGAATAAGAGAAATCATGCGTTAGATTTTGTTCATGTTGTTAAATGAAAAAAAAATAATTATTCGTGTAACTAAGATCTTGTCCAATTTTGCTCTTGTTTGAATGAGTTTTTCGAAGTTTTCCTATATCTAAGGAAAATGCTTGTCCGAGTTTCGTCGAGAATTCAATATTAGTTTCCAAGAATTTGATGATGTAATAAGTCAATCCCTTCATTTTCTATACTTTATTTCCACGTCATCCATTTGATTTTGACACGAAGAAAATGGTTTATCATCAAGCGTAGACCATTACCAAATCAAAATTAAGTTGTAATAGATTTTTTTCAATTTGTAAAATTAAAATTAGTTGGACGAAATCTCAAAGTTTGATTCTAATATCAAAAAACTTGGACTAATTGAGGCCTCAATTTTACATCCCTAAAAATGAAAATTCCCCTCACTTAACAAAATTGTACAAGTTTCATAATAATGTGATGATCTTGCACATCCAACACAAATTATTGTATTCTCAATTGGTTCTAAAATGTACATAGTTTAATGTTATCTAAAGTAATGATTGTTAACAAAATTGAATAACAGAAAATATGATTAAGTCAAATATTAATAAAAAAAAGTTAATGAATGAATGAATTACCTGCGGAAGAGGACGGGCACAATGCCAGCCTTCCACTGAGCAATCTTCATGAAAGCAGGCTTAGCCATGTCGAAATGAGAGCGTGGTGGGTTGCACCACCCCCCGTTGTTGGAGTCCTGCCCCCAGTTGGGCGGGCACAGATTGGTGGCCGTCACAGTTGTGATCGGTGACCCACTGTAGCACAACGGGGAGCCGGTGCACCGGATCTGGAAGCACTGCCCACAGGCATACCCATTCTTGTACAGCACTGAGCTCAGCGCCGCCGTGTCCACCCCGTAACCGCTGCTAAATACGTTGCCATACCCACATGCTCCACCTGCATGCACTTTAATATTAATTTCATGTTTATTTATTTATTGCAGCAACAACAAACATGTATGCTAACCATCTGTGGGAATTTTTGATTAATTAATAGGATTAATTTCAATTTTGGTCATGTACGTAAGATCTTTTTTATTGTTGAACAACAAGTACCCATTTTCTAATTTTGTTCTTATATGTTTCAACTTTTTCCAATTCCAATCCAATTTTTCAGTTTGATCATGTATGTTTTAATTTTTTCTAATTTCAATCCAATTTTGTTGGAATTTCAAAAATCGCCGATGTCACGTAACATTTCCCCGGCGGTCATCCCATTAAAATTGGAATGCAATTGGAGAAAATTAAAGCATACAGGATCAAAATTGGAAAATTTGATTGAAATAAAAAAGAAGAAGAAATATATAGGATTAAAATTTAAAAATATAGACTTAGTTATCTAAAAATAAAAATGGTCTTGCATACATGATCAAAATTGAAATTAATACTAATTAGTATTATGATTATACTCAGTAAATATTTAAATATATTTTACTAGCGTGTGGAAGAAGATTACAATCCAAAACTGCGTTGTATTACTGAATTTGATATGTTGAGCACCTTAATTACTAGATGTGAACACTTTAATATTTGTCTTGTAATTCGGTCCAAATCCATTTTATGAGTCATTAATTTTATGGATCTTTATAATGGTGTTTTAAATTTTTTATTTTATATTTCAATTTTTGTCATATTTTGGAGGGAATTGATCTATTTCCGATTTAGAGCATCCCACCACTGAATTAAATTCTAAGATTTTTCCACGTTTTAAAATTTCATGCTAAACTATCCCAACCATTAATTTTGCGTTGGATTCAACACAAGTCAAATCTTGCGTTAATTTTTTTCTTTTGTTTTTATGGTATATTATGGAATATTATGTTTTATTGTAAAGAATAGTGCACACTGCTGAAGACGAGTGTCAGTTTTACATAAAAATAATGCAAAACCTGTAGTATTTTTTTATGCACAGCTGAAGATGCCATAGTGGAAATAAACATCACAAATGCATGTTTGATGTTCCAAATTGGTGATTATTGGTTGGGAGAATAAATTGATCTACAAGACACTAAATTGAAGGAAAATTGATATATATATATATATATATATATATATATACACCCTAAATTGATAATTTTGTTTATTTAGTGTAACATAAATCAATATTCCCTCATTAATCCCTAATTTAGAGAAAAATGGAATTCACTTAATAAAGAACAAAAGAAATGACATTTTATTATACTTTGAACTGAAAAAATGTGACTAATAAATTAATGTTTTCCTTACTCGTATATATGAGCTAAAAAAGCCACATTACACTAGATGGATATCTTATTATCAAGATTACACAAATTCAAAACTATGTATTTTACTCATTAAAAAAATGGATAAGCTACCCATTTAGATTGAAGAAATTAAAATTAACTGACCATTCGTAGAAGAAGCTGTTTCATCGCCATAAAATGTGGCATGGGCTTGTTGCCACGGTGTAGCTTTAAATCCAACCGGGGCATAATATCCGGCCGCCGATGCTCCGCCAACAATCGCCGCCAACACCAAGAAGAAGCCTAGGCATCTTGAATGAAGCAAAGAAGCCATGAATTTGATAGTAGCTAAAACTAATTAGCTCTCCTTATTCAAATATTGTTATCCCAAATTGACTTTGAACTTATGGTGTTTATATAGTTTTTTAGTATGTAGAATAAGTAACGTCTTTCCTTCGTGACAATCACTAACATGTTAGCATTTTTTCTCTTGTACCACGTTGTCCTAGAAAACGTGCGCGCATGTTTAATGTTTGGCCTTAATGTTGTATTTCTGGATATATATACTAATCAATTAGATTTAAAGTGGATGGAATATTAGTCGCGCGTATTGCGGAGATAGAGGTTGAGTGATTTATTCAATGATAGGCTCAATATTTTAAAATATAAAAACTTGTGTGGGGTCGTGTATAAAAATTGGTGACATGAAGTCTCATCAATAAGTGTAACCAATTTCCATAAAATGTACTGTGAGTTGTGAATTGATTCGTCTCATAAAATTAGATCAATGAGTAAGTTTTCAAAGAAATTCATCATAGAATATTACTGATTTGGATTAACAATGATTAATTTCATAAAATTAATAATTGAATACTTCCTCAATCATTTATATATCACAAATATTTATATGCACCAGGTGCACAGGTTATAACTCATGTAATCCGGTCATATGATTCGAAAGGTAATTTTTTTATTCCAGACGTGCGTTCACACATCCGTGCAACTGGGCAAATGTGGGTTGGGTCGGGTCGGTCAGGCCCGGATCCGCGCCCAGGTTATTATTATTATTATTATTTATGTCATAACATTTATGTTATATTTGTGTAATCTTAATGTACAAATATCATAATATTTTAGTGATATTACTTAAAAAAAATTCAATATAAAATTTCATATAGTATAACTGAACCTTTATGTTATAATAATTTAACATTTATGTTATATTAGTATAATCTTCTATACAAATATCATAATATTTATGTACTTAAAGAATAACATAAAGATTATATTATTATAATATAAAAGTTACATTATTATGCATAAAGGTTATATTATTACAACATAAAAGTTTAAAAGGTATTATAGGTCTGTAATATACTGCAAAAGGTTAAGCTAGCATAACATAAAAGTTATGCGAACATAACTAAAAGGTTAGACAAACAAAATAGAAAAGTCATGAGGCGTGCGGGCTAGGGTTTTAGAGCGAACCTGAGTGTGTATGGGTGCGTGAAGTGCGTGTGTGGTGCGTAAAAAGCACTGCCAGATCGGGTCGACCCATTTGTACGGTTCCCAACCCGTGCACCTAATGCATATAAATAATTGTGATACCAAATACCTTCTCCTATCATTAAGGTAAAACATAATTATAATACCCTAATTAATGGTTAATTAGGATATTCTTTTTTTTCTTTTATCATAACCAAAGTAAATGAAATTAATGTGATAAGAATGGTGATTTTCTCCTTCTCTCCATGTGATGACACCTCACCACCCACCCCACTCAAGGAGGTGACATCTCACCTCTAAACCCCCTAGGAAGTTGACACATATCCCTTCCCCTAAGTCAACTCTCTTTTACCCACTTTGGTAACAAGGACAAGGAAAAGCAAGTGTGGGAAACAGAAATTCGAAAAAAAAAAGTAAAGAAACCTCTCTCTTTCCCCTCTCCCCTTTCTCTACACCGTCACCGACCACACCTCACCGGACGTCCCTTTTTCGGCAAAAGGTTCGAACCAAATGATAGAACTCGTTGAGTCCGTCACGGATATGGGCTCGATTTTCCAGCCCATCGACGTGTACACCACCGGAAAGACGCGACCGCGCTTTCTCTCTTTCTTTCTCTCTAAGCCCTCCACCTCCTTTCCGTCGTTCTGCTGCCATCTGTAGGTTGCTGGCACAAGGTTGCGCTGACGAGTGGAGTGTGTGTATGCCGCCGCCGTGAACGACATGGGCTATGCACGCTAGGTGCTCGCCTTTCGTGTACGCATCGAGGCCAGCGCCGAGGTGCACCTAATCGTGTACTAGTGTGCAGGGTGTGTAGGATGTGTGTGGTGTGTGTGTGCAGTGTGTGTGCGCAGTAGCATATGTGTGGGCGTGGGCGCGCCATGTTCAGGTGTTGAGTTTGAGTCGTCAGCGACGTGTCGTCGTCGGCCACAACGAGACGATGGTGGAGCATGGAAGAGGGCTTTCTTTTATGAATTAGATATAGTACAGGGATCTACATGCAAACCCTAGTATTTGCTAAATTTAAAGTTTAACCCCCAACACCTTTTAATATGGCAATTCGCACCCTCAACTCTTAAAAAATGCAAATCGACCCCTGATTTATGAACAATGGCAATTGATACCCAAAATTTGTAGAAATTTATAGATTTACCCTAAGACTTTCAAGAATTTCTGTTTGACCTCTAGGATTCCAAAGAACTTTCGAAAATACACAATTTAGCCCCTTTTTTTTCTAAACTTGGGTATGAAACCCTAGTTTCAACCTTTTGGACTACATAAGCCCTAATCGCAAGAGTTGAACTTTCTAACGCTACATTTAAAGACCTCATTTTTTCCTTATAAGCCACCACTTATTACCAACGCTCCTTTTCCAAATGATATAAATTATCACCTCTGTTGGGATATTTCAGTTGTTATCTTGATAAGACAAAACACAATAACACAATAAGAAAAGAACAGTTTGCTTAAGGTATTGATACCTAGTTTCCACACCACATGATCAAGGAAAGATCATGTAATGGTTTTCTAAGACACAAGGAAAACCAACCTTAAAAGAAGTAAGAACACTTCTAAGGGTCAGCATGCTGTAGGGAACAACAAGCTAGAAGAAGTATCCTTAGTAGAAAGGAGTTAAGATACTGAAAGAAGTAGTCAGCAGGTTGTGAGAAAGCTGTTCTGAAAGGAGAATTCAGAAAGCAAGTAGTTGTTGCAAGAAACCGACAAGAGCTGCAAGAACCCATGCTTACAACAGAGGTTGTCGAAGTTACAGGACCGGCCGAGGAGACGGGGTCCTTACTGAAGACCTCAAGCGAGACTGTTGTTCAGACAACACTCTCTGAGGATAAGAAGACCTCTGAAGGGACGACTGTTGAGACAGTACCCTTAGAGGATGTTCGAGAAGAAGCTGAGGTAACCGCTAAACAGCTAGAGACACCTCATGAGGAGGTTGGTGCTGCTGCTGCTGCACGCTCACAAGAACCTATCCAGGTTACAACAGCAGAGGTTACTGAAAAAACAGAGTCTGCAAGAAGTTGCTGCAAAAAAACATATACAACAACACTGCAAGAAGGCAGTTACAGCATTGCAGCAGAGTAAGTAAGAACGGCATGCAACATCGCTGCAAGAAAAAGATACAGGAGTACTGCAAAAAAGGATACAACAGTACTGTATGAAGATACTGCAAGAAGGTCTAAGTTACATCAGCGTTGTAAAGGACTAACAGCTGCAAACAGACCTAGGATACAACGCCAATGACAAACAGTCAACTGAAGAAGTATCCTGTAATCCGAGGAAGGATAAATGCAGTACGAGAAATGAAGATCCAAGCAAGATTAAATAGAGTCGTTAGAGAGAAGACCAAAGTTGCAGACACGGAGCCAATGCCAAGACGCCACGTGGACTGACGCGCTGTAGAAAGCTGCGAGCCGCAATCACCGCATTAAATACTCCAGAGAGAAAAGTCAAGTCGCATTAAATGCAAACCATGTCTTTGATCGAGAAGCTCAGATGCATTTAATGCAACCATAAAGAAGATCTTGGAGATTAGAGCTTGATTTCAAAGAAGGAGAAGTATCTCTCTTCAACGGATACTTCCCAACGGATAAAAACTCTCAAGATCTATAAATAGAAGGTGTGGCTGATTGAAGAAATTACTGGACAAAGTCGAGAGAAAACTCACACATCATCCAAAGCTTATTAAGCTTTCACATGTTCAGCCACTCAACCTTCTAGGAGCAGTCTACAACAACAAATGAGCTTTCAGAGATCAAGACTGCTCCTCACCAGTTGAAGATTTATTTTCTTTTTAACCTTGTAGTTGTGTGCGTAGGTTGTTTTAGGTGTCGAACAGTTGATAGGAGAGATCCTTGCTATTTGTATAGTTGTCTAAGTGTTAGGCAACTTCCTTGTGTGGGAGTGTGGAACCCTGTGTGGGTTGGCCTTTAGAGTTTGCAGTTGTTGTGTGTACGCTGGACTTTATTAGGCGTTTAGCTTTGTAAGTTGATAGATTGTTAGGAGTGTCCTGTAAACCAATCTTGCTTAACAAAGTTCCTGCTCGAGGTAGCAGTAGAGTGGACGTAGAAGGCTTACACCATCTTCGAACCACTATAAGCCATAAGTGTTTTATTGTTTTCTTATCTGGCTTTATCTTTCATATCTATCTCTGTCATAAGCATAAAATGTTTTGAAAAGGATCATATTTGAGAAAACCAGCCTTGTGTCTTAAAACCGTTTATTTTCCGCTGCGTATAAAACTCAAGTTACAGCGTGCAGCACTGCATCCTAGTGCTGTAAGCAGTAACTGACTGGCGCTGCAAGTTCAAGTAACTTACAGAACAGTAAGTTTTAATAAGATTTTCAAAATCGACCAAGGTTCATTCACCCCCCTCTGAACCTCGGACACCTCTTAGGACCCAACAAGTGGTATCAAAGCAGGTTGGGTTATCTACCAACGTATCTGGCTACCTACCCAAATCCACCCGTTTTCTGCTGGTTAAACCTTTCTATCATTTTCATTTGACTAAAATCATGTCTTCTAACATGCATAACTTTAAATCCAAGTTCTCATTCTTAATCAATATATCTTGTTTATGCGAGGAATAAACATCTGAGAAGATTAACGACTATCCATGACAAGATCCGATCAACAAGAAGATAAGGAGGAAGCAAGAGTATCCATGATCGAAGGGCTGAGTATTCTAAAAGCACAGATTCACCACACATGAAGTCTCACAACAAGATACTAGGGAAGTTGCTGAAGTAATCAAGGCTACACCTTTTATAGTAGCTGAGATCACTAAGGAAGCAAATAGGAAAGTTGCTGGAGTAATCTAAGCTACACCTTTTATAGTATCTAAAGTTACTGAGAAGACAATTATGAAGGCTGCTGAAAGAAAAAGAAGCAAGCACCACCAATAAGTGGTATAGCCAACAAGTGCTTTCATCAACAAGTAATGTCAACAACATGCAGTATCTACCTGATGAGACAGCAAGTGATATCTACCTGATGAAACTAGACAAAATCCGAGGCAAGATCAAAGAAATCCAAAGAGGACACATACTGATTTAAACAGGTGGAATGATCAAGAAATCAGACAGCCCAGAAATCTATACCAAAAGAACATAAAGGGAGTTATGAGGTCCCTGAGTAAGAGGGAACTCATCTTATCCTTTGTATTTTCATTCAAGGATACTCAGGTTATTGAAGCAGAATACTAAACCTAATTAGGACAGGATTCTCTAACAATTGCTATACAAGTTCAAAATCATCAAGCATTACCAGAAGAATGACAGGATTCTGCAAGAACATCACAGGATGCTCAACATAGTATTCAACAAGTGGTAACAGCAACTAAGAGATTAGGAGTGGAAAAGAGAATGCAGAAGCCTAGGGGGAATATCTGCATGCTTGCGAGAAGCTGCAAGTATAGTGCTGTAAGCTGTGTCTGCATACAGCGCTGGGTTCAAACAGCGTTGCACCTTCTATTCTTACAGCATAGCAAGGAAATGAAATGACATCTCAACTGAAAAAGTGATGGAAGATCTTAGCATGGGCAGAAGATCTAGATAGGCGGCTGACCAATCACATCAACAAAAAGGTAAAATCTACCTTTTCAGAAGACAAAAAGGTGGATATGAAGATCTATCCAAAGAAACCGGCAAGTGGCGGTAATTGCATTGAGAAATAAAAGGGAACTTCTCCACCCTTTTTAAATCAACCATCAGATCGTGTTTTTCATCTTCCAACTGTTGATCTATAAACCACTCAAACGCCTATATATACACCCGACTCCTCACCATTCTTCTACACATTCATTACTCACCGAAATCCCACAAGAAAAACCTATTTCCCATGTGAGTTACACTCTCATAAAGAAGAAGATGGAAAGCCAAGAAGGCGGAAAAGAAGATGGAGATGAAGACGAAGATGAAGACACCTCTCTGTTAACCTAAAAGCAGATAAGGTCTTCAGAAAAATGGAGTGTAGAGGATCTGCTTACTAAGAAGCAGAGAAGGTCTTTAGAAGAGAAGACGGGCCTCTACAGGATGGACATTATCAGAAAGGAGCAGACGTCCACCCTCCATTCAACATTGACACATGGCCGACCTTATCTCTGCTATTTCATGAGGGCTCTCCTCGGAGAACACCTGCTGCCATTCATGGAGATAAATCAAGCAGTAGGTGCTTCACAACTCTCCAAGGATACTGTGTCAGCAGCTTCGAGCTGGGTCCTGGGGCAAAGTAAAAGAGAAAATTACAACCCAGACCAACAGTCATCTAGGATCCAAGGTGAACATGCCTGGATATTAACGAAGCTGCACACGTAACTGACCATCCACCGGTCAGTTTCCTGATCTCTTGTCGTGTGCCGAAGCCGAGCAGCTTATTCCCTAGGGTAGGAATAAGAAGGAGGATGCTTGGTGGGAAGTACGAACAAGTTACTGCTCTATGGTCTTGGGCAGTAACTGATGGGCAAGAGAAAACCCTGACTCGCCATATTTGGCGTTGTAACTCTAATCCCGGGTAACCATGTGAAAGAAGATGACAAAAGGAGGAAGAATTGCAAGTCAAAAGTCAAAAGTCACTGCTGAAGCCTTATAGCAAGGGGGAAGCAGTTAATAATGGCGATCAGGAGTCTCTTACCATCTGAAGCACATCAGAGCAGCAAGCTGATCATCCAAGAAGATTTGATTGAAGGATGCAGCAAGCTGATGAACATGCTGAAAAAGACATGCAGGGATCAAAGATGGTAGAGAGAGAGAAGAAGAACTCCCTGGTGGAAAAATGTGAAAACGGCAAACTGAGTGAAGCTGAAGAAAGAAGTGAAGCTAGATGGAGTAGTATTAGCTTACTTACTTTTGTACTTGAACAGAGTTTGTACTTGTACAATATCTTAGTTTCAGTTTCAATAAAGAGTATTCTGTCTTATTGACTCTTGCCTTATTGTGTTTTGTCATCATCAAGATAAAGGGGGAAATTGTTAGGATATTTCAGTTGTTATCTTGATAAGACAAAACACAATAACACAATAAGAAAAGAACAGTTTGCTTAAGGTATTGATACTTAGTTTCCACACCACATGATTAAGGAAAGATCATGTAATGGTTTTCCAAGACACAAGGAAAACCAACCTTAAAAGAAGTAAGAACACTTCTAAGGGTCAGCATGCTGTAGGGAACAACAAGCTAGAAGAAGTATCCTTAGTAGAAAGGAGTTAGGATACTGAAAGAAGTAGTCAGCAAGTTGTGAGAAAGTTGTTCTGAAAGGAGAATTCAGAAAGTAATTAACTGTTGCAAGAAACCGACAAGAGCTGCAAGAACCCATGCTTATAGCAGAGGTTGTCGAGGTTACAGGACCGATCGAGGAGACGGGGACCTTACTGAAGACCTCAGGCGAGGCTGTTGTTCAGACAACACTCTCTGAGGATAAAAAGACCTCTGAAGGGATGACTGTTGAGACAGTACCCTTAGAGGATGTTCGAGAAGAAGCTGAGGTAACCGCTAAACAGCTAGAGACACCTCATGAGGAGGTTGATGTTGCTGCTGCTGCATGCTCACAAGAACCTATCCAGGTTACAGCAGCAGAGGTTACTGAAGAAGCTAAGTTTGCAAGAAGCTGCTGCAAGAAAGCATATACAACAACACTGCAAGCAAGGATGAAAATATCGGTATCGGTGGATATATCGGTACCTTGATTTTACGGATATATCGACGGATATATCGATATCGGTGGATATATCGGTTTTTGCGCAAAAAATTGAAAAAAATTGAAAAAAAATTGAAAAATATATCTAGTACTTTATATAATATTATAAGTAACATTAATACATATATTGAACTTAAATTTCAAATAAAAAGTTATGTTTACAACAAATTTAGAGATAAACTATTATATAAACGTTGTCTCTTATAATAACATTTTCGTCACTGGTTATGATAACATGACAAATTTTGAATTCAAATACATATTTCATTGTTTAACACACTAGCCATGATAATTTATGATAGGAACCTAAATTCAAATACTTTACTAAATATAAGTTTACTAATTATTTAATTAAAACTATTAGTTGAATTCAAATACGTATTTTATTATTTAACACACTAGCCTAATTAATTTATATGAGGAACCTAAATTCAAATACTTTACTAAATATAAGTTTACTAATTATTTAATTAAAACTATTAGTTGAATTCAAATACGTATTTCATTGTTTAACACACTAGCTTAATTAATTTATATGAGGAACCTAAATTCAAATAATTTACTAAATATAAGTTTACTAATTATTTAATTAAAAATATAGTTGAATTCAAATATGTATTTCATTATTTAACACACTAGTCTAATTAATTTACCATTAAAAAAAAATCAAAAAAAATCAAAAAAAAAAAAATTTCCACCGACAACCGATATATATCGCCGATATATCGGCGATATTTTGCCAAATTTGTGCACAACGTGACCGATATCGATATATCGTCGATATATCACCGATATATCACCGATATTTTGACAGAAAAATTCGTCCGAGCATATCGATATCGATTGCCAATTTTTCACGATAAATCGGCGATATATCGCCGATTTATCGCGATATTTTCATCCTTGACTGCAAGAAGGCAGTTACAGCATTGCAGCAGAGTAAGTAAGAACGGCATGCAACATCGCTGCAAGAAAAAGATACAGGAGTACTGCAAAAAAGGATACAACAGTACTGTATGAAGATACTGCAAGAAGGTCTAAGTTACATCAGCGTTGTAAAGGACTAACAGCTGCAAACAGACCTAGGATACAACGCCAATGACAAACAGTCAACTGAAGAAGTATCCTGTAATCCGAGGAAGGATAAATGCAGTACGAGAAATGAAGATCCAAGCAAGATTAAATAGAGTCGTTAGAGAGAAGACCAAAGTTGCAGACACGGAGCCAATGCCAAGACGCCACGTGGACTGACGCGCTGTAGAAAGCTGCGAGCCGCAATCACCGCATTAAATACTCCAGAGAGAAAAGTCAAGTCGCATTAAATGCAAACCATGTCTTTGATCGAGAAGCTCAGATGCATTTAATGCGACCACAAAGAAAATCTTGGAGATTAGAGCTTGATTTCAAAGAAGGAGAAGTATCTCTCTTCAACGAATACTTCCCAACGGATAAAAACTTTCAAGATTTATAAATAGAAGGTGTGGCTGATTGAAGAAATTACTGGACAAAGTCGAGAGGAAACTCACACATCATCCAAAGCTTTTTAAGCTTTCACATGTTCAGTCACTCAACCTTCTAGGAGCAGTCTACAACAACAAATGAGCTTTCAGAGATCAAGACTGCTCCTCACCAGTTGAAGATTTATTTTCTTTTTAACCTTGTAGTTGTGTGCGTAGGTTGTTTTAGGTGTCGAACAGTTGATAGGAGAGATCCTTGCTATTTGTATAGTTGTCTAAGTGTTAGGCAGCTTCCTTGTGTGGGAGTGTGGAACCCTGTGTGGGTTGGCCTTTAGAGTTTGCAGTTGTTGTGTGTACGCTGGACTTTATTAGGCGTTTAGCTTTGTAAGTTGATAGATTGTTAGGAGTGTCCTGTAAACCAATCTTGCTTAACAAAGTTCCTGCTCGAGGTAGCAGTAGAGTGGACGTAGAAGGCTTACACCATCTTCGAACCACTATAAGCCATAAGTGTTTTATTGCTTTCTTATCTGGCTTTATCTTTCATATCTATCTCTATCATAAGCGTAAAACGTTTTGAAAAGGATCATATTTGAGAAAACCAGCCTTGTGTCTTAAAACCGTTTATTTTCCGCTGCGTATAAAACTCAAGTTACAGCGTGCATCACTGCATCCTAGTGCTGTAAGCAGTAACTGACTGGCACTGCAAGTTCAAGTAACTTGCAGAACAGTAAGTTTTAATAAGATTTTCAAAATCGACCAAGGTTCATTCACCCCCCCTCTGAACCTCGGACACCTCTTAGGACCCAACAACCTCTCCCCCTCAAAAGTCCTTTTTACGAACCTGTTCCAACGACCTCTTACTTAAGAACGTTTTCAATTGAAGTTCTATTTCAAGCTATAAATAAGTCTTTTATAGCTGCTAAGACCAGTTTTATGTGTCGTGTAGGAGATGCAGGCGAAAGACCTCACTAATTCCTCTGAACACGTAGCAGCTTTGCCGAGACACTATTTGACTGAGGTGGGGGTAAATTACTTGCTTCCACATTTACGTTTCATATGATTTTGACGTGAAGTTATGTGCCTATATGAATAATATGTGATTTAGTCTATAAGCATCGTATTATATGCTTTACTATATGACGCAATCGAATGTGTGGTATTTGTAAAGTGAATAAATGTGTTTATGTTAACAAAATGTTTACATGGCGGCTAAAATCCGTAAAATGTCCAGGGCGGCTAAGACCTACAAAATGTTTACATGGTGGCTAGGATCCGTAAAATGTCAGATCCATAAAATGTCCAGGACAGCTAAGACCCGCAAAATGTTTACATGACAGCTAAGACACACAAAATATCTGGGACGGCTAAGACCTGCAACTCTATGCTTGACAATTAAGTTGTTTATGTTTATTTTTTTATTTTAACTATAGTTACAGGTCCAACCCCACTAAGTGTCTTTATGCACTCACCTCCTTAAGTGATTTTACTTTACAAGTGGCAGCCGAATGGAAGGGGAATGAAAAGAGATGTCCTACCCCTTTTGTTTGTATAAAAGAAGTTGTCTTTGAAGCTTTTGAACGATCCAGTTTATCAAACTATGTAAAGTAAAGTCTTGTGGCGACAAAACAAGAATTTTACTTCCGCTGTTAACGATATATGATTTATATTACGTGGCTAGTTAAGATGTCTTTTCTTTCCTTGCAAATTTAAATTAATCTTTTGAATCTATGTTTTAACGAGTTGCTGGATGCCCAACGGAAATTTATTAAACTCTTTTATTTTATAACATTGTAAAAAAGGGGCGTGACAATAATATTTAAAAGTTTCAAAATAAAAAAAAAACAATTCAAACCGATTTTTCTAATTTTGATCGATTTAACCGTAAAAATGGTTTTATATGATTATTCGGACTAGATTTGTCAAACCCCATTTTACGTTATTACAAAATATCAGAGTTTAATAAATTTCTATTTGGGCGTCCAGCAATTCGTTTAGACATAGATTTCTAGAGACAAACTCAAATTTGCAAATACAATAAATCATCTCAAACACCCCTATTTTATAAAATGTAAATTTTAAACAGCGAAAGAAAATACTTTACTTTATTGTTGCATAGTTAAAGTTGAACAACTTTGCAAAACTAAGCTTTTCAAAAGACTTCAATATAATATCTTTTTACAGCTAAAAACACTATGACATCTTTTTCACTTCCCTTCCGAGCGGCTGCAACCTGTAAAATAAAATCACGTAATGGGGGTGAGTGCATAAGGACACTCAGTGGGGTTGGTTACACGAATAGATAGAACGTAAACGAATACAATCATATAAATTCTTAAGCACATATATGTGGTTCATTAGCCACTTTGATGCGGTTCATTAGCCGCTTTGATGTGGTTCATTAGCCGCTTTTATACGGTTCTTTTAGCCGCGCGGTTCATTAGCCGCTTTTGTGTGGTTTTTTAGCCACTTTGATACGGTTCTTTTAGCCGCACGGTTCATTAGCTGCTTTTGAAAATATATCAATAATATAAGCACATACATTTACTTCGTAAATAGCACACTTTGGATTTCGTCACATAATACATAGATAAATTGAAGCGTACATCATATAACATATACTTTTCAGTTAAACACTGGATTTTCACATCGAAAAACTTTGAAATGTAATTGTGAAAGCACGTAAATTACCCCCACCTCGTTCGGTGGTAACCCTCGTGAAGCTCGATTCTTTGCAAGATTTATTTCCCTTGCAAGATTAATGTTCTTTGCAATCTAAATTATTTTCTTCGCAAATTTACAAGTTTAGTGTTCGTTGCAAGCTTAATTATTTTCTTTGCAAGATCGCAAGTTTAATGTTCCTTGCAAGCTTAATTATTTAATTTGCAAGTTTGCAAGTTTAACTTCTCTTTGCAACTTTGCAACTTTGCAAGTTTAATCTTTCTTGCAAGTTTAATATTTTTCCTTGCAAGTTTAAGCTTTCTTTGCAAGTTTATTTATGTGTGCAAGGGGTTTTCTTTGCCACCAAAGTCAAACCTTCAAATGTAATTTTTAGAACTCTCATTGTTCATTTTCCTGATAAGCCGTCATCTGTTGCTAACGCTCGTTTTTCCAAACAGAAACACAGACGAATGAACATAGCAGTTTTCCCAAGATACCACTTGATTAAGGTAAAGGAACAAATTTAATCTTGCAAAACCAGCCCATCTTGCTCAAACTTGTTGCCATTGCACTGCTACCCTCGGCCTCGACATGCCGTATACCCCTTAAACGGACTTGCCTCAAGGTGATACTTGGTGGGAATGTTCCCAACTCATTGAAGAACACCTCATATAAACAGTTCTTGAAAATACTTTTGTTTAGACCTTCTGCTCTGCAGCTATCTCCAGTTCGGATGAAAAAACGCAGCTTCAACTTCGCAAAATTCCCCCTCAATCCTCCGACCTCAGATGGCCACCAAACTTGGTGGAGACCTTTCCCATACTCTCTAATATTTGCCATAATAACAGTTTCCGGTCCCATCTTCATAAGTACCTCAAACGGCGTGTCGAGCGCTGCCTGCACACACAACAGCAAAAAAGGACAGCACATTCCCCCGACGCTACACACAGCTCCATCCGGCGCTGCACGCACACTGATACACACACACTGTCCGGCGCAATCTGCAACACTCATAGCTCATGCTGCCGCTCCCGGCGGCGGCACACCCATACAGCGAAACATGGCAAACAGTGAAAGAGAGGGCTCTCGGAGGTGAAAAGAGGAAAAAGAGGAAAAAAAGAGAAAGAAACGACAACCCCTTTACGCCGCCCGTACGCAGCGGCGGTAGCACCGGAGGCCGAACCGAGCCAGTACCCATGATGGGCTCGTCAAGTTCTACCTTTGATTCGAATCTTTTGCCGGAAGAGGATGACGGCGGCAGAGCACTCCGGCGAGATGGAGGCCGTGAGAGATAGAGATATGGAGAGTTTATATATGTGTACTTTCTTCTCTTACTTTTCCTTTTATTTCCTTTCCCATTTAACATGGGAGTGAGATCTTCTATTAAACTTGGTGTTACATCTTCTATTCCAAATCAATTACCACACGCCACACGTGTATTCAATGACATCACTAATTAATACGTGGCATGTATTAAATGTTATGTAACATAAGATATAACACCAAATGTAATAGAAGATCCAGACTCCTTAACATGGGCTTGTATGCATGTCATCTTATGGTGAAGAGAGAGAAAATATGGTGGCTAAAGTATGGAGAGAGATGATGACTAAGCCTTTACATGGCTTTTACTTAATTTATCCAATACTTGTGCATAATTAATTGATAAACCAATATATATATATATATAACATTATCTTATTTAGGTTATGAAAAAAAAATCCTAGTTAATCCTTACTTAGGGTGTTATAGGATCGGTAACTGGTTCCCGGTTGAAACCGCCGATCCTGTTTGGTTATGAAAACATTGATTTAAATATTAAAAAAGATGATGTTAATATTTATCCATTACTTATATTTATTAATAATTAATTTATTAATTTCGTTTACAGACTTAACACATTTTTTTAAAAATAAAACTCGTGACTACACATGAAAACGTCAGTATTATATAGAAACTTTACCAGTACTAACTTTTAGTTTAAAATAAAGCGTTTTCCAGATGATAATATAAAGAGACTAAAGCATACTTCAAGTATAAAAATGAAAACTTTCATTGTTACTAAACAAAAATAAATTTTCAGAAATATCGTATGCTTAACAAGTTTATTTTGGTTGCATAGATTAAAAATGAAAAAACAATTATGAATAATATTTGCTTTCATTTTTTTAATCGATCTAAATAATCACATATTATATTTTGATGTTTCATTTGTATTTTATATTTTTTAGCAAACGTCACATGTTAATTGATAATGTCATTTATACATGTGACATTTATATGTAAATGTAACATGTGGTAATAAAAATTTTGGAATTTTAAATGAAACACATATGGAATTAATAGAACTCATATCCCCTTTTCTCGTACAATCCGGTCTTCAAATTATGGACAAATTGATCAAAATTTCTTTGTGATGATCCATCTTTGTCTAAAGCACTCCTCAATTTCTTGCTTACTTTCTTCATTTCTTCCCTCAATTCAACACAACTTTCTCTCATCAAAATCTCAATCTTACCAACAACTTCCTCCCTAGTAACATGATCCCCTCCATCACAAAGATTAATCCCAATCTTCCAATCATCCACCACCAACTTCTTATTTATGGGTTGGTCTACCATAATCGGATAGCAAATCATGGGCACACCATTCCACACACTCTCCAAAATCGAGTTTCATCCACAGTATGTCAACCCCCCCCCCCCCCCCCCGCTATGTTAGAAAGTACAATATTCTGATTGCACCAATGAATCACAATTCCTCGATCTTTAACTTAACACGATAAAAAAACTCGATAGGAAAAACATCATCTCTCATTATTAGTGTCCATACTAGGACTCCTCCACATGACCCAAATCAAGTTGATTCGAGTAAGGAGAAGTGCATGAGCTATCTCCCTAATCTCCTTAAATCTATCTCTAACATGTTGCCACATTATTTTTAGGTCACTAGATAACCATTTTTTGGCAAAATTTAAAATTTTCAATCAAAATTGGACTAAATCGGACAGATTTTTAAATTGTGGGATAAAATTGAAAATCGTGATAATTATGAGACCAAAATCGAAAGACACTAGAATTATGAGATGAAAATGATTTTAACCCTATTTAATACTACCTCTCATTCTAATTAAGTGTCGTGCTTTTAGAAGTCAAAATCCTATTTCATTATTATTATTATTATTATTATTATTATTATTATTATTATTATTATTTATAATTTTGTTCCAAAATTATCTCTATTACTATTTTCTAACTAAATTTAGGAATTTGATAAGGATCATGTTTATGGAATTAATTAATTTGATTCTATTTCTAATTTTGGATTTTAATTTCTTTGATTAGTTAAGAATACATTTACCAATTTTTTTTTTGTTTCAATCTATAACAAAATTTTTGAAATGGCACTTAATTGATAATAGCTAGTATAGACCCATGTGATGCACGAGTTTTTATCTAAAAGAGTACTATTAATTTTGTAAAAGAATTGAATAAAATAATTATAAATAAATATAAATAATTACCAAATATTAGTATCATCTTATTTAATATTTGAATATAATATAAATTAATTAATATATATTATATTTGTCTACACATGTGTATGACTCATGATTTTTCAAAATTAATAAGTTTGTAAAATGAAAAAATAGAAGAAAAAATTTATACAATAACAAAATTTGAAATTTTCATGATTATTGTCTATAACAAAAAAAAAAGCACAATTTAATTTTTAGAAGAATAAATCGTTAAATACGATTTTAATTAATAGAGTTGTATCATTAATTTCATGAATAAATATTTCACATGATATTGATACATGTATCTAGAGATTTTAAATATCAATTATCAATTATCAATTATTATTATTATTATTATTATTATTATTATTATTATTATTATTATTATTATTATTATTATTACAACTATGTAAGAAATGAAGGGGTTTTGAAATATATTTATATCTTAACTAAGAGCTAAATTTGCCATATTTTTAGGAGATAAGAGATTGAACCACAATTTGACATGTATCATTTTTATTTCTCTTTTAGTATATATTAAAGAATGATAAAGCTAGAGATGTTGTTTCTTTCTCGATCTGTTGAGTTTGTTATACATGCACGTCAAATGAGCAAAATCTTTGGAGATTTCATTTTTTTAATGAGTTAGAGGGAGTGGAAGGAAGGAAATAAAAATTAAAGTGGGATTTTGATCATCATACAATCTGCACTCTTTATAAAGTGGGATACCACTTGAGTTATAAGGTTCGTGGTTCCAGAGATTTCATTTTAAAAGAGCATATTAATGCTCAAGTGCCCATTTTCTCTTGTCTTTTATTTTTCATTTTATCATGCTATAAATCATACATACCTCTCGTGACCAAGGATGAAAATATCCCAATACATGTGCGATATATCAGTATTTTGAAGGTTGCGATATGGATATGGGGGGTAAATTTTTTTTTAAATTGATCTAACTTTAAATTATGGAAGATTTTAAATTGTCCTAACAAGCCTTGGTTTGTAACACTTACATTTTTGATAGAAAATTATTATTTTTAAGGAAAATGCATTTCCCCCTTACATTTCCTTTTTCTTTGTTCTCTTTTACTCTTACACTTCAATTTATTTTTTTATTTTTATCAAATACACTTTCAATCTTTTTTTGTTAATGAAGGGGTAAAACAAAAATAAAAGTGTGTGAGGAAAAAAATTGAAAATAAAGTCTCACATGTTTTTAATGGAAGACACAAAAGTTAACAAAAATAAAAGTGTACAAGAAAAAAAAATGTAAGCGGTAAAAGCAAAAAAAAATATTTTAATAATAAGGCTTAAAGGAGGAAAAATGTAAACAATTTTAGTACATGAACAAAAAAATATTTTTTCCGTTTCTAAAGTTTGGTTCATAAAGACATTTTCTTATTATATTTAGTTATTTTTAGCCATTTAATCTTATAACACGAAATAGAATATAATTATCTTCCAAAGATGTATGCTTATTTTAGGTATCCTTAATTATGAAAACCATATCTTATGTATGTTCTTTTGAAATGACTTTATTATCTCACTTTTACTTTTTCATAGTAGTAGATAAAATACTCCATACTAATATTTTATTTAGTTTCAATGAGCTTTGACTCAATAGGTATGGGCACCAACCAAAATGATATGTCTCAAGAATCATATACCCATGACACATACGGGGAGTTCACAGTTTGATTGGAGTACTCAAAACATATTTAATTATCCACTCCCTCAAATGTCCTATGGAAGCATGTACCAACAAAATGATGTTAGTTCAATCCACACTATCCAATTTACGGTGAAACCATTGGAAGAGATAGAGTAACGTACCAACATGTGCATAATTATATTCATAATTACTCAAATGTGATGAGTTGATACCAATATTGTTTGGACAAAGATAACATTGCACCTGTTATTTTTGAACCTCATAAATCATCTAGTGATTTGGTTGTATCAATCAGTTTTGAATAAATCTCAATTTTCATAACGCTTTTGTATGTTTATTATTTATATGTATGTTGTAAACATGTCATTTTGTTGAGATTTCAAATTAAATATATGCATTTGTGAATGTTATAATAGTCTGTAAAATCTTACGTAAAATTTCCAATTTTTTAATAGAGTTTCCATAATTTTTTAAAATTTTTGCGATATCAATATATCCATCGATATATCCGTAAAATTAAGGTTGCGATATGACACGTGATATGGATATTTTCATCCTTGCTGTCGACACATTAAATTCCTTTCAAAAATCCAAAATATGTATAACCATTAATAATAAAATAAACAAAAAAGGAAGAAGATGAAGGATCAACATACCAAGCCCAGGGGCCAGGGGAATGATCCTTTTCTCTTACATTATCCATGTTATAGTTGATAGAAAACATAATAGCTGAGCCTGTCCAGACACAAACATGCACGAAGTTGTGTTTCATGGCGATGGTCGACAGCCACGTGTACAGGGAATCGGCAACAAGCAGGAAAGGCGTCTCCGGTGGACGAGAAGTCACGATATCCCCCACCAGTTCATCCACTCGCACCGGAAAATCAAGAATCATGCTCTCACAGTACTCGCACAAGTTGAGATTCCGATCGAAGTCAATCGGAAAGCCATCGGAGATGGTGGTGTAGTGCACGTCGAGGCTCGATTTACGAGCTCCAACAAAGATATAGAGGTCAGGATGATGATGAATGAATTGGAGTTGGATGTAAGTTATTGTGAATCCCTTGGAAGCAAGGTTTAGAGAGAGATTTATGGTTGGAGTTATGTGGCCTTAGAAAGGGTACGGAATTACAATGGCATTAGGGTTTGGATGACTTGTCTCAGCAGCCATTGTTATGTACTGGTGTTCTTGATCGATTGATGATGAGTGGAGATATATATATGGCACCTGATTGTACTTATGTTTTGTCTAGAACATTACTATGAGCACTATATGGTTGGAAACACGTGAGATCTTCTATTATATTTGATGTTGCATTTTCTATTTCAAATAATCATCACATATGTATGTTGACGTGTATTTGATAACATCACTATTAAACATATGACATGTATTAAATGTTATGAAATACAAAATGTAACACCAAATATAATAGAGGATCCTATCAGAATTTGAGGCATCTTGGCTGAGTTACCTCATGTTTTGATTTGAATCAAAATCGGATCTTTTATCTCATTTTTCACATGTGGTTGGTATATATATTATTATCAAAATTATATAATTTTAATAGTTGATTGGAATTACCATCAAAACCATAAAACCACACAATTGTAGTAGAGATACTTTTGATAACGATACACAAAGGATATATGAAAAGGTGGGGTTCTAGAAATTCGCTCCTATCAAATGATGTGTCCCGAATTCCTACCCTACATGTATACAACATCAAAACTAAATTAATAATGGTTGGAAATTAAAATCAAATGAGAATTCTTATTTATTCAAAATTTCGTATTATTAATTTTGGACTTACAAATGTGACAAAAAAAAAATTGGTACAAAAGATCTGGAGTGTAAAGTCACTGATGGCCCATCCTTCCAGGTGATTTTGAGAAAGGCGCGCACTACGTATCTGCGCACCAATTATTTAAAATAAAAAGTTATATTTCTTTTTATTTTATTTTTAGTATAAAAATATGGATTTTATCGATTCAAACCTCAAAAGATAGGTCAGCTGTCAATACAAGATATAAAATACATCATAGCTAAGAACACACATAGACGACCATATAGATAATAAAATAACAATTTAAAGTCCTTGAATAAGATAACAAATTAATTATAGATCAGAAACGTTAACTATATTACATTTTGAAATTTTAATTTGATAGTGTACAATCTTTCCAGCTTTTGAAATCTTAATTTAATAATTTATAATTTTTCTCAATTTTGAATTGATAAAATTTAACTTTCATACTCTATATTGATAGTTAAATCATATTTCATTAGTAGTAAATAGTATATATGAGTGGTCATAGTTTTTTTTATGTGTTACAAAAGTTAAATCAATAGATGCTGATAGAGTTGGACAATGCTTGTAGAAGAACTGCTCACGCTGCTGTCGTCAGCCAATGTCGTATCTGATAAAAGATAAAATGAAACCCTTTTCTTCAAGCTTCAAAACGATAAAGAGCAACCTCCACACTCCCTAACTTAATCTAATTATTCGTTAGTCTAGAAATTCCAGGGCGTTTCATGTGCGATTTGGGTTTCATTGGACCATTTGAATTGGAATTGGCATCTCCAAAAATTAATGTCCTAAATTGCAAGATTGAAAATTTAATATCCGAAAATGTCAAAACTCATAAGTCACTGGGCATATTTAATAATAAACTCGATGATGATAATTTAAAAGAATCATCATAGACCGTGTAGCATTTTTTTCCTGTACGTTTGATATGAATGGTTAATGTTTATTTGCAGATCGAATTGAAGGTCATAATAATATCCTTTTTCCTATGTATGCATTGCTTATAGGAATTAAAAAAAAAAAGATTTCTTATAGGATTTTTGGTAACACTACGTGTAATTGTAGCATCTGCACAAATAAAATTTTCTAAATTATTAAGACTAGAATTTTCTGGTAAAAAAAGAAAAAAAAAAACATGTATTTGTATTATATTGATGAGTTTGCATCTCCAATAACAAGAAATGTAAATTTTTAATTCAGAAAAATATCTTTATTTCTTATGATAGAGGACCCTGATTAGAGATTTGATGGTGTGTGATGATCATATATAAAGATAAAGTTATTAGAAAGTTGTCTTGAATAAAATAAAAAGATTGAAACTTAAATTAGGATTTAAAAAGCTAAAAAAATAACCCATACAACTTTTATTTCAATACGTTTAGGACATGTTATGAAAATTCTTGATGTTGACAGTTAAGTGAGATTTTCCCACATTTTCATTTCCTTTAATGTGATTACTTGTGATTTTTTTTTTTTTAAATTTAACCAAAATACTCTATGGATACCTTAGATCAATTAATCTAATTTGATCGACAACTCAAATAAACTGATTTTTCTTTTCTCAATCTTGCATCACGGTATCCCTTATTTGTTCACCTATAATCTAACGCCCCAAAATCATAAAAGGTTATTTTTACTTAAGCATTACTCAAGTATAAAAATTTACATTTTTTTTGAAAATAAATAGGACTAATAGGACGAAAAACGAAGATCAAAATATTACTTAAAAGGTTGCAACGGAAGCATTCCCTTGAAAATTCCTTATTTCTCAAACTAAACTTTGGTTGATACAAAGAATGAAGTAAAAAAAAATGTTTTCATAAATACATATTTCTAAGTTTATGTAATAAAACACTTTAATGTTCCTTTACAACCTCTAAATAATCGGCTATCAGCATTCACCGCTCCTCTACCATGCCAAGAAACCTATTATCTGAAAACAATTAAACATGGAAGGGGTGAGTATTTTAAATACACTCAATGAGAGGATCCTGGGACAAAATCAAATAAAAAGTCCAAGGAATAAAACTTAACAAAAATATCACATGGAATACGAATCTTAACCGTCGTAGCAAAACTTACGAATCTCAACCGTCATAGTATAGTTTATGGATCCTAACCGTTGTAGCCTAGTACTTTCACGTAGCATAGCAAACCGAACAAATACACATGACAAGGAACCAAACATAGCATAGCAAAACAAATAGACACACATGACAAGGAGTCATACATAACTTAGCAAACCAAACAACACACACAAACAAGGATTAAACCTAACACAGAAACACGTAGACACGTGTCTATTGATAGGCGTTGGGTTCTTCCCCGTCTTATCCTAAATTACGGATCATATTCCGTTAGTGTAGCTATGGATCCATAATCCCTCATGGCATAGATTATGGGTCTCAGCCGTCGTGACTTAGCTTACGGATCTTAACCGTTGGCTTGGACATCACACATAATCACAAAATACTTAATTAAATATTCGCATAAAAGCATTCATTTTGTAACATTCACAAGATAGATCATAATTCATCACATTGCACGAAGCTACATTAACAATCAAGTAAGTGAATTAAACACACGTAGCATTAGCATTTGTCTAGAGTACGTAATACAAAAGTTTAGGTTAGAAATTACCTCCACCTTGTTCGGTGGTGCTTAGCGTGTATTCGTAAGTTGCCAAACAAATCCTAGATGGATCGTCTTTCCTCGCTTCTTCCATTGATCATAAAATAGGTCTTAACACCTTATCTATCTACAAGCTCGTATGCTAAAACTACTAGCAATTAAAATACGACCTTGAATATTGTTCTTGGATGCCCAATCAATAGAAGACTCTTTCATTAACCTCACGAATAAATAAAAGAAGAGAAACAATTTTATGATAAACATAAATTTTTATGAAACACTTATTCATGTTTTAAATTGGATTTTGGAAGACTTGAAAATAATGCTAGAAGGGCTAATTTTGAAATTAGAACTTGAATAAGATCTCGTAAAATATAGAAATAATCTCAAGAAAAGCTAAACATGAAGTCAACGTTTTAAATAAAATATTACGAGACTTGAAAATACTTTTGAAAGGTTAAAAAGGAAATTTAGAGTTTAATTTATATCTTGTGGGAACATGAAAATAGTTTAGAAAGGTTAACTATAAAATTTAGGCCATAAAATAATTTTTGGAAAACTTGAAATAATCATAGGAAAGCTCTTTACGAAGTTTTGGGCTCACATTAGATTTTTGGAGACTTTAAAATGATTTTAAGATAGCTAAATAGGTAATTAGGGTTTAAATGACCTTAGCATGAAGTCTAATTTGAGAAGATAGACTCGATTTTAGGAAATTGAAAGTTAATTTGGGCAAGAGGACTAAATTGAAGATTTAAATGTTTATTTTTGGATACTTCAATCCTTTTAAGAATATGAGAGGATAAATTATGTGTCATACACTCCTGTATTATCATATCACTATTTAGGTAAGATTCACGTGTCTTATAAGTTTAATAATTAATTGATGTAAAAACTTATGTGATAACACTAGACATTCATTTGTTAAAAGACACATTCCACCTTAACAATTTTCATAATTCTTGTGCGTGTCCTAAAATTATGGTAATATTACTATATGCACATATCATCTATAAGTATTGTATAATAAAACATTGTAAACTTTTGATAATATTTATGAATGATTAAAAATATTTTCTAAAACTAGTTTTGCAATTCGATTTTGACTCGAAAACGACATGAAATGGAAAAATTCACCAACTCTCATAGGATTTATGAAAACCTTTGAAATTTTGACCGTACATACATAACATATCAAATATTATCATGTAAAAATATCAATAGGGCATTTGTGCCGAAAACAGTATTTTCTTAGAAAAATAGGGTTGTGTTTGTGCCGAAAACAAGGCGTGTTTGTGCCGAAAACAGTATTTTCTTAGAAAAATCATAGTAAATTGAATTTCACTCCAAATCTTCTGAAATTTTACACACATATTGTTGACTTCATATTCTTCATTGTGGTTAGAGGGTTTAATCTAATTCAATATCTACCATTTTATGAATTTAACAGAACATTGATGCTAATACAAGCTTCCATCATTACCTCATACCCTTGCATCATACACACACAACAACACAAAAAAATCCACAACTACTGATAGCCATGATCAACACTTATGCAACATAAACAAGAGAGAGAGAGAGAGGAGGAAGCGAAGAGAGAGAGATAGGTCAAGCCTTTCACTGGCGATTCACGGTCCGATGGCGACGGCGGTCCGACGGAGAGGAGAGGTAGAGAGAGAAAGAGATGGAAAGATATGGATAGAGAGAGGTGTGTTTTGGAGGCTCCTCCATCTTGTGGGGTCCCCCCTCAAGTTAAGGTTCCAAAGGTGGCTCAAGCCCATGGGCTTGTCCTAGCCCAATCAAAAAGAAAAGAATGATATCAAAACAATGGGCTTAAAATTGGGCATGCTCCAAACAAACAAAAATAACTTAAGTTGATATCTAAGAATTAATAATTACACTATTAATTGGATTTTGCATTAAATATGAAAACTCTTAATATATATTATGTAATTAAAATTAATTCGGGATGTTATATATAAAGAAAACCACAAACTCTAATTAGGTATTTATAACACCCCAAATTAATTGATAAGGTGTAACGTTATATATATAGATATACGTTGCTAATTAATTAATTATATACAAGAATTAATTAATTAAGATAAGAATTAATTAAGTAATTGATAATTTTAATTAAGCTAAGAAGTAATTAATTAGGGGATAATCTTAATTAAGCTAAGATTTAACTAAGTGATAATCTTAATTAAACTAAGAATTAATTAATTAAAGCCTAAGTAATTAATTAAGCATAAGAAATAGATTAATTAACTAATTAAAACTATATGGCTAATCATCACACTCTCCCTCGCCACCTGCCCCCAACTCACCCTCTTTTCCCAAGTATTTGACACACCCTTGCAAAACCAATTTAGGTGAGAAAGGAAATAAAGAGGGAAAGAAAAGGAAAGAAAACAAAGCAGTAGATACACCCCGCTCTCCAGCTCTCTCTCTCCCCATCGGTCTCTCTCTCTCTCTGCCCTGCTACTGCCCTATTGTCGTCTTGCTGCTACGTTGCTGCTTTGCTGTCTGTGTGTCTAAGTATGCTACTCTTGTGGGTGTAAATGATCAAGCAGACAACTACTCTGCTTTGTGTATTTCTCATATGTATAACTGTGTACAAATACAATACAAGAGTGGACCAAGCCCAGTATGTATAAGCATAATACAACAATATAAAACCCACATATCTCCTACACTATCAGCCCCCACAATCTGAACGGGAGGAGGCCGTCGGACGTTCAGATTGGCCCGAAATTCATCGAACACAGCAGTAGGCAAGCCCTTTGTCATTATGTCAGCGAACTGATGCGAGGTAGGTACATGCAACACACAAACATGACCTGCCGCCACTCTCTCTCGAACAAAATGCAAATCAATCTCGACATGTTTAGTCCTTTGCGTCTGAACCGGATTGGAAGCTAAGTACACAGCGGAAACATTATCACAGAAGACTACTGTGGCACCAGGTAAAGGCAACTGAAGCTCAGCGAACAAGGACCGGATATATGTAGCTTCGGCGACTGCATTTGCTACAGCGCGGTACTCAGCTTCTGCGCTGGAACGGGACACCGTATGTTGTCTCTTTGAAGACCAAGAGACCAGATTGACACCAAGAAATACGCAGTACCCTGAAGTAGACCGTCTAGTATCCGGGCACCCTGCCCAATCAGCATCCGAATATACCGTTAACTTAGTAGTCACATCAGGCCGGATAGTAAGACCATAATCAATTGTGCCACCTAGGTAGCGAAAAATCCTTTTAACCGTCTGTAGATGAGATGTTCTCGGAGCATGCATAAACAAACACACCTGCTGTACTGCAAATGCGACATCTGGCCTCGTGAATGTGAGATACTGCAATGCCCCTACCATGCTACGGTAAAGAGAAGGATCGAGGAGAAGCTCGCCATCCATCAAAGATAATTTTGCTTTTGTATCAACAGGAGTGGAAACCGGATTCGCCGCTGTCATATGAAATTTTTCCAGAAGCTCTCGCAGATACTTGGCCTGAGAAAGGTACAAGCCATCCAATGTTCTAGTCACAGAAACGCCCAAAAAATAGTGAAGAATACCCATGTCAGTGATAGCAAACTCTGACTGAAGTAAACTGATCACATGTCGAAGCAAAGTAACCGAAGAGGCTGTCAAGATAATATCGTCAACATAAAGTAGCAAAACGGCCATATCAGAACCTCGGCGAAGGACAAACATGGAGGAATCGGCCTTGCTATTCCTGAAGCCATAAGAACAAATGAACTTCATAAACCGCAAGTACTAGGCCCTGGGTGCCTGCTTTAAGCCATATAATGCTTTATGAAGCTGACAGACATAGTCAGGATGTTTGGAATCCACAAAACTAGGTGGCTGTCGAACATATACACGCTCTGCTAAATTGCCGTGAAGAAAGACATTCTTCACATCAAGTTGATGAATCGGCCACTTCTGTGAAACTGCAAGGGATAGAATCGTGCGAATGGTAGAAGAACGCACGACTGGGCTATAAGTATCTCCACAATTCACCCCCGGACGCTGACTGTATCCCTGAGCAACAAGCCGTGCTTTGCATTTATCCAATGAACCATCGGCAAGCTATTTGGTATTAAAAACCCATTTCGTGCCAACAATATTCACCCTATGTGGTCGGGGAACCAGAGACCATGTATTATTCTTTCGCAGAGCAGAGAGTTCAGATTCCATAGCTATTAGCCAGAGAGAGTCCTGCAAAGCAGCTTTCACCGTCTTGGGTTCCTGTGGCAAAGAGTTAGTAGTAACAGTATGCAAAGAAAAAATATGTTTTGGCTTCCTAATTCCGGCCTTGGAACACGTGGTCATGTGGTGATGAGATTGAGATGGTGGGTCAATATCTTGGTTGGGCGGCGCAGGAGGGTCGCTGGATGAGGAAGATGAAGACGCAGACTCGTCGACAGGAATATTGGAGGGGGGTCCGAACTGATGAAATCGGATGAACTGGACATAGGAGACTGAGGTGTCGGGACAACACTTAATGGTGGATTGATTTGTGAGTGGGAGACATTCATCGGTATTAATGGAGGAGAGTTATTGGAGAGAACGATGGATGGATGTTGAAGATGCATGGAAGGAGACGAGGTGGGGGAGTTTGTGGCGAAGGGGAAGACGTTCTCATCGAATGTAACATGACGAGAGACAATAACACGGCTAGTAGAAAGGTTGTAACATCGGTAACCCTTGTGTTGTGGAGAGTAACCGACAAACACACACAGGGAGGATTTGGGGGATAATTTATGTGGAGCGGTAGCTTGGAGGTTCGGGTAACACGCGCAGCTGAATATGCGTAAGTGAGAATATGATGGGGGTGTTTTGTATAACTTCTCATGAGGAGACTGATTCTGGAGGACTGTGGTAGGTAAAAGATTTATGGTGTGAGCAACTGTTTGTAAGACTTCAACCTAGAAGGAAAGGGGAACAGAGGATTGATATAGTAGAGAACGAAGCATGTTCCCAACTGTTCGATTGAGTCTCTCGGCTTTCCCGTTCTGTTGTGGTGTATGTGGGCAAGAAGTCCGGAAAAGAATCCCATGTTTCTGGCAGTATAACTGGAATAAATTATTTGTATATTCAGTCCCATTATCACACTGAATAGCCTGCAACACCCCAGTAAATTGAGTTTGAATAAAGGCATGAAAATTAACAAAGTAGGAATATGTCTCGGATTTAGCACGCAGAGAAAATAACCAGCAATAATGTGTAAAATCATCCAGAAAAGAAATGAAATAACGATAACCAGTATTCGACAAAACAGGAGAGTACCATACATCTGAATGAACCAACTGGAAAGATTGTGTAGTAGAAGACACAGAAATATCAAACGACAATTGAGTATGTTTGCCTAACTGACAAGCATGACAAAGACAAGAATCAAACTGTCCAGACTTCAAACAAGAAATAAAATTCCTATTAGCTAAGATAGATAAGACTCGAGAGTGAGGATGACCAAGACGCCGATGCCATAACACAGGAGTTTCATTGGAGGAGACAGCAACAAGTGAAACAGGAGGAGAAGGACAACTGGAATGAGTGTAGAGTCCAGCAGTGCTACTGGATGTGAGGAGGATTGCCATCGACTTGGGATCCTTAACAGAAACACCAGTATTAGAAAATTCAATGAGACAGAGATTATCATGAATAAATTGACGTACAGATAAGAGATTATGGGTAAGGGATGGGCAACAAAGAACGTTTGTGAGGTGAAATACATGCGAACCAGACCGTAAAATAGAAGAGCCAACATATTTAATTTTAAGCATACTACCATTACCAACTCAAATACCAGAAATACCACAATAAGGTCTAGCATCTAGAAGAATACCTGCATCATTTGTCATGTGAGTGGATGCTCCCGAGTCAAATATCCACTGCTGAGAGGCGGTGTCAGAGGCATTCGCAGGGTATACATTGAACGCCTGAGGAGCCACATTTGTTTTAAGCTGCGAGGGACACAAGCGCAAAATATGGTCGTAGCCACCACAGTTATAATAGGTAATATCATATTGAAACTGTTGAGGGGAAAGACCTATTTGGGGAGCATTGTTGTGGGAGCCAGGAGGAGGACCGAGAATAGACGGTCCTGAGGAAGAAAACTGCTGCCGGCCACGTCCATTACCGTGGCCACCAGATCGCCCGCCACGTCCCGCGCCACGGCCACGGCCACTGGGACGCTGCTGTTGATGTGTGGTGCGATTGGCAGACTGTTGTGCAACAAGAAGAGTATCAGGTGGTGTAGGGAGATGAGCCTTTTGTGTTTGCAACTTTGATTTCTCAAGAAACAACAAACTCTTCATCTGATCAAAATTGGGTGGTGGTTGAAGAGTAGACAGAATAGAAGTAATTGTATTGTACTCAGGGCCGAGCCCCATCACAACTTGGAGCAATAAATCACGGTTGGAGACAGAATCCCCAACAGATAAACGGCAGTCATACAGGTCCTTCAGTTTCAATAGAAATTCACGCATAGTACAGTCTCCTTTTTTAATACTGTAGAACTCCTGCCGTAATTGCACAATACGGCTCTCTACGTGGTCACGAAACAAGGTTTCGATCTTACCCCAAGCATCAAGAGTAGTCATCGTGCGACCCGGGGTAAGGATGGACTGGAGAATATCTCTTGACATGGTGGATTGAATCCACGAGAAAACGAGGTTGTCAATCTGTAGCCATTGGACGTAATTAGGTGAGTCCGGAGATGGAGGAGGCGTACCATCGATGTGTGAGACGACTTGGTAGGCACGAAAGATAGGGAAGAAGAGTTCCCTCCACAATAGATAATTGGTGAAATCCAGTACTTCAGGGACATGAGATTTAATATTGGACAGGGAGAGTGCAGGGTGGTGAGGCAAAGAAGGTGGAGACGACGGTGACAGCCGCTGGAGTGATGATAGTAGCGGCGGTGGATAGAGAAATACTCGGTGGGAGATCAGACACAAGAGGAGGAAGGGACGTGGTGATGCCGGGGAGATCGGACTGCAAATCAGTCACGTTGATGGAGGAAGAGAGTCCGGCCGTCGTTGTCATCAGGGAGAAGGATCGAAAAAATTTGGATATTAGGGTTAGGCTTTGATACCATGTAAATAATCAAGCAGACAACTACTCTGCTTTGTGTATTTCTCATATATATAACTGTGTACAAATACAATTCAAGAGTGGGCCAAGCCCAGTATGTATAAGCATAATACAACAATATAAAACCCACATATCTCCTACACTATCAGTGGGTAAGAAAAATTCTGCTGCTGTTGTGTGTAATTCTCTGTTGTTCGAGAGCTTTCGTAGACTTGTAGAAGTTGAATTAGACTAAACCCTTTTACTAATATCAAGTTCATCGAGTCAAGATTATGTGGGTAAAATTTCAGAAGATTTGGAGTTAAATTCGATTTACTATGAATTTTCTAAGAAGATGCGATTTTCTGACCAAACAAGATCTGTTTTCAGGTTTGATTGGAACCTTTTCCTGAGTTGTAAACTTCACCTGTGTGTATGATATTTTACCGGCTTATAGTACAAGCTTTTAAGGACATGTAGAAATTTACCATGCAAGTTTACGAGTATTATACGATTTACTATAAATTTTACAAATCAGCCTGTTTTTCTGTGCGTTTGGTCTGTTTTTCTGGGCGTTTGAGCTGCTGTTTTCGGGTGTTTGGCCTGCTGTTTTAGGTGTGTTTAGGGTGCTAATTGTGTGTGTTTTGCGTGTTGGTTGGTGGGTGAGCCGCCGGCGACAGGGGTCGCCGGCAGCGGCGGTAGTGACGACTGGAAACGAGCTGGAAACAGGCAGATTTTGGGACGATGGAAAGGGGGTTTTCTTTTTATGTTTGCAGGAATTATTTTTAAGTTTAACATTTCTTGCAAATTACATTTCAAATTCAATTCTTTTAGTTTGACAAAGATTATTATATACTCTGCAAGTTGATTTTAGCTTTGCAAATTGAGTCTTAACTTTGCAAATTGAGCTTTTACTTTGCAAACTGAGTTTCAACTTTGCAAATTGAATTTCTACTTTGCAAATTAAGTGTAACCTTTGCAAGATTGTATTATTTTACAAAATTGACTTAATTTCGCAAGAATTAGTTATTTTGCAAGACTAATTTATTTTTGCCAAATAAGTTTAATTAGTTTCGTAAGATTTAGTTATTTTTACGATTTATTTATTTTGCAAAGTTGATTCATTTAGCAAGATTTAATTTTTTGTTCTTGCAAATTTATTTTTCCTTTGTTATAAGTCTTAACTTGCACAAAAAACCCGCTTTCCCAAGTAATATGAGTCATCTTCCTTTATATTCAAAGTTCTTATCTATAGACCCCGATTATCGACCTTAGTTAGGAATATCTTAATCCATGTTTTAATTTAAGTTATGAATAGTCTCTTTAAGCTGCTAGAATAAGTTAATATCCTCATATTTTTGTAGGAAACGCAAGCAAAGAATCCCATAATTATTCTTGAACCATAGCAGTTGCTAGAGACACCACTTATCCGAGGTGGGGGTAAATTTTTATAAATTACATGTTGTGAATAATGTGCGCTCTTACATGCAATTGTTGTATGCCTTTAATTATAACGTGAAAGTTTAAACGAGAAGTGCAAAGTGAATTATTTATACTTCATGAATGATGAATTGTGGTGACGGCTATGGGGAAATTCTTGCTTTTCCATTTATGTGATCAAGTGTTATAACGTGAAGATGTTAGCTGATGTGAGAAGTGTGTATGATAATTTGTAAACGTGACGTTATGTGCTTATTACGTGCCAAAAGTGAATGTGAAATATTTGCAAAATGAAAGGAATTATTATGTGAATGTTATGTATGCTCGATGATGATGAAGTCGTCATGTTAGCTGATGTGAGAAGTATGTATGATAATTTGTAAATGTGGCGTTATGTGCTTATTACGTGCCAAAAGTGAATGTGAAATATTTGCAAAATGAAATAAATTATTATGTGAATGTTATGTATGCTCGATGATGATGAAGTCATGACGATGTCATGATGATGAAGATGAAATCATGATAATATCATGATGATGAAGATGAAATCATGATAATGTCATGATGATGATGATATGATGATGAATTAATAAAAATGTTATCACGACGGTTCAGAACCGTATTTTCAAAGGCGGCCTTATACCGCATTTATAAGTCAATACGTGATATATTTGTATTTTTCAAGCATTTTAACTGTTCACCAGTCCCACCCCACTGAGTGTCTTCATACACTCACCCCTTTTTATGTTAAAATGTTTTCAGCTTAAGGAATCATTGAGTGTGGTGTGCAAGTGGTGGATGCTAGTAGCCGATGTTCTAAAGATTGCGAAAGAGTTTTATTGGAAGGGAAAGAGGTGTTATATTATTTATTTGTATAGAAAATGACCTTGAAATCTTTTGGGAAAACTTAGTTTGCAAAGCTGTACAATTATTATTAAATATATATATATACATATATATATATATTCCTCTTCCGCTGTAAGTATTTTAGATCTTTATGTGTTAGATCATAGCTACTGGTTTTGAACATGTCTGTATAAAATTGAATATAGAAACATGAAAATTAATGAAAGGTTAAGACACTCCGGTTTGAGTTTTACGACCAAGATGATTATAAATTCCTAATGTTCACCCTTTTAGCCAGAAAGGCATTCAGGCGTTTGTTGGGTTGAAGGGGAATCTAAAGTCATCAAGGTTTTATATCTCAGTAAAATCCTCAGAGTTTAAATGTCTTGTAAAATCATGTATCTTAAGATTTGATTATCATGCATCTTAAGATTTGATTATCTTTTGGAATAAATATATAGACTGGAATAGTTTCCTCGTTCCAATACTGTCTAAAAAATAGTGGTCTCGAATGAGTAACAATGTCACGTACAAATTCATAATTTAATCTTGGGTTTGAAAAGGGAAGAAGTATATAGATTGGAATACTTTCCTCTTGCCAATACTGTCTAAAAAATAGTGGTCTGGAATGAGTAACAATGCCATGTATAAATTTCGAATCTAATCCTGGGTTTGAAATGATATCAGAGCCATGTTTAAAAGAAAGTAGTAATGATTTAACACATATTCTTGATTCAAATGAATCCCTTCAAGGTAAAAGATATTGTTAAAAACAGTATGACAGATGAGTATGATATTCCTCAGAATTTAGATATGTTAAATAAATGGGTTATTCCTAAAGTACAACATAAAACAATCTACCATATAGGAACTTTTAAAAGAATGTGATTTAAACAGTTAGTTAAATTCACTGAATCCTCAGTTTCACTTGATAATCAAGAAATAATTTTAAATTTACTTGATAAAAATTTTAAAGATATTTTACCTCTTATAAAAATATATAAATACATACATATTGGCTTAGTGCAAATTGCATTCAGACCTTTGACTTTAAAAGGCTTACCAGAAAGCTTTATAGTAGCTTTAAGAGATGGAAGAAATAAAGCATGGAATAAATCCCTTATGAGAATAATTCAATCTAGTCTTGCACATGGACTAGTATATTTTGATGTTTTTCCTGATTTGTACTTATCTATTACTGATAATAATATATTAAGTGCTTTAACATTAAATATTAAAACTCATGGATATGATTATATTCCAGGTTCTGAAATAATATGTATCTGTTACAGAATATATTATAAACCTTTATATACTATGAATCCAATATGTAGATTATTGGATAAAATGATTAATGAAACTATTTTAATTGAAACAAATTTCAATAGATCCAATATCACTACATGAAGAGCTATTAAATGGGAAGAAATAAACTTTCCAAAAGAATGGATTATAGAACATGTGGTTTATAAAGAACCTTTAATCAATAATGATTTAAGAAACATAATTCAAACAGAATAAAGAACTGTTCAAATATAGTTTACAAATAAACAAAGAAAATTATTACTTTCATCTTCTATATCTAAAAGTAATCATGTTCAAACGGTTCGAAAAACCGGAACCGGGCCGGATTGAACTAGCGGTCAACGGTTTGGGGAACCGTTGACCTGGTTTCGGTTCCAAATCGGAATCGGGAACCGCCGAGAACCAGTTCGATTTTGGTTTGCAAATTTCCAAACCGGTTAAACCGCCGATTTTTGTATTTTTTTTTAAATGGAGCATGACATGTGTACGACTGTATTTGAATCGAAGATAGCCGTTAGGGATGAACGACCAGGATTAAATAGCTGTTGGAAACCGGCCAAACCGGTTTGGAACCGGAATCGCCGGTTCGAACCGGCGGTTTGGCTGAATTTTCAATCCAATGGCCGAGATCAAGTGGTCGTTGGAGATTGACGGCTGAGATGAGACGAACCGCCAGTTCAACTGAATTGGAACTGGCGGTTCGAACCGGAACGTAGTAATTTTTTTTTTGAATTTTTTAGATCTATAAATAGGGGTTCAAATTGTGTATTTGCTCACACCAATTCTCTTGCTCTCTCTCTCTCAATTCTTGCATTCTAGATCACTTTAAATTATTTCAAGTTCAAAACCTCTCAAATTCTTGTTATATTTCAATTTCTTGTTCTTATTATCATCTACTTCTACTTCTATTCTTTCTATTTTACATTCATCATGTTTAGAAGAGGTTCTTCCGGTTCGACCTCTCGTGGGAAGGGAAAGAGTCTCATGCCACCTCCACAATTGTATGAAGATGATCTTATTGATCGATGGTGTGACGACCTTGATCCAAATGTCGATTTGGGGGAACAAATCGCTCAAGCCTTAGCCGATGAAGATGAAGAAGAGGTGCCGCCGACACAAGAGAGTTTGAATGCCACTCAAACCACCTCAAGTAGAGCACCTTCTTCACTTCGAAGTGATATTTTCACCATTCACTTCAAGAAGAAAATCGTGCCTAATAGTAACGTCGACTACATAGTGACGTGCAACCATTGTGTGAAGCAATACAAGTTCAAGCATGGAGGGGGCTATGGAAAGTTCACTAACCACGTCGCGAAGAAGCATCCCGACAAGATTGAATTGGAGCGCTCTCAAACATAACTACGAGGATTCACCGGGTCTTCACAAGGTATGGATTCTTTAACCTTTAAATTTAGTCAACTAGAACTTAGGAAATGCACCGCCGATTTTATTACTTCAAAATATCTACCTTTTTCATTTGCTTCCGATGACCTTTATGAAGATTATGTGAGCACATATTTACAACCACACACTAGAATGATAAATAGGAACACGACCACTAGGTATATTGATAAAAGAGTACGTGAAAGAAAATATAAATTACTACAAGATTTAGCTAACCTTAAACAAAAAGTTGCAATATGTTGTGATTATTGGAAAGATCCTTACCAAAAAAATGATTATATGGGCATTACTTGCCATTGGATTGATGATGCATGGGATATTCAAAAACGTTTAATTGCTTTTGTTGATTTTAATAAAAAACATACCGGTTTACATATTTCACAAAAAGTAATACATGTGTTAAATGATTATGGTATATTAACAAAAATATTTGCTATAGCTTTAGATAATGCAACTAATAATAAAGCTAGCTTGCCTACACTAATTGAATTTTGTAAACCTTCATTAAATGGTGCTCTTTTTCATACTAGATGCATGGGTCATGTTTTTAATTTGTGTGTTCAAGATGGATTAAAAACTTTAGAAGAAGAAATAGAAAAAATTAGAGATACAATTAATTTAATTGCACATACTGTACAAATACGAAAAAATGGGCCGCGTTTTGTAAAATGAATGGATTAGAAGTAAAAAAATTTATGAAAGATGTGCCATATAGGTGGAATTTACTTTTTACATTCTTCAAAATTCGTATAATTATAGAGAACTTTTATGTGCTTTTTTTTATGGAATTTGGTGATACTCGTGATAGTAATTTTATGTTATTTGCCCATTCTTGGGATTCTTGTATAAACATGATGAATATGTTAAAAAAATTTGAAGAAGCCACTAGGGAAGTAAGTGGATCAATGTGTTAAAATTGTTTTGGTAATTAACTCTTATAAAGATGATCCTATTTTATGTGATGCAATTATTATGATGAAAATAAAATGGTTAAAATATTATCATGAGATACCCCCTATATTTATGTGCTAAATTATTAGATCCTAGGATTAGAGAAGATGGATTAGAAGAACTATTAATTATGTACTATAATGCATTGTTCCCACTTGGAATGATTAGTGAATATGATCAAGTAGAATATGTGTCTAATCCTAGGGAAGCAGTTGCTAGGGCTAAAGGTTATTTGTACGATTTATTTGGACAATATAAAATAATTCATGGTGATTCAAGTAGTAGTGATGATGTATGAGATCAAAATGTAGGATATAGTAGTTATTCCGCTTCTTCATCTAGTTTTGGTGATACCCTTAGTCAATATTACAACTTTTATGACATTAGAACTCAAAAAAGAGCTAGAGGTACGAACTCATCACAAGAATTAGATTCTTATTTAAGTGTTACTTTTGAATCTATTGCTTTCGAGAACCATTTGGATCTATTAAAGTGGTGGTCACGGAGGACCACCACATATCCTATACTAACAATTATTGCGAAGGAGATGTTTGCATGTCCCGCCTCCACAGCCTCGGTTGAACATGCCTTTAGCGTATCGGGTCACACTTTGAGTGCGAGACGAGCAAACTTGACCATCGAGAATGTCCAAAACCTTATGCTCCTTGAGGATTGGGTCAAAGCATCCAAACGTCAACAAAATCTCGATTGCGCACACGTTGAGGAAGGTGAACTAGATTTGTATGGCTACGACTCAAACACAACATCCTTCGGCGGTAGTGGCATCAACCTAGACGATTAAAGAAGGTAAGTTAAGGTAAGAGAACTATGTGAGCTTTGATTCCTTAATTCGATTTCAATTAATGATACGTAGGCAATTTCATTTTAAGTTTGGAATTTCAATTCCAAACTTAGAATGAAACTCAAGCTCTTTCAATTTTTCCCCTCCCTTTGGCTAATGTTGTTTCAATAGTTACATAGTTAGATACCTAGATCTTAGACTTGTATTATATAATTCAAGATAGATAGATAATTGTAATTGTAATTCAAGATAGACTTTTATTTCTTTTAGATAGACATGGACTTTTGTAATTGTAATATATAAGAACTTTTGTAATAGATTAGATCATAGATTAGATAGAGTTCTAACTTGTAATAATTTTCCAAGTTATAATGAAAAAGTTTGTTCACTTCAATATTTTATATTCCAAATTTCAATTTCTCATGGTATTTGTATACTTCAAAACAAACATTAAATATCAAATTTGGAGTTGTGATTTTAAAATTTTCAAAAAATCAAAACATCAAAATAAAAAAAACAAACAAACAAACCGCAGAACCGCCGGTTCGAACCGGCCGAACCTTCCGGTTTCGGTTGAACCGGCGGTTTGGAATCGAAACCGAAACCGCCCATCACACGGTTCAGTTTCGGTTCCACCAATCCGAAACCGCCGAACCGGTGGTTCGAACCGGAACCGGAACCGACGAACCGTTTGAACATCTCTATCTAGAAGTAATTCTATGTTTAAAACAAGATCAACATATTCTTATATTTCACCTCTAGATTATTGGGTCGATTTACCTCAAACTTCTAGAACATCTACTTCTCAAATAAGAGACGAATTCGAATCAGAAAGAAATAAAAGAAATCCAAATGAGGAAGTCTTTATAGATAGAAATAATATTGTTAGAGATTATAATTATAAAAATATTCATAAACCAAGTGAGACTACGTCTAATGCCCCATTCAGTATTTAATTATTCAATTAAATAGGGTTAATTAGCAAGCGAATCCTAATTTAACTAATCTTAAGAGACGATTCGGTTTAACAGAGCTTGTTGTTAGAATAGGGGTGATAATTCCATAATAATTTGAGAGATGGGTAATACATTGATTAGAGAATAATTGATATCGGGGATAATTGAACTGTTAATTGGAATATTTGCATATATTGATTTATTGTTTAATTTGCTTTCTAGGTTATTAGTAATTTAGTGATAGTTAATCAATCTCAAAAACCCCTCATAATTTGTTATTTGATTGAATTGAACATCGGTGGCATTGTTTAATCATGACTTCTCGTGGGATCGACTCTGACTTACCCTAGCTACTAGTTGGTTAGGTTAGGAAGGAAAATAATTAATTTTATCGCATTGCGACAGCGCAACCACTTTTTCCATTATAATTTTTTTCAGAGAAAAAGTCTTGTTCTTCATGTAGAATATCTACAGGACTAGGTCTGCTATAATAATATTTTTGTTGTGTAGGTCTATCAGCCCATTTCATTTTGTTTATTATTTCTTTAGAAGGTTCAGAGGGTCCTGCTTCATTATTTAAAGTAGAAATATTTTGACCCTTAAATTTTTCAGTTAATTCTATAATTAATTCTTCTAAATTATTTTTATTTTATTTCTGGGGTGGTTGTATAGATGAAGCTGCAACTGAAACTATATTTGTTTCCTTTTTAACTTCTATATGAATATCTGGTTTTATTTGTTTAATAGTAGAAATTATTATTTCTACCTTGTTATGTAAAGAAATTAATTCTTCTCCCATAATGTTAAGATATAAATTCGTATAATTTTGTATTTCCATTAAAACATTTATATATTTTATTGTAACTTGTAAAGTATCATTTTCAAGTAATTTTGAAAGAGCTGTAAAATTCATTACTTTATTATTTTTCTCCATTTGAAATGAAGTACTAGAGGGGATATAAAGATTTTTGTTCTTGCCCTATTGTTAATTTATATGTTCTTTCTAAAACCGAAATATAGTTTATAACATATGTTTTTATGAACCAAGGAACAAAAAACATTATCATGTTTTTGTCTTTACAACATTTATAAAATTCTTCTTTAATTTTTTCAAGATTTTCAGAGAAATTTTCAAAAAACCATTTTTTGAAAAGCATCCATTATGGATTTTTAAATTCTTTCTGAATTACCTGTCTAGCTCCTTTTGAAAAATCAATTTCTTTGATATTAATCATTAAAGAGGGCATCAGACGTAGTCTCACTTGATTTATGAATATTTTCATAATTCACTATAAGAAAAATGCCCAGACAACGATTTTTAACCGTTGTCAGGTTAATAACGGTTGTCTATGAGCGAAAATTTTCGGACCCCTACCACAACACAGGCTACGATAACGGTTAAAAACATCATGAATAATATTATGCGTTGTGTGAGATTCGAACCCGGGTGGCCCGGTGGTACTCTAACCACTAGACCATTGATGTCTCATGTGACAATGACTTGCATATTTTTGTTTTATAATATATTTTTGATATTTTTCAATTTTCTATTATTACATATTTTTTGTTAACTTTTATAAAGTATCATTACTTATTAATATAAGTAATTGATTTCCAATTTTGATATATTAATATATATATATATATAATTGAATGATTAATGACTATATTTATAATAATTAATATAATTTTCAAATTATATATAATGAATATATTTATAAAATTAATATATATTTCAAATTATATTTATAATTAATATATTTATAACATTAATGTATTTTTCAAATTAATATATTTATAAAATTAATAATCTATTGTACATATTTTCTAAAATTTCTTTATAATGAAATAAAATTTAATTCTCAAAATTAGTTTATTTCATCAATTTAATTCAACAATATATAGCATTTCTTCTTTCATTTAAAAAAAATTGTAATATTTGACTTTTTTTTAAATATTAGTCTACGACAACGCTTCTACGAGGCTACGACAACGTTAGAAAACAACTCATGTGACAATGTCTTACATATATTTCTTTTATAATATATTTTTGATATTTTTCAATTTTCTATTATTACATATTTTTTTGTTAACTTTTATAAAGTACCATTACTTATTAATATAAGTAATTGATTTCCAATTTTGATATATTAATATATATATATATATATAAATAATTGAATGATTAATGACTATATTAATAATAATTAATATAATTTTCAAATTATATATATAATGAATATATTTATAAAATTAATATATTTTTCAAATTAATATATGTATATTAATAATTAATATATTTTTCAAATTATATTTATAATTAATATATTTATAAAATTAATAATCTGTTGTAAATATTTTCTAAATTTTATTTATAATGAAATAAAATTTAATTCTCAAAATTAGTTTATTTCATTAATTTAATTCAACAATATATAGCATTTCTTTGTTGACTTTTATAAAGTACCATTACTTATTAATATAAGTAATTGATTTCCAATTTTGATAGATTAATATATATATATATATATATATATATAATTGGGAGATTAATGACTATATTAATAATAATTAATATAATTTTTAAATTATATATATAATGAATATATTTTTCAAATTATATATATAATAAATATATTTATAAAATCAATATATTTTTCAAATTATATTTACAATTAATAAATTTATATAATTAATGTATTTTTCAAATTAATATATTTATAAAATTAATAATCTGTTGTAAATATTTTCTAAATTTTATTTATAATGAAATAAAATTTAATTCTCAAAATTAGTTTATTTCATTAATTTAATTCAACAATATATAGCATTTCTTATATCATTTAAAAAAAATTGTAATAATTGACTTTTTTTTTTAAATATTAGTCTACGACAACGCTTCTACGAGGCTACGACAACGTTAGAAAACAACTTTTGTCTTAGGGGTCCTAGGACAACACGTCTACGACAACGACAAGTTCAAACCCTTGTCTATAAGAGAATTTTTCGGGCAAAGACAATGGTTTAAAACATCTACGACAACGGTAGGTTAAAACCGTTATCTATGAGAGAATTTTCGGGCTACGACAACGGTTTCAAACGTCTACGACAACGGTAGGTTAAAACCGTTGTCTATGAGAGAATTTTTCGGGCTACGAAAACGGTTTCAAAAGTCTATGACAACGGTAGGTTAAAAACCGTTGTCTATGAGATAATTTTTTGGGCTACGACAACGGTTTTGTTTACAACAACGGCAATTTATGCTACGACAACGGTTTTTTCAAAAAACCGTTGTCTTAGGGGTGTTGTCTATGTGCATTTTTCTTGTAGTGATTATAATCTCTAACAATTTATTTCTATCTATAAAGACTTTCTCATTTGGATTTCTTTTATTTCTTTCTGATTCTAATTCTTCTCTTATTTGAAAAGTAGAGCTCTAAAAGTTTGACGTAAATCGACCCAATAATCTAGAGGTGAAATATAAGAATCTGTTGATCTTGTTTTAAACATAGAATTACTTCTAGATATAGAAGATGAAAGTAATAATTTTCTTTGTTCATTTGTAAACTTTATTTGAACAGTTCTTTCTTCTGTTTGAATTATGTTTCTTAAATCATTATTGATTAAAGGTTCTTTATAAACCGTCTGTTCCAGAATCCATTCTTTTGGAAAGTTTATTTCTTCCCATTTAATAGCTCTTCTAGTAGTGATATTTGATCTATTGAAATTTGTTTCAATTAAAATAGTTTCATTAATCATTTTATCCAATAATCTACATCTTGAATTCATAGTATATAAAGGTTTATAATATATTCTATAACAAATACATATTATTTTAGAACCTGGAATATAATCATATCCATGAGTTTTAACATTTAATGTTAAAGCACTTAATATATTATTATCAGTAATAGATAAGCACAGATCAGGAAAAACATCAAAATATATTGGTCCATATGCAAGACTAGATTGAATTATTCTCATAAGGGATTTATTTCATGTTTTATTTCTTCCATCTCTTAAAGCTGCTATAAAGCTTTTTGGTAAGAGTAAGTCTCTTGTGAGACCGTCTCACGGAATTTTAATGCATTGCATTAGATGAGTCAACACACAACTCAATTACCCGCCACCCAAACCCTACAATTTACATGTTTGTGGGTGATGGGGCTCCGTCTCACGGAAACTATCTGTGAGACCGTCTCACATGAGTTTTTGTGTTCTAATAAACTTTTTAAAGTCAAATGTCTGAATGCAATTTGCACTAAGACAATATGTATGTATCTATGTGTTTTTATAAAAGGTAATATATCTTTTTTATCAAGTAAATTTAAAATTATTTCTTTAAATCTCATTCTTTCAAAAGTTCATATATGGTAGATTGTTTTAGGTTATTATTATTATTATTATTATTATTATTATTTCCCCTAATTTATTCATTTGAAGTTTGTCTATGTTTTCTGCTAAAACAACAAAGTACAAACTACCAAAACTCATATAAAGAGATAAAATTAATGAAATTGAGCATCCCTGGTGGGTGATAGTAGATGATTCTAAATCTCTTACTTATAATATTAGGAATATCAATGAGTGTGCTTCTAAAATAATTCAAATTAAAAAATTAATTATATGCAATTTAAATGAAAAAATAAACCTTGAATTTTAATCATATCTAAATAAAAAAAAATTGTAATTTATGGAAGGATTATTATAAATTATAACGAAAAAAAATATGTACTATAAATGGAAAGTGCAAATTGGTGGGAAAATATAGATTTTTGAATGCATTAAAATAGATAAAGTGCAACATTAATTTTGTACCATGCATTAATAAACATATGTGCACAATTTTTGATAAAAAGTGTTGGTCCCAAGTGGTCAAAGGTTCAAAGGGGGGTGAATGAACCTCTATCAAATTTTGCGTTTTAAAACTATTCTGTAAACAGGTTGTTGATTCTATAAAGAATGCAACAACTCTCTCTCGATTCAGTAAGCTGACAGAATGTTGTTTCACCTTACTGTCTCGGTTTCACAGTATACAGCGGAAAGTAAAGATAGAGTTTCTTTTGGAAAATGATTTTCTTTTCACAAGTATGATTTTATCAGAATCCTTTTAGCAGTATGCTTAAGATATATGCAGCAAGATTGATAGATATGCAATGCAGCAAGTAAGCAAAAACAGTAAACACATGAGGGTTTATAGTGGTTCGATGGAGGTGTAATCCTTTTACGTTCACTTTTCTCCATCACACAGGAGGAACTCCACTAGGTCAGATCGATTTACAAGTTACAACTTTACAATCCTCTTCCTAATGAGTTAACCTACTAGAATCAAAGGATTCCTAGGCAGCGTCCCACACAGGGTACAAAACTCACATAGAGTTAGCAGCCTTACACAAAAGCTAACACTTACTGAGGATCAAATCCTTCAAACTAAGGACATCAACTAAAACAACCTAACACACATCAAATGGTTAAAAGTATATGGTCTTCAACTGGTGCAACTCGAAGTCAATCTTAAGAACTTGATAGCTCGAAAACTTTGGTTTGACTGCTTCTGAAGGTTGAGTGGCTGAACTGCTTAGAAAGCTTGAGAATAGCTTGAGAGTTTTATAGCTTAGAGTAATATCAGTTGTTTTGTATCAATTTCAATAGTCTTCTTAGTCACTTCATCCTTCTATTTATACTGTAAGGATATGCCCGTTGAAAAGAGACATTGTCCTCGTAGAAATTTAAATTGATCTTCAAAATCTTCGCATTTAATGCACCTGGAAGAACTGGGAAGTAGGGCATGTCCTACTCTGATTCACATTAATGGCGCCACTCCTCGGCTACAGTACTTTTTGCAGACTCGCGGTCCAGATGGCATCACCTCTCATAGGTTAGTTGCTAACTTCCATCTACCGGTTACTTTGATAATGTAGAAACCTCGTACTGCATTTAATAAATCCTCATACTGTAATAAATAAGACAGAGTAACTTACGGCTTACTGCTCAGGTTGCAGTTGCTGCTTACTGTCTTGCGCTAGCTTCCTGATTCAGAACAGTTGTCCTTACTGCTTTCTGTATGCTTCTTACTAATCCAGCTTGCTGATTCTGTTTCCTTCTTCTACTTACTGACTTTCCTAGCTGAAAATCAGTCTTCGAAACTTCTTCATATACAGAATCCTGCTAACATCAGTATACTCCATCTTTCTGACTTTTACATCTTTACAAAATACAACTCAGAGAAAGATGAACTTATCAAGATAAAATCCACTCAAACAATGTGGAAAAAAAATGGGGTACTCTAACTTTCTATACAAAGTTATTTGTCTTGTCAAAATCCTAACAAAAATATCCCAACAAAAAGAATATTAAATTGATACACATGTGATTCTAGGAATATATATCTGATCAAAATTATATATATATATATATATATATATAACAAATTCTAATTAAAATATTGAATTTAATTCATCCCATTTTAGTTTTTGTCGATCCAAAAAGTTTGTAAGCATCATATTAATTTTATGAAAAATATTTTAATAAAATAAAATAAATAGATATATGCATACTCAGTGTCTTTCAAAAAAAATTCCATCATCATTTTTGGTCTGGTACTAATATCCTTCATTTGGGATCCTAAATTAATGACAATAATCCAACAAATAACATCTTAAAAAAAGACACAAATTAAATATTTAAACACAAAATAAAACTTAAAATATTATGAAAAAAATCGAATTGAAATATGTACCATATAATCGTGTTTCATCCATGGGTTTCTCACTCAAAATAACTTGAAAGGACCTGAATTGAAATCAAAAAGGCTTCTTAAAAAACTCGATCATTTGATCTCTTTATCAAAGTTTTACCAAAAAAAAAAAAAAAACTTGAAACGAAAATTGGTTGTCCTATATCTTTGTGAGTATTATATCAATGAATTAAAAACATGAGTGCTTATAAATTATTGCGATTAGTATATATCTATTTGAAATTAAGAAATATCTTTTTGAAAAATCTATCTATTCAAAATCCCATTATATTTTCATGAGTTTGTTAAAATATATTTATGTTGAAATTTGTCATAGTACGTATTCTACTTTCACTATATTTATATTAAAGAAATAGATAAGATTTTGAAAAAAAAAATACATAACATAATTTCTAACACAAAAACTTTTATACACCTGATGAATGGATTTTAAATCCATGCATTCGAATCGAGCCAATCCACCATCCATGCATTTGGATCGAGCCAATCCACCATGCGCTCTGGTGTGCCACCACACTCCTGGGTGCTCGCGCACAAACTCACTCCTAGGTGTATACATTTATTTTATGTTGGTCATATCTTTTAGTAGTGTTTGTCACACATTTATATTATGTTAGTCATACATTTTAGTAGTGTTAGTCATACATTTATGTTATGTTAATCATACCTTTATATAATGTTAGTTGTACCTTAACATTTTTTTAGACAAATGTTAATACCTTTTATACCTTTTTTATAGTTATGTTCGTCATACCTTGTAATTATGTTAGTTTTACTTTTATATATTACATAAATTATGACTATGTTGATATAAACCTATAAATAATATCACATAAAGGTATGAGTAATATCACATTTCTTTATGTACAAATTATGTTGATTTTTTTTTAAGTTAAAGTATTTTATAAAATATATGATATTTGTACATAAATGTATGACAAATGTAATATAAAGGTATGACTAATATACTATAAAGGTAAGCGCATAAAAAAACAAAACAAGACAAAAGGGCGCGAATCATTGAATTTTTTTTTAAGTATATGTTAATATGAGACTAATTTTAGTATAAGATTCAAAATGTTCAAGATTATAGAATAAAAATAATCAAACATGTAATTTCAAGAAGAGTTTAGAATGTAAAGGACTCTTACTTTTTATAATCAAAGAAAAAATAAAATAAATATTGAATTACGTTACTATATATCCTTAATAAAGAGTTTTCTTTTAATAAGGACTCTAATTTAATTTTACTATATATACGGGTTAAAATTGACATTATGAAAAAATGGATGAAACATCATATTTGTAATATAAATAGTAATAGATATATTAAAGACTAGAAGATCCTAACCATATATATATATATATATACACACACACACAATGATAAAATGTCCATGTAACTCTTAATATGTCAACTAATGACGTGTAATGATCTCATCCACTGATTATATGAAAAATAAAATTAATCGATCTATTAGATATTTGTCACATCAGCGGTTAATGTGTCCACGATGGATAGGGTAATAGGACTGCTACAACAACATTGTCACATAAAAACTATTTATTAAAAGACTTTTGCAATAATAACTTTACGATAAAATGTTGTCGCAAAATATTTTTACAACGTGACAATTACCAATGTTTTTTTGACATTTAACATGATTTTATTAACGTTAATAATTTTTTTTGTTCTATTAGGTGATGTGTTGTTTTAACCTGGTGATCCTCCATGCTGTTTTAGTTAGGATTATTTTAGGAGGCAAAAATTTCAGATAGAAAACAAAATTTTATGAAAAGCTTGATTTTGATGCGTTTTTTTTTTTTTTTTTTTTGCATTTTTCTTGTAGTGTATTTTTGTGTAAGAAACTATTTCTTGGTGTTCATGTTTTCTTGGTACATATTAAGATTGTTGTTTTCGAGAAATAATATTGTTCTTTGGTATTTATTTCTCCTGTTTACCTCACACGTATCTAGACTATGTTGTGACTTATTGAAAAATACTTTTATACTCATCTATAATATATCACATAAACTAAACAATAATAAATAATATGCTACATAAAATGATTTCTGCACTGGAATTAAATTTTAGGGTAGACATCAAGTTTGACGTTATTAAATTCAAATCAAAGTTGGAAAGAGAAGTGTAACGTGTTGGCGGTGTAGCCAACTCTCAAACAAGTTCGCTACCTGATTTTTGTGGACACCCATGAGCCACGTGGACCATTCTCCCTTACTAATGCAACTCACACAACATTGAGATTCTATATTTTAAATTCTATTCTCCAATAACAATTAAAACTCACATGGATTAAATAACTAGTTTCAGGTCGCCGCATCTTCAGTAATGTACAAAAACATACTTCAGTTTTTGTAATAAAATTTCATGAAAACAAAAGAAAATCATTTTACCGCAAGGATGATAATTGATGTGATTTACCGCGATAATTTAATGTATTGATGAAATGAAAAGGCCTTAATGTAAAGAATTCAGCGCACTGCTATTTGAAAGTGGAAGTTAATTAAATTTTTAAATAATTAGATTATTAAATTAGAGTTGTAATTAAATTTGAAACATTAATAAATTTTAATTAAATTAAATTATGTGAGGAAGGACTAAAAACTAGACATGTATTATGAAAATGGACAAAATATAAGAGAGTTGCACTTATGTGCACTTGATGCACATATACATGCGGGTAGAGTCCTGATCAATCAGGATCCACACCCTTTTTTTTTTTGTCTTTATCTCTATACTATATTAGTCATATATTTATATTATATTAGGAGTAGATCTTATGTGAGACCGTCTCAAGTATGTTGTTACGTGAGACGGGTCAATCCATAGCTCATACTTAACAATTCATATATAAATTTATGGAAATGAGTTAGGGTTGTCGGTAATAAGGATCCGTCTCACACGAGTTTTTGTATTATATTAGTCATACCTTTATGTACAGATATCATACACTTTTGTGTAATATTTTAACTATAAAAAAAACGAATGACCTTTATACTATATTAGTCATACATTTATGTTATATTAGTCCTATTTTTTTGTACAAATATCATACATATGTTAAAGTACAACTAGCATTACTAAAAGTATGACTAACTGACTAAAAGATATGACTTAACACTACTAAAAGATATGACTAACATAATATAAAGGTATGACATATGGGAGCATGTTTGGGCGAATTTGTGTGCGACCTGGTAGCACGTGCAAGCGCGTGGTGGGTCGGGTCCATGCAAGTGCATGGACATCTATGCACTAGGTGCACAAGAGTTGTTGTCAACATAAAATTACTCATATTCTATTATAGTAGTCAATGATGAAAATTTCGGTTTTGAAGGAAATATTGGTATCTTAATTTTACGGAAATATTGATGGAACTATCGATATCAATAGAAATGTCGATATCGATATTTATCAATATTTTTTCGATATTTACCATTATTTCCCGATATTTAGCGATATTTTCCAAATATTTAGCTAATTTTCCTATAATCTATACATTCACGGTAATGAAGCCACTGATATCAAAATTAATACCGATATTTCACTGATTTTTTCTACAATTTGTACCATGAAGCAACTAATATCGAAATTGATACCAATATTTATCGATATTTTGACAAAATTTTTCGTTTCTATACTGGTTATGTGAAAAAATGAAAATATCGAAAATATATCGTTGAAGCCCGTTTTTGTATTGGTCACATAAAAAAAAATATTAGTAAAATATCAGTGATATTTCGGGATATTTTCATCTTTGATAGTAATAGATATTATCAACATGATTTTTTATATCTTTAAAATATTTGAAACACAAAGTAAAATCTTACTTCTCAATCTAACTTATTAGAGCATCCCAGCAGTGCGTTGGATTCTTAAGATCTTAAGATTCTTTTGTTTCAGCAGTGCTTTAAAAGTTTACGCTAAATTATCTCAACTGTCAATCTTAAGTTTGATTCAACGAAAATTTTGCATTAAAACTTTTTTCTTTTGTTTTCACAGAATATTATGAAATATTCCTATTTAATGTAAAGTAGACAAATGTTAGTTTTTATCTAAAAATAATATAAAAAACTCGGTATTTTTTTGCACTGTTGGAGATGTCCTAAAAATTGTTTCTTTTGGCTACTTAACTGGAAATCAGTTCAATTGATTTATATACTTAATAAACATGCTACAAAGGTCTGTCTCATCAAGATATATATTCACCTAAAACCTGTGTTGGGTTGACTCTCACGGTACAATATAAAGCATATTTATTGTTTTGTAATCTTTTTGTTGGGTTATTTTCTATACATGGAAGCTTGTTATTTACTGTATGGGTATGTTAATTTAAAAATTTCACATTAATATTAATATTAATATTAATTTATATATATATTCGACATTAATAATTTATTAAATAATATTTTCATTTCGAGGTTGGTTTTTTTGTTCTGCCGAATTTTCAGTACATAATTTTCATTATAGTATAAAGGTATTTTTTATATATCAAAGTTTCGTTATATATTTTTCATTTTGATACGATATTTTTGATATAGCATTGTATGAGTTATGTGTGACATACGAGGTACAATAATGATATTCATTTGTTTTCCCGTATCAAAATTTTCGATATGATATGCGGTATGAGATTTTTGGTACAGTATACCATATGAAACCACCTCTACATATACTTAAGCTCATACCACTATATTATATATTGTACTATCATTAATACAACATGTACCATCATTAATATAACATGTACCCCCATAATTAAATACGTACCATAATAATTAAGTACATATCACCATTTATTTAAGTCCGTACCACCAATTGTTAGAATGGTATAGTTGGACAAAAATTATTTTTCTTGGCTAAAACATAACAACATTTAACAAAAAAAATGTTTCTAAGTAAAGATGGTTAAGAATGAGAGTTGCCTCAACTTTTGAGGGATATAGTATAAATAGTCAACTATAGAAAAAAAAAAATATATATATATATATATATATATATATATATATATTTCAGCTCTGAGTTTGAAATTAATTTTTTTAGTCAAGAGAATATTTTTCAAACCATTGTATCCTCACTACAACAAAAAAATTGATTAGCAACAATAAAATGTTGTCGCAAAAATACTTATAATTGTCGCAAATATACTTTTTGCTACAACATAGCTATAAAATTATTATCTCAAAAGCATTCTCGTAAATAATCTTTTTGCGACAATATTGTTGTTACTAATGTATTAGCGACAACAATCATGTTCTGGCAAATAATTTGTTTAGTTATTTTTTAATTGTTTTTTTTTGTGACAATTTGTTGTCAATTTATATTATCAATATTTGTGACAATATGTTGTCGTAAAAGATAGAATTTTGTTGTTTGTCACAAAAAAACTTATCGTAAATACTCATTTTTATTGTAGCGGCTTAATGGCGTCAACCTTGTATACTTAGGTCTGTACCACCATATTCAACTTGTATCATCATTAATGTAACCCGTTCCATCATATTCAAACATGTACCACCATATTTAAACACTTACCGTCATATATTAATTAAGCATGTACAACCAAATATTAGAAGGTATAGTTGGATAAAAAAACATTCCTCTTCAATTAAAAAGAATATAATTTACAACTCAATAAAAAAAAACATTTTTAAATAAAGGCGGTTGAAAATGAGGGTTTTTTTTTTTCAATTTTGAAAAATGACTGAGCCACTATCTGAACTATACCACAAAAACATTTGAATAGCATTGTGTCTCCAAAGTGCACCAATTCCTCAATTCCTCTCAACAAGCATGATACATCTCTAAAGCGTCGGATGGGACATGCATGGGCCAATATGTGGGCATCCTTGTTAGGACCTTAAGCTAGGTTGAAGCTAGCCAAAAACTTAGTAAGTTGCATCATATAAGAATACATTTGATTACTCCTTCATAAAGTTAACGTATTAATAAAGTAGAAAGTTGAGGAAACCCTTATTCTTAGTCTTATTTACTTAAAAACATTCTCTTTTTAGTTGTTCAATTTTATTAAGGAGAAATGGTTTTTACCCAACTATATATTTTTCTAACATTTGGTGGTTGAGGTTAAAGTATATGGTGGTACAAACTAAAGTGTATGGTGATACGTATTTAAATTAAATATGATAATACCTACATATATAAATATAGTGGTATAAATTGAAATATATGGTGGAACAAACTACAATAATGATGATATGAGTTGTAATATGATGGGATCATCCAGTGCAGATAAGATTGGCAATTGGGGCCAACAGATGTGAAGATAGAACAAGTGCGAGTAGAAATGGACCTCTACACGCAAGTTGAATTGATGTGTGGACCATTGGATAGGTGCAATTAGAATCATTCGACCGAGAGATTGAATAAAGGGCAGGGTCCACATTCACGCGAATCCAAACGTTACAAATTGACATGCATCTTAAAGAAAGTTCCAAATATTTATGTGTTCACATATAATCATAGTTTTGTAGTATTATTATCTATAGTTTGAAGTCATTTATATCCCAAAGACGATAGTAATATATTGTACTTAAGCACAAATGTGAGGCGATTTCATTTTATAGAAAAAGTCTTGCCTCAACATATTTTATATAGTGTAAATGGCTCCTAACACCTCTTTTTCAGTTTTTACTTTTCTACTCGTAGTTATAGTAAACAATTTTTCTATCCATTTGATAGGGTTAAATATCTGAATTGTCCTTAGTACATACTTTTTAACCCATAGTTATACATGAGTCACATCATGTGCTTATACATGATAGAGTTATATCATGTATATACGTCTACACAATAGATTCATATCATGTATGTATACACAATATAATCGTATGTTTATTACTTTTTTTGTCCAATAAATTAGGGGCCTGGCGGTTTAGGACTTTATGTTTTCGGGTCGGCAATTTAGGATAATAACTTTTCAGGCTTTGCAAATTTTACCTAATTTCAACACGAATCGCTCAATTGGGCAAAAATCGCACGTGATCCCCTATTTTCGAGCTTTTCGGACCAATTTTATCAAATTTCACATATATGTAACATAATAATACAAGTGACATCTCTGTTGACATTAAATTTACACAATATAGCACCACATAAGTTTAAAAATAGAAAAATAAAAAATTTAAATCTTAAAATTTAAATAACCAAAGCAAAAAAAATGGAATTAAATCTGCAAATATATTGTTCATCTTCTTCCTCACGCAAGTCGCCACCGTGCCACGCACCACTACCTACAACATCTCTAACCGCCGGCCACCGCGTGACCCTCAAATACTCCTTCATCCTCCCGTTGACCACAATCTGCTTCTGTCTCCACAAAATCTCTCTTTTCCCCCACCCTTGAACCCTCAAATCCCTCTCCCCCACGATAATGGAAAACTCTGATCTTCATCTTAATTCAAAAGGATTCTAAGTAAAATTCAAAACTCACGATAAAATCTAGTTAAATGCTCTGTCAAATACATCTCAAAATGATATAATTAAACTAATAATAACCTAACGTAACGCTAGCAACATTATTTTCAGATCTATGATGCATTCTGATATGAGATTGTGTGTGACTTTGAATTTCTGAAAACAGGGATTGGTGAAAATAGTATGTCGCGGCAGCGCTGCAGTGTTGAAGATGGAAATCGCATTGGGTTGGTGAAGAGGTACTTGCCGGCATTGCAGTTTCGGCGGTTGGGCAATTGGATGTCGGTAGCAGGAGGATGAAGTTGTAGTTTCCACGTGGCATGGAAAAATTATGAAATATAAAGGGATAGCAACCCATACTACACAATAATAAATTCAAAATATTCAAAACTACACACTTCCAAATTCAAATATCCCAAACTACACATTTTGCACATCACCCACCCTACCAATCACTATTCACGTTTGTCTTTTTACCAAAATATTTCCATTTTTTTTCACTCCAAATATTTAATTAGATCCAGATAAAACGTCAATTGATCAATATCCGGCCCAACATGCTTTCGTAAAATTAATTAATCCCTTAAAATTCATACCTTTCTTTGACTGTAACAGCACCGGGTGAAATGGTTCGTAACGCCACTAGTTGGAAAATTACTGCCCCAGACCGTTTTACGAAGAGCTCCTCACTGTTCAACTTCAACCCTCGGGAAAGATAATCTGCAAGTTATCCAACTCCTTCAGCAACTGTACATCACAACCTTAGTTCGTTTCCTACACCAGGTGTATAAGATATTCCTTCTAAGGGATGAAGTAACAATACTAAGAATACATATTGAAAACAAAAGCCTTTATTTTATTAAGAACTTAAACGAAATATTTATTACATTAGTAATCTCCTTTTGGGAGGAGAATACTTGTTTAGCCTCTCATATGAGATGAGGCCTTCACTCTAAAACACATAAACTAAGAAAACTCAAAATATTACAAAGATTTTATTGTAAGAAAACTAAGGGGAATGGTCGATGTCCTCAGGTTCCTTCTATCTCTCTATTTATAGATTGAAATCCGAACTTGAAATTCGGATTCTAAAACTCATTGATCACCAGCTGGCTTATTCCTTTAGTGCTCTCATGTGATAGTTTGTTGGGGAGTCACTTTCAACTAGTTGGTGTTCTTCATTTTTTTCTTCCCCGTGACCCATCCCATGTGATAGTGGTTGGAGTTGTCGGGGAATCATTTATTTCTTCACATGGCTCAGCTCATGTGATATTTGTCTTTTCTCGTGACTCACCTCATATTTGTTTGTCGGGGTATCTTTCTCTCAAAAAGTAGGTCTGCGTGGTCCCCACGGATAATGTTTCTTATGAGCGGGACCCCTGTCCTTTTCAAACCCTTGTTCCTGTCGATCGGGTCGGAATCCTTTCCCAAACTCGGGCTCTTTCTGCTTCGGATATGCTTGGCAGATCTGATCAATCCATCGTCCAACATGTGCCATATTACAAAATTTCCGGAAAGTTTCTTTGCTCATTGGAATCTTATTTTCCCAGAGGTTTCTTTTTTTCATTTCGAAGAGTTCCTCTGCAAAGCCTGTTGTTGATCCTGTCATGGAATTCAGGAGGAATGATCCACTGGTTGAATTCTGAAAGAACTTGAAAGGATATTTGACTTTGTCCATTTCTGTTAGACAAACCCAAAGTCCCCATGCTTGTCTTGTAGAAGCTTCATCTTCTGAAAATGCTCCTACTAGTATTGGAATTTCTTCCGGTGAAGCTACCTTTATGTTCTTTAAGGCATTTCCATCCGGTCTCCTTAATTTGATGAAATGAAAAGCTTCATTGAAGCCTTTCTTGGTTGGTTCTGGAGCTGCACTAATGAAGTATAACTCCAAAATATCACCTCTAGACAAATGTGGGTTATTTGCCCAACTCTCGTGGACTGCTTTCCCAATCCATTTCGGTAACTTCGAAATTTCTGGGAAACCAGGTGATATGGTATGAATCGAAGCTAATGCTCCAAAATTATACCATTCTTGGACTTCATTTAGATGACTTCGAGGTTTCATCCAAACTCTCGGGTACTTTCTTGAGATATCAACTACTGTTTTCTCAGGGTTAATACATTTTCTTGTAATCAGTTTCTCCCACTGGCGTTGATAAACCTGCATAGGAGATATCTTAATCTCGTTAGTTTGAATCTTAGTTTTGCCTGTCTGTGGCCTAAGATCCAACTTTCTCTCTTTAACCCCAGAGATGCTGGGTTGACTTGAAGACTCGGGTTGTGACACCAAAGCTTCAACATTCGTTACAGTTTGTACATCATCAAGGAATACATCACCTGTAACACTCTTGATTATGGTATTTGAATCCATAACCTCCGAGTTAGAGTCCCGTTCTCTAATCACTCCTTTTTGCACCGTAGGAGATTGTCACGACCACATTTTTAACATAGCTAGATGTAATAGGTTTTCATATTAAAACACTTGTAGGTGAGTGACTTTTTTTTAAAAAAATGTTGTAACAAATAACTTTTCTTGCACCCGAAACTAGATAAGAAAATATATAACATGCTTCAAAGCGTTTATCATAAAGTCAAGCCACACCCACTCCTATATTTTACATACTTAATCCCAAAAGAAAGTAAAGATAAAACAAAAATCCATGTTCTTCATCAAAACATTGTTTAAAGCAAAATAAGCTCATAGCGTAGCCCAACAGGTCGTCATCCATGTACACCACCTCCGAACCCGTAGGAACTCAACAGCACAGTCAGTAAGTCCATGAGCTTAAACATCAGTAGGTTCACCTACAATGTATGAACTATATGAGCTAATAAGCTCAGTAAGCAGAAATTATGCACATAACATTAATGGTATGAGATGATGTCAATGATGCGTGCTAATGAATGAAAACATTTCTTTACAAAATCATTTTCCTTCATTGGGCCCCTTGACCACCTCGCTACTAAGCACCGGATAGAGCTCAATATAACATCATTCATCATTATAGTCGTAACCATGTCTCACAGGCCCCCGGCCGAGCGAATCAAGCCGTAGTCATGTCTCACAGGCCCCCGGCTAAACATATAATAATGGTAGTCGTAATCATGTCTCACAGGCCCCCGGCTGAGCGAATCAAGCCGTAGTCATGTCTCACAGGCCCCCGACTACCCATATAATATATTGTAAGCATGATTACATGCCTCGGTGCTAGTAGTGGTTAATAAAATACTTTTCATCTTGAAATCATGTCTTGCGTGCAGAATGCAATAACATTCATCATTTACATATGCACGTGTTGATGCTCGTGATTGACATTCCTCATGCATCACATATATTTCCCCATAGCATTTTGCAACCACATTAATTCTCAAGGAGATATAAAATAACATGATGTCACTTAATCAATATACATATATATCACGAAATACTATGTTCATACATTGTAGTTGCAAATAAATTTCTACTTACCTAGATCTCCAAAGATTTTGGTTGTATAAACCTCTAAGTCCCCTCTCAAACTTTTAATTTGATATTAAGCACGATAATTCTACTTCAATTAAACACTAAAATTGAGCAACAAAGTTCCAACTATTTCTGATTTTATAATTGACCAACAGAGCTCCTTCTTTTTATTTTCTCATCTCTGTCCCTTCGTGAAGAGAAAAGTTATTAAGATATGTATATGTATAAGCCTATTCCACCGCCTACATATATGCTTCTCCATTAAGCTTCATAATAATAATTATTATTATAATATATATTACAAATATTTAGGTGCATACACGTGTGTTTATAATGCATACGCACCCAATTATGCTTTACACATATATAATAGTTAATGACACTCCTTTATACATATATTTATACACATACATGATGACTACTTATATATATAATATATATACTAACAACACTTGTATATGATATATAAATATATACATGTTAATGGCACTTATTATATATATACATATATTGCCACTTTTAATATATTAATCACACATATCTAAATATATACATGTGTGCGTGTGTGATATATTTGTATATTGTAGATTCTAGGTTTATTTATTTATTTATTTATTTTTTTCATAACTTATACTTAGTATATACTACTATTAATTAATTAATTTACATTATGCACTCAACCATCATTAGAGTTCCGACAATTATAATAAGGTTTTCTCATCACAAATTATGTAATAGCACGTAATAGTTCAATATTTGAAAGCTAAACATAATAATGCAAGATCACAAGTAGCACATAAATAACACGAGATTTAACAAGTTTAAATAAATAGAACAAACGCACTCTATGATATCGATGTAAACTCAAACGTCACATAATAAACAACACGCAATTCATAGAATGCATAGATGCATGAACTATATTCGTCAATGAGTCACGAGGGGCTCGGTCTCACATCCTCCCCTCCTTATAAAAATTTTGTCCTCGAAATTTCATTTACCTAAAAAGTTCTAGGTATTTAGACCTCATATCGTCCTCTCTTTCCCAAGTGGCTTATTCCATTAATTAGTCTCTCCATAATACTTTGACTAATGAAATTTCTTATTTCTGAGTTGTTTTACCTCTCGTAATAAAATCTCAACTGGTACTTCGCTGATATTCGGACCTTGTCGTTTTTCCAAATTCATCACACTTATCAGATAATCCTCACAACCACTTTCCAATAGTCGTTGCGCTTTCACTGTCGATATTACCGGAAGTCTAAAGTTTGTTCTTATCCCGATAAAAGAAAAAGTTCTTCTCCAGACGGTTGAAATGTGATTACCTTCATCTGGCAGTCTATGGTTGCACAATATTTTGACAACCAATCCATACCCAAAATTATGTCATAATCATTCATGTCCAATATGATCAAATCCGCACACAGTTCCCAACCTTCAATTAGAATAACACATGCTTTCAATACTTGATTAGTCTGTTTCGGATCTCCAAAAGGGATTACTACACTATAATTAACTTTTATGGTATCAGGTATCCTATCTAACCTTTTCAAGTACCCAGTGGATGCAAATGAATGTGTAGCTCTAGAATCAAATAATACAAATATTGAAGTGTCAAAGATATAAAGTTTACATGTCACCACTGATGGATTCATTTCAAAGTCTTCTCTGGTCATGGTAAAAACTCTGGCAGGAACTCTATCTTCTGTCCTTGAACTTGGCTTATTTGGGCACATCCTGGCAATATGTCCCTCTTGACCACAAGTAAAGCATGCTCTCATACCTAACAGACAAGCCCCTTTATGTGGTCTCCCACAAGCACGACACAGAGGTACTGGTATTGGAACTTTGTCCTACTCAACTTTGATACGTTTATTTGAATCTTCTTGACCCTCTCCTTGTTTAAGTTGAAAGTTGGGTGTTGGGCTCTGAAATTGAGGCGACCTCTTCTTTTCATTTCTAACCCAACATTGTCCCTGTCTTTGTGTGAATTGATGTCGCATCTCCTGTGCATGCCTTATTCGTTGTTCGGCTTGTTCTGCAACTTGTGTCCTCTCAGCAATTTGTGAATAGGTGGCCCCTTGAATTCACGACATACTCACATCTCTATAAATCTCAGGTTTTAGGTCCTCGAGAAATCTTTCTACCTTCAATACTTCCGTACTAACCATATGTTCGGCAAACCTAGATAACTGCTCAAATTTACGGATATAATCTGAAACAGTCATACCTCCCTACTTTAACTGTATAAATTCATTCATTTTCATTATACGAACAGGAGCTGTAAAATACTTATTCCTGAAAAGCTCTTTAAATCTATCCCAACCCATGGTTACAACATTCTCAATACTCTTTATCATGTCCCACCAGTGTCCTGCACTTCCACGCAACATGAAAGATGCACATACTACTCTTTCCTCATCTGGCACTCTGTTATATTGAAACATGTTCTCTATAGTTCTCAACCAATCTTCTGCATCAGTGGGATCATCAGCATCCTCAAACATTGGTGGATTCAGTTTTCTAAATCTTTCTCCCACCACTTCTACATGTTCTGCTCGACGTGGTGGTTGATTCATTTCACCCTCTAATTGTCCATCTATATGTCTTTGTTGGACGAGTTGTTGAATCTGTTGGGACTGTCGTTCTATTAATTCGGTCAACCTAGTAATGACAACATCACGGTCATTACCTAATCCTCCAATGAATGTCTCTTGTTCTTGGGATCTACCTCCTCCACTACTTTCTCCTCGAGTTCTTACCATTGTTATCAACTATTATATGGAGTCCTAAATTACATGGGAAATATGAATCATGATGTATATGAATGCAACAATAAATAAATGAAACAAAACTTACTGACTTCAGGTCGCGTTCCACAGGTTCTAAGAACATGTACATGGACAGTCTACAGAACCTCAGCTGGGCTCTGATACCACTCTGTCATGACTACATTTCTAACATAGCTAGACGTAATAGGTTTTCATATTAAAACACTTGTAGGTGAGTGACTTTTTTTTTAAAAAATGCTGTAACAAATAACTTTTCTGCACCCGAAACTAGATAAGAAAATATATAGCATGCTTCGAAGTGTTTATCATAAAGTCAAGCCACACCCACTCCTATATTTTACATACTTAATCCCAAAAGAAAGTAAAGATAAATAAAAAATCCAGGTTCTTCATCAAAACATTGTTTAAAGCAAAATAAGCTCATAGCGTAGCCCAACAGGTCGTCATCCATGTACACTACCTCCGAACCCGTAGGAACTCAACAGCACAGTCAGTAAGTCCATGAGCTTAAACATCAGTAGGTTCACCTACAATGTATGAACTATATGAGCTAATAAGCTCAGTAAGCAGAAATTATGCACATAACATTAATGATATGAGATGATGTCAATGATGCGTGCTAATGAATGAAAACATTTCTTTACAAAATCATTTTCCTTCATTGGGCCCCTTGACCACCTCGCTACTAAGCACCGGATAGAGCTCAATATAACATCATTCATCATTATAGCCGTAACCATGTCTCACAGGCCCCCGGCCGAGCGAATCAAGCCGTAGTCATGTCTCACAGGCCCCCGGCTAATTATATAATAATGATAGTCGTAACCATGTCTCACAGGCCCCCGGTTGAGCGAATCAAGTTGTAGCCATGTCTCACAGGCCCCCGACTACCCATATAATATATTGTAAGCATGATTACATGTCTCGGTGCTAGTAGTGGTTAATAAAATATTTTTCATCTTGAAATCATGTCTTGCGTGCAGAATGCAATAACATTCATCATTTACATATGCACGTGCTGATGCTCGTGATTGACATTCCTAATGCATCACATATATTTCCCCATAACATTTTGCAACCACATTAATCTCAAGGAGATATAAAATAATATGATGCCACTTAATCAATATACATATATATCACGAAATACTATGTTCATACATTGTAGTTGCAAATAAATTTCTACTTACCTGGATCTCTAAAGATTTTGGTTGTATAAACCTCTAAGTCCCCTCTCAAACTTTTTTTTTTGATATTAAGCACGATAATTCTACTTCAATTAAACACTAAAACTGAGCAACAAAGTTCCAACTATTTCTGATTTTATAATTGACCAACAGAGCTCCTTCTTTTTATTTTCTCATCTCTGTCCCTTCGTGAAGAGAAAAGTTATTAAGATATGTATATGTATAAGCCTATTCCACCGCCTACATATATGCTTCTCCATTAAGCTTCATAATAATAATTATTATTATAATATATATTACAAATATTTAGGTGCATACACGTGTGTTTATAATGCATACGCACACAATTATGCTTTACATATATATAATAGTTAATGACACTCCTTTATACATATATTTATACACGTACATGATGACTACTTATATATATATATAATATATATACTAACAGCACTTGTATATAATATATAAATATATACATGTTAATGGCACTTATTATATATATACATATATTGCCACTTTTAATATATTAATCACACATATCTAAATATATACATGTGTGCGTGTGTGATATATTTGTATATTGTAGATTCTAGGTTTATTTATTTATTTATTTATTTTTTTCATAACTTATACTTAGTATATACTACTATTAATTAATTAATTTACATTATGCACTCAACCATCATTAGAGTTCCGACAATTATAATAAGGTTTTCTCATCACAAATTATGTAATAGCACGTAATAGTTCAATATTTGAAAGCTAAACATAATAATGCAAGATCACAAGTAGCACATAAATAACACGAGATTTAACAAGTTTAAATAAATAGAACAAACGCACTCTATGATATCGATGTAAACTCAAACGTCATATAATAAACAACACGCAATTCATAGAATGCATAGATGCATGAACTATATTCGTCAATGAGTCACGAGGGGCTCGGGTCTCATAGAGATGCAGCCTGGAGGAGAGGCTTATGCAACGCTTAGAACAATTGTCTCTGAGCATATTGGCAGGCTCGTATTAGGATCATCTCGTTGAAGTCGTCCAGCGACTTCGACATTGAGACATAACGTCCCAAATTCTTGTTCAAGACTCTCTAGGTTTTCCCTGAGATGTCTTACTCATTTAAGGACCTCGTCAGCAACGCATCCTTCCATCTCGTGTTAAGAAATCTGCAAGAACATTTTCATGAGATTTCACAATGACAATATCATAATCGTAATATTAGCATTCAGCTTGCCATCTACGTAATCTAGACTTTTTTGGTTTTGATTCTATTTTATTTTTCAGAAAAGTCTTGACACTTGAATTATCAATTTTCAAAGTAAACTTCTTAGTCAGAAGAAATAGAGGCCATTTTTTGAAAGCCTTTCTGACTGCAAAGAATTCTTTCTCGTTGATATGCCATCGATTTGTTTCTCCATCTGTAAATAGACCGTTGTAATATCTACATGACACTTCTTCATTTGGTGTGGCTTTCATAAGAACTACTGCCACCAATAATCACTGGCATCAGTATAAAGAACCAGTTCATCCTCGTCCTGAGGTATAACAAGTTTCGGAAGCTTTTTACAGACTTCCTTAAGTTATTTTATACCATCTCGATGTTCATCTTCCCATTTGAATATAACATCTTTTTAAGTAATGGACTGAACACCTTCCTGTGAAATGCTAGATTGTTGATGAACATTCCAGCAAAATTAACAACTCCAAGAAAACTTTGAAGTTGTTTCTTGTCCTTGAGATCATCTGGAAATCCTTGTATCTTTTCTACAATATGACTTTGTAGAATGATTCCAGATTCATCGATTTCAATTCCAAGGAATTCAATCTGTCTCGTAGCAATTACTGTCTTCTTTTCAGAAAGCACTAATCCTTCTTTATGGCAAACATCTGAAAATATCTCCAAATGTTTGAGATGCTTCTTCATATTCTTTGATGCGATGAGAATATCATTGATGTATACGAACATGAAGTTGAAATAATCTTTGAACAGATTATCCATCTTTCTTTGATATATTTGGGGTGTATTTGCTAGACCCATAAGCATGACATTCCAAACATAGTGACCTTGTGGTGTGGAGAAAGCTGTGAACTTCTTACTTTCTTTCTCCATCTTGATCTGGTAGAATCCAGACTTGCAATCAAACTTAGAGAATATCTTGGCACATTTGATACAGTTAACCAAGTGTTCTCTACTCGGGATATAATATCCATCAAACTCTAGAATGTTATTAATCCCTTTATAATTAATGACAAGTCTAGGTTTACCTCTTTTGATTTCTCCATGATTCCTTACTAAGAATCCAGGGCTGCTGTATGGAGAAACTCCTGGTGAGATCAACTTAAGGTCCAAATGTTCCTTAAGTATCTTCTGCATATCATCACGATCATTTTGATTCATAAGGATAGGTTTGAGTCTCACGAACTCATGTTCCTTTCCAGGTTTCACCTTTAAGGATGCTTTGAGCTCGTTCCTGTCCCACCATGCTAAAGGATCTTCGTTGTAATTCATTTGGATCCTTTTCTTGAAATCCTCGAGTGATATTTGCTCCTCGCTAGTAACATCACTCTAGATAATCTCCTTTAGAGCCATCAGTAATTCTGCAATAGCCTTTGGAGGAAATCGTTTTTCTCCTTGTATTCTGAATGAATACAGGGTATTATCCCATCTCTTGGTATCTTTCTGTTTCAAACCAATTTGTCGAAAGGATAATAATGCATCACCAAATCTTCTTTTATCCGCCATTTTTGGATGTCGAAGTTTGGATTCATCACCACGCTTGCTGCGAAAGTTGATTGGCATTTTTCTGTAAAATGCTTCTCGCAGTCTTTGGATAATAACCTTATGATCACATAATGTTGTAAAAATAAGCCTTCTTGTCTTATTCTCTTGTGTAAATCGCTTGAATATTTGTAGGAAATTGTTTCATAGCAAAATATCGGCTCTTGTATCATGGAAATAGATTGGTGGCATCTTCACTTTGTACCATGGGGTACTGTCTGCTCCTTCAATCATGATTTCCGCTTGTTTGATTCCTCGATTAAGGATAAGAATCCTTTTGGAGAAATCTCATCCTGCAATGGCTGGTAGATCTTCTCCCATTTCTTTAGGAAAAACCTCCCGCTTTGCAGTACAAATCCCTGCTCCTGAATCAACATAGGCTGCAAAATACTTAGCCTTGTATTCAGCATATATCATCCCGCTAGAGATGTATATGGAGAATGAACTAGTGGTCATCTGATTCTGTATCTTTTATCAGCCACTGTAAACTCCATTCCATTTTGTAATCTTTCCCAAGGTTTATGATCCTCAAGAAAGTCGATACCTAGTATTAATTGTTCTGGGATCCTTCTTGCGACTCTTGTGATAGTCAGTTCAATTTCACCCATCTTTAGGCTTCCTCAAAATCTTCCGACTATTGGTTGTTGGAGATAATATAGAACATCACAAGGAAAAATATTATCTTTTTTGGGTGATTTCGAATATTACTTCAACTTCTCTCCAGCCTTCTGGACATTTCAGCTCTCCTTGTGTTTTGAATACACCAGGAATTCGCTTGTAACACCCTACCCCCATATGACGTATATATAACAATAAAATATTCATCATTTAGGTAGATCATATTGACGTTTCATTTATCCATATAAGTATAAAAACATTATTTAAGCACTAATATCATATAAAATTAAAACACACAACCAATATCTCAACATAAGTCATATTAAATACAAATTATGATACATGCGTTCCAAAATGCAAAATGAGGAGGAGGAGAAGGTTGCACGAGGCATCAACCGGCCGACCTGGTATAGCGTGACGTCTATATATACAAACCACCTCAAAAGAGCTATTGAACCTAAAATAATGTATATATGCGATTTTTATGAGTCGCAACTCAGTGAATATAAACTGTTAATTTAATTAAACAATAAGCCAATAATAATCATTAACATTAATCATAAACATATGCAAATGCCACTATGTTCGGTTTATTATTCTGTGAACTGCTCAAGCTTGGATCTATCCCGGGATTTCCAATATGTCACTGTGTATATAAACCCGTAGGTCTCCAATATGATTTAGACCCGTAGGTCTCCAATATGATTTAGACCCGAAGGTCTCCACTGTGTATATAGCCCCGTAGGTCTCCAATATGAGTTTGACCTGAAGGTCTCCACTTTGTATACAGATCCATAGCAAGACAGTCACATGCCTTTTAATTTCGTGCAATTGTAATGCAACACAACAATCATCTGAACATATGATCACGTATACATTTACCAATATATCATTTGATCCAATGACAAATTCATATAAATACATATTCCTTATATACCAAACGTTACATATAAATCACATCCCATTGCATATAAATCACATATACGGTTTATACTCACCTGGCTATGATAAGTAATCTGTTTGTCGTTCTGGTTCCTCTCCCCGTTCTATAGCCCGTGCTCCTATATGATTCAATGCAATTTAGACTAATTGTCCTCTTAAGATATATTTCTATTATGCAATGAAATGCAATGCATATATGTTTTATTAACCATGTTCAGTATTTTCCCTATAACTTGAGCTATAAAATTCCGAGTCGAGCAGGGTAAAATTCTGTAGAAACTTAACATATAGCTCTACCACTTTCATGTTTATCATTTTTCATAATTCAGTCTCCAACCTGCATAGAATTAGGCTACAAACACAGTATAATTAACAGTTTTCAAACCGGGTCATTATAGACCAAGCCCTGTAATTTTGACATTATCTCACTCAATATTTAACCGAGACATCTACGGTCTTCTTCTGCATTTAGCTAAGAGATAGGGCTATAAGTTTCATGTTTTAAGTTTTTCCTAATTCGGCATATAAAACTACCAAAACATTCGATGAATTACGATAACTGGAGATATATATAATTCACTAATTTCTTTGTACCTTTTGGGAAAAATCTTGAGAATTCACTCCGATCAAATCGAACAACATGTCACCACGAGCTCCCCTTCAAAATCTGAAGAAAAACGGTGAAGAAACGAATCCAAAATTATAAACCCTTCTCTCTTTTTTTTCTTTCCCTTCTTCTCTTTTCCTCTGCTGTTATTTCCTTTTCTCTCTGTTTACGTTTCCTTTCTCTGCTGCCCTTTCATTTTTCTACTTTTTTTTTCTTTTATTGTCTACGCTGCCTCTTTGATGGCTTTCCTTGAAAGCCTCCTTAATTTTATGTTATTACTTTTTCTTTCTTTTCTTTTATTATATATATATTTATATTATACTAATGACTGACTTTAGTTTTCCAAATATATATACATACACGACACTTGCATATAAATATATATATATATATTATAATATTAATTCAAACCAAATATTATTCTAAATTCTTTACGAATGCCAATATGATATGTTTTTAATGCATTATGAAATGAATGCCAAATGACATGTAAGTTTTGGTTAAGGATGTTACAATTCTCCCTCTCTATAAGAATTTTGTCCTCAAAATTCGTTATTCCTCTATGCAATGTATCAATAAGAAGATCAGTTACCCGTGAATAAATACGGATATAACTTTTTCCTCTTTTCTTCTGTCTCCCAGGTTGCTCTATACCATGTTTTCTCCAAATAACTTTAACCATTGGAATTTCTCTATTCCGCAATTGTTTGATTCTGAAATCTGCTATCAAGACTGATTCTTCTATGTAGCTTAAATTTTCTGCAATTTGTACTTCTGAATCCCGCAATATATGTGTGAAGGATCAGATCGATATTGTCGCAACATGCTAACATGAAAAACATTATGGATTTGAGTCAATTCTGGAGGTAAAGCTAACTCATATGCCAATGGTCCAACTTTTCCAATGATATCGTATGGCCCAATATATCGAGGGCTTAACTTTCCTTTATTACCGAATCTCATAACACCTTTCCAAGAAGAAACTCGTAAAAATACTTTATCACAAACCTGGTATTCCATCTCTTTTCTATGTTGATCAAAGTAGCTCTTTTGTCGGTCTTGTACAACCTTCAATTTGCTTTTAATGACATCGACTTTGTCAACTGTGTTCTGAACAATTTCTAGCCCTTCTAAAATTTCTACACCCTCTTTATCCCAATATAGTGGACTTTTGCACTTTCTTCCATATAACGCCTCATATGGTGTCATTCCAATGCTACTGTGAAATTGGTTATTATACGCAAATTCCATTAGTGGAATATATTTATCCCACGAACCTTGAAACTCAATAACACAAGCACGTAGCATCTCTTCTAACGTCTGTATAGTCCTTTCTAATTGGCCATCTGTTTGAGGGTGGAAAGTTGTACTGAAGTGTAATTTAGTCCCCATAGTTGTTTGAAAACTCTCCCAAAATCGAGAAGTAAATCTCAGATCTCTATCTGAAACAATGGACACTATTATACCATGGAGTCGTACAATCTTTTTGACGTACTTCTCTGCCAATTGATCTAATGAATAACCCCAACGTAAAGGTAAGAAATGTGCTGATTTAGTTAATCTATCCACGATTACCCAGATAGCATTATTCCTTTGTTGCGTTCTCGGTAATCCCAAAATAAAGTCCATCGTAATCCGCTCCCATTTCCAAATCGAAATAGATAGGGGTTTTAGCGTACCTGCGGGTGCTTGATGTTCTGCTTTAACTTGCTGACAAGTAAGACATCTGGAAATGAATTCAACAACATCTTTCTTCATTTTTGGCCACCAATAATGTTGCCTCAATGTGTGGTACATCTTTGTTGTGCCTGGGTGCATAGCATATGGTGCATTGTGTGCATTGATTCCTCGGAGTCTCTTGTAGTTCTTGTAGAGTGTTGTCTAGTGGCACCATTCAGATAACTTGGCTTTCAGAAAGGACATTCTTCTAGCCACTGTATCCAAATCGTCTGCACTCTTGTATTCCCTAATGAGCATTTCTCTCCAAGGACTTGGTATCTTCGCAAAAAATAGTTGCGAAACTTCTTTATCATCCACCTTAGACTTCCATCGGTACTCGGTGCATAACTTGATGTATTCGTCAATATGATAAATATCATGTAACTCGAGGCAATAGAGGGCTTGTTTGTATCTCTTTCTTTTTTCCTCTTCCAATCCCTCAAAATAGCTTACACCGATAAAATGGATTTTGAATAATTTGGCCATATTATCGACAATTCCTTTCAATGACTCGCCAGAGGTAATATTGTCCCTTATCTCTGGTGCTGTCATATCCCACGTGATCTTTACAGATCCTTCAAAACAAATTTCTAATAGTAAATGAATCCTTCATTCGTGAGATCAAGGGTTTCTGCTGCAATCCTCTTTGCCGATGCCCAATCATCAATAAAGACTTCTCGATTCTTGAAATCTGGAATATCCAGATTTAGCATCAATCCATACAGATGTATTGGATTAAGTTGTGACTTTCCATAAAGCGTATTAAGAAGATCTGGCCTTCTGGAACATTGCCGAGTTCCTGAAACAATAGGATCTCCTCTTATAATAAAATCTCCAGCGTGTGGCATGAGTTCATCCATATGATGTGAACCTGAACTTTCTATAAAGTTGGGATCTACTGATGGTTGTGGAGGTGGTCTTTGGTGTTGTTCACGTGTAACCAAAGCTGAATTATTTCATTCGTTTATCTTTAAATCTACAATACCTAATCCTGCGAATGACTCGACAAGTTCATGTAGATCTTCAAGATTCATCCTCTCTATATCCATCATTTTTAATTTATGATGGATTTTCCTTTGATGATAGCAAGAAGCTTTTCATCTCGGGTCATTGTTCATATGACTTCGGTTGGTTTCCCTTTTTGATGTAAATAGGGAACTGTTCCAAAATCTATACGCTTTCTTCCTCCAGAAAGACTTGGTTTGTCCTCCAAATTCTTGACTCTTTTTTGAATATCATGAAGGATTTCCAAAGTCTCCTTCTGATATTTCACCATCGTCTCCATCTGGTTCTGGATCTGATGGACTTGTGTTGGTAGATGATTATGGCGGTTGCCATAATTCTGCACCGTCTTCTGGATTTCTCTAAGATCAAGAGAGATCTTAGATGTATCTAGAAGAATCTCGTTCCAATATGATTCTCTGTTAGGCATTAATGATTTTGATGAACTATTTCCTGAAGGTTTATCAGTTCGGTATATAGACATTGGTTAACCCAAAGGAAATCCATGTAATATTCCGCTCGTCTTTTGCATTGCCTCAAGGTTTTCCTATCCGCTCCTGCGTTTTCTTGTTCAACATATTGGTCATTCCCATATGTTACCTGTTCTTGGTGTTTTTGTTCATACATCGTCAAAATTTGACGATATCTCCTATATGGTATACATCTTGGACAATCGTCCAGATCCATATTTTCGTGAGAAATTCTCCTCACCAAAGGTTAATTACATAACAGTAAAAAATATAACTTAAAAGTTCTTAATAAACCTAGGCTCTGATACCATTTTGGGTCCGGATCTAACCAAATACTTGGAAGGATATTTTTATCTTTTTCAGATTTAATTTTTCCGAAAGAACTTGTTCGTGGCATTGTTACTCATTCCAGACCACTGTGTTTTTAGACAATATTGACACGAGGAAAGTATTCTAGCCTATAAACTTATTCCAAAAGATGATTAAATCTTAATTTTGAAAATCGTAGAAAAATAAATTTGGTAAAATGTGCTTGAAAATATTTAGAATAAATGAAAAGTGGGATAAAATCAAAAAGAAAATGAAATGTGTAGTTTTGGTGTTTTCAAATTTTCAATGTGTAGTTTTGGTGTTTTTGAATCCAAAAGTGTGTAGTTAGGAGTGTTTCTCTAAATATAAATGTTATCAAGATAAATAAAAGTCACGTCAGCAAAATTGTCAGAAAAAACCTAAATTTGGGAGCTCATGTGTGATTTCGATCTATTTGAACGATATATGCTGAAATTGGGCAAAATTCGCAAAACCTAAAAGTTATAGTCCTAAGTTATCATCCTAAAAATTTAAAGTGCTAAATTGTCAGACCCAATAATATACTGGGCAAAAAAACTAACAACTTCTAGTCATATTGTATACATGCATGTATATTTTGTACTCTTATACACAATTGTATTCATATCGTGTACATATATAAGATATGGATCTACCTATATATCTTGTGCACAATATGACTATCATGTATACGTACACGATATATATAACTACAAATATATCAAACTTTGTTTGAAGACAAAAGGAGAAAATAAGACGAATCATTGATATTCTAGGGGTAAAAAGACATCTGTTATCTAGGCATAGGTCCTAGGTTCGAATCACCGCGAAAGGTAAGTATGAAATTTGTTGATCCTCCCTTGAAAAGGAGAAGAAAAATAAAAAGACAAAAAGAGAAAATAACGGTGTCGGTGACTTAACCCAAAATAGGTGGAGGTTGTTTTCTTATATCATGGGTCGAAAAGTTAACACACTTGTAAAAATGGGTAAAAAAATTATTGGAACCTTTTATATATGTCTTATTTATTATGTTGTTTTTAAAAAATACATCATATTTTCTAACTTGGATCATTTATTGCCTTGTTTCTATATGATGGAATTAATTGGAGAATTGACTATCTTTTCTGACTAATAATTGGAAATTCCAACAAGCAATCCAAGCTCTCTGTTTTTGCACTAGATAACTAATGCACATGTTTCTTCCATTTTCATCCACAAATTTCCATGTCACATCATTTAGTCCATATTTCTTTCACGTACATGTTTTGTCTATATACTATCACATGTTTTGTTAATTATAATTACATCTTAATTATCCTCATATATATGTGAGTGGGATTTTTTGATCGAAATCGTCATGGTTTGGGTCCAAAATGGTAATCATAGAAATCTAATTTAATTAATTTAATTAATGGGCTGTAGCACAATATTTTCTTGAATTTGACTCGTTTATTTATTATACTATACATGTTAATCCCATTTAACAGAAGAACTCATTAAGTATCGACCAAAACACACATTCCAGATTGTTATGTATCATACATTAATAAAACTATATACCATATAAAATGAAGATCAATAAGATTTATGCGTACCATTAAAATCCCAACACTGAAGATATATAAATACCTCTCTTTAGGGCCAGGTCTGGAACATCTGTATCAACTACTCTCCTAGTATATATGATCAAGTAAGTTCGATTACAGAGTTGATTGATCGTATCATAAATCACCAAAGTTGACATCCCATCAAAGAATGTGAGACGAATTTAATTTCGTAAGATATATTCATTTCCCAGAATATATGATTTTATGAAAATGAGTTGTTTAGCACCAAATTATAGCCGTGAGTCGGTCATAAATGAAAGAGATAATCATAACCAACTGTACTCACCATTAGTATGTCACGTGTCCTCTACTCTCCAGTCAACCGTACTCGCCATTTTTCCTTTCCCTTTCCCTTTCTTACCAAATCTCTTATAACAAACCTCCTTTCACACCTATATATATATTGCCCTCGTCCAACCATGCATGCAAACAATCAAACAACACCACTTTTATTACAATAATTTTGTCTATACAGAAACCGGAAAAAAGAAATGGTGGTTACTTCCATGGATCCAAGCCCGCGGGTCGAAGTCTTGGCCCGAAGCTGGCTCAAATCGATCCCACAAGAATACATAAGACCCGAAGAAGAGCGGAGAAGCATAGGCGACATATTTGCAGAAGAGAAGAGCAACGAGAGGCCTCAATTGCCGACCATCGACTTGGAGGCGATGAGCTCAAAGGACGAAGAAACGAGGAAGAAATGCCATGAGGAGGTGAAGAAGGCGGCCATGGATTGGGGAGTGATGCATCTGATCAACCACGGAATATCGGAGGAGCTCATTGATCGGGTCAAGAAGTCAGGCCGGGAGTTCTTCGACCAGCCCGTCGAGGAGAAGGAGAAGTATGCCAATGACGTGGCGGCAGGCAACGTGCAGGGCTATGGCAGCAAGCTGTCGAACAACGCTTGTGGGCAGTTGGAGTGGGAGGACTATTTCTTCCACTGTGTTTTCCCTGAAGACAAAAGGGACTTCTCCATTTGGCCTCAGAATCCACCTGATTATATGTAAGTGCCTACTTCCATTATTCTCGATCCGATTCTTCAAAAATTACAAATTTAGTTCTATAATTATCGGATTGTCTTGATTTGGTCATGTTGATATCAAGTTTTCCACTTAACTTGGGTGAAATTCATTTTCGTCTCATAATTATAGTGTCTTTTAATTTTGATCCCATAATTTTTACAATTTTCAATTTAGTCCCACAATTTTAGAGTCTGTTCGATTTCAGTCCAGTTACTTCGAATTGGAGCTTTTTGGTGACTTAAAAATAATGTGGCGACATACCGAAACACCGAGCTTACCGTACCGAAAAAATTACCAATAAAATCAAAAAATTTGGTATGGTATCGGTATGGTATTTACAAAATATTATACTTTTCATTTCAGTATACCGAAGTTCAATATGTAATTTTCATTTTGGTATTGCTGTATTTTCGATATATCAAAGTTTCAGTATATAATTTTAATTTCGGTACAACGGTATTTTCAGTATATTGAAAAATTTCAGTACACGGAAATTTTCGTTATGAAACAGTATGGTTACTTTTGATACCGAAATTTCAGTATATCGAAATTTTTTGTACGGTAACGGTATGAGATTTTTCATACCGAAATTTTTTGTACGGTATATGATATGAGATTTTCGGTACAGTATACCGTATCAACCCACCCCTAGGCGACATGTATCAAATTCTTTTTGATTGACATGTGTCACCATGCCACTTTTAGGCAACCAAAGCTATTTTCTGGATAAATTTGAATTTTCTGATCAAAATTGGATTGAAATCTGACAGATTCTTAAATTGTGAGACTTTGAAAATTGTGATACTTATGGAACTAAAATCGGAAGAGACCATAGTTATTTGATGAAAAATGATTTTAACTCATATTTAATTGGTTATTATGAGGTTTTAACGACCAACTTGATTATATATGTGTCACGTTTACTTTCCGACTAAATTTTAGAATTAAGTGATTTTAAAAAATGATAAATGTCCACCGTAGGCAACTCTTAATATATCAATCGACGATGTGTAATGATTTCATCCCTCATTATATGAAAAGTGAAATTAATAGGTATTATAGATTTTTGACACATCAATCTTGTGCACATCTTAACGTGCCCATAGTGGGTAGGGTAGTTGAACTGAGGATTTTAATACTATATTAATGATGAACTGATAGATTCATGATTGAATTATAAAATTAGATTTGGAAGGATCAAAAGTGGGACCACCTTGTGATTACAAAGGCTAAACTAATTGCGATTTATCAGTGTTTCGTATGTATGCTTTCCAATTCTTGGTTGGGTATTTTCTATTCGATTTTGTATTTTCAACATTTTAATTGGACAAGGATCATAAAATTTTAATAGTGAGATTTAAGTTTGAAGGGGAAAAGTGAAAGAAAATATTTGAAGCAGCTATGGGCAAGTTTGGTTTGTAGGTTTGAATGGTTTACTCTAAATTAATAAAGTTGAATCATTATTTGTTTGGAGCTTAAGAGTCCACGTTCAATTTAGGCTCGAATTGTGGTTAGATAAAAATAGGATAAGGATGAGTTATATTAATTGCTAAATGTTGGGTGGTTTATTTAAGTCAATGGATATTCAATAGTGAACTTGACTTGATAAGTGGTGTATCTTTTTACTATTGTTATAATCTGACTAATTTGTTTTTTTTTCTTGGGATTGAGGGTAAATTTGTCAATTTGTACTAAAACTATCAAAAACGTTTGAAGCAAACAAGGTTTTGATTAATTAATCACTCCCCAAGAAATACTAGTAACACCCATCCCAAACATAATAATTAATTCAAATTTCTAAGTTACATGATTACGTAAAGAATAGAACTCTAAAACCATCTTACAAATTTAATTTTGTAAAATAAATCAATACAAACAAAACAAAATTTAACTTATGAAAATCGATTTAAATTATAAATATAAAATATAAGGGTTCTGTTTGAAGTAATCATGTGTGTGAGAGCATCTTATATAGATTTTTACATTACAGCTTTATACACTTGTTTAATTCGAGTGCCTTGCAATAATAATTATGTACAGAGAAGCAACAAGTGAGTATGCAAAGGAGGTTAGAAGCCTGGCAAGCAAGATACTATCAGTGCTATCAATAGGGCTAGGATTGGAAGAAGGGAGACTAGAAAAAGAAGTAGGTGGGATAGAGGATCTAATCCTCCAAATGAAGATAAATTACTACCCAAAATGCCCTCAGCCGGAGCTCGCCCTCGGAGTCGAAGCTCACACAGACATCAGTGCCCTCACCTTCATCCTCCACAACATGATTCCAGGTCTGCAGCTCTTCTACGAGGGCAAATGGGTCACTGCAAAATGTGTGCCCAATTCCATCATCATGCACATTGGAGACACAATAGAGATACTGAGCAATGGCAAGTACAAGAGCATTCTGCACAGGGCACTAGTGAACAAGGAAAAGGTGAGGATTTCTTGGGCAGTCTTTTGTGAACCGCCAAAAGACAAAATTATCCTTCAGCCGCTGCCGGAGACCGTTTCCGAGGCTGAGCCGCCGCTCTTCCCGCCGCGCACCTTTGATCAGCATATTAAGCACAAGCTCTTCAAGAAGAATGAGGATGAATGAATGATCATCTTCATTTTCTCAATCCAATTCAATCACTCTACTTATTTCCCTATCTTTCTTACTACTTTCATTTCTATGTTATTTCTTTTGTTTGGAAGATATATATGTAAGTCAATTTTCTACTATGATCTATTTGGAAGTTGTAATTACTATTATTTTTCTGTGCGTTTGAATGAATTGTCTTTTTTTTTTTTTTTTTTAAGATATTACTAAACATTTGTTTATATAATTTTTTCTTGAATAATCTAAAATTTTTACTTTAAAAATATACCATTTTTTTTAATTTTTTCTAATCTAATAATTTTAGAAAATGAAGAAAACTGGGTGACAAAATTAAGTTTTCTATTTTGGATTGTAGTTCTATTATTAGTATAGATTTGAATATAGATCATTAAAGATTTTATATTTTATGGGGAACAAAAAAATTGTACAACAAAATAAATAGCAATCAATTATATCAAACTTAAAGGAACTAAAATTTTATATTTTATTTTACTTATCAGTAACACTAAACAAATAAGTGAATAAATTGTATATCTTATTTTCTTTGTCATTCTATGTAAGTGGATATAACTTTCAGATTAATTATACCTTTCTATTTATTTTTGCTAAATTTTTTAAAAAATTAAACACCAATTATTATTATTAAATATTTGTATTGATTATTATTTCATGTTGTTGTTGTTATTAAATATTATTATGATTATTGCTTAATAACTATTATTGTTGAAAATTTTATAGATTTTATGTGTTCATTTTATATAGTTAAAATAATTTTCTTAATTTTAAAAGAAATGCTTCAAATGTATAATATTTTTTATATCAATTAAATGATTTTTTAATTATATTTTTTAATAATTAAAGCCCAATAAGCAATATAATTTACTCATAAATTAAGTTAACTCACTATAAAATATGGCGATATGCCAACAGAGATTACCGACGACCACATTTCATCGATAATCACTGTCGGAGAATTATGTTTTTTTTTTGGTAAAACTGACGACGGATTGTCCATGGAATTCCGTTAGCCATTCATGACAATTACATTTTCGTTGGCAATAATAATTTTCTCACGAACTTGCCGACTGAAACGTGTCGGTAGTTTGTCGATGGAAAATTCTGTCAACAACTCGGGCCAATTAATTATATTAAGTTGACCTAATTGATTCATTTATATATATAGATACACAACACAATCAAGAATTCATAGGTTGATAAAATACCCGTTGAAGAGAGACATTGTCCTTTTTGCAATTCAAATTTGATCTCCAAATCTTTGCAATTAATGCGCCTGGAAAAACTGGGTACAAGGGCTCGTCCTTATCTGATTCGCATTAATGGTGCCACTTCTCGACTACAGTCCTTGTTGCAGAGTCGCGGGTCCAGGTGGCATCACCTCATTGGCTTGGCATAGACTTCTATCTAATGGATGCTTGACAGGAACCAATCCTCGTACAGCATGAAAAATATTCCTCGTACTGAAAGGAATTAGTTAGAAAACTTACAGCTTTTTGCTCAGCTTGTAGTTGCTGCTTACTGTTTTGTGCCAACTTTCTGATATGTGTCAGTTTTCTGTTTCAGAACAGCTTCCTGTTCTCGAAACCTGCAGTCAGCTTCCTGACTTGCGATAGCTTCCTAATCCTGAACAGCTTCTTGTTCCAGAATCCTGCAGTCAGCTTCCAGTCTTCCATACTGCTATCTATTCTATCTGCTTACTGACTTAGTTTCCTGATCCTGGTTCCATCTTCAGCTTACTGACTTTCCTCATTGAAAATCAGTCTTCAAGAAATCTTCATCTCCAGAATCCTGCTACATCAGTTTTCTCTATCTTCCTGATGCTTACAACATTACAACTCAAGACAAAGAAAGATAAACTTGTCATCTAGAAATCCACTTATAAAACGTGGAAAAAGGGTACTCTAAAGTGTTATCTAATATTATATTATCTCATCAAAACCTAAATGAAAATATCCCAACATAATCCACACACAAAAACTTGTATACCCTAAGGGTACGGATCTAGGATCCATACCCCCAACCCGACCTGCCTACCTACCCATCATTTATATATTTGTTTTTTTTTCCTTTTTTTTATTCTTTTTGTGCTTTAATTTCACGCTCTTCTCCTCCATCTTCACAACACTTTTCTCCTCCATTCTTTTTTTTTTGTGGTCGTGTTCTTCTCCTAATTAGTCTCATCTTTTCTTCCTCTTTTTCATATATAGTATTTTGATGATTTCATATATTATCCATTCTTTTCTCCGGTGGTCGTGTTCTCCTCTCAATTCTTTTCATCTTTTCTTCTTCTTCTCTTCTTTATCATATATTTTGATGATTTCATATATTAAGTTGCAACTTCGTGCTCTTGATTCGTTCGATTATGATTTTTTGCATAATCAATTATGTCAAACAAAATGAAATCATGATTTATAGAAAAATTGATGATGAAGATGATGAAATCGTGATTTGAAGAAAATTTGACGAAGATGATGAAATTGCAAACACTAATACCTTTTACATATATAAGTAATACGTACATTTTACTTATACGAGTATAGGTTTTAATAAAACTACTAATACCTTTAGATAAAACAACTAATACTTTTACATATAATAAGTAATACCTTTCAGTAAAATAGAGTAATACTTTTATTTAAAAATAAACAAATAATACATTTACATATAACAAGTAATACATTTGGGTAAACAAGAAAAATATTTTTCATGTACACAAGTAATACCCTTTGATAAAATAAATAATACCGTTAAATAAACAAGTAAAATGTAAACATATATTTGAGTTATAAAAATTATATCTTATGAGTATACAGCTAGTACCTTTCACTGAAAAAGTAAAATGTAAACATATATACTCATAAGTTATTAGTTATATATTTTTTACTCATAAGATATTAGTTATATAATTATAAGGGTATTACTTGTATAATTGAAATATATGTTTACATTTTACTTATTTAGTGAAAGATATTAGTCATAAGGTATTAGTTGAATAAGTGAAATGTATGTTTACATTTTACTTGTTCAATGAAAGATATTAGTTATATTCTCATAAATATAAAATCATGATTCAAAAGAACATTAGTTAAAGAATGAGGTGAAAAAGATAGTAAATAAGAAGATGATGTCATTTGAAAAAAAGAAGAATGTGTGCAGCACTACGTGAAGGAGGAGAGAAAATTAGAGTTTATGGAGGAAAAAAATAAAAAAGACGTGCGTGGGGCATATCAGGTTGTGGATACAAACCCCGGATACACAAGCTTCACTCTAATTCATATACACTATAAGAAAAAAGACATTTAGTGACGCAACTTAATCAATAACGTTTTATTAAAATGTTTAGTGATGTTTTTTTATAAAAAACATTTATAATTATGAAAAATTGTGATGCTTTTAGAAAAATGTAGGCATACTTGTCAATTTAGCGATATTTTTACAAAAGCGTGATCCCAATAATTCAGTTCCTACACATTATGATCCTTATTTAAGAAATCATGAAAGTGTCTCGTATGTTAATATGAGAAATACTATTCAAACACCGCTGGGATTCACAGTCATAAGTGAGGGGATTGATGAAGAGAAGATGTCCAGATTTGAGGATATTTTTGCTTCATTCATGATTGCTACCGTAAAAAGTTTCACGGTGTATGAAGAAAAGTTGGACCAAATTGAAAGTCAATTGGATGAGATGAATGCCAACTTCAGTGCAAAATTGAAGGTCTTGCAAACTCAATTGGAACAAATTGTTTCGATATTTGAAAATCAACATCAAGAGGAGCCAGATCCAAGTACCATCGAGTTGTATCCAAAAGAAGATTGTAAGGCCATCACGATGAGGAGTAGAATCAAGTACGATGAGCAAAGCATGCAAGTTGAGGATGTGAAAGAGAGTGAAAAAGAGGAAGAAGAAGTCTTGGTGGAGAAAGAATTGTTTAGAGATGAACAAAAGGGGGCTGAGAAGTCAAAATCTATTCCTAACTCTATATATTATTCTACTATTACTTCTATTCTTTTTCCTCAAAAGGTTCAAAAGAAAAAACTTGATAATCAATTTGGTAGATTTTTGGAATATTTTGAGAAAACTCACATTGTGATTCCTTTAACAGGTGTGTTGGAACAATTGTTGAATTGTGCAAAATTATATGTCGAGCTAAAGATGTTAAATTTAGCACTGATTGAGATGCAACCCAACTGGAAAAAAAGAAAAAAAAAACTTTTGTAAGATTTCCATTGCATTTTCCCTTTGATTTTATGAATGTCATATTTGGAATTGATGACGAATAAGTGTTGGGGGATGGTTGTGAGATCAAAGGAAAATGACAATGGCTTTTGCATTGCATTTTAGTTGCATTTAGGTTTTATTGCTTTAGCATGTTTATTATTTTTTAGGATATAATTTTTTTAGGATAAATTTTTTTTTTTTTTAGGATAGCTTCTTTTTTTTTTTTTAGAAAGTTGATTGGTGAATTGTGTAATTGGTTGCTGAATCGATGATTGTTTGATGATGAGCTTAAAATGATGTTTTGTGCTAAGTATGATTTTGTGGAGACGTTAACTAGAGGAAAGTACGCTAATGAAATTGAATTGATGCTTTGAATTGTGAATTTGACCTATGAGATTTGAGCCTTTGACTGATACATTCTAAACCGTCTTATTCATTTCTTGTGTGTATGTCAAGCATGTGTGTTTCTCTCTAGAACTTGCTTTGGTATCTTCTTGAAACTGCATAAGTGTGCTTTGGATTTGGAAATGATTTTAGGCCATTTTTATTTAAGCCGCATTAACCAAATATACATCTGTCCCATGTTTTATTTTCCTTAGCCAAATTTTGAGCTTATAAGCCATTTTCTTGATTGAGCCTAATGAATTAGCCATTTTATATCCTTATACTTTGTCTTACCTTGCTTGGACTAGTAAATGGATAGTAAAAGAGGTTGTGAAGGTGAAAAACAAGAGGAAGGAGAACGAGAAAAGGAATGTGTAGCCTAGTCATGAAAAAAAATGGTGATGTGAGCTTCGAAAACAAAAAGAGAAAAGAAAGAGATTCGAAAAATAAGAGAGAAAAAAGGAAGAAGACCAAGTTAAAAAAAATTCATCAGTACTTGGTGTAAAAAATAATAAAATTGTGCCAATATCTCTAGAACTCACTTGAGTTGTGCCTTTTCTGAAACTCTTGAGTTGTGCCTAATATGATACTCTGGATATATAATGTAGAAATTTTGAGAGAAAATATGAAAATTTGGAGAAATGAAGGAGAATGTAAGTGAAGTTAGGGCATCTTGAAATGTGGGGGTGGGGTAATGAATATGAGAATTTTAAGAAAAAAATGTTAATTTTCTCTTCAAAATATTAGAGTTAGGTAATTTCCGTCAAATGTGGATGAAAACTTGATGGAAGGTATCAAATGTGTAAATTTTTAAAATATCGGATATCAACTTTGTAAGTCATAAAACAATGGTACCAAAGTTGAAAGACAAAAACTTTTATACACCCGTTGCATGGATCTATGCACTCGGGTTGACTCGACTCACCACACATAGATATGCGCCATCACACGCCGCCAGGTCCGCGTACAAACTTGCCCAAACTCACTTCAGGTGATGTACATTTATGTTATGTTAGTCATACATTTATATTATGTTAGCCCTACATTTTAGAGCTTTTAGTCGTACCTCAATATTTTTTTAAATAGACATTAATACATTTCCTACCTTTAGTTATATTAGTCATACCTTTTAGTTATGTTAGTTGTACCTTTATATATTACATATATATAAAGGTATGACTATGTTGATATAAATGTATGAGCAATATCACATAAAAGTATGACTAAAATAACATAAAAATATGACTAATATAATATAAATGCCGGCGGTTTGTTTTAAGTTAAAGTATCACATATAGGGTATGATATTTGTACATAAAAATATGACTAATATAACATAAATGTATGACTAATATAGTATAAAAGTTAGAACAAAAAAAAGGCATGGATCCGGATTGACCCAAACCCGAGCCGAGTGTATTTGTATTAGGTACATAGGAGACTAACTCAAGTTGAAACAGAGAGATAATTTATTTGGAAATGGGCTAAATGGAGAAACACGATTATTTTTAGCAATGAGGAGTTTGTAGTGCCAAAATTTATTGACGAGCTCAAGACGCGATTTTAAAGTTGGTTTGTTGTAAATTGGGCTAAATGTTGTCATTTTTCGTTTCAAGATTGATTAGCCAATCCTAGAAGCTGTCTTGGTTTGTTGTTAAATGGGCTAAATGTTGTCATTTTTTGATTCAAGATTGATTAGCCAATCCTAGAAGCTGTCTTGGAATTTGATTTGTGCCAGCTGCCTCTTTTTTTTTCTTTCATTTTCTTCATTTGGTTGTAATTTCTCTGTAATTGCTGGGGTACTCCTCAGTCCTCATACTCAGTTTCTTTCTTGTTTTAATAAAACTCTTTTGACTCGTGAAAAAAAAAAATAGAGGTACAATTTAACTACAAAAATTGTAATTTACCCTAAAATATATTACTAAAATCCAAAATATGACCCCGCCCCCACTCAAATAAAACTCCTGTCAAAAGAATTCAACCCTTCATGTTCTTCTCTCATAAATCTCTGTCGATAAGAAAACCATCAAAATCAAACAATCAAGGATATATGTAGTTGTTTGCATATTGGATCTACAACCACGATGCAAAATACGGGCTTTAACGGCGGCGGTCGTGTGACTGTGAGAGCTGAAGATGTTATTTCCAAGTTGAAGGACGACGGTGATTTCGATCGCCTTCGTCTCAAAATCATCCGTAAACTTAAGGAGAATGTGAGTTTGTGTTTGCTTGTCGCTTTTTGATTTCAAATAGTGAATTTTTTTTGCTTTACACGCTATTTTACGCTGCACGAATGTAGCTGTTGTGCTTATTGTTAATTGAGCCAAATTCTGTGTTTGTGTGTCGGTGATTGTATAATTAGCCGATTGTTCTTGCGCGATAATTAATTCTAGGGTTGCGAATTTCGGTTAAAGATTTGTTATTCGAGATTGTTGTATAAATTTAGGTTTTAAAAGGATTCTTTGGGTGGAGGCCTGCAGGGTTTCTTCTATAATCTGATTAAATAGGACATTTCCACTCAAAACTTTTTCCAGTTGATAAATAGGGTCTGCACGGATTCTGGTTTGCTGCATGGTTTGAGCAATTATGGCTATCTGTTTGTGGATTAAATACACATATTTAACATTGAAGAGTGAAATAGGGTGTGTGTGGTCTTACTTTCAAGTGTCTCCCGTTCTATCTATGGAAGTTTCGCAATGTGGGGATCTCTTTCTGTTATTCTTCATACTTGTTTCATCTACAGCTGGTCCTGTGTTGTGCTCTCTAGAATTTGTAGTATGGTGGCTAGTGTAGGTTCAACTCCGTCTTGGTGTTGTCTGTTGAGCATCCGTTGGGTGATTTGATGTGCAGGTAGAAGAAATGGTTCTCCTCAGTGAGGTTGATGTAAATGTTGACGTATATTCAGCAACCGTGGCACTTGCACATTTATTTGACCTTGACGCATGAAAGGAATAGCTTGATATGCAATTCTCTGCTTTCCACATAATGAGCTTCAGAGTAAATTACCGAGAGACAGTTTACATTCAGAAATAATGTGCCAATCCACTGTAATCTTCAGAATCAACCCTTCACAACTCCAATTTCAAATTGAATCATAAGAAAAGAAGAAAGATAACCCCATGCAATACTTATGTACATTAGAGCTCCTTCACCATTGCTTGGACCTCCAAAAAAGTGGCTTTAGCTTTGTTCCTAATGTTACTGCCTTCCATCAATGTCACAGAATGAAAACACCCATTTACTTGTGAAATTCATGTTCCAAATCCTATATGGTTCAAGGGGAAATGAAAATCATATGACCTCCCGATGATCCATTGAAACCATGAGAAATATGAGTTTTTTTTTTTTTTTTGTTTTTCGATGAAGTTTTTTCCTAAAAGGAAACATGAAATGTAAAGAAACTAATGGGTAGAAGGGATAAGAGTTGGAAGTTGGATGACATGAATATGAGAAACCCTATTTTTATTTGTCATTAGAATATCTAATTGTCCTAACTTTTAAGCCACTTAAAACCAATACATACAACTTTATGTTCATGTACAAGCGAGATTAGTTGTCTTTTCCTTCATTGGGAGAGTGTTAAAGAGAAGCTTATGTCGAGTATGAAAGAGGAGTGCTTGTAGAAGAAACACAAACAATGGGTGCTTAAAGCTCTGAATATATGTGTATATATTTATATATACTACTTGAATTCTGTATAGGGTTGTTAATTATCCCATAGAAGTCATGGCACTTGCATGAGAATCATGTAATGAATTCCTTCTCATATGAAGTGCTACTTAAAATTGCAGAGACTGTCAAGTGAAGTTGAAAAAGTGAAAACATGAGGTTTCCATTCTGGTTCAAGTACTTAATTAACTGAGAGTCCTAGAACATTGTTTATGGATGAAGTGGTGTCTGATAATTAGTAGTGCTGCATCTTTTCTTGTTTCTTCACAGTTGTTAGAGGCATAAAAGTGGTCTTACGTCCTCGAGTCATAACAAAAAAAAAAGTGTGTATATTTTGCAAAGATCAAATTGTTGGAACTATATTACTGTCAACGAAATATCAAAAATTGTACCAACAAAAAAAAAGAGTAAGATACGTGGATATGCAGCAGACAGTTGGAATACTGGATGGTGGAGGGGCGATGGTGGTTGGAATGGTTGGAATGGCATGGGTAATTGAGGTCCAGCTGTCTGACTTTAGTTCTTTTGTGTGAAATTCTTTAAGTTCACAAGAGTTTTTCTCTCTCAGAATGAAGTTCTGACTGTACTTATGTTTTCCACCCGGAAAAACATCCTTAAAAATCTCAAAAGAGGTCATTAAAATGTGTTTGGTGTTTAGGAGGGAGCCTGTGTACAAGAGGTGTCCCTCAGCAACACCAAAAAAGCATAGGAGGCACGCGCTCATGAACAGTGCCTGCCCCTTGCTTATAGAGGTGCTACAGCTTATGCCAATGCATCCGATCTAACACTATAGTTGCATAAAATAAGAAGTAAAGAAGCTATCTGCTGTAGTAACTAAGACATTATTAATAGGCACTTCTTGGTAACCATCCTGAGTTATTTGGAGCATGCTTCAGTGCGTCAATACTGAATTCATCCATCTTTTGTGAACATATCATGAAATTTCGTTGAATTTCTTCTCTACTGTGTACGGTTAGATGGAAAGGAGAATTAACGGCTTCTTTAAATTTTCAAACTAGCTTTATGTTTCTACTAAAAATGTTGATAAAATAAGTAAAATTTCTCCAAATTGGCTATCAGGACAATCTTGAATTTGCCCTACTTGATTAAATGTTAGCTGAAAATATATCTCCGCAATTGTGCAAATAATTACTATGTTAGTTGTTAGATAAGCATAAAAGATGTTAGACAAACACTTGCATGTTAAACCTATCAACTAATATTGATGCTCAATTCACTGTTTCATGATGACTTACATGAGCTACTCTTATTGTCTGCAAAAAATTGGCTTTGGAGTGCTGCCCTAGGGTGCTTTAATAGCTAGTAATATTGCAGTAGGATATCCATGGTTCTGGATCTATAACTAATAATATAATATCAAAACAGTTTTAGTAGTAGCTGTGGTGGTCAGACATATTAATATTGTAATAGTAGTTGAGGGAGCAAATATGTTTTGTGGGGTGGGGGTGGTGGTGTGCGATGGAACCCTGGTTGATGGTGGAGAAGCAGAAGCAAGGAGGTCACTTTTACATCATATGCTCAAAAAATTATTTCACTCAATTGTTATTTTATCCTTTACATGAGCTACCCCTTGGAAACTAAATAATTTTCTGCACTTGCAGATTTAGCTGTATCGTATTAAGCAATTAATTGAAGAAAAGAGGCTACCAACTATCTTTTTGATGAAAAAAATGCCATCAGTTCTATATATGAGCTCGCTTAACTTTGATTCTTGAAATTTGTGTAGAGTATCTCCCTAGCATATATGTATTATTTATGTTGCTGATGATATGGTATTAAATTTGCAGTAAATTCTGGCATGCTTTTTTTGAGCTACATTTGGCAACTATTTAAACATAAATTATGTCACATCAATGTTGTATATAAATGTATTGGGAGATAGCATCTTTTATATTGTTATTATGCAGTTAAACAAAACTATATTTTTTTGAGCTACCTTTTGGAAACAAATTAACGAACTTTCTTCACTTTCATGTTTAGCTGCATCAAATTAAGCAATTAATTGGAGAAAAAATGGCTATAGACTATCTTGTTGATGAAAAAAATGAGATCAGTTCTATATGAGTTCTCACTTACCTTTGATCCTTAAAATTTTTGTAGACTATCTCCCTAGTGCATATATATATAAATAATTTGATGCTGCTGATGACATGGTAAAAGATTCACATTAAATTCTGGCTTAATTAACTTTTTTTGAGCTAAATTTGGAAACTATTTAAACATATGTCACATCAAAGAGAGCTTCATTTATATTGTTACTACACAGTTAGATAATTTGGAGAAAGCCAGAATTTTGAAGTGATATTTGGAAACTAAAACACATTTCTTTTTCACCTTGCCTCTATGAAGGTGGTAAGGTAAAATTTTTGACCTAAAAGTCTTGGTTGCTATTTGTATGTTACATTAGGCACTTAGTATCTCATCTTACATTTATCATTCTTTGGTTCTAAAATTCTGGAATTTGAAGGACCTTTCCTGATATGGGATGGTAATTTTTCGGATTTGGTAAGTTTTCTTCATGGCTTAGGATGGAAGAGAAAATTTTGGATTTGATATTTGCAGTGTTCATTAGTTTCACATTTAGTTTCTCTTGATGTTTACCTTTTACAACAAGTTTAAAGTTCATCTTATGTTAGAAAGGATGCATTTAGTTTCATCACTTCTTGTTACCTCCTTTGTCCACCCTTTCTTGACTCTGCCTTCTGATATGTATCATTAGTTTCTGTAAATTTTAACAGGAAGAAATGCGAAACAGTATTATATCAATGGTGAAACAATCAGCTTCACTTAATCGTCCTGGTGCTGAAACTATGAAACCACGGCAGCTCTCTGATGCAATACACCAAGAAATCGGGTAGGATTACTTTTCAAGTGGATGTAGCTAAAAAAAGTGCTCATTAGTCGCATTAAAAAAAGAATAAAATAATGCATGATAGTTTTGATATTTCCACAGAATCATTATAAAATTTTCAGTTCTGAAAATTCATTTGCTTCCTCTGTATTTCAGGGACAAACTCATGAGCCAAATTTCTGATGGTGTGTGGAATGTAATTAGATCTGCTGATGGCATGAAAACTGAAATAAAAGAAACTGTGCAATCAGTTTATGACAAATTAACAAATCCTGAAGGAAAGGATAATGGGGAGTCATCTTCTCATAAGGAGTCTCCATCAATTCAGAATAAACTAGAGAGGTCTGATGCTGCTCGAGCTTTTGAAACTGATGGCCCACTGCCTGATGAGGGGCCAAATGAACCCCCAGGATTTGGTTCAACTGTTGGACAGAGTAGAAACAAGAACAACCAAAAGAACCAACTTAACTCAAAAGGAAAAGCAATAGAAGAAAACAAGAGAGTCAACTCACAGGATTTGCAAAAGATTGGCCATATGGACCATGGTGCTCCGCCTGGCTTTTCTGCTGTTCTCGAGCATAAAAATTTAGGAGATGCCAGTGATGAAGATCCTGATGTGCCTCCTGGGTTTGGTTGAGTTGACATGCGGCTCAAAGTTTATTTCTATGGGGATCTATGAATTTTAAAATTGGGGAAGATTCAGCTTTCTGACTTGATAAATTTTGAATCTAAAAGCTTGCAGGCCATATTACCAGATCAGGTTCCATATCTTCCATGATGAATCATAATTTTCCCATCCAGTTTTATAGTAAATTATTGAATATATTAAAATGAGATCGAGAAATTGCAATCTCCAGTTTTTAGAGGTTTAGGCTCGGTGGTACTCTTTTACTTTCAGTTTTCCTATATTGACAAGATAATCAAGCGTCTCTCATATTGGCTCAAAAAGTTTTGGTTTTACCCAATAACCACACCAACACAGTCTATTTTACTTTGGTTTGATTCATTCCTTTTGACTTATTCCATTTTCATCAGCTAGATGAAGCTTTTCCAGTTGATCATTTGACATATCTTAATCTGGTTTTTATTAATCTAGGATTTGGTTAATCTGATATCATATGTATGTAATACATGTTTTTGTATGTATACGTACATCTGAGTGCACAGATTGATAGCTTTTATCCCTGCAGATATGCATTTATAATTCGCTTTCTCTCAATGGTTGAAATCCATGTGTATAGTATGAGACTACTCACATCTTTGTTGAGAATGTCTGCTGGGGGAAGGTAGAGAGTGTAAAAGCATACAATCTAATTTTGATGGATGCCAAGCTGTAGACTGTACGAAATATTAGAGTTGCATCACAAAAAGCAATTTAAGATTCGATTTCCACTCTCCCTGTCTCTTTTCTTGTACACTCAAACTGCTAACATGAAATGTCGTCTCTACATTATTTCCTAGGATGAAAGAGAATGATGCAATGGTGGTGTGCTTATTACCAAATTTGCTGAGAAAGAAGCTCTGATGAGAAGCTATATCATGTTTCTTCAAATTTCTCATCAATGGTTTCCAGTGGGGTATCTTGGAGCAGAGCTTCTTGATGCTTGGAATCCAAGAAAAAGGATATTTCAAACATAAGGTGACAGTTGTGTACTTTCATATTCTGGTTTCCAGTCGTTTGTATCTCCTTTTTACCTTTGCTCTGTATGTTTCAAATGATTTTCTGTGAAATCGAGTTTGATTCGAATTAGATTCTTTAAATTGATTTAAGATTTGAAATGAACTTGAAAAATGATGAGATTCTGCGTAAATTTAATGTGTTTTGGTTGAGAATTGGAGATTTTGTATTTTGGGGAGAGTGAGGCAGGAAATGGTGTTTTCTGGCGGTGATCGGCGGTGGTTTTCTATGTGGACAACTAACTAGGATAGAGACACAAGTATTGAGCTCCATGTCAACAACTGAAGCCTTTAATGTCCGTTGATGTGTGCCGTATTGATATGATTTCATAGTTGGTGATTTGGTGTTAACATTATAAATAATGTTGTAAATGAAAATTGTTGTAATTTTATTTTTTAGGCAATTAACACTTAATATTATAGCTTTAAAGATACAAGCTAACCTCCAAATTTGTAATCTAAAAAACATGAGAATAAAATAAAAATTAAACCAATGTTTACTACAACACTATTTCCATATGCTATGCATTTTTTTGGTTGGTAAATGAATTTAGTATATTTAGTGACTAGGAAAGACGAATAAAGAAGAAAATGCTAAAAATATTTAAAATAAGGTATAGAACAAATCAAGGGCAGTCTATTGAAAATATTTGGCTGTTTAATAATTAGATTCTATTGGAATGAAGAAAAGAAAATAGAAAAGTACATATCTAAACACCCTCCAAAGAAGATTCACAAGCTGTACAATCATTATGAGTAAAAATTTCAATTTGGATACCTTAACTATAAGGCCATCTCCAACAGCTTGCACCAGAGTAGTGCAAGTTTTGCACTACTCTAGTGCAGAATCAGCATCTTTTCTCCAACAGCTCGCACTACTTTCAACACTACTTTATTTTTAATATCATTTTTTAAATTTATTAATACTAAAAATGTAATTAAAATACATATTACATGAAATAAAAGTGCAGTAAAAATACATATTACATGAAATAAAAATGCAATAAAAATACATATTACATGAAATAAAAATACAATAAAAATATATATTACATGATTAATAAAAGTGCAATAAAATAAATAAACATGATTAGTTGTCTGAATTAGAATACTTTGCCCACAAATGCTCAATTAGTGCATTTCGTAGTGTGAAATGACCTTCTGAATCTCGAATTTGCCTAAATCGAGTCATAAAATTTTGAAAACGTGCAGTTTCATTTTCAGCTAATTCGACATCTGGAGGTTGTACTTATCTTACATCCTGAATTGGAGCATCCAGTTCTCGTTCATCCTCAACTATCATGTTATGCATTATTATGCACGCAGTCATAATATCTTTCAAATGATGTTTATTCCATAGACGTGCTGGATTTGCCACAATTGCAAATCGACTTTGTAAGACTCCAAATGCACGTTCTACATCCTTCCTACACGCTTCTTGTTTCATTGCAAAATATTTCTTTTTTGGATCACTTGGTGCATGAATCGATTGCACAAGAGTTGACCATTTGGGGTATATACCGTCAGCCAAATAATACCCCATGTTAAACTCTATTCCTTGAATGAAATAATTTGCCGGAGGGGCAATACCTCTAGCAAGGTTAGAGAAAAGGGGAGACATTTCCAACATATTAATATCATTGTTTGATCCTGGCATCCCAAAATAAGCATGTCATATCCACAAATCATAATCAGCCACAACTTCAAGAATTATTGTTGGAGATCCACTTCGACCAGCATATCGTCCTGCCCATCCGGTCGGACATTTTTTTCCACTTCCAATGCATGCAATCCAAACTTCCCAACATCCCTGGAAAGCCACGTTCCTCACCAATATGAAGTAATCTTGCTACATCGTTGACATTTGGTGTTCTTAGATATTCTTCCTGAAATATCTCCACAACAGCACGACTGAATCTTTTGACACACTCAATTGCAGTAGATTCTCCAATTCTAATATACTCATCAGTTGCATTTGCGGGCATTGCATACACTAGTATCCGAAATGCAGCAGTGATTTTTTGAAGAATAGACAATCCAAGTTTCTCAGTTGCATCTCGACTCTGACGAAAATATGAATCATGATTTTGTTCAGCATCAACAATATGAAGAAATAAACTTCGGGACATTCGATAACGCCGACGAAATTGATCTTCATTAAAGGTTGGATTTTCAGAAAAGTAGTCTTTGAAAAGATTTGCAACTCATGTGGCTCGATCACGGAATATTGTACAATGACCCAAAACTGAGCCTCCATGGGTGGGTTCATCATTTTGACGCCTCAAATATTCAACCATCCAGTAATTGTTAGCATACAATTGAGACACAACAACATGGTCCTCTGGATCGAGAGTACCACTGCGTAATATTTTTTGAAGTTCATCTTCAGATGAACTTGAAGAACCAGAAGAAACAGGAGAAACTGACATGTGAGCTTGTGGGGGTTTTTAAAAAGGATATCAAAATGTGAAAGGTGAAAAGTTGATTGATGTGAAGATATGCTTGTAGCATGTACTCATTATATAGAGGGTTAAAAAAGCACAATCCTTGTGCTTTCAATATGAGCCGTTGATAACAACTTTCAATTTGAGCCTTACACGTGTAAAGCTGAATAAAGCATAATCCTTGTGCTTTCAATATGAGCCGTTGATAGCAACTTTCAATCTGAGCCTTACATGTGTAAAGTTGAATAAAGCACAATCCTTGTGCTTTCAATATGAGCCGTTGATAGCAACTTTCAATTTGAGCCTTCAAATCTGCTATAAATATATGACTCCTTGCTTCACTAATTTCACGCACTTCTACGATTCATCCTTATTTTCTATAAATCCTTTTTTGCCTACTTTCAGCCTTTGAAAAGTCTTTGTTTGCTTACATATTTTCTTCAAATGCCTCCTAAGCGCACAACTAATTACACTCCTACTGAAGATTCACACCTTGTGAGTGTTTATCTTGAAATTTCACAAGATCCAATTGTGGGTATCAATCAGTCTCAATCAACTTTTTGGGATTGTATTGTTATAAAATACAATGCAGAGAAACCAAGCTCCAGGATGCCAGATCGTAATTCAAGATCGCTATATTGTCGATGGAAAAATATTCTCAAGTTTTGTAGAAAATTCAATGGATGTATGCACCAAATAGAAATGACCAATCCAAGTGGTGCAAATTGGGAAACAATTGTAAGTTTTAAGAGTACTATTTTTTTGTTATTTTAAATATTGATTTTAACAATATTATTTAAAATATGTAGAAGAATCGTGCTGAAGAATTGATGAAAGGAGAGCGAGGATATGAGGGTGGATTCAACTTTGATCATGTGTGGTCTGCTATACAACCGACTCTACAAGCCGAAATGTTGGCTTCATCAAATGAACCACTTCTTTCTCCTGAACCTTCTTTGTCTTCATTTTCTATCAATTTAGACAGTGAAAACAACAGTAGCGGTGCTGGTAGCAGTAATGGTAGCGGTGGTACTACATCAAGAAGACCCATGGGTGTGAAAAAATCTAAAATGAAAAAGAAACAAAACGATGCCGACTATAGTAAGTTTCAAGCTATATATGACCAAAATGAATACTTGAGTCAAATATTAAAGAATAGTCACGAGATGAAAGCTCGTGAACTTCAGATATTATCGGATGGTCACGAGTTGAGAGCTCATGAACTTCAGCTGAAACAGGATATTCTACGAGCAAAGGAAAACAAGACATTAGCAATCAATTTGTCCAGCATCGAGAATCTTCAACAACGTGAGTTTTTATGATTAGAACAACAAAGAATTATGCAGAAGAGGGCTGACGAGGATAAATCAACACCACCTAATTTTAATATGTTTGGACAATATTTTAGAGATATCTCAGGGTCTGGAGGTGGTCTTTCAGATTATTAGGATTTATATTTTGTTTTATTGTTTTATGTATTTAATTCTATGTTTTTCATTAATGTAATTTTATGTTTTATGTAACTTTATGTATTTTTCTTTATTCTCCAATATTACTCTATGTTCATTATTCAATTAATTTAAATTTTCATTAAATAAATTTAACTTAATTAAGTTTTAATTAATTGAATTAATTAACAGATTAAGGAAATTTATATTGAATTTCATTAATTATTTAATTAGTTAATTTTTTTATACAATAAATACATTTAATTAAAACTCAAGCCCAAACCCAATGCTTGTTTGGACAAAAAGAATGGAAAAAAATATGGAAAGCCCAAGCAACCAAGCCCATTGTCATATAAAATCTGAATTAAAAAAAAAAAATGGAATAACGCTGGATTAAGCTGTCTCTTCTAGTAGCGCACAACGGACAACACGGAGGATTTGCGCTACCTTAACTCAGAGAATAGAGAAGGGTTGGAGATTGAATCCCTGCACTAGAATAGAACCTAGCGCAGGGTTGGAGACGCTCTAAGTCTATTTTTTGTGATATTTCATATTTTGTGGCTTTCAACATTGGTACTCAACGTTTGAAATTGTATCAAGTTTAACACCTACCATTAACATTCCTTATAAATCTAGTGAAAATGTACCAAATCTGACGGAAAATTGTACACATTTGAAATTGTACTCAGATTTGGTACACTTCTGTTAGATTGAAACATAAAGTTGACGAGAATTATCAAACTTGAGACAATTTCAAATATTATGAACCAATACTAAAAATCTCAGAATGTGGGGTATTAAAACTAAAATAGAGATCTACCTAGAGATATCAAAATTGAAATAACTCCAACAATATGATATCTCATTAAAACCATAATAAAGGAAAGCTCAAAGCGAAAAACTTACGTACATGGAAAAGAGTATCTTATCTACACTAAAAGGAAAAATCCAACCTGCATGTTGTGATATATGTTAGCAAAAATCAGTAGTTCTGTAAGGGAAATGAAAGTTGGAAGAAAAAGCGTTGTCATACTTGAAGAATCGCAACGCATGGAAATTCAAATAACGGTTAAGTTAGTTACTTATCAACCAATCAAAACAAATATTGAATTACTAAATCGTGGTGCTAATTTAGTACAAACTTCAAAATATTCAAGATTTTAAGAGAAAAATAATTAAAACATGTAATTTTTTTAAGAAGAATTTGAAATGTAAAAAGACTCGTAGCTTCTATATATAATCAAATGGAAAAACAATATAAATATTGAATTACTAAATTTATATTAATATATAGCTAAATTTAGCGCAAAATTCAAAATATTTAAGATTTTACAGAAAATAAGCAAAACATGTAATTGTTGTAAAAAGAGTTTGGAATGTTAATGGAAACACATTAATTTAATTCAGAAAAGATTACGTCAAGATAAAAACTTTTTCTTTGATATTCAGAGATGGATAGTGAATTCACTGTCTCTTATTCCTTAATCTTCACTTTAGACTAAATGCACAGAAACTGGGATTCTGACAGTGTGTTGTTGAGATACCCAAGCAATAGAGCCTTGAACATAAGATCCATTTGCAGCCAACTCATTTAATCTCCTAAAATAAACCTTATATCTCTTCCTTTGCATCACCTCTCCAAAACTAAGTTTCTTTGGCTTCACAACCATATCCACACCTCTAACACTCTCTATCCATACATCATAAGTCGAATTTGCATATCCAACATTGGTCACTGTCCTTGAATAGTTTTGATCAGTGTTTCCTAGTTGGATAGCAAACGAGGGATAGTTTAGCTCTGCCTCAGGCACACCTTTATATTCCGAACTATTGCAATCAATCTTCCGGTTCACAATAACCACAACCTGTTTCTCCGTATAGAGATAACATAAATACGAAATGTAGTCACGAGTGGATAGATCATAGACGAGGCCCGGATCCAATGCTTTTGAGGGATTCACATGTCCGGCACCAATGGCGAAGACTCCAGCTGGGACGTAGTTTTGGTCCAAAATAGGAAGGTTTTCGTGGTTAGATTGTGTGGCGGAAGTCATTATAGCGGATTTGATCATAGCGGGCGACCAGTCAGGACGCGTGCTTTTGATCAAGGCCGCTATGCCACTAAGGTGGGGACACGCCATCGAGGTACCTGAAACCATGTTGAAGGTATTGTTCGTGTTTTTATTTGTATAGTTGTTGCTGATAAGTACAGGCCAGGCGGAGAGAATGCTTGAACCGGGGCTGATTATGTCGGGTTTCAGGATGCCTGGACTTGCTAAATTAGGCCCTCTCGAGGAATACGAAGCTACTGTTGGAGACGTTTTGTCCCCGTTTTTTGTCCCTTGGAATACGACCGTTGCCATTGGAGTGGTGGTAGAATTTATATAGGCTTTAATCTTTTCTCCAGCATCATAACTGACATGTGATGCTGGAAGAACATGAGGATCTGCCAGAGTGCTATAGCCATCGGCTTCGTCGTTCATCAGAATCATGGCAGCCCCACCGGCATCCTTCACCGCCTGGCCTTTACCTATTCGTGAAAGTCCACCGCCTCTTAAGCAGGCAACCACCTTCCCTTTAACCTTCGTCGTGTTCAGCGATTCAGGCCCACAAAGCTGTCCATAAACCAGAGGAAGTAATTTGGATGGGAAATTCCATGGCTGGTAAACAGACTGGCCTTCATACTCATCCATGTTTCCAAGCAATGCCTTAGCTACAATCAGCCTGTCAATGGTGCTGGCACCAACTGTGAGAATCCAGGGGGCTTCATTAGCCAATGAGAAGCTGCTTGGACCATTGTTATTGGCTGCACAGCTCACAAAGATCCCATTTCTCATAGCTGAGAATGCACCAATGGCTATACCATCTTCATAGAAAGGAGAAGATTTCCCACCAATAGACAACGAGAGCACGTCCACGCCGTCCTTGATAGCCGCCTCCATCCCGGCTAGGATGTCGCTTTCGAGGCACAAATCCCAACGGCACACCTTGTAAACTGCAAGGTGGGCCAGAGGGGACATTCCAGATCCTATGCCTTTGGCCTGGCCAAGGAGACCAGCATTTGGAACGAAGTTCCCGACGGCAATGCCAGCTGTATGAGTGCCATGCCCGTCTTTATCGATAGGTGGCCCTGGATCGAATCCTACAAAATTTCTTGCTCCGATGAGCTTGTTGTTACAAACTACGGTGCCGTTCAATTCGCATTTTCCTTTCCACCTCTCAGGCGGTGGTGGGACCCCTTCGTCGGAGAAGGAGGGATGACCTGGTGTGATTCCACTATCCACAACTCCGATTATCACACCTTTTCCATAGTTGGATTCGGGCCAGGAGCCCTCATTCCGAGAGAGCCCGAGGAAGCTCGGGCTCTCAGTCGTACTTAAAGTGTACGTTTTCTCCGGCCAGGCATGCACAAACCATTCCATCTTCTCCATTTCTTTCACTTCCTTTTGAGACAATTTTGCGGCGAATCCAGTGATCACATGCCGGTACTTGTTGCGCACTCGAGACGGTTCAATCGTTTCGGGCAAGAATGAACTGTACAACTTTTCCAGGTCGTGTCCTAAGACTTGATCTGTAGGAATGTTCACATGAACAATATAGGTTCGTCGTTCAATCTGTGCAGTGACTGAATGGAAAGTTGAAAGGCAAAGAAAAGAGAGAAGGAAAATGCAAGCCATTTTTTGACAATGGCTGGGAATTCTTGAGTTGTATACTAGTTTTTAATATGCAGCCAATTTTGTATTATGTACTGTAATATTGAAGAAATTAAATAATCATGTATAGGCAGGGGCGGAGGATTGACTGGGGAGCTTAATATTAATTTTTTTTGTTGATTTAAGGTCTCAGCCAAATAGTTTATTTATTGTTTTCGTTAGATCCAAATTAAATATACTCAGATTTAGGATTAGGAGTAGTGCATGCATGAGTTAATTAAGATCACTAGCAGGATTGTTCTACCTCTACTCAAATTCATAGCAGTGAAATTGGTCCACTAGATTCAGCTACTATTCGGTTGATTGCGAAATTAATTTGCTTTTAAGGGGAATTTCATTTAAAGTGTGTTTGGACTTGGAGCGAGGGTGGATTATGCGAGTTTGGATTTGAGATTAGGAGTTTGAAATAAAATGGATTTTGATAATTTTATTTTATTTTGAGATTTTATAGGGTATAATTGTAGTTAAGATGTCTTCACATTGAAAATGAGCTTATCATCCATTTTGCCTGGATATTTAGGGGACCTAATACTTTCGAACTACAACTTTTCGAGCTGACAATTTAGGACAATAATTTTTGAAATTTTGAAAAGTTTTTGCTCAATTTCAACCCGAATAACTCAATTTATCTTAAATTGCAAGTGAAACCTTAATTTCGAACTTTTTCAACCCAAATAACTCAATTTATCTTAAATTGCACGTGAAACCTTAATTTCGAACTTTTTGGGCTTGAATTGCTGAAAATTTACATGTGGCAATCACATATAAATTTATTTAAAAATACATTAATCAAAGAGAATCGAGTTTTTACATAAGAATTAAAATTTACATTCCAAACAATAATTTTAAAATCTTAAAATATTAAATTCAGATATTAATTATCATCTACACTATAGATGATATTATCAAAACTTATGTCATACTTATGTCAAGTGTATACTTTACCATAATTAATGACTACAAATAACAAAAGTTAAGAAGACATAAAGAATAAAATTTCCTATAATAAGAGTTAGGTAAGGAGGATTTTACAAAGTTTATTCAGTGTATGTTTGTTTTGAGATTCATGAGTCAGGGTTTGAGATTTCAAAATCTCAAATCTTTGTTTGTTAGGAGATTTAAATTAAAATTATAAAATTCACTCAAATGCTATTTTATTTAAAGAAAACATAATAATTAACCCTACACTCTAACCTATTAATACACAAATTTCAATACACACCTAAATTTCTACTATTACAATCATCTATCATTATTATTACATCAACTAATAATATAATATTATACTTACTAACTTTTTCAGCATTGATTTGACATCTACAGTAATAATTATACCCTATAAAGTCTCATAACAAACACAGATTTTAACTATTCATCTTTATTTACAAATTCGAGGATTTCAAAATCGAATTTCCCAAATCCTACATAATTTCCAAACAAACATACTATTTATTTTGTCTTTTTTTTATGCTCTTCTGTTGATCAGTGTAGTAACACTTGAATCTGCCCAAAAAGACGTTGCATTGAATACGCCAGACTGAAGGGCCGAACCAAACCTAGTAGGCTCGAAATATTAAGGAGAGAAGGCATAGAAGCCCAAACGATGAGGAAGTCAAGCCCAAAGTGGAGAGGATAGCTCGATCCAGCCCATCAAAAGTAGAAAAAGCGAGACCAATTCCAATGAGCTTATAATTATCTTAGGGTTTTACAAAAAATATGGAAATTACATACTATATCCTTTGACCTAGAAAATAGATATAAATACTCCCAAATTGTATCTTGGAAATAAATTTTATCCAACTTGAAAAATTGGTGACTAATTTTAGAAAGGAGATATCTTTTCATCTATGACATTTTCTGTTCATATGGTTATTAAATAAAGGATTTACTTTTCATTCTGTCATCTCTTCTTTTTGACAATATCCATAAATTATTTATACTCATTCCAACATGGGTTTTTAGTAATTTGCATCAAGTTACATAAATATAAATTTAAAATTAAAATTGATTGATTTGGGTTAAAAATATTGTATCTGAAAGGCTATATATCCCACTTTAGTTCTCGAATTTAAAATAATAACATATTTTAACCTTGAAAATAGAAAACGTAAATTCATAACTTTTAAGTGACTAACTTTCTCTCATTAAAAAAAACATTAATCTCAAAATCAATTATAACATCAATTTAATTTTTCTCAAACCGTAAATTCTCAACTTAAAAATTCATAATCAACTTTCAAAAAAAAAGAAATATAATATTATTAAATTATAGTTTTCCTCGTACTCCACCAACACCAAGCTCCTCAATCTGAAAAAATAAGCATATAATAAGAATAAACAACACTAACTCGGTAGAATCATGTTCGTTAACATTAAATAAATAGATATGGAAAATATCGCATGAAAACATATCATATCATCACATATATGGACAAAAACTTTTGTGCACAAGATGTACGGATCCAAATTTGTGCACAACAATACTATTATATTATATAAAGTAATACTGTTATATTATATGAGTGATACTGTTATATTATATATAGTTTTAACAGTGTTACTCATATAATATAACAGTATCACTTCATATATGGCATTTCGTATCATTACATGTACATCATTCTTCCTTCATTCGACTATTGATCAATATCCTTACAAAGATAACCCGAAGTGTCAATTGATGGTTACTAGTCTTTTTAAGTGGTCCTCGATCGACATTTCTTGTTTTTTACATGACAAACAAAATTTGAAGACCAAACTGACGGTCCACGGTCCCGAACAATTTTTGGATGGTAATGTATTTATAGAACTCAAATTTTTAGGGTTCTTGATGCGTGTCATATCATATGGGCCAAATGCAGTTTTCTAACTAGCTCCTTGAGAGAACGTGAACAGGGGCGGATCCAAAATTTAATAGTGGGGTGGGCTGAAAAGTAAACGTTTCGGCACATTAATATATACATATAACAAAATATTTCAATGTTCACTTTATTTGTGTTCCACAAGACTTCAAAACATAATTTTTTTATCAATCTCAATTATTTAAAATGTATAATCTATTAATAAATATTTTTATTTCATGAAATTTATATATATATATACATATTTATTTTTAACTACAACATAATTATATTATTCTAAATTTTATGACCGTGCATCGCACGGGGTAATATTGATTTGAGAATCACCCAAGATCCCATGACAAACAAATATTTATATTTTGCCCATCCAAATTTTGATGGGCAAATCTCAATCCAAATATAAGGGTATTAAATTTGTGAGTGAATTTTACCTTTAGTTGGCTTGTGTAAATTTTTGAACTTAACTCAATTAAAAAATGTACTCTAAACATATATACATATAAGAGAGGATATTTTGGGATTGCACTGGGCTAGAGCCCAGTGCTGCCCTAATGAAGATCCGCCCATGAATGTGAAGATAAGGAGTTCACAAATTGTTTGTAATTTCAAAAAACTCATTTTCTTACAAAATGCAGAAAAGTTATTACCTTTCTATCATTTTTTTTTTTGATTCATAAAATTTGGAGAACTGTTAAGCCTAATTAATCATTCATTGGAAAATATACGATTTCCTTTTTATTTTCCTATATTTGTAAATTTCATCAATTGGATGCTTCCTAGCTATTGGCATATCTAAATTAATTGAAGACGATGATATAAACAATGTAGGTTAGGATAGGAGGGTTGGTCTAGTGATCTTGTAAGACCATCCTACAAAATTAATTGTTTGAACATGAAGAACTAAAAAATAAAAGGTAAAAAAATAAAGGAGCAAAAATCTAATAAGATGAATTTCGAGGATTAAAAAAATCTCTTAATTTTATAAGATGAACTGATTAACAAAATAAAAATTAATTTATGAAAATGATTTTAATTATATAGTGGCCGATTAACCCTATTATCCTACCTACCGTGAACACATTAAAATGGGTCCACGACTGATGTGTCAAAATCTAGTATATCTATTAATTTTATTTTCCATATAATAAAGGGATGAGATCGTTACACGTCATCGATGAACATATTAAGAGTTGTTCACGGTGGACATTTTATCATTTTCGATTGTCCGGTATTATAGTGGGACTTTGCTTTACGAGATTATACCCTAGGACTCCTATAAACTTACATGTATATATACGTTATTTATGTTAGAAAACTCTACTCATAATATGGGCATTTCAAATCTTGTTTATTTTCCAATACCTATTTTTAGCTACTTTACGTTGTATTTGAAATGTCAAATTAGATGGCTGGATTTTCATGACTATGATGTACATGGTACATGACATCAATTGAATTGGAATTTTTGTTTGAGAGAGAAATTGATAATTGTATATATCTCTTGAAAATAATACAAGCTTTTGTTTTTTAATTTTTTCAAGAAAAGCTTAATTTAATTTATCTAAAAGAATTCATTACAATATATTCAATAAAACCTTATTTTATTAGTCACTTATTTCAAATAATCCAATATAGTATGTTTTTTGAAAATTTCAATGACTTGTTTTTGTGTTAAAAAAAGACTTGGTATGAATGTAATTATCAAAGTTCTTGAGGAAAACATTTCACGATTTCTTTTTGAATGTAAAAGTATGTTTGTGGAGATTCAGTGTTCAATATTTGTTTATATTTTTTCACAAATTAAGATAGACTTCAAAGGGAATTGAGTCTCTACTCAAAAATTAAGCAGAAAGAAAGAAAAAAAAGGAAAATTTTTTAAGAGATTTTTAGTAATTTTTCGCACTGTCAACTTTTGTTTTTATAAACAAAATTAAGCATTTACATTTGGAAAAAGAAAAATAAAAGCTCCTAAGGTTCAACTTTGAATGAAGATTTAATTTAATCAAAACAAAGTAAGCTAAAGAAAATAAATAGGCATGATTTTAAATACAAATAATAATAGTTAATTGGATGTAGCTCTAATTATTCTTGTTCTAAATACTAAACAAATGTTCTCACTTTCACCGTATTCTATCCATATATCATTAAAGCGTGCCCCAAAATAGATGGTAATAGTTGAATTCAATGAGACAAAATGACAAAACTAGATTAGTAGAGGGGGTTATGAATGAATTTAAATGTAGATTCAAAGAGTAAAATGGTTCCAATTAAAGTTGAGATCACAGTATGACCAAATTTTGACAGTGTATGATGCAGGAAAAGTGTAATTTTAGGATACTACGTTTTGGATTTCATCATTTTAGAATATATATTAATTTATTAGACTTTGACATTTGGGTCAATTTGTCATAAATTTGCCTGAAATCTCCGATTTCGAACTAATTTCGCACAAGAAATACGTATCACTCTCTATTTTTTAGATTTTCAAAAAATTCAAACTAATTTAAATAGAATTAAAATTTAAAATCAGGTAATTATTGAAAAAAAAAAGTGAATAAAAATTAATAGAGTTAATAATGATTTTACCCAAATATATTCCATGTAAAACTAATATTATAGGCTGTATCATATTGGTTCTTGTAACCAAAATTATGTTGTGAATTCCGATTTTAAATAGATTATTTTGTACTTTGTTAGAATTTGAGTATCCTCAATTGTATTCAACTAAATAAAATTTCTTTAGATTATTTTGTACTTTGTTAAGGTTTGAGTATCCTCAATTGTATTCAACCAAATAAAATTCCTTTTACCGATAAAAAATACTCCCTCCGTCCCGGCTCAACTTGCCTACGTTGACCGGACACGGAGATTAAGAAAATGCAGTTGACTCAAGTGGATATGCACTTTTTGACGACATTTTTGTAATAATATGCACATCAAATCAAGTGGATATGCACTTTTTGATGACATTTTTGTAATAATGTTGAAATATAGGGATATTAATGTAAAATTTTTTTTGCCATTTATGGGCTGGCAAGTTGAGTTGGGACAAACAAAAATGGCAAGTAGGCAAGTTGAGCTGGGACGGAGGGAGTATATATTATAGGTTTTATAGCATTTACTAGCATTGTTGGGTATACCGTATACGACCATTTCTTTTTCTTTGCTCCACAATATTCTTCATTTGAATTCCTTTTCACACAACAAAGCCCTTGTTTTCCTCTATTTTTTTCCTATCTTTTCTAAAATTTGGCATATTACCTACGGTTTTATAGCATTTCATTTTCAATCAAATAAATATCATTGATTTTTAAATAGACAGGATATAAAGTGAGGTCCACTTGACCGGTTGACCCCGTAGTCTACTCATAAAGTCTCTTTTGATTTTTTCCAACAAACATATGGTTTGTCAGTCTACCGCGTGGACTACATACTATATATCTTAAATAAATTGCTCATTCGCCTATCAACCTACTTCTCATACATCCAATCCAATCATGGCTTATTACATGATCTTTCTCACACTACTATATCTCATCAATTTTCACACTATAGTGAAATCAGAAACATACATTGTCCATGTTGATCTCCCTTCCACCACTACTCTTAGCAATGTTATGGACCACGATTTGCAAGGTTGGTACCAAACATTTTTGCCAACCACCCTATCGAGCTCGTCGAACGACGACGATCCTCGCATTGTTTACTCTTACCGCAACGTTTTCAAGGGCTTCGCCGCCACACTGACGCCAGAGCAAGCGCAAACGATGGCGAAAAAGCCCGGATTCATCTCTGCCCGGCCTGAGAGAATACTATCCCTCCACACGACCCATTCTCCCAATTTCTTGGGACTGAACCAGAACATGGGCTTGTGGAGGGATACCAATTACGGCAGAGGTGTGATAATCGGGGTGTTGGATACGGGCATAAACCCAGACCACCCTTCGTTCAGCGACGAAGGGATGCCTCCCCCGCCTCCCAAGTGGAAGGGAAGGTGCGATTTGGACACCGGCGCGTGCAACAACAAGCTCATTGGGGCGAGAATTTTTAATGGTACGAGAAATGATGGTACGCCGTTGGATGACAATGGGCATGGGACCCACACTGCGAGCACTGCGGCAGGGAATTTTGTGAGAGGGGCCAACGTATTTGGCATTGCCAATGGAACTGCAGCTGGAATTGCACCTCTGGCTCATATAGCAGTGTACAAAGTGTGTCATCCTCGTTGCTCCGAGAGTGACATTCTTGCCGCCATGGATGCTGCCATTGGCGATGGTGTTGATGTGCTCTCACTCTCTCTGGGAGGGCCTGCTCAAAATTTCTACGAAGACAACGTTGCTGTCGGGGCTTTTAGTGCGACTCAAAGGGGTATTTTCGTCAGCGTGGCAGCCGGAAACTCTGGCCCGTCTCTCGGTACGATTCAGAATGGTGCTCCATGGGTTCTTACCGTGGGGGCTAGCTCCATTGATAGGAAAAACAGGGCAATTGTTGTGCTCGGAAACGACGACGTATTGGAGGGCGAATCCACCTTCCAACCTGCTGATTTCCCCTCGACTCTCTTGCCTATTGTCTACCCACCCTTCCAGGCTGTATCGTGCTCGCCAGAGACGTTGAGCAATGCCGACGTGGCAGGGAAGATCGTGCTCTGTGAAATGGGTGGAAATATTGGACGAGTGGCGAAAGGCCGGGCCGTCAGAAACGCTGGCGGCGCCGCCATGGTTCTCATCAACCAGCGGCCTCAAGGCTACACCACGTTTTCCGATTCTCACGTTCTTCCAGCCACACATCTCAGCTATGCAGATGGGCTGAAAATCAAAGCCTATTTGAACTCGACAACATCTCCAGTAGCCACAATCTCCTTCAAGGGGACCATAATCGGCGATCAGCGGGCCCCATCAGTGGCCGAATTCTCTTCCAGGGGCCCGAACCTGGCCAGCCCCGGAATTCTGAAGCCCGACATAATCGGGCCGGGCCACAACATCCTGGCTGCCTGGCATGTCTCGGTGGAAAACAACACCAACACGAAATCGAACTTCAACATCATTTCCGGAACCTCCATGTCCTGTCCCCACCTCAGCGGCATCGCAGCATTGCTGAAAAATGCGCATCCTGATTGGTCGCCTGCCGCAATCAAGTCCACCATAATGACCACAGCGGATCAGGTAAACCTGGCTGGAAATCTCATAGAAGACGAAACTCAAAGGCCTGCTAATGTTTTCGCCACAGGATCAGGACACGTTAACGTGTTAAAGGCCACGAATCCAGGCCTGGTTTACGACAACCAACCAGACGATTACGTGCCATATCTGTGTGGGCTGAACTACACAGACCAACAAGTGGCTGCAATCGTGAACCGCCCTGTCAGATGCTCGGAGATTACGAGCATATCTGAAGAGGAGTTGAACTATCCTTCATTTTCGGTTTTTCTGGGAAATGCTACAACAACAGTAAACAGGACAGTTAGCAACGTTGGTGAGGTGAACTCGGTGTACACAGTTGAGATAGGGACATTGTCGGGGGTTGAGATGAGGGTTGAGCCCACGACACTACAGTTTTCGGGGCTAAACCAGAAATTGACATACACAACGACGTTTAGCAAATCGGCAAACGCCACCAGTAGAACTGTTCATCAAGGTTTTCTTACCTGGACTTCTGCTAAATACTCTGTTAGAAGTCCCATTGTCGTTTTTATTCAATGATCAATGATTACGAGAGACCATTTTGTTGCAGCTTCAAGAGTATATGCACCGTTTAATATATATCTAGTGTAAATTGTTTAATCTAAATGATATATTATAAACATATAAAAAAAAAAAAAAAAAAAAAAAAAACCATACTACATACTTTTAATTATTCATTAAAATAAAGTATTATATAAAATTGTGTTGTTTATGTTTTTTTTTTTTTCAAAATATGAATTGCCGAATATATCCTTATCAAAGATTATTATTTAAGGTTATAAAAGTAATTTAGGATTTTCATATTTAAATAATTTTATATTAGAATTTTAATTCAAAATTGTATAGAATACTATTATAATTAGAACTCTAATATATAAGATATTTGTATTATATTTTTCTTAATTTGAATTGATCTCTATGTGCAACGTACATGATCTAAAACTAGTATATTAGAAAAATAGAAAAAATTAGATTTATAAAATTAAAAAGAAATATTTTTAAAAGTTTGATAGTAGGATAAAAAAACACTATTATAAAGCAATTAGGTTACAGAAAGAGGTTCACTAAATCTAGTAGCCAAAAAAAAAAAGGAATTTCCATTTTTTTTATTGCCATCTAAATTTGCTTCATTCGGATTTGTCATCCTTCAATTTTTACTTTTTTTTTGTTGCTCCATGTTTAAAAAGATAATATTTTTTGTCCATTTAAATTTATTTTCATGTATGGCTGATTTAAATCTATCGTCCTGGTTTTACTAAATAATTACCAAATGAACCCAATAATTTTTTTTTTTTAAAATTACAACAGCAAAACCCTTTAATTATGAAAAATGAAAAAAATTCACACGACTTTTGATCAGTTTCTAATTTCTATGAGTTATTTTCCAATTAACTAATTTTTTGATATTGTACTGTATTACCATATTTTAGGTTTTAAGGAGTCATATTATAGGTTAAAGGTTTGATCAATATAGGTTGAAAGACTTTTTTTTTCTTTAATTTCTGAAATATTAATATCATTTTAGAGAGAGAGAGAGAGAGAATTGATTAAGAGGGGTGACCGCCAATGATTTGGGTAGCCAAAAATCGGGTAATAGTAGGAAATGATAGGTACAAGGCCTGCCCCATAATCAATAATTTTAGGTCTTCATTTTCAACCTATCAATTTCCTTTTCAATCCAAACCCAGAATTATACCCTTTCGTCCCAAAATAAATAACTTTTAACAAAATAAATCTATATATATATAATAACAATTACCCCCTAAAAATAGTAATGCCAAAAGTTTTCCCGCCCATTTTCTCTTCCTAATTATAGAAATTTTATTAAATATTAAATATTAAATTTGTGATATTAATTGAATTTATGATAATTTCCAAAAATATTGATTTTGTATAATGAATATATATGGTATACAATCAAATCATTATATATATGGACAAAATATATACATATATATATGTATAATAATAATAATAATATTTTAAATGATAATGATGATAATAATAATAATAATAATAATAATAATAATAATAATAATAATAATAATACAATAGTGATCCAAATGAATTTTTAATTTTTTTTTATAATTAAATGATATTTAGAACATTATTTTATTACTAATCTCAATCGTGAACTAAAAAAATCTATAATTACATTTTGTATCTAGACAAGATGTACAATTATTTCATTTCTTCATCATTCAAATGGTTGTTTTCAACATACTTACAATTCTGGCTAATATTCCCTACAACTGGATAACACTTATAATTTAATAATAATAATATAACAATACTTATTATAATCTATATATCTATATATATATATAATAACAATTACCCCTCAAAATAGAAATGATAATATTTTCCTGCTCATTTCCAATTCCCAAAAGTAGAAATGCAATATTTATTATTTCATAATTTATAATTAAAAAAATTATTGTATTAAACATGATTATATATATGGTAATAATATCATCTATGATACTGACAAAATCTTAGAAATTATAATCTATATATGGTATATAAATGTTAATATGATCTCATCTAATAAATTCTTAATTATTGCTATAATAAATATTAAAGATATATATGTTGAATAAATTAAAAGAATACAAATGAATGAATTTCAAGAGAATTTTAAACCATCAAAGTACAAAAAATATATATAAAATTATCGCTAATGTTGTAACCCCCACCCCCTAATTTTGTCTATATATAAAAGGAGATTTATAACAAAAGTAAAAAAAAAAAAATCAAATTTAAGTTGACTTACTATAATTTCACCAATACGTAAAAATGTGATTCAAATAATTTTATGATTTTTATTATATATGTAATTATAAATAGATTTATAAAATTCATATTTTTGATATATATATATATATATATATAATTATATGTATGATTTTTTTTTATATGTGATCTTTATTATTATTCGTCTATAAATACATGTCAACTACAAGTTTGTACATTTGTGACTTCACTTCGGCCTTTTCAAGATAAATGATTGTTTTGTTTTTCATTACAATAACCATTATTTTGACGAATAAGACTGATATTTTTAATGTTGTCAATGGTATCAATACCTTCCGTAATTTTGTGGGCACTAAAATATTGTTTCGTTAGATCACATGACATTATTCCATACATAAATAAAAAAAGATGTTTATAGTTATGACTTCAAAGACCAAAAGGTAATTATGCAATATTGTTTTGTTCAATATATATATATATATATATATATTTATATCACCTCAATAAATATATAATATTCAAGTTACTTAGCATATATGACATAACATAAATTATCTACTTCTATAACTGTATTCCAAATATGTTGAAAAACTATAATAAAAATCACATAATTTTTATTTGACAAATATGTCATTTATAATACTCCATTTTACTATATCCAGTTAAACAATACTAATAATATGACACAATGTTTACACAATTTAATTATATTAAGTAGAAAATTATTGTATAATCTTATAAAAATAATATAATAATAAAAATGATGATAACTTTGAAGCATTTACCTTATCTATGCTATATTAATTCTTTTTTAAAAATCATAAAGATTATTTATTGTATAAAAATATTTAATATATATATCTTGAATATATTAAAAGAATATATATATGTATATATGTATATAAATAATATGATATATTATTGCATACAATTAATATTATAAATAGAAAATATAAAACTTGTGAACTTATATATTTTCTATTAAAATCTAAAAATTAAGTATATGAAAATATCATTTATAAAAAAATTATAATATTATATCATTTATACTTATAAAAAATTAATAAAACTCACTTTTTATGTCCATTTGTCGGATTATATAAATAAATCTTCAATATTAATCTTGAAGAATAGAAAGTCATTGCTATTTATAAGAGTGATAATATGTCAATGATTTTTTTTTCCATATATCTTTTAAATACTTTGAATTTTTAATTATGAAATTTCACTGTCATCTATATAAAACCAACTAATCTTATTTCCACTTTCTAAACTAAAAATACAAATATTTATTATTTTATAATTTATAAATTATAAATATTCAATTTTGCACAATTTATGTATATCCATAAATCATTTTGTGGTATGAAAATCATTTTGTATATACATGAAAATTGAGAGAGAAAAAAAACATGATCATATTTGATATGTTATAAATTTATCATGATTTATGTAAATAATGTACTAATATCATGCTAAATGTTCATAAAAATTGTGAATAACACTTTGTACCTAAATTTAAATCATTATATATATCCATGAAAAAATTAGCAAAAAATATATATCTTTTAATGTAAGAATAAATAATGTTTCATCCATGATTAAAAAACAATTGTAAATTTGAAATTTCATTATAATGGTAGCATCAAGTTTCTATTTATATGAACAATAATAAAATATTTTACTTTCTATTGTTATATAGTTTCATGGTTTTAGACTTATTAGATTTTGACATGTTTATCATCAAATATGATTTTTCTAAGAGATAAATTTTAATTTTAGAGCATTTGAAAAAAATTATATACAATAATATCATTGTTTTTACACTCATTATGAATATGTTATTGAACATATATTTGCATAAGGTTTTTTTTTTTTCAGGTCAATTATGACAAAAACAAATAGTAAAGTAGCCAAACAACGTATGATGAAAATAAGTAATATTCAAAATTGGTAAATTATATGAGTAGTAGATTAAATAGAAATAACTTACAAGAACTATATTGTATTTTTATGATCACCATTTTTATATCAAAAAATTATTAACACTTGAAACTTATTTGCTACATCACACAGGTACCAAATGAGATAGAAATATTATTGAGAATTGATTATAATATTTAATAATACCATCATTTGACACTCATTATAATGAATAATCTATTAGCATATATTTGCATAAGCATTTTCCAAACTAATTGTGATAAAAATAATTAGTAATAAAGTAGTCAGATAATGTAAGATGAAAATAAGAAATATTTAAAATTCATAATTTATATGAGTAGTAGATTAAATTGAAATAACTTTAAAGAAGTATATTGTTTTTCATAATTAACATTTTTATATCTAAAATTTATTGACACATGAAATATATTTATGCATACGTCACACAAATACACAATGAGATTGAAATATGATCGAGAACTTGATTTTTTTTCATAAATTAAAGTTTTCACATTAAATCGAAATATTTCAATTTAATGGTCGTACATCACATAAGTAATAAATTAGACTGAAATTCATCCAAGAAATTTATTATTTTTCGTGTACTATATTTTCTTATCTAAATATATAAATTGTAAAAGTTATATGCCCGTGCATCGCACGGGACTTATACTAGTTTATTTCAAAACAAATGTTATTTTAGAATTTCAAAACATATTTACCTATAATCTATCAAACGTACTCTCATTTACTTTTATGGTCTCATTTACTTCTACGGTTCTACCAAATTAAATATGTTAAAGAGGGTTGTTAAGAGAAAAGATAAAAAAAATTCCCCATAATAATTATATTTAAATAAAAATAAATCAAACTTTTTATGACATTCCTTAATTTATGTGAAAATATCTATAAAAACATTTATTTTGGGACGATTGGAGTATATGACTTTGATGGTGGTATATAATAGTAATTAACATAAGTAGAGAGAGAGAGAGAGTTATGGTGGGGGCAGTGACCAGTTGAAAAGGTTGAACTTTAGTGTTGTAATACAGAATTCCAAATGGTGTGTGAATATAACAAACAGAAAAGTAGTGAATCATTTGATAAGAAAAAAAAAAGAGTGAATCAGAAACAGTGTGGTGGTGGTGAGCATGATAAAAGGAGAAAGATATAGTGGATGGAAATGAAGCAGCATCATCATCATTCGGGGTGAGCATCGGTCGGTTCGGTTACCGAACCGAAAACCGAAAAACCAAACCGAAGTTTTTAAAATTTTAGAAACCGAAACCGAAACCGAACTTTCTGAAAACCGATTACCAATCAAACTGAAATATTATTTCGATTCGGTGTTAAGTTCGGTTTTTACCGAAGTTTAAAAAAAAAAAATCCCTAATTTAGCTAAAATGGGAATGCATTCAGTTGCTGACTTGCTGCTGCCTGCTCAAATCAAAATCAAGAAATTAGACATATTAACAAAAATCAAACTACAAAATTTAAATAACACCTATATTCCACAAATCAAAATCAAAATCATATAAAAGCTCAATAAAATCAATTCAAGTTCATTCGATCATTCCACATAATAAAAGCATAGACCAACAAACAGTAGAGTCTACAATATCTTAAGTTATACAATCCATACAAATAAAATAACTAACAAATACACAACCATATTTCAAAAGTTTCATTTAATAAACGACAACAAATTGTTCTAATGAGCCAATGTCTATAGCAATCATTGATCCATCATCAACCAACAAGGCAATAAGAATCATCATCCTCTGCTAGAGGACGTTCGATAATGTCGGTCCAATTCCAATGGTCGGCAACTCTGAAATATAAAGATTGAGAGTTACATATGAACGTGTAAATATAATTCAAATAAAAAGACATAAATATTTAAAGATATGTGTTAAATGTGGAACTGCAAGAATGAGAAAATATAACCTTTCTCAAAATTTTCAAGCTCTTCTATTTTTTCTTCAATCGATGTAGGCACTTTTGAGTTTCGAAGCCAATCTTGTGCACATATTAAAGCTTCAATGATCTTTGGAGTTAAAGAACTCCTAAACACGTCTAGTATTCTCCCACCGATACTAAATGCCGACTCCGATGCAACAGTTGATACAGGAACAACCAATATGTCACGAGCCATTTTTGAAAGAATAGGAAACCTTTCAGAATTAAGCTTCCACCACTTCAATATGTCAAGGTTTTCTGCATCCTCCAAGATAGCCTCACTCAAGTAAATATCTAGTTCATTTTTCTTAATCCCACCACTTTCACTCACCATTCTTTGCTTCTTAAATTTTATTTTCAAGATAGATGGTGGCTTTTGGGCACAATCAGAATCAGTCACCGTTGAATCAGAAGGTTCAGAACTAGTGTTTGACAAACTATTATCACTTAATGCATCACTTTCCGGAAGATACTTGTTCAAATATTCTTGAAACAACTCTAACAATCCATCCTTCATACTCTGAAACAATCTAGCACCAATTTCAGCACCATACATCTCACAAAAGGAATACTCCATGTACACAATTTTATCACGAGGATCAAGAACATTTGCCCAAAATATGATTTTATTCATTTTATCCGGATTACCCCAATACTTGTCAAACTTTGTTTTCATAGAGTCACCCAACCTTTTAACATCAATGTCATCACTATTCCTCCATTCATTCAAAATACAACACAAATCACTTATCTCATTAAAACAAGAACTAGAAGTGACATACAAGGAAGCTGAGATACGCAAGGTTAGCTGATAAAAGTGTTTCAACAAATCTGCAAGCTTTTTAACACAATACCAATCAGCAGGAGTTGGGATCCCATCCCTACCCAAATCAGTAACAAAGCTAAGTTTTTGATCTTCAAATCTCTCAAATGCTTTCTCAAACTGTGCAACTGTTTTTAGCATCATATAGGTGGAATTCCACCTTGTAGCTACATCTAAACACAATGAGTTTTTGCTCTCAATTAGCTCGTAATCTGCACACTCTTTGAATTTTTTAATTCTTGCAGGAGAATTTCTGATATATCTCACTGCATCTCTCACACGCTTCACTGAAGGATTTATATCCTTCAAGCCTTCCGATACAACCAAATTAATCACATGTGCAATACATCTCATATGAAGAAACTTACAATTTGCCACACTACCCCCCCAATTCAACATTCTTCTTTTCAAAAAGGTAAGAGCTATATCATTTGAACTTGTGTTATCCACAGTTATAGTGAACACATTTTTCAACCCCCAATCAAGAACACAAGTTTCGATTGCCTTACCAATGTAATCACCTTTATGATTAGAAACAGGAACAAAATTAATGATCTTTTTATGTAAATTCCAATCATTATCAATGAAGTCAGCAGTAATGCACATGTAATTAATGCGTTGCAGAGATGTCCAAGTATCAGTGGTGAGACTAATTCTTTGACAATTGTTTTTCATAAAAGACTTCAACTTCATCCTTTCATCAGCATATAAGAGAAAACAATCCCTTGAAACTGTCCATCGTGATGGAATTCTAAACCTAGGACATGTTTTATTCATAACTCTTTTGAACCCATCACCTTCTACGAATTTAAATGGCAATTCATCCACAACGTTCATGTATGCAACAACATCTCTAATTTCTTGTTGATCAAATTTTCAAGTAGTAAGTGATCCTATCTCACTACTAGTCTCTTGTGTATTGCTATTTGGTTGCAAATTTAAAAGTGTCTGTCTCGTTTCTTGAACATGTGGGTTTTTCATACAAGCATGCATATGAGCATTTAGTGATGAAGTTCCATTCTTTTTTGGATGACAAGCGAGTACCTTATCGCAGTAATTGCACTTTGCTGATACAGTGATACCTTCATCATTTGCGATTTTCTCGTAGTGATCCCACACCTTTGATCTTGGTTTGATAGGCCTTCTTGTCTTCAAAGAAGATCGAGCATCAGTGTTGTGTGAAGGTTGACTTGAAGGTTGGCTTGGCTCAAAATAATTATCATTTGGCACTTCGTTGTTGCTCGCCATGCACTCATCTATTGTTGCATCATCCATTCTTTATATGCTAGTGATACAAAATTATAAATAATAAAACATGATCAATAATATGAAATATAAGTTCAACATATAGAAGTTGAAATAGTAACACAAATCAGTTAAAACACTTCATTTAAAATCTTAAGATGTTGCCGGCCTATTTTCATTTTTAAGGAAAATAATAATCGTTGAAAATTCCTTAACAACTCCCTGGAAATTTCCTTCACTTATTTGTGGCCGACAACATTTTTCTGCTTTATTTTCTGCCTACACAATTTTGCTTCTAGGTTTCCATATCCCCTCACATATTGTACTTTTCTTTCATCACTGTTGTTTTTTTTTTCTCTCTCTCTAGAACTAATCCATCTTTGGATTCAATCTTCCCATATTATATCAGAGGCATTTCTTCAAGTTCTGATTAAGAATCTGAGCTCTCTAATTCCAACACTCTCACCAGAGTCACCACCATCCAAAAATATATAAGAATTATATAAGAATTTGAAACTATGAAATCGAACTTGAACTTGAATTAGAGAGCTCAGATTGAATTTACAGAATTTACAGAACTTCAACACTCTCACCAAAAAAGATATATATAAGAATTTACAGCTTACCTTGAACTTGAACTCTTGAAGGATTGAATTTGGAACTATGAAATCGAATCCCCAAGATGTGAGAATTGAGATGAGAGAAAAGAAAAGAAAAGAGGCGTTGCGGCCTAACAGAGTAGCAATACAATACCCAAATTTGCAAGCCCTAACAGAGACAGAGTAGAGGAAGTAGGAATTATTATATGAATTAAAAAAAATTATTAAATATTATTTCAGTTTTTTCAATTACAAATACCGAACCGAAAACCGAAGTTTTAAAAAGTCAAAATTGAAACCGAACTGAAAGGACCAAAAACAGAACCGAAATGAGAATTTCGGTTCGGTTCGGTTTTTTGATTTTTACCGAATAATGCCCACCCTTAATCATCATCATCCTTTTAACCACCATGTATGGCTCATTGATGAGCTTTTATTATCATGGCCCATCTCTTTTTATTTTATTTATTTTAATTTTATTCTTTAACAATGAAATTGAAGTCATATTTCTACTGTTTAATATCAATCATCATTGCAGTCTATTTATTATTATTATTTCTTTTTCTTTAGGTGGTTGAAAACATTGAAACTTCTAATCCACATCATATTTGAAATAATCTGTTCAGGTGAATTTTCAGAGATGTAGTTTAAAATGTAACAAAAGATGTTGAAACACTTTTTTTTAAACCTTAGCAGCGGAAATTATTTACACAACAGCAAACTTGAAATAACTAAATATAAATAGTTTATAAACATAACAAAACATAAACTAAATATATAAATAAAGAATTGAACAAACACAAGAGTAGAAACAACACTTCTCTTGAAATTGCTTCTTGTCTTTTACACACATTTTTAAATATATATGGATAAAATATTTCTAGAATGTCTACGTAACAAACTCACTAAACATTAGAAGATTCATTTTGAATAATACACACTCTAACTATATATATTAATATATGAATGCACGTGAGGTGCTCTAGAAAAACCTAAGAGATGTGTAAGCCTCTTGATAAAGGATTGCAAAAGCATAACTTCACTCACTAGCGATGGGGCAGATGTTTTCACTCACAAAAGCCTCAAATTCGAAATGTGAACAACCTCCTCAATATATAGAATCCTAGAAGAGCAATTATAACAAGAGATAAGTTACTTAATAAAAAGGTGGTTAGAAAAACCAATCCCTAAAAACATGTACTTTCTCTTGTTTGAAATTGAATCTGTAACCGTCAATCATCATCTATTCTAAGTTACATTCTCATTTCCTGAAAGAAAGAAGTTACTCAAACATATGCAGTTAGAAAACAGAAAACTTATCCAAAAGGCAACAATCTGAAAATAGATGTTGTACCATTTTAAAGAACACTTAATGTTCTTATGTTCACAACATCTTTCAATCTCCCCCTTTGTTGTCTTTCTGGATCAAAACCAGCAAACACAGAAGATGAGAACATACAAATCAATAGATCTCAAATACAAAGGAAAAACATATTAAAAAAACATCAATCACCAACATGAAAACAAGAATCTTAAAAACTACATGAAGACTCACAAACATATGACAAACATTAACAACACAATCACAAACATCAACAAAGTTCTTAAAAAGAAGAGCTTGCAGATTCAAATCCTTCATTTTCTGGTTCAGCATCAACATCTTTTTCTGGCACAACATCAGAATTTGTAACATCATTTTCCTCTTCTGGAACTCCCCTTGAATCAGCCATGTCCCTTTCAACATCATCACCATCTCCCCCTGAATCAACTTCTCTATCATCATTTTCTTTCTCTACACTATCACCATCTATACCATGACAACCTACATCATCACCACCTGCAAGATCATTTTCATCACTTTCAAGATCATCTCCATCATCTACACCATCATCGTCTCCCTTTTTTTTAATAGAAGACAATAAATTATTATATCTGATGAGCTTTTCTTTCCATAAGAACGTTTAAGTTTTGCCTCCTTGATTTATAAATCAGCTTCATGTATGCGAACCTCAACATCATGTATAAGACCAAGCAAGAATGAAGTAGGTATAGTCAGAACATCAGGAAGAAGGAAGAGATGCAGGAACATCTGAAACCACATCTGGTGGTACATCCGAAACATGATCAGAAACATCATCCCATACCAAAGGGAGATGACAGATATGAGGAGATATGAACACCTTATGACTAATACGAACAGAAGAAGAGGAACAAAAACACAAGAAAATACAGAAAAGAGCAGACAAGAAAGCAAGCAACAGGATCATATAACACACAATTATATACTGTAATAATCTAGCAACAGACATCTTCGTGAATCTTGCACCAACAATGAATGCCCACTAACACACTAACACCATTTAAAAAAAAAAATAACCACCATGTAGTTTGAAAAATCAACTTGCCTATGTTTTTTTTATAAATAACACAAGAATTAGATATGAAATGCAGAATATGCACAAAAAAAATAACAAAACACAAATCCCCAAAATACAAATATATGAGATAGAATGTAGTAATATGATTTTCATACTCTAAGGAGACCAATATAAGATAAACACAACAAGACCCGCTAGTGGATAATTTTACCTTGAGGAATATAAACAAAAATACAAATCATCTTTGAACAAGAACACATCATCGGCGCGATCGCTATGTGCAGAGTTACTTAATGATTTTATCAATCAACAATTTTTTTTAACTTCTTCCTCGTACACAATTTTAAAGCAAAATTCCTACCACCTTTTGATAAGGAAACATCGTCGGAACGAGCGTCGTGCCCCAAATTACTCAATGATGAGACACACATACCTCATAAACTTGTGAGTCATCATTTAAAACTGAAATAAAATCAGAAGAAACGATGAATAGATCGATTTAGCGGAGCTAGTGAGAATCCATATGAAGGTCAATCAAACACAAATGCGGTCTCTAAAGACAGACTATCAACAAAAATACATTCACAAGTATATTAACGTATAAAGAAGAAACACTATGCAAACATGCAGATGATGTGAGAAAATAAAAGACAAACAAGATGTCACAAAAATATACTGTACAAAATATAGCAACACCTAACAACAAATATAATTATATGGAACACAAACCAAGAGATTTTCAAAGAACTGAAAACCTTTCATAGTCAAAGACTTTAGTAAAAACATCAGCAAGTTGTCTTTCTGTAACCACATGAAGAATTTGAACAAGATTTTTCTCAACCAAATCACGAATAAAGTGGTGTCGTATGTCTATGTGCTTAGTTAGTGAGTGTTACACCGGATTCTTAGAGATATCTATAGCACTAGAATTATCACAATATATAATAAGAATGTCACTCAACATGCCATAATCATCAAGCATTTGTTTCATCCAAAGCAGCTGCGAACAACAATGACCCACAATCACATATTTGGCCTCAGTAGTAAACAAAAAAACATAATTCTGTATTTTACAAAACCAAGAGATCAGATTGTTTCCCAAATAAAAACAACCCCCAAAGGTACTCTTTCTATCATCATGATCCCCTGCCCAATCTGAATCACTAAACCCAACCAGATTAGTATTAGTGTCTTTTGTATACCATAAACCCAAATTTGTTGTTCCTTAAACATGTTTTATTATACATTTAACAATATCCATGTGAGTAATTTTAGGATTAGATTTGTATTTGGTACAAACACACACACTATAACAAATATTTGGACGACTTGCAGTCAAATAAAGCAAACTTCCTATCATGTTTCGAAATAAGGTGTTATCAATACTTTCTGCAATACTGTATTTGCACATCTTTTGGCTGGAACCCATTGGTGTTTTCATAACCTTGCTATCTTCAAGACCAAAACGTTTAACAAGTAACTTGGCATACTGGGTTTTACATAGAAAAATCCCATCATTAGTTTGTTTAATTTGCAAACCAAGAAAGAAATTTAGATCCCCTACCACGCTCATCTCAAACGAACTAGTCATAGAATGCACAAAATCATCAATCAAAGATTTAGAAGTAGAACCAAACACTATATCATCTATATAAATCTGAGCTATGGTGATATTTTTATTATCCTTTTTTATGAACAAAGTTCTATCCACTTTTCCACGATCAAAACCAATTTGAAGAAGAAAATCAGTAAGCCTATCATACCAAGCTCTAGGATCTTGTTTAAGACCATACAAAGTCTTTTTAAGTTTGAAAACATAATTAGGCTTATGTGGATCAGTAAAACCTTTAGGTTGTTCAACATAAGCTTCTTCATTTAACACGCCATTCAAAAAGGCACTTTTGACATCCATTTGAAACAATTTAATCTTCAAGAAACAAGCAATGACAAGAAGCAATCTAATAGATTCTAACCGAGCAACAGGAGCAAATGTTTCACCCTCTACTTGAGTATAACCTTGAGCAACAAGCATATAACTTTATTACGAGTTATGTTCCCAAACTCATCTGATTTATTCCTAAAAATCCATTTCATACCAATAACATTTGCATGCTCTGGTCTAGGTACAAGAGCCCACTCATCATTTATCTTAAATTGATGCAATTCTTCATGCATTGTACTAATCCAAGACTTATCTTGAAGAGCCTCTTCCATACTCTTAGGTTCAGTTTTAGAAACAAAACATCAAGATCGTACCTTAGAAAATTCAGAAGTGAAACAAACAAGTCTTACCATGTTCCGATAATCAACCTTATTCTTTCTTCTTGTGATTACATTATCAGAAACATTACTGATCACCTGGGAGATTAGATGATTCTTTCTAATCCGACTCGGAGGATCTTTATTCACCTTTGCATGTATATATGTATTTGAATTAGATGACTGATTAGAAATTTCATCAGATGTCCTAATAGATGTTTCTTCAGATGTTGGAACATATTTATCTGTACCAGAAACATCAGTCAGTTCATCTTTTGATTTTGCTTTTTCAATCAAATCAAGTAAATCATCTTCTTCAGATTTGATAGCAAGATCAGAAAAATCATCAATGACAACATTTACAGTTTCTTGAATAGTCTTTGTATGCAAGTTATAAATCCTAAAAGCATGACTATTTTTAGAGTACCCAACAAACACTTCTTTGTCACTATTTTTACCTTTAAGAATTTCATAAGGAGTCATTTTACAACCCAATCTAATAAATGCTCTGTTAGAAATGTGACATGATGTATGTAAAGCTTCTGCCCAAAGTCTTTTAGTCAAATTCTTAGAACACAACATCACACGAGCCATTTCTTGCAAAGATCTACTTTTTTCTTTCGACAACCCCATTTTGTTGAGGTGTCTTAAGTGCAAAAAATTCTTGAAAAATACCTTTTTTATTACAAAAATTTGTAAATAAAGAGTTTTCAAATTATCTACCATGATCAGATCTTATTCTAAAAATAACAACTCCATACATGTTACGAATTTGTTTAAAAACCTTTTGAAAACATAAAAAATTTCAGACTTTTCTTTCAAAAATTCAATCTAAGTAAATCGAGAAAAATCATCTACACATTATGCTTAGTAAAAATCATCCACACATCATACTTTCAAAAAAAAAAATCCAACAATCTTATCCTTAGCTCCTCCACCAAAAGTAACCAGACCACCATCATACTTAATATAATCCCTCAAGTATTCTTTTATTCCAGTCATATGTCTAGAACATCCACTATCAAAGAACCATGAACCAGTAATACTAGAGCTCAAAGAAGTATAAACAATATGACAGTGATCACTAGTCAAATTTAAATGTAAAGAACTTGAAGAAACATTTGACATATCTGTTGTTTCAGAAACAAAAACAAGTTGATTCACATGATCTTCTTAAGGATACATCTCCCTTCTATGTTTAACCAAAAACATAGCTAACATTCTTTTTCTTCTGAAGCAATAAAGAAAAGTATGTCTATCTGTTTTACAGAATTGACAAACAAAAGGATTTCTTTTAGTTTTTTTTTAACTTTACATTCAGCAAGAAAAATTTTCTCATCAAATAAGCATTCAACATCAATCATATTGTTGGGATATTTCTGTTAGGATTTTGATGAGATATATAACTTTGTATAGGAAGTTAGAGTACCTCATTTTTCCACATTGTTTAAGTTGAACTTAGTTTTGTAAAGTTAACTTTCTGAGTTGTATTTGTAAAGTTGTAAAAATCAGAAAGATGGAGGTTACTGATGTTAGCAGGATTTTGAATATAAAGAAATATCGAATGCTGATTTTCAGCAAGGAAAGTCAGTAAGCAGAAGGAGCTAACAGAATCAGTAAGCAGCATACAGAAAACAGTATAGAGAACTGGAGGCTTTCTACAGGATTCAAACATAGTAAGCTCTTGAGGAATCAACAAGCAGGATTCAGAAACATGAAGCTATTTTGGAATCAGTAAGTAGATACAAAGTAGGAAGCTGGCGCAAGACAGTAAGCAGTTGTTGCAACCTGAGCAGTAAACTGTAAGTTTATCTTTAACTTATTTATTACAGTACGAGGATGTAATGAATGCAATATGAGATTTCTGCATTATCAAAGTATCCAGTAGATGGAAGTTAGCACCTAACCAATGAGGTGATGTCATCTGGACCGCGGACCTGAAAAAACACTGTTGTCGAGGAATGACGCCATTAATGCGGAGCAAAGTAGGACATGCCCTATTTCTCAGTTTCTCCAGGTGCATTAAATGCAAAGATCATGAAGATCAAGATTTGAATTTCTACAAGGAGTGTATCTCTCTTCAACGGATACATTCTCTACAAGTATAAATAGAAGGCGAAGTTGACTGGAGAAGACTACTGAACAATTGAAGCAATTTTCAAGCTATCATATTTCTCAAGTAAACACAAGTTTTCTCTATTCAGTCACTCAACCTTCAAGAAGCAGTCGGGCCCAAGATTTCGAGCTTACAAAGATCTTAAGGTTGTCTTCGAAAGCACAAGTTGAAGACCATATACTTTTAACCATTTATTGTGTGCTCGATTATTTTAGTTGGTATCCTTAGTGGGAAGGATTTAGATCCTCACTAAATGTTTAGTCTTTGTGTAAGGTTGTTTACTTTGTGTGGGTATTTTTACCATGTGTGGGAGTAGCCTAGAAATCTTACTGATTCTAGTAGGTTTGGCACGTTACGAAGACGATTGTAAAGTTGAGACTTATAAACCAATCTGACCTAGTGGAGTTCCTCATGTGTAAAGAAGAAGAGTGGACGTAGAAAGATTACACCACATTCGAACCACTATAAACCTTTGTGTATTTATCACTTTATATTTACTCGCTATATATCTCTCTATTTACCTTGCTCATACTGCTAAAAGGTTTTTGTTAAAATCATGCTTGTGAAAAGAAAGCTGTTTTTCAAAAAAAAAACTCTATCTTTAATTTCCGCTGCATACTGTGATAACCGAGACAGTAAGTTGAACAAGCATTCTGTCAGCTTATTGAATCGAGAGAGTTGTTGCATTCTCTGTAGAATTCAGCAACCTGTTTATAGAATAATTTTAAAATGCAAAAATTGATAGAGGTTCATTCACCCCCCTTTGAACCTCTGATCACTTGGGACCAACAAGTGGTATCAGAACGAGTTGGGTTAAAAGCCAACTTGACTGATAACCTACCTAGATCCACTTGTTTCTGTTGATAAAACCGTTTTTCTTTTTCAAGACCAAAACTCATAGTTTGAGCATAAGCCTGGATTTCTCACACCATAAACTCCCAATATTTTCCATAGAGGAATACGATGACTGAGAATAAGCATGGAGGCGCACTTATCGGCTATGCATGACGAGATGTGGTATGCAAGGACAAAAAAATCGTGAAATATCGCCGATTTTTCGGCGATATTTCGAGATTTTGAGGACTCCGACAGAGAAAACATCGGACATTTTTTTTCATCAAAAAATTGCGAAAAATCAGCAAAAAATTGGCAAAAAATCATTTTCGGTCAAAATATCGCGATATATCGTGATATTTTGGAGTATTGTGCCACGCATGGCCGTCATGCGCCTGATTTTTTTTTTCTTTCCTTTTTTTCCTACTGATTTCTTTTCCTTTTTTCTTTTTCTTTTCTCCTTTTCTTTTCTTCCTTATTTCTTTTCCTTTTTTTTACCCTTTTCATTATGAATTTAATTTAAGTGAATTTTTTTTATTATGAATCTTTTTATGGTGTATTTGGAGGATATCTATTCGAGTTATTTATCTCTCTTTTTATATATCTATATTTTTTTCTATGAGTGATTAGTAAAACAAACAACTACTTTAAACAAATTTAGTTAAATTGTTTAAAATAAATTAGTACACTAGCATATAAGTTCCTCTCATAATTTAATTAAGTTTAGTTAATTTTTTGAAATTTAATAAAAGGATTATGATGTATATAATATTAATGTATTTCTATATTTATTGTAAATATATCATTTTATTTAAAATTTAAGTTCAATATATATATATATATTAATGTTACTTATAATATTATGTAAAATACTAGACATATTTTTCAATTTTTTTACAAAGTTTTTATATTTTTTTCGTTAAAAACCGATATTTCCAACGTAATCGATATATCCGTCGATATTTCCGTAAAATCAAGATACCGATATTTCTACCGATACCGATATTTTATCCTTGGTGGTACGTGATAACTGAGGTGTTGGAACCGCCGGATCGTCGGCCCTATACAATTGGAATCGGGATCCAAAAGGTATGCGCAACGGAAAGAAATCATACTTTTGAAGACAAACAGATCGAAGATAAGACCTCTCGATCTTCTGTTGTATTCCTAGCCCTTTCCTTGGACGTCGTGTGGACGACGATCTTCCAAGAACTCAGCGATCTCGTCCCTTTTCTTCTTTCACGATTCTGTATTTTTTTGTACGCGTGAGATTGAGAATGTCTTCAGGGAGGCGTTGATTTTAGGGTATATATAGGCTACAATAGGGACCTAGAGGAGGAATTAGGGTTGGGCCTCCTAATGGGCTTAGGCGTCCTGTGTTCGGCCCAAACACCCAGCTTATGTCCATCAATTATAACTCGGTCCACTAAGGAGTTATAATTGAACTACCGTCCCAATCCCATATTATAATATGGGCTCCTTCTTATTATGTGTACGTTTATTTTCCCGTGTTTAAGATATCGAATGTCCGTAAATTAAATAAGTTACTGACAACTTAATTAATTTACATCTAATTCCAAGAGTAGTACCACTCATCTTTATTATCGTGCTGGACTAAATCCACCTGCAGGGTTTACATGATAATCCTTATGAGCTCATCAAGGGGACATTATCATCCTAAATAATTAGGACACGAATTCCTTCTATAATCAACAACACACCATATAAATAGTGCTATCTCCCAACTCACCGAGCTTATTGATGTATGAATAAATCTCACCCATTGGTAAATTAAAGAAATAAACACTAAGTACACATACCCGTTATTATATAGGGATTAAGAAGATGCACATCCATAATAACCGAGGTCTTGTTCTTTTATATAGTCAGTATAAATCGAACAACCTTAAATGGTCCTGCTCAATACACACAAAATGTACTAGTGTAACTTTATAGTCAAGACAGACTAATACCAAATTACACTACAACCGTTCTAATGGTTTTTTCAAATCCATCTTGGTTGTGAGCTACTATTTATAATCATAAGGAACTGATAGCATGATCTTCTGTGTGGCACCACACACCATGTTATCTACAATATAGATTAATCTGGACAATTGCATTAACATATATAGGAAATATAAAATGCAAACATTTGACCAAAATGATTATCATATAAAAAAGATATTCATACAAAAGTTAGGTTTATAGTATACATCCTAACAATCTCCCACTTATACTAAAAGACTATGTTGTCATAAGCGCTGTCATACATCTGATTCCCATCCCTTCAACACGCCCATCAAAAGCTTTCGCTGGAAGGGCCTTTGTGAAAGGATTTGCTAGGTTATCTGTTGATGCAATTTTGACGACAACAGCTTCTCCTCATTTTACGATGTCTCGTTCAGGTGGTAGTTGCGCTCAATGTGTTTACTTGCTTTATGGGCTCGTGGTTCCTTCGAGTTTACTACTGCACTACTATTATCACAATAAATTGTGATAGTTTTGGGCAAACCAAGAATCACTTCTAAGTCTATCAAGAAGTTCCTAAGCCATACAACTTCTTTGGCTGCCTTAGAGGCTGCCACATACTCAGCTTCCATGGTGGAGTCCGAAACGCATTTCTGCTTAACACTCCTCCATACTATGGTTCCACCTCCTAAGGTAAACACATAACCCGAGGTAGATTTACTGTTGTCCCTATCCGACTGGAAATCAGAATCCGTATAACCCACAGGAAGCAAACCATCTGCCTGGTAAACCAACATATAATTTCTAGTCCTTTTCAGGTACTTTAAAATATGCTTTACCGCAATCCAATGTCCTTGTCCTGGGTTACTTTGATATCTGCTAACCATGCCCACGGAAAAGCAGATATCCGGTCTCGTACATAGCATCGCATACATTAGGCTTCCTACAGCCGAAGCATAAGGAACTGCCTTCATTTTTTCTATCTCCTTTGATGTTTTAGGACACATCTCTTTAGATAAAGATACTCAATGTCGAAAAGGTAGAAAACTTTTCTTGGAGTTTTGCATGCTAAAACGAGTTAGGATAGTATCAATGTATGAAACTTGAGATAAGCACAACATCCTTTTCTTATGATCCCTCATAACTTCTCCCAAATCCTTCATATCAAACTACTTGGACAACCATACCTTTACGTCTGACAATACTTTGACATTGTTGCCAATGATCAAGATGTCATCTATGTATAGTACAAGAAATACCACCATGTTTCCGTCACTCTTCTTGTATACACAAGACTCATTCGGACATTGAATGAATCCATAAGACTGGATTACCTCATCAAAACGGATGTTCCAAGATCTCGAAGCTTGTTTCAGTCCATAAATGGACCGATTAAGCTTACACACAAGATGTTATTTGCCCTTTGCAATGAATCCTTTTGGTTGCTTCATATAGATGTTTTATTCAAGACTACCGTTAAGGAAAACTGTCTTGACATCCATTTGCCAAACCTCATAATTCATATGAGCAGCAATAGACAAAAGAATCCGGATAGACTTGAGCATGACTACCGGCGAAAAGGTTTCCTCATAATCGACCCCTTCTTTCTGAGTATACCCCTTCACAACAAGCCTCATTTTAAAAGTTTCCACTTTCCCGTCTGATCCTCTTTTTCTTTTGTAGACCCACTTACATCTAATGGCTTTTACACCATTTGGTGGTTCTACAAGCTCCCAGACTTGATTAGAATTCTATCTCAGAAGTCATAGTTTTTTGCCAAGATACTGCATCTTTATCTTGGAGTGTTTTGTCATAGGTCCAAGGATCAGATTCATGTTCACCAGGCACTAAGTCCGAAGACTCTCCTAAAAACATGAATTATCAGGTTGTCTAACAACTCTCCCACTACGACGAGACACTTGTGGTAATAGTGTATCATTAGTGACGCACGGTGCAGACTCTTGTGGTATCTCATCTTGTACCGTTGGTACTAAGGTAGGAGTTTCCCCTCTGATTTCCTCCAGAACAATTTTACTCATGGGCTTGTGGTTCATTACATAGTCTTCTTCTAAGAATCGGGCATTTGTGCTAACAATGACCTTCTGATCTTTAGGACTATAAAATAAACCACCTTTTGTTCCTCTAGGATAGCTCACAAACAGACAAACATCCGTACGAGATTCCAACTTATCAGCGTCTCCCTTCAGCACATGTGCTGGACTACCCCAAATCCGAATGTGTTTCAGACTAGGCTAACGCATATTCCACAATTCTATGGGAGTAGAGAGTACTGTCTTAGAAGGTACCAAGTTCAGAATGTACGCCGCCATTTCCAGGGCATATCCCCAAAACGAATTCGGTAATTCTGAATAACTCATCATCGATCTAACCATTTCCATGAGAGTCTTATTCATTCATTCTGTCACACCGTTCTGTTGGGGTGTACCAGGTGCAGACAATTGGGATTGAATCCCAACCTCTGATAAGGAACTCCTAAACTCTCCTAAGAGGGATTCGCCACCACGATCAGATCGTAGTGTTTTGATACATTTACCATGATGTTTCTCCACATTAGCCTTGTACTCTTTGAATTTATCAAAGTAATCAGACTTGCGGCGTATCAAGTAAATGTAGCCATATCTCGAATAATCGTCTATAAAAGAGACAAAATATTTAAAACCACCTCTTGTCTGGATAGTCATAGGTCCACACAAATCAGAATGAACCAATTCCAACACTTCTTTGGCTCTATACCCCTTGGCTTTAAAAGGCCTCTTGGTCATCTTTCCTTCCAAGCAAGACTCGCAGGTCGGATAGATTTCCACTTCCAATGAACTCAATGGTCCATCGGCTATCAACCTTTGAATCCTACTCAAGTTAATATGACCTAACCTTAGATGCCAAAGATATGTTTAGTTCATTTTTGAAGGTTCTTTTCTCTTATTAGAGTTAGAAGATGTATTATTAATTTCCATGTGTTGCATCGTCGGAGTTTTTGGATTAAGAGTATATAAATTGCCAACCAACGTATCAGAATAGATAATAATCCTATTTTTCTTGACAACAACTTTGTCATCAAAATAAACAAAATATCCATCCAAAAACAATTTAGAAACTGAAATCAAGTTCTTTTTAAAACAAGGTACGTAAAGACTATTCCTCAAAACCAAAGTCTTGTTCATATCAAAAGATAAATAAACATCTCCCACTGCAACAACCGCTACTTTCGTAGCGTTGCCCATGTAGATGGTAATCCCATCCTTACATAGTCTCCTGGTTTCCTGGAACCCCTGCAATGAATTGCAGACATGATCAGTGGCTCCCGTATCTACACACCAGGTACGGGTAGATAGCACCGCTAAACATGTTTCAATAACTAGTGAATAAGATGTACCTCAATGTCCAGGTTGCTTGCATGAGAAACACTTGCCCTTTGGCTTTTTCACGCCACCTTGTGGCCCAGCTTGCTTAGGTCCACCCGCTTTCTTTACCGAACCAGCTTGTTTCTTCTTCTTTTTCACTTCGTCTTTCGGCTTAGAAGAAGAAGCATTTTCAGCAATGTAAGCTTGAGAACTTTGACGAACTATCCCTTCTGCTGCTTGGAGTTTTTTCAGAAGTTCTGCTATCGAATACAACCTCTTGTTCATGTTGTAGTTCAGGCGGAACTGCTCAAAACTCTTAGTCAGTGTTTGGAGAACGATATCGACCTGGGTTTCCTCATCGATTTCAGCTCCAAGGACCTTTGTCTCATTCAAATGAGCCATCATCTTGAGGACATGATCTCTTACGGGTGTCCCCTCAGGCATGGTGGTCGTCATTAAGTTTCTCATGGCCTCCTACCTGGCAGCCCGACTCTGGTGTCCGAAGAGTTCCTTGAGATTGAGCATCATGTCATAGGCAGTAGTCATGGCCTGATGCTGATGTTGCAGCACATTTGACATAAAAACCAAAATGTAACACCGCGTCATCTCATCTGTCTTGATCCACTTCCTATAAGCCACTTTCTTCTCTTCACTAGAGTTATCATCAGGCTTTTTAGGACAGACCTTAGAGAGTACAAACTTGTACTTTTCAGCAGTCAAGACAATGTCCAGGTTCAGTTTCCAATCAATATAATTAAGGCCAGTAAGTTTGTTTTCTTTAAGTATTACAACAAAATGATTGAAAGTCATAGATAAATCCTGAGAATCACGTAAATAAACACATAGGTCAAAACATTAGAATTTAAAACAATATTGTTTACCTCAAACAATATAATTAAATTCACCAACACCTCAAATCACCGTGAATTTCACATGCCACGATAGTATGGACGTATACTAATTCAAACATTTGTAAAAGGAGGTTTTACCCATTAATTTCATTATCTTGTCAACCAGAATGATAAACAAAATTAATAGTTGGTTTATCTTCAGCCATACAAATAACAACACTTACTCCGATGGGGAGGATACTATCATATGCACCTAAGTGTATACCATTATTTAATACTAAGTCCATTATCTAGGATTGTATCTCTTTAGATGGAGAAGATTATACGCTCCTAAATAATTTCCTATAATTATCCATAGAGGAAGTTTGATCTAGTGATCCGTAATCAAACTCATCTGATGTGGAAGAATGTACTTAAAGCCAACGTATAAGTTTAAATGCATCACTTACAAACCAGTAATGGAGGCTATGGGACTTATTCAAAATAATCCCTCTCCCACTTAGTTATTTAACATGAGGGATTTTAACATGCATATCATATAAAACACATAACAACATGCATATCATAACAACATATAAGCAAGACAATAAATATGAAAAATAATAAATTCCAACTATTATGGCCTCATCCAGACGGGGATCGACCTCCGAACGCCAATAATTTTTTCTCAACTATTATTAACTATTTCAAGAAAAATTTCTCGATAGATCTAGGGTTTGGCTGCGCCTCCGAACGCCAATCCTTATCGGCCGCGCCTCCGAAAGCCAATCCTCGATCGAACAGGAATCTCAACCGATCAAATTACATATACCAAACCTATACACAATCTAAATCGAACAGATTACATCCATCAAACCTATACAAAATTTAGATCGAACATATTACATCCATCAATCCTATACAGATTCTAGATCAAACAGATAATCAAAACCTACACGACAAACCGCCGTGTTTAAACTATTACAATCATGCACCAACCCAAAAACAAAACAATCTCGACAGGTCTGAGGGTTTAAAACATACATCACATACATACAGGCCATAATAGTTGGATCAAGGACACATGCAACCACAGAGTTATCTTATCGCATGCACTACTACTATCCAACCATATATATAACGTATGAACAACACAAGATCATAAAAGAATTAACCGATCCAATCACACAGAATCGGAAAAACTCAGCTCTGATACCAATTGTTGGAAACGACGGATCGCCGGCCCTATGCAATCGGAATCGGGATCCAAAAAGTATGCACAACGGAAAGAAATCATACCTTTGAAGACAAACAGATCGAAGATAAGACCTCTTGATCTTTTGTTGTATTCCTAGCCCTTTCCTTGGACGTCGTATAGACGATGATCTTCCAAGAACTCAGCGATCTCATCTCTTTTCTCCTTTCACGATTCTGTACCTTTTTCTATGTGTGAGATTAAGAGTGTGTCTTCAGGGAGGCGCTGATTTTAGGGTATATATAGGCTACAACAGGGACCTAGATGAGGAATTAGGGTTGGGCCTCCTGATGGGCTTAGGCGTCCTGTGTTCGGCCCGAACACCCAGCTTAAGTCCATCAATTATAACTCGGTCCACTAAGGAGTTATAATTGAACTACCGCCCCAATCCCATATTACAATATGGGCTCCTTCTTATTATGTGTATGTTTATTTCCCCGTGTTTAAGATATCGAATGTCCGTAAATTAAATAAGTTACTGACAACGTAATTAATTTATATCTAATTTCAAGAGTAGTACCACTCATCTTTATTATCATGCTGGACTAAATCCACCTGCAGGGTTAACATGATAATCCGTATGAGCTCCTCAAGGGGACATCAACATCCTAAATAATTAGGACACGAATTTCTTCTATAATCAACAGCACACCATATAAACAGTGCTATCTCCCAACTCACCGAGCTTATTGATGTATGAATAAATCTCACCCATTGGTAAATTAAAGAAATAAACACTAAGTACACATGCCCGTTATTATATAGGGATTAAGAAGATGCACATCCATAATAACCGAGGTCTTGTTCTTTTATATAGTCAGTACAAATCAAACAACCTCAAATGATCCTGCTCAATACACACAAAATGTACTAGTGTAACTTTATAGTCAAGACAGACTAATACCAAATTACACTACAACCGTTCCAATGGTTTGTCCAAATCCATCTTGGTTGTGAGCTACTATTTATAATCATAAGGAACTGATAGCATGATCTTCTGTGTGGCACCACACACTATGTTATCTATAATATAGATTAATCTGGACAATTTTATTAACATATATAGCAAATATAAAATGCAAACATTTGACCAAAATGATTCTCATATCAAAAAGATGTTCATACAAACGTTAAGCTTATTGTATACATCCTAACATGAGGGACCACTAGTAATCATCAAACTAAACCCTGTCTTGGGAAGAGAGCGACGCGAGCATGTGTGAGCTGAGGAAGCTGCAACAGCAGCTGGAGAAATCGAGGGCACAACAACCAGCGACGACTACGCTAAAGGGATTTCAAGACCCGTTCCACGTGTAGTAGCACCAGATTACAGGAGAGCTGCTCCACCAGCTGAATACATTATCAAGGCTAGACATGAGTATACACCTGATAAAAGAAAAAGAGCCAACCTGGATAATGTAGCCAAGAACGTATTATTTCTCACGCTGGATAAAAGAACATTCAGCAAGGTAAAGAGCTGCAAAAAAACTAAAAAAATATGAGACAAGCTAGGTTTAATATGTGAGGGCAATAAACTTGCCAAAGATAATAGAGTGTCAAAGACTACACAACTGTATGAGCAGTTCACTATAAAGCCTAGAGAGTCACTGGAAGAACTCGACCTGAGATTTACAACCATCGTCAGCGAGCTTGAATCCCTTGGAAAGTTCTATACCCAAAAGAAGAAAAACACAAAAGTGTTGAGAGCTTTACCCTTGGAATGGAAAAGTAAGGAAACCACAATGAAGGTCTCATTAGACCTCAATGCGATGAGTACTTTTGATCTATTCTCAGATATTAAGGCTTTTGAATTCGATATTGATCGAATGAGAAAAGAGATTGAGGTGTTAAGCTCTAAAGTGTCAGCACTTACAGCAAGAGTCAAGGATATAGCTACTGCAGGCTGCAATAAGCAGAAAGAGAAACAGAAAGAAGAGCTTGCTGAAGATGCTGAGGAAGAGATGTCATTTCTTCTGAAGAAGTTCAAAAAGTTCCTAAAAACAAACAAGAGAGGAAATGACTTCAGAAAGAAGACTCAGACCTCAAACAGAAGTCCCTATGTAAGACCAATATCACAGTCAAATACAGGTTCCTCTAACTTGTGTTATAATTGCAGAAAACCTGGACACTTCGCCAGAAATTGCCCCTACCCTCAAGTACATAAGTATATTGAGGATGAGAAGTTGCAGAGAAGAGAAAGGAGGAAGGATGATAAGCAAAAGCTCAAGGCTCTTCTGAGTGAAGCTGAAGCTCTAAAGACAGCAAGCAACTCCAAGAAAGAAGCCAAGAATGATTGTTCATCCGAGAACGATAGCGACAACTCTACCTCCGATGAGGAAGCACCACTGTGTCTCATGGCCAAGGATTGTGAAGATGAAGAAGATGATGAGGTAACTTCACAATCTCTTGATGTTTCAAGTTCTGAAAAACTTAACATAATCCAGTCTTTTAGACAGATCATGAGTGACTTTGAGCATATAAATTTAGCTCATGAAGAACTAAAAGAGGAAAACTAACAACTCAGGAGTGAGCATACTGTACTGAAAGAAAAGGTTTCTGACCTAGAGTACTACAGTACAAAATGCAATAACCTCCAAGCTGAGGTCTCTAAATTCAAGCTGCTAGTCACTAAGCTAGAAGCTGAGAAAACTAGCTTACAAAACACAATTGATGTATATAGCAAATCAACTAGGAAAGCACACGAATGTATCCTAAAGACTCAAAATGCCTACAGAGGAAATGGTCTCGAATACTGTGCTGAAAGTTCTCAGAAAGCAGAAAGCACATCCAATGTTGGAAAGTTTGTTCAAGCTCGAGTATCCCATGCTCAGGAACTCATTCCAATCAATGAAAGCTTGAACAAAGCTAGTATAGTGGATAAGGGAAATAATCCCATGCTACAAATAACAGACAGTAAGTCTGCAGGAACTCTCAGAAAGCAACACAATCAGTATGCTGTAAGTAGGAGGAGAATGCAGCAGTCTCACAGGTTATAGCAAAAGTTCTACCCCTACTATACCAAAGCATACTTGCTTAAATCCAAAGGAGTTCATACTCTAGAAAGGTATAAGGGAGTACATTCCTCTGACAGGAAAGGTAACACTTGAAAATCTCCAGCACACACACATCACAAACAGTATCCTGCAAATGATACTTATAAAAAGAGAACCACCAAGGCTAATGATAAGAAAATTGTCATTAAGCAGGTGTGGGTCCCAAAGAGGACTAACCCTACAGGACCCGTACTTGTATGGGTACCTAAATCTACTTGATTTACTTGCAGGCACAGTTATCATAAAGTAGTGGAGATGTATGGTATATCGATAGCGGCTACTCGTGATATATGACTGGCAACAAAGTAGGATTAAGGGACTTCCAGCCATGCAAAGGTCCTAAAGTTGTCTTCGGAGATGACTCCAAAGGAAGCACCAATGACACAAGAAGCTTAATCAGAAGCAATGCAAGTATCACTAACGTTTCATATGTCAAAGGACTAAAGTATTATCTCCTGAGTATCAGTCAATTCTGTGACAAAGGATATTCAGTGGAGTTCAACCTCAACAAATGTCTAATAAGAGACAACAAGACGAACAAGGTGAAGCTTACTAGAACCAGGAGAGACAACATCTATCTTGCTAATTGAAGCTCAATAGTGCAGCCAACATGCTTTATAGCTAAGAGCACTCTTGAACTAAGTTGGCTATAGCACAAGAAGATAAGTCACCTGAACTTCAAAATAATCAACAAGCTAGCAAGAAAAAACCTGGTGAGAGGTTTACCAGATGTTGCTTATAAGAAACAGAATGTTTGTGGAGCATGTCAGAAGGATAAACAAGTAAGAAGCTCTTTCAAAGAAAAAGTGCAGATATCTTCACACAGGATTTTAGATCTCCTACATATGGATATTTTCGGTCCAGTTGAGCCTGTTATTGTAAGTAGGAAGAAGTATTCCCTCATGATCGTGGATGACTACTCTAGATTTACTTGGACTATCTTTCTGGCCAAGAAATCAGAAACTCAAAACAGGTTGCCAGAATTCATGAAGAGCGTGCAGAATGAGAAGAGCTTAAGTATTGTGAAGATAAGGTCTGATAGGAGAACAAAATTCACAAACAGGTTTATAAAGAAGTATTGTTCAGAGAATGAAATCTATCATGAGTATTCTGCAATAAGAACTCCCCAGCAGAATGGAGTTGCAGAAAGAAGGAATAGGACTTTGAAGAAAGCAGCAATGACTATGATTGTTGATGTTGGTATACTAAAGAGATTTTAGGCTGAAGCAACTAGTACAACATGCTATACTCAGAATAGATGCTTAATCAACAAAGATCATGATAAGACTCCTTATGAAGTTTGGCATGGAGTTACTCCAAACATCTCATACCTACATATCTTTGGATGCAGATACTATATTCTGAACAATAGGAAATAACACCTAAAGACCTTTGATGAAAAATCTGATAAAGGGGTATTTCTAGGATACTTCTCAGTAAGCAAAGCATTTAGGATCTTCAACAAAAAAAGCTTGGTTGTAGAAGAATCAATACATGTGGTGTTTAATGAACCATATTGTGATACTGCTGAGTTAGACAAGCTAAAGGAATATGTATCTCAGATGAAGATCAAGGATCATACAGTAAGATACATTGATAGAGTTCAGTACCTGCAAGAGTGGTTACTGAAAACAGTACACAGGTTACTACATCCGGGAATACAGTAACGTAGGATACTGAACAACAAGCAGAGAAGATACTGCAGTCCAACGGTAACTGCAGTGAGGATACTGCTGATCAACAGGTTACTGCTCAGCAACCAGTTTACAACTTTGAGCCTGATAGGTGATGGGTGTCAAGACAACAAAATAAATTACCTTCTCTGAAATAACAACTAAGTATAACGGCAAGTAGGGTTGATCCTCAGGGAACAGGGATTAATTCACTTGAGTGTGAAAATAGGGGGATTTTGAATATCTACTAATTAAACTAACTACTAAACTATCAAATAAAAATAAGAATCAACTAACAACGAACGATGGAAACAAATAAAAGAGAAAATAATCTTACGAGACTTCGATTCGAGGGTACTGACATTCAATTACATCACTGATCCCGGGCCACAAATATCATCTTACACATTAGATACCTAGAACCGAATAACTCAGAAGGTGAAATTATTAAGTCTATAGTTCTGTTAGTCCCGTTAATTCAATTAGGTAATTATACAATGAAGCAAGGTATAATCGGCTTATTGCTACTAAGTACCAATCCTCCTAGAATCATATGATGAAGCAAAGTATAACACAGAATTCACGGATAACAGTAGTAAAATTTAATTCAAATCGAATTGTCAGATCAATCTAAACTATAATTCACTTTATGAAATAAAATCATAAATCAACAGATACTTGAATTAAAGCAAGAACTTAAATTAAGAACAATGTCTCACAGTGATAACAATCGAATTAAAAAGACCCTTGAATCAGAGAAGGAAAATTAGCCACGCATGCCTTGATTAATCATCTCCATAAAAATATCCAACATTCATCTTAAGAACAGAAAAGAAAAAAGAAAGAAAGAAAGATTAAGAAAACTAGCGTGTATGCGTGCGCTGGAGAGAGTGAGGAGAGAGAAAATCACGTATTGGAAGATATCACGATAAAATAATATCTTTTGGTCTAAGATCTCCTACTCCTAATAAAACTCTATTAATCTAAAAAGATATGTAAAATCTATTACAAAGATATGAGTTTAATTGGATTAAAACTCTTCTTGGACATTCCTCCACCATCAACTCAGTTGGGCCTAATTGATATATCTTTCCCGAGTCCACATCACAGCTTAAGCCCAAAATGCACTCTTTAACTCAATTTTTCTTCAAAGTCCACCAAAATCAATTCCTACAAATTAGAACAATAATTCAATCAATTAGGCACAAAAAAAAAATTAATTGAGGGTAATTATGATGATAAAAATATATAAAAATAATGACACATCAATAGGACATGGCTCAGGAATCACCCAAGAGAGCTTGTGATTGGGGATATCAATGAAGGTGTTAGAACAAGAAGATCAAGACCGTAAGAATCACTGTTCACATGTTTTATATCATAAGTAGAACCCAAGAGTGTGGAAGAAGCTCTTGAAGACAGTAACTGGATTCAGGCCATGCAGAAAGAGCTGAATGGTTTTGAAAAGAATCATGTATGGAGACTAGTTTCAAGGCCTGACCACCAAGGAGTTATTGGAACAAAATGGGTGCTCATGAACAAGTTAGATGAAACCGGTATTGTTGTCAGAAACAAAGCAAGACTAGTGGCTAAAGGATACTGCTAGGAAAAAGACATGGATTTTGATGAGACTTTTACTCTAATTGCAAGGCTTGAAGCAATAAGGATATTTCTAGTCTATGTTGCTCACAAGAACTTCAATGTATATCAGATGGATATGAAGAGTGCATTTCTGAATAGATTTTTATCTGAAGAGGTATATGTGGAACAACCACCGGGTTTTGAGAAACAAGCAGAAGATAAGGTATTCAGATTGGAGAAAGTTTTGTATGGTTTAAAACAAGCACCTAGAGCTTAGTATGATACATTGTCCCTATATCTCTTGGAGAATGGATTTCAGAAAGGGAAAGTAGATAAGACTCTTTTCAGAATACAGGATGGAGACAGTATACTGCTTGTGCAGATATATGTGGATGACATCATCTTTGGATCCACAAACAAAGATTTATGTGAAAAAAATTCAACCCTCATGCAGAAAAAGTTTGAGATGAGCATGATGGGAGAATTAAATTTCTTCTTTGGTCTACAAGTGAAACAGCTAGACAATGAGATTTTCATAAATCAATCCAAGTATACCAAGGAATTGATAAAGAAGTTTGGAATGGAGAATGGATCTTCAGTAAGTATACCAATGGCCATATCTATCAGTCTTGACAAAGATGAAAGTGGAAAAGATATGGAGATAACAAAGTACAGAAGGCTTATTGGATCCCTATTGTATCTTACAGCAAGCAGGTCGGACATAGTGTTTGTAGTTGGAGTATGCGTAAGATTCTAAACAACACCGAATGAGTCATATCTTGCAGCAGTAAAAAGAATTATCAAGTATCTGAAGGGTACTCAAGATGTTGGCTTATGATATCCGAAGAAAAGAGGATTCAGCCTCAAAGGATACTCAGATTCAGACTTTGCAGGATATAAAATTGACAGGAAGAGTACTAGTGGTACATGTCAATTCCTAGGAGGAAGACTAGTTTCTTGGTTCTGCAAGAAGCAAACATCCATAGCAACGTCGACTGCTGAAGCAGAGTATGTAGCTGCAGGAAGCTGTTGTGCTCAAATCCTCTGGATACAGCAACAACTCAAGAATTATGGGATTATAGAAAAAAAACTCTCATTTTGTGTGATAATACTAATGTCATTGCTATAACACACAATCCTGTCTTTCACTCAAGGACAAAGAACATTGATGTGAGACATCATTTTATAAGACATCATGTGGAGAAAAAAGATATTGTGCTTGAGAAAGTGCATATGGATATACAGTTAGCAGATATATTCACAAAACCTCTTTGTGAATCAAGGTTTTCTATGCTAAGGAATGAGCTTGGGATAATCAAGCTTTGAAGTATAAGAAGAGATAAGTTCTTTCAGTAAGGGAGAACTTATGCAGTATTTCATCTTTCAGCATTGAGATATTCAGTATTCTTGGATACAGCTGAACAGTATTCATCAATAGTATTCTATTTCAGAATACAACAAGTTGAGTACAGGTTATTACAACAGGTTACTGGAACAGGTTACTACAGGCAGAAAACATCATTTATTAGAGATAACATTTAAGAAGCCATGCAACCTCGTATTAGAAATAGTTACCTTATCGCTAATCATTCTAAACGATAAATCGGCAACTACATTTAATGCAAAACCACTTTTTCAGAGAAGTCGAATGGGCACAGTTTATCTTTTGACATGATCTTTTTGGGATTTTACAGATTTGTCCCTTCGCCTTTTTATCTCAACCGTCAGATCGCGCACCTCTCTCTTACGTCATTTGATCTGGACCGTTGATCTAATTCAAATACATGTTTGAATATATAATTGATCAAAACCTATCTCTATCTTCTCTACGCTACACACTTATCATTTTCAAGATTTACCAACTGACAGTTTACATTCAAGAACTCTTTATGCTCTCTATAAGTTTTTCTTACTGATCTTTCTGAAATCATCAATAGCTGTCACAAGAAAAACCAAGGTTCTAGAGGGAAGACTAGTGAACACTAACGTGTTGCTAGGGGAAGAATTACCATTCAACAGGATCTCATCTTTGAGGTCTGGAGCCATGTATGCAAGAGCAAGATCTATGGCTCCTCACCACCACCTACAACGGGTTCTCTACCCGGTCTGTAGAAAAATTCTATGCATATGCTGAGTTGTCTAAGAGCTTAGAAACTATCATCTTCAAGATGGTTGCTGACAGTAAAGTCTGGTACACCCTGTCGACTAGAGACATTATTGAGACCTTCGACATCTCCGATGAAGGTACGACATTTTCTGACCTGGAAACCTATTGTTCAGGTTATTTGGAGGAAAGAGTGATGAGGACTTTTGGAAAGAAGAAGCTCAAGCCTGAATTTAAGTTTCTGCATGACATCTGTGCTTACACTATTGAGGGCAGATGTGGAAGTTTTGACAAGTGCACCGATTTTTTGATGCGGTTAATGACTGTGATTGTTCGAGAAGAAGTAGTCAACTGGGCACAATTCCTCTTTCGGATGATTTGGGAAGAGGCCTCATAAGATACGATCAAGAGAAACTTTGGAATTATCATCTTCTCTATCCTCTACAAGAAAGACATCCCACTAAAGAGACCAGTGTCAATTGCTCATAGCTGGTTCCTAGGAGTGAAGAAATAATATACTAAGAAGAATGGTAAGGAGATGGCCCAGCACCCAAAAAAAAGAAGGTTGCTGCAAAACATAAGCTTGCAGAAAGTGACTCGGATGATGCAACATGGAAAACTGCTGACTCGGCTTCTGGCGATGAGGATGACTGATAATAGTGATAAGCCTGCCAAGAAACCGGTTATGGAGGCTGAAGAACTGGAGGCTTTCTGCAGGATTCAAACACAGTAAGCTATTGAGGAATCAGCAAGCAGGATTCAGGAATAAGAAGCTGTTCTGGAATCAGTAAGCAAATACAGAGTAGGAAGCTGGCGCAAGATAGTAAGCAGTTGTTGCAACCTGAGCAGTAAATTGTAAGTTTATCTTAACTTATTTATTGCAGTACGAGGATGTAATGAATGCAGTATAAGATTTCTATATTATCAAAGTATTCGATAGATGGAAGTTAGCACCTGACCAATGAGGTGATATCATCTGGACCGCAGACCTGAAAAAACACTGTTACCGAGGAGTAGTGCCATTAATGCCGAGTCTAGTAGGACATGTCTTATTTCCTAGTTTCTCCAGGTGCATTAAATGCAAAGATCATGAAGATCAAGATTTGAATTTCTACAAGGAGTGTATCTCTCTTCAATGGATACATTCTCTATAAGTATAAATAGAAGGTGAAGTCGACTGGAGAAGACTACTGAACAACTGAAGCAATTTTCAAGCTATTATATTTCTCAAATAAATGCAAGTTTTCTTTGTTCAGTCACTCAACCTTCAAGAAGCTGTCGAGCCCAAGATTTTGAGTTTACAAAGATCTTAAGGCTATCTTCGAGAGCACAAGTTGAAGACCATATACTTTTAACCATTTACTGTGTGCTAGGTTGTTTTAGTTGGTGTCCTTAGTGGGAAGGATTTAGATCCTCACTAAGTGTTTAGTCTTTGTGTAAGGTTGTTTACTCTGTGTGAGTATTTTTACCCTGTGTGGGAATAGCCTAGGAATTTTACTGATTCTAGTAGGTTTGGCTCGTTAGGAAGACGATTGTAAAGTTGAGACTTGTAAACCAATCTGACCTAGTGGAGTTCCTCCTGTGTAAAGGAGAATAGTGGACGTAGAAGAATTACACCACCTTCGAACCATTATAAACATTTGTGTATTTATCGTTTTATATTTACTTGTTGCATATCTCTCTATTTACCTTGCTCATACTGCTAAAAGGTTTCTGTTAAAATCATACTTGTGAAAAGAAAACTGTTTTTCAAAAGAAACTCTATCTTTGATTTCCGCTGCATACTGTGATAATTGAGACAGTAAGCTGAACGAGCATTCTATCAGCTTACTAAATCGAGAGAGTTATTGCATTCTCTGTAGAATTCAGCAACCTGTTTACAGAATAATTTTAAAACGCAAAATTTGATAGAGGTTCATTCACCCCCTGGACCTCTGATCACTTGGGACCAACACATATCATTATGAATAATCACATTACTTTAATTTCTAAATCAGAAAAAGAATCTAAAAAATCAACATCATTTTCAAAAACCATTTCAGCTTCATTTGAACAATCAGAAATTTCAATTTTTGAGGATTCACCTTCTTTAATAGGAGTTTTATAGTCTTCAGTCAAACAATCAATACCTGACCAAAGAGGACCAGTATAGCCTAAACCAGATGTACCAAATTTATGCATTTTCAAAATATCATCTACTTTAGATGTACCTGTGTTCAGTCGATTTAAAACTCCTAGATTTTTATTATGATCAAACCTCAAAATCTCCATTTCTTCGTCTCTTTGTGTAAGAAGAATTTCCAAATGTATCACTTTGTTCTTCAACTCCTCGTTTTCTACAATCAATCGTTGATTCTCAAGTACATTCTTGATCAAGTCATCATGTACTTCCCTGTAAGAAGTTTGCAGATTATTAATGTATTCAGTATTATTAATAAATGAAGAATTTTCTAAATTATGCAAAGAGATAAAATTTTGTGGGAGAAATTGATTTTCTGTATCTGAAGAAGATGTTGGAATATCTAGAACAACACTTTGTGACACATCTTCCATATTAACAAAAAGTGCTCTTTGTTGATCTGCTTCATCATTCTCATCTTCATCTTCCAATTTAGAATCACTCAGAGTAACAGTCATGTTCATAGTATGTTTCATGATTGTATTTGCACATTGATCAGCAAAATGTCCAAAACCACTACACGCTCGACATTGAACATTTGAAAAATCCCCAGGATAGTGTAATTTGTTTCCTCCTCTTAAGTATTCTCCTCTTGGATATCCACCTCTTGAAAAACTGCTTGAACTTCCTTGAAATTTTGTAACTATTTTTGCCAGCCTTTGCAGAGTTTTGATCAACATCTTTCTTCAAAGGATTGAAAGGTTTCTTTGAAAAATCCTTTTTCTTCTTGGACAAGAACTTGTGATATTTTCTTGTAAGAAAAGCAATTGAATCTTTTTCATCCTCTTTATCAAATTCTTCATCCCCATCCCTACAGAAGTACATTTTGAAAAATCTCCATCCCATTCAGGACAGATCCCCACAAGGAACGAAAAATCCCCATCCATTGGCATCCCTATTAGAGTGCTAGTTATTTCTGAGTGTATAGCCCTTAAATATCAAATTATGAGGTGTGCACATCAAAATTAAAGTCATCACTTCCAATTCCTATTAGCTTTTGAGATTCAAATTACATTATGTTCTCAAAATTTAGGCAACAACGAAAAAATGGCTAGAAATAATAATTTGTTTTAAACTTCATAATTAGTAGCTAATATAATATGGATCACAATATATATTTAATATTTTTCTTTGCTAAATTGAATAATTGAAGTGTATGTACAAGTATGTTTACAAAGGTCGTGGTACTTAATATAACCCAAAATCATGGTAAGAATTTAATCGATGAAATCAAACAGTTCCAAGAAGTAAGATTTGTATCGACTCTTGGTAATGGAGAATTTTTAAATTCAATATAAATGAGATTTACCCTGCAGTTTTCAACTTACAACTTCACCTGACAAACAAACATTTTGTCACCTTTTGGAATAATTAGAATTTTGAAAAATCAATAGCAAAAGATTATGCTTCCAAGATGATGCTCACAAAATATATTTAATCGTGAGCTCAATGTGAAAATGCCATAAAAATATCTATACACAGAATATATTTAATCGTGAGCTCAATGTGAAAATGCCATAAAATATCTATACAAAGAGTTTCCAGAGCATTATGTGTGGGATAGACAATACAAATATTGGAGATAAAGGAAAAAGGGAGATGTGATTGGACATATTAGTGCAAAACACATCGAGACCTAAAGATGATGGAAATACAATATGTAAAAAGTGTCAAGATGATTCAATGCAAACAACTCCAAAGTAAAATTTCCAAATAATAAATCTCAGAAAATGATTAATTACATGCAACAATACTTATATAAATTCATGATTGCAGATATATAGTTCAACTAAGGGTGAAACAAAAACATGTTGAAGCAACAATAAGGATTTTTGGTGACACGCGTCAATATATATCGGATGATCTATAGAAGACTACATAAAGTCTATTGAGAAGGTATCAAAATTTCTTTAATGCAAATGATTTCAAAAGCAAATAACAAATGTAGGGCCAACACACATCCGAAAACTACGGATTGTTCAACTTACAAGGAACAAGTGATATCCGTTTTCTAATGGTGCTTAATTAATATGGTACAAAAATAGAAGATTGAAGATTGAATGCAATAGTTGAAGTCTTAGAAAAGATAAAACTCGTGAAGATAAAAGAGGAGAAAATAAATAATACTACCACAACAATCGAAGATTAAACAAAGAAAAAAAAGAAGTATTAGAAAGACAAAAAATAAGAAATACATGCACATCTCTAGCGACGAGGAGGAAAACACACTTAAAGTTTTATTAGACAAACCACGAAAAAACAAAAGTAAGAGTACTAATATACAAAAGGAGATCAAGAAAGAAAAGATATAATTATGAGTTAATATTTTTTATCTTTCGTTTCAGAATTTCAAAAATTATTATTATTTTGATTTTTTTTTTCTAAATTTTGATTTATTAGGAATAAATCGGATTTTTTAATCTAATGCAATAAAAAAAAATTCTATTTTCTAATAACACTCAAACCTATATTCTTGATTTATTGAGGTTTACATTGTATTACACTTAATCGTAATACACTTCAAAAATAACTAAAAACCAATAAATGATGGAAAAAACTACGAGATCAAATAACCAAATACAAAACAAAAAATTATAATAACAAAACAATTCACTCTCCACATATAACTCATGCGTTCAATACTTTATATATATATATATATATATATATATATATATATATTAATAAGATTATGAGACAGTTTCACTTATTGTGTTAGAAATCCTCGTTACATCCATGTTTTGGAAGTATTTGAGTAGATAAGACAGAGAGACTAAATTGGCACTCATTTACCCTTTCGACAATTTTCAAAGACCTTTGAACGATTTTTTTTTTTTTACATATTAGTTTTCAATTTTAAACCCAATTTTTAAAATTTCTCAAAAAGAGACTCAATTTTACATTTTTTCTCAATTTAAGACTTGAAATCTAGAATGTATTCTCAATTCAAGTTCCATTTTTATTTACTTTTTATTTATATTTATACATTTATTTATATTTCAGTTTAGAAAAATGAAGCCAAGTTAGTGTAATTTTTTAACGATCTTCATCGGTTTATATTAATTTATATAAAAATAAAAGAAAAAAAGAAAAAATAATAATAAATTCAATTCATAAAATATAATTTAATTAAATTGATTAATATTAAAATTGATTTTCTATACTTTTATTCATAAAATTAAGAAAATAAAGGACTCTTAAATTTATGAATTGCATTAATTATATGTATATATATATAAATTAATACTAGTCGGATGAAGATCGTTTTAAAATTGCACTAACTTGTCTTAATTTATCAAAAATATAAATATATAGTGAAATATAAATACATAATAAATAATTTAAAAAAGAAAAAGAAAATAAAAATAGAATTTTGTCTTGAATTGAGAACTCAATCTATTTTTCAAGTTTTAAATTTGAGAAAAAATGTTCAACCCAATTACCCACCACTCAAACCCTACAATTCACATGTTGTTTATGAGTGATGGGGCTCCGTCTCACAGAAATTATCCGTGAGACCGTCTCACATGAATTTTTTTGTTTTTGTTTTTTTTTTTTTTTTTGGATTCCTACTCAAACGACCGAGACTTATTCTCTATCTCTTTTTGAAAAATTCACATAGCTCATACTTAAGGCAATTAAATCTTCATTATTGTCAATGGACCTTTTCAAGCTATTTTCAATCAATAACCACATATAAATTTAATTACTAGAACGCGACATAGTCTAGTCTAAACTTTCTCCCTTTAATCTATTGTTAAAACATCAGTTGATTTATTCAACACACATTATAGTGGTTGAACGCTTAAACTACACAGCGTAGACTGCATACTATATATATACGTCGTTGGTTCATTCATTTATCTTACCAACAATCCTTTCTTTCCCAATCATCACATAATCATGGCTTATTACATGATCTTTCTCACATTAGCATGTCTCATAAATCTTCAAACAATAGTAAGATCAGAAACATATATTGTCCATGTAGATCTCCCTTCCACCCCGATTCTTAGCAATCTCATGGACGATTTGCAAGGATTGTATCGAACATTTTTGCCACCAACCTTATCGAGCTCATCGGAAAACGAGCCTCGAATCATCCACTCCTACCACAATGTATTCAAGGGCTTCGCGGCCACATTAACCCCAGAGCAAGTGAAAGCGATGGAAAAGATGTCGGGCTTCATCTCGGCCCGGCCCGAGAAAATGCTACCCCTCCACACGACCCACACCCCCAATTTCTTGGGACTGAACCAGAACACAGGATTGTGGAGGGATAGCAATTACGGCAAAGGTGTTGTCATTGCCGTGCTGGATACGGGCATAAACCCGAACCACCCCTCGTTCAACGACGAGGGGATGCCTCCCCCGCCCGCCACTTGGAAGGGAAGGTGCGATTTCAACACGAGCGCGTGTAACAACAAGCTCATCGGGGCGAGGTATTTCACCGTGGGCAACGGTACGCCATACGATGAAACCGGACATGGGACCCACACTGCGAGCACTGCAGCCGGGAATTTCGTGAGAGGGGCCAACGTATTCGGTAATGCCAATGGAACTGCAGCTGGAATCGCACCTCTGGCTCATATAGCAGTGTACAAAGTGTGTGCTGCTAGTTGCTCGGAGAGCGACGTATTGGCTGCAATGGATGCTGCAATCGACGATGGCGTCGACGTAATTTCACTCTCTCTTAGCTGGCCTGTGGGTATAAATTTCCATGATGACCCCGTTGCTTTGGCGGCTTTTAGCGCAATGGAAAAGGGTATTTTCGTCAGCGCATCAGCTGGAAACACCGGCCCGTTTGCTCAGACGGTTAAGAATGGTGCTCCATGGCTTCTTACGGTGGGGGCTAGCTCCATCGACAGGAAACTCGGGGCAAACGCAGTGCTTGGAAACGATGTCGTATTGGAAGGTGAATCGAGCTTTCAGCCTCGTGATTTTCCATCGACTCTCTTGCCTCTTGTTTATCCAAGGATGATGAATTCTAGCAACAATATAACTTGCTCGTTAGCATCCTTGAGAAACATCGACGTACAGGGCAAAATCGTGCTGTGTGAAGCCGACGGACAGACAGGCCCGATATCTAAAGGCCGGGCCGTCAGAAACGCTGGCGGCGCTGCCATGATTCTCATCAACCGGCAGCCTGAAGGCTACACCACATCTTCCAGTTCTCACGTTCTTCCAGCCACGCATCTCAGCTACGCAGACGGGCTGAAAATCAAAGCCTATTTGAACTCGACAACATCTCCACAAGCCACAATCTCCTTCAAAGGGACCATAATCGGCGACAAACGCGCACCAGCAGTGACATCGTTTTCCTCCCGGGGGCCGAACTGGGCCAGCCCCGGAATCCTAAAGCCCGACATAATCGGGCCGGGCCACAACATCCTGGCTGCCTGGCCTATCTCAGTGGAAAACAACACCAACACAACATCCAACTTCAACATCATATCAGGAACCTCCATGTCCTGTCCCCATCTCAGCGGCGTCGCTGCATTGCTGAAAAATGCGCATCCTGATTGGTCGCCAGCTGCAATCAAGTCAGCAATCATGACCACGGCAGATAGAGTAAACCTGGCTGGAAATCCCATCGAAGACGAAACTCAAGGGCCTGCAGGGCTTTTCGCCACAGGATCGGGACATGTCAATGTGTTAAAATCCACGAATCCAGGGCTAGTTTACGACATCCATTCCGAGGATTACTTGCCTTATCTCTGTGGACTGAACTACACAGACAAAGAGATCGAAATAATCATGAACCGACCTGTCAATTGCTCAGGAGTTTCGAGCATATCCGAAGCTGAGCTCAACTATCCTTCATTTTCCATCTTTCTTGGAAATTCTTCTCAGACGTATAACAGAACAGTTACCAATGTTGGTGAGTCGAATTCAGTTTTCGCAGTTGAAGTTACTGGATTTCAGGGTGTCGAGGTGAGGATCGAACCAAGTACTCTCCGCTTTACGGGGCTTAACCAGAAATTAACATACCAAACAACATTTAGTAGATCGAGCAATGGTGGTAGTAGATCCATAACTGAAGGATTCTTCACATGGACTTCTACTAAGCATTCTGTTAGAACTCCTGCTGTTGTTACATTTCAATGACAGCCTCACAATCTTGGTTCTCAAGGTCATATCATTGATTACAGTGAAAGTATCCAATTTTTTTTAGCAGCTTGTATGAATATGGTTTGTTTTATACTATTTTTACAGTTTTTTTTTTTTTCTCTCTCTCTATTTTTTTTCAAGTACCCGTGTAGCTTATATACTTTATACAAGAACAAATGGCCAAGGAGCACTAAATCTTACAAGTACCATTTTTTTTCCACCAGACTGAAGTTGTTATACTTATATAGTGCAAAAAAATTATGGGTTACAACTTGCAACTTGTAAGAGACTTTGGCCCAACGATTTTTTAAGTCTTCGATTTTATAAAAGGAAAATACAAGGACTAAAATATCCGTATCTACGGATATATCGGTACCCTGATTTTACGGAAAAAATTTAAAAAATTTGTAAAAAAAATTGACAAATATATCTAGTACTTTACATAATATTATAAGAAACATTAATACATATATTGAACTTAAAACTACAAATAAAATGATAAATTTACAATAAATATAAAGATACACTAATATTATATACATCATAATCCATTTATTAAATTTCAAAAAAATAAACTAAATGTAATTAAATTATTAGAGAAACCTAAATACAAGTGTACTAATTATTGTAAATAATTTAATTAAATTTATATAAAGTAATTGTTTACTCCACTTATAGATAAAAATATAGATATATAAAAATTAAAGAGAGGGATAAATAACTCAATTTTAAACGATATCCTTCAAATACATCATAAAAAGAAAAAAAAGAAAAAAAGCAAAACAAGAAAAAAGGAAAAGAAAAAAGAAATTAAAAAAGAAAAAAGCAATCAGCGTGAACAGTATCAGGCGCGTGGCCTGCACGCTCTGAAAAATATCGCGATATTTTCGTTAAAAACGATATATTCGCGAAATATCGAGAAATATCGCGATATTTTGGTCGATTTTTTTAACACCCTTATTTTATATCGACCCCTTCATTTTCGCGATATTTCGGCGATATTTCACCGAAATATCGCGATATTTTAGACCTTGGGAAAATATCGCGATATTTTAGACCTTGGGAAAATACGTAAATATATACCTAACCTTTAACCTTTAGGCTGCTTTTTTTTTTTTTCTTTGAGCTCTTGACTTTTGAGCACGGGTATGCTTGGTTAGAAATCAATCATCTGCTTTTTGGATTTCAATATCTCCAAATAAGTTTGTTTTGGTACTAAATCTCCACACAATCTTATCCTATTATTACTATCTATATGTCCTACAAAAACATATTTTGTAACCTATTTATTATCTAAAGCATATTATCTCACAATACACTTATCAACACTTTGTCTGTTGTCTTTCCCAAAAATTGAGCGTTGTCGTAACCAGCGTTGTAAAAAATTGGCGCTAATAGACAACGTACTAAAAGCGTTGTCTTTTCTAGAATTTGCGCTGATAGACAACGTACTAAAAGCGTTGTCTTTTCTAGATACGATAATGCATAAAAAACTATTGCACGAAAGCGTTGTCTTTTTTTAATTAACTATTAAATAGGACGTCGACGTCATCATAGCGCTGACACTAATTAACTATTAAATAGGACGCTGACGTCATCATAGTGCTGACACGTATTAAATAGGACGCTGACGTCATCATAGTGCTGACACGTCATCAACGATAACACGTTGTCTTTTTTTAATTAACTATTAAATAGGACGCTTGATGTAATCATAACGCTGACACGTCATCATCATAGTGCTGACACATCATCATGTCAAATATTGCGCGTTGTCTGGGATTCGAACCCGGGGTGACAAGGTGGTACTCTAACCAGTCATCAACGATGACACATCATCATAGCGCTGACACGTCATCATATTCGAATTCGGGTGACAAGGTGGTACTCTAACCAGTCATCAACGATGACACATCATAATGCAACATCATAGTGCTGACACATCATCATGTCAAATACTCGTTGTCTGGGATTCGAACCCGAGTGACAAGGTGGTACTCTAACCACTAGACCACTGGTGCTTTATTTAATAATATTCTACATGTATTTGTTTTATTTCAATTTTTGATATTTTTCAATTTTCTATTACTTATTAATATAAGTCATTGATTTCCAATTATGATATATTATTGTATTTAACTCGATTTCAATGGTCAACATATGAATGTTCAAAACCCAAAATGTTAATGCACTCACGATACAAAATATAAATGTGACTGAATTAAAATATTATTCTTTACTTTAATTTGTTGGACTATTTGGCATATTGCGTACATAGATTTATTCAATACCTAAAATATTATTGAAGAATCACAATATTATTTGTATTTTTAATATATTTTAAAAGGTTAACAATATATGTATATATATAATTGGAAGATTAATGACTAATTAATATGTTTAGTAATGTTTCATCTAATTTTATTTTAAGACAATTATAAAATATACTAGTGCATATTTTTTATATATTTTATAAAAATACTATTTTTATAAAATTATGAGTTTGTTCATATAAGATAATATTAATGCAAATAATATAAGATAACATCATAAAATAATTAAATTTTTCAAATTTAATTTAATTAAAAAACAATTAATATTATGAAAAGGTGCACAATTAACACAACACATAAAAAAACATTGCATAATGGGTTGTCTTTTTTTAAAAAAATCAACTAAAAGACAACGCATAAAGAGCATTGCATAAAAGGGTTGTCTTTTTTTTTTAAAATCCGCTGAAAGACAACGCATAAAGAGCGTTGTATAAAAGGGTTGTCTTTTTTAAAAAAAATCCGCTGAAAGACAACCCTTTGAAAAAACCGTTGCACAAAAGCGTTGTCTTTTTTTAAAAAAATCTGCTGAAAGACAACCCTATGTAAAAAGCGTTGTCTTTCAGTGCATTTTTTGAAAAAAGACAACGTTTTTCGGAAAAAGGGTTGTTAATTTCAGAAAGACAACACAAAGCGTTGTCTTTTAAGGGGGATTGTTGGCCATTTTTCATGTAGTGGAAACTCACTTTTTCACAATAAAATATTATATCAACACACATTTTTCAGCATTAATTTGTTATTTACAGTATAGTCATACTTAGTGGTGCCCCCGGTTTGGCAAAAATCGGAACCGGCCGGTTCGAAACCAGGGGTCAACGGTTCGGGGAACCGTTGACCGGTTCCAAACCGAAACCATGAACCAATTTCATCCGGTTCGGTTCTGATTTCGTATTTGAAGAATCGTGAACCGGCGGTTAAACCGGCAGTTGGAACCGCCGGTTCCGGATTTTTAATTTTTTGTTTTTGAAAAATTGTGAAAATGACACGTGTCCGCCAGAAAATGACACATGTCGCCGCAGCTCCGGCGAAAAGTAGTCGTTGTCGTTGGACTCCGGTGAATACTAGTCATTGTCGCCGGAACAGCCGGTTGACCAGCAGTTCACGCAAATTTTTTTTTTTTTATCTGCCACGTGTAAGGCCCGGATCGCTCGACCGTTGGAGATCAACGGTTGAGATTTGTTGACCGCTGCAAACCGACGGTTCAAACCATTCAGATCTTTTTTTTTTTTTGGCAAAATTTTCTATAAATACCCCCTCCTCCAATTCATTTCTCACACCATTCTTCCAATTCTCTCTAATTCTCTCTCAATTCTCTCTCAATTCTCAAGTTTCAATTCAACTTTTGTGCTAAATTTCAATTTCAATTCTATTCTATTTCGATCAAAAATGTCTCGAAGAGGTTCTTCTTCCACCGGTTCTTCCCGTGGTAAAGGAAAGGAGCCTATGCCACCACCACAAGATGTTCAACTCGATGAAATTATCGATCAATACACTCCTCACTCTCATTGGAGTGAGAAGTATGCAAATTTGGAGGAAGCTCTCGGAGCTAATACCGCCACCCGCCTTTGCCGAGCAAGAAGAGCAAGAGGAGGAGGCGAGGAGGCCAACTCAAGAGAGTGAAACACATAGTGGCTCTCGAACTCCTTCGACACTTCGAAGTGATATTTTTTCCATACATTTTAAAAAGGAGAAAGTATCAAATTCGAACGTGGACTACGCGATGACGTGCAACTATTGTGGAAAGAGCTACAAATTCAAGCACGGAAGGGGCTATGGAACGTTCTACAACCATTTGATAAAGAAGCATCCGGACAAGATGGGTAGTGACCGCTCTCAAACCCATCTTCCTCGACAAACCGGTTCCAGTTTGGGAACCGATGGTAATAACTCTTCTTTCTTTTTTAAATTTAGTCAATTACTTCATAGGAAAGGAGTAGCCGAATTAGTTGCAAAAAAACATCTTTCTTTTCAATTTCCAATGAATGATGATTTTGAAGAACATACTAGTGTTTATTTACAATCCGCTAGTAGAAAAATTTCTAGGAATACCATTACACGTGACGTAGAAAAAATTTATGGCGAATATAAATATACTTTAATTTAAGAATTAAAAAATTTAACACAACGAGTATCTATTTGTTGTGATGTGTGGAAAGATCCTTATCAAATGCATGATTATTTAGGAGTAACATGTCATTGGATAGATGATGCATGGAATATGCAAAAACGATTAATTGCATATGCCGAATTTGATGAAAAACATTCTTCCATAGCAATTGCTAGAAAAATAATAAAAATTTGTAATGATTATGATATAGTTACAAAAAAAAATTCGGTTGGTTTTGATAATGTCGCTCCTAACACCGCTAGTATGCCTACGTTAATAGAATTTTGTAAGCCTCCAATAAATGGTAAGATTTTTCATATTCGTTGTGTACCCCATTGTTTGAATTTATGTGTGCAAGATGGTCTAGATGCTTTAAATGATCAAATTAAACCTATTAAGGATGCAATTCATGAAATTGCTAAATCAACAGTATGTCATAAAAAATGGGCCTGATTTTGTAAAAATAATGGAATGAAAGTTAAGAAATTTGTGATTGACGTAAAACATAGATGAAATTCAACTTATTTTATGCTTCAAGATTCTTATAATTATAAAGAATTGCTAATTGAATTTTTTGAAGAAAACCCCTATGAAAATATATATTTGTATAACAACTCTTGGGATGCATGTATTAATTTAATTCAACTATTAAAATTTTTTGAAGAAGCCACTAGAGAATTAAGTGGCACTTATTATCCTACTTCTCCATTAGCCTTAGATCATTGTGTCAAAATTGCTTTAATTTTGAATGCATATTCTAAATGTCCTATTTTAGGTGATACTATTATATCCATGAAAGTAAAATGGTGTAAATATTTTTTCGAAATTCCCGATTTATTTTTAATAGCTAAATTATTTTCAACTTTGTGTGAATTATTTAAAGAATATAAAACATCATTAGGGGATGATTGTGGGGATGATTTAGGTGCTCAAAATGTAGATAGTAGTAGTTCTTCACAATATCCATATAATGTTAGTGGTCTTAGAGCATTTTATGATTTTTATGATAACCGAACACAAAAACGAGCTAGGGGGTCTAATCCCACACAAGAATTAGATACATATTTAAGTTGTACATTTGAATTTATTTCTTTTGAAAACTCTATGGATCTTTTGAAGTGGTGGTCAAAAAGGATTATCACTTATCCTATTTTAAGTAGTATTGTAAATGAGATCTTTGCAAGTCCCGCCTCCAACGCCTCCGTCGAGTGCGCCTTCTCCAAAGGACGACATATGTTGAATTCAAGAAGGGCAAAATTGACCGTAGAGAATGTTCAACACATTACTCTACTTGAAGATTGACTTCGAGCCAAGAAACGTCAACAACATCTAGATTTAACGGTCTTAGATGAAGATGGTGCAGACGAGTATGGCTACGATTCCAACACATCCTCCTCTGTCGGGACCAACTAAGAAGGTAAGTTTGCGAGGTAAGAGAACTACGTGAACTTTGATTCCTTAATTCAATTTAGGGATACGTAGACAATTTCATTCTAAATTTTAAATTCACTTTCAAACTTAGAATGAAACTCAAGCTCTTTCAAAATTTCTTTTCTTTTCTTTCATGTATTAAAAAAAATTAAGTAAAATTTATTTTCTTTTCTTTCATGTATTAAAAAAAATTAAGGACTTAATTGAAATGAGCAAAGAATGTTGTGTAATAGATGATGTGTCTCAAAGAAAGGAGGACATAATAAGGCGTGCATCATTGCACGTCTTATTATGTCCTCCTTTCTTTGAGACACATCATATGCACGTCTTATTATGTCCTCCTTTCTTTGAGACACATCATCTATTACACAACATTTTTTGCTCATTTCAATTAAGTCCTTAATTTTTTTTTAATTAAAACTTAGAAGTCTGTAAGTTGTAATTTTTGGATATTTATACAAAGTTGTTTATTTTTTAATATAGATAGTTTGTTTTATATTGTCATATTGTATGATCGTAAAAATTTGAGTTAAACCATAAATGGAAAAATAAAAAAATTTAAAAAAAAAAAACCGGATAAACCGGCGGTTACGGTTCAATCGCCGGTTACAAACCGGAACCAGAACCGAACATACCCCGATTTGGTTCCAATTAGACCCTTCTTGGTTGGCCAAACCGCCGGTTCGGTTAAACCGGACACCACTAGTCATACTCTACAACGTTCTCAAACAAACATACATTTTTTACTATTTATCTTTACTTCAAAAATCTAGATTTCAAAAATTAGGATTTTCTCAGACCTACATAATCTATATCCAAACATATAAATGAATATATACAAATTTTGATAAATTCAATAAAAATGTTTGTATTCACTTGTCAAATTAAATTAAATTAAAAATTAAGAATATAAAGATTTTTTTTTTTTGATAATGTCAACAGTATACATGAATCATTATTTATCATTGGTATTTGTAATTTTGTTGGATTCGTGTTCAGTAAAATGTTGGTTTTAAATGAACCATAGTTAAATTAAAAATTAAGCATATAAAAAAACTGATAAACTATTTATCCTATATACTATTGTCATAAAATAATACATTAGTAATATGACTAATCTAATACTATTATGAAAGTGTCTGCCAATTCTTGTAATGTTTATAATATCCTGAATGAGTTTTTAAAAATTGAGGGTAATTAAGTAATTTTATAAAATTTAGATAAGTACAACAAAAAATAAATATAAATAAGAAACTTAATACCACTAGAAATCTTTATATATATAAATGTAAGACCACATGTGTCAAATGTCAAACATACAATTTTTCATGTTAATTTTTTTTAATTTTGTAAATTGAATTTATAATAACTAGAATTTTAAAATTAATATAATTATTTATGATATCAACTTAATTATGTTGATAATATATATTAGTAAATAATATATTTCATTAAATTTGTTAAAACAACACATGCTAGACTTGAATTATATAAATAATTTATAATTTTTTTTTTAATTTAAAACTATTAGAGAAAATTATATTTTAAAATTTTGTATATATAAAAGTAAAACCATATGTGTCAAATGTCAAACATACAATTTTTTAAATTAATTATTTTTAATTTTATAAATTAAAATTATAATAACTAGAATTTTAAAGCTAATTAATGTGGCTATTTATGATATCAATTTAATTATGTTGCTAATATACATTAGTAAATAATATACGAAATTTAATTAAATTTGTTAAAACAACACATGCTAGACTTCAATTATATAAATAAGTTTTAAATTTTAATTTTGTTTAATTTAAAACTATTAGAGAAAAATATATTTTAAAAAATTAAATAATGTATTAGTTGCATACTCATAAAATATACTTAAGTATTAATTATTTTGTTAGTGAAAGATAATACTTAAGGTATTATTTGTTTAATGTAAAATTATTAATCATATAATTTAAAGGTATTACTCATACACTCAAAAGTATCAGTGTATTGTTGGGTGTAAGTTTACAATCTTAAAACTTATTTTATAATTTATTGAATGTAAGGTATCACGCATATAACTTAAGGTATTTCTCATATAATGTAAATGTATTAATCATATACTTTAGAGTGTAATTTAAAATCTTAAAATTAAAATTCTTGATTTTCATCATCTTCTTTCTCAACAATTCTGCAAATAATTTCATGATGAGTAGGTCTTATGTGAGACCATCTCACGGATCTTGTTGTCCGAGATGGGTCAACCCATAACTCACACTTAACAATTCATATAAAAATTTGTAAAAATAGGTTCAATTCATGGGTAATTAGGATCCGTCTCACGGAAAATATTCGTGAGACCGTCTCACATGAGTTTTTGTGTTTCATGAAATCAAAGGAATTGGAGACGAATGACATAGCCGCCTGAATAATCAATACCCACAATGAAACAATTAATCTATGAAGATAAAAATAAAAGAAAGAGAAAGAAGATGAGATCAAGAAGTAGAAATCACAAATCTAAAATCATGATTAAAAAAAATCATAAACATGAAATCATTAGTTGAAGAAAGAGGAGAAGAAGATGAAATTCGAAAATTGGTGAGAAAAAAGAAGAAAAGAAAAGAAAAAAAAAAAAGGTGCATGTTGGTACATCGAGGGGAAGAATTAGGGTTTAGGGGGAAAATGAAAAAAACAATTAAAAGCAAAATTTAAGCATGCGGGTCGCGTATATAATTGCCACTCTTCTTCAAAATAAACTAATATGAAATTTAGTACAACATATAGAAAAATCAAAATCAAAATTTTATTCGCTTTATTCTACTTTTACTCATCAACTTTTCAGATCTTAATTTAGATATTTTGTCATCAAATTCATTATTTCACTGACATTTTTGTGTTCCACAGGTCAACTTTCCTCATCTATCAATCAAGAAACCAAATAAATTCAGTTAGTTGAATGGTATCTTTCACCACCATGTGGAATTCAATTTCAATATATCCACCATAAATTGATCAATCTTATTGAAGATAAAAATAAAAAAATAATAAATGAAAAAGTTTAAAAGAAACATCATCCATAATGGCATCCATAATTGTGCATTTTAGATAAGGATAAAAATCTCGTCAAATTTTACCGAAATTTCGGTAAAATTGAGTTATCGAAATAGAAATGGGGGTTGTAAAAATTTCATCAGTGTTTCACCAAGATTTCGGTAAATTTTGATTTCGATGAATCATAGTAGAAAATATTTGAAAATGTCGACATTTCAGTGAAATTTCAGTAAATTCCGTTTCAATTTAGATTTCGTTGAAATTTTAGTAAAAATTTTCTTTTACTCCAAATAATTATAATAGAATTTTATAATGAATTATACCAATTTTTTAGGGAAAAAAATGTATTTTGTATCCAAATAATAATATAATTTGCACATTATAATTGTACTGTGTATAATACAATCAAATAATTTCATGATTACATTCAAAATCAATCTAATGTGATGAGCTGGTACTAATATTGTCTAAATTAAGATGACATGTCAACTTATTCATTTGAACCTACCTCATAGAAGTTCATTTTTATATTAGTAACAATGTATTCAATTATTTTGAATTCCTTATGTTATTATACAAGATAACATATATATGATAATTATTATACCAGACAACATTTATATGATAGTTAATTCCTATATTTGTTGTAAATATGACATTTTGTTTGAAATTTTAAGTTGAATATATGTATTAATGTTAGCTATAATATTGTGTACAATATCATATTCAAATTTCCATTTTTTAATAAAGTTTCCGTCATTTTTTTAAATTTTACCAAAATTTCCATAAAATCAAGATACCGAAATTTTCATCCTTGATTTTAGGTGACCTTTCACCACGAAAATGTGGCGAAAATCGCGAGTCCGATATAATATCAGCGTGTAATTTATTTCGTCTAAAATATCACCAATATATCGTTAACATATCGATTTATGTGATATTATGCAATATATCATGACATTTTGGAGATATATCACTGACATATCAACACTAATCAATTTTTCGTTTTTCATGCTTTTTTTTTGTTTTTGTTTTTTTTATTCTTAGTTTTGTATGAATGTTAGTGACTATGATTCTTTAATTACACAACATTATGAATTTAAAAAATTCTTATGATTCACTCTAACATTATGAAAATAATTAAATATCACGAATTTTTTTTAGAGTTTTATATGAATGTCAATAATTTTTAAAGTAAAAAAAAAATATTTTACTTTAAACAAAATAAAATAAAATAAATGTCAAATTTACAATTCAGTATGATGCTAAATATGATCCAAATTTATTGCACATTGACAGAGCCTGAGGGGTTCAAGAAACATAAAAAAAATATAGTCTAGAGTTAATACATATATTGCTCACCAAGTGCAGCAATTGGGCTTCTCACTGAATGCTTACCTGATTTCCACAAAACATGTCCCTGAGAAACAATGCCACTATCCCCATTTCCTGATCTTCTGAAACTAACTTCATATGTCAATTTCTGATTCAACTCAGAGAACTCTAGCCTTTGAGGCTTCACTATTACATCAACTCCTTTAGGTGAAACAATCTCAACAACATAACTTCCACTCGCCTCACCAACATTCGTCACTGTCCTCGTAAACGTCTGGTTAGACTGCCCGAATACAACTACAAATGACGGGTAGTTCAGCTGCCCCTCGGGTATACCTGGATGATCCGAGCAGTTCACTCTTTGTAGGAAAATCTTACTCACTTCACGACTCGTGTAGTTCAACCCACACAAGTAGGGCAGGTAGTCCTGAGGCTCGATGTCATAAACGAGCCCCGGATCAGTAGCCCTACTAGGATTTACATGTCCGGAACCCGTAGCAAAAACGACAGCTGGCGTATGGTTTTCATCCAATATTGGTTGGTTTTCATGGTTTACAGTATCAGCTGTGGTCATGATGGCTGACTTGATTGCAGCTGGTGACCAATTAGGATGAGCAGTTTTGATCAATGCTGCAATGCCACTTAGGTGTGCACTGGACATTGAAGTGCCACTTCGTACATTGAAATTGTTTCTTGATTTGGCATTGTTTTCGACAGATTTAGGCCATGCTGCGAGGATATCGACGCCTGGACCTATGATGTCCGGCTTCAGGATTCTGAGGTCTGAATAGACGGGGCCCCGGGAGGAAAATGCAGCCAGCACCGGTGCTTTCTTGTCGTCATATAGAGTTCCTCTGAAAACGATTGCTGTTGTTGGAGAAGTTGTTGAGTTTATGTATTGGAGGATCTTTGATGCATCCTCGTGGTTTATGTTTGTCGCGGGAATGACATGAGTGGCTGCAGAGGTGGTGAAACCTTGGTTGTCGACGTTCATCAGAATGATGCCGGCCCCACCAGCATCTTTCACCGCCTGTCCTTGTTGCACCTGGAAAGATCCGCCGTCCATGTAACAAAGGACTATCTTTCCTTTCACGTTGTTGTTTGCCAGTGACTGTTGGCGGCAATGAAAGCCATCAGAGTCGCTTTCATTGCTGCCAGGGTAAACTAAATACAGTTGTTTTGGAGGCAGAGTATTTGGCTGAAATGCCGATTCTCCATTAAGCTCGACATTGTTTCCCAGCAGGGCTGTTGCCCTTAAGCTTCTGTCGGTTGTGCTTGCACCGACTGTGAGAATCCAAGGGGCTTTGTTTGAGAGACTGTTGGGATAAGGTCCGGTGTTACCAACCGAGCAGCTGACGAAAATGCCCCTCTGTATGGCGCTGAATGCACCGAGTCCTACATTGTCATTATATAACTCACTGGTTGGTCTACCGAAGGAGACGGAGAGCACGTCTACTCCATCTTCAATGGCCATGTCCATTCCGGCCAATACGTCACTTTCTGAGCATTGCTCTGTTTCACAAACTTTATAAATGGCTAAATGAGCCAGAGGGGCAATGCCAGCTGCTGTGCCGTTGGCATTGCCAAATATATTGGCCCCTTTTACGAAGTTACCGGCTGCTATGCCAGCCACGTGGGTCCCATGGCCATCTTGATCTAGAGGCATCTCTCCACCACTTTTGAAAAGTCTTGCTCCGATGAGCTTCTTGTTACACCCGGTGAAGTTATATTCGCAGGTTCCCTTCCATTTAGCAGGCGGGGGAGGCATCCCTTCGTCGCTAAAAGAGGGGTGATCGGGGAATATTCCGGTGTCCAAAACACCGATGATTATGCCTCTTCCATAGTTGGATTCTTTCCATAAGCCCGTGTTCTGGTTTAAACCGAGGAAGTTAGGTGTGTGTGTGGTGTGGAGAGGTAAGGATTGCTCTGGTTTTGCAGAAATGAAGCCTTTCTTTTGTTCCATTGCTTTCACTTCCCCGGATGTTAACTTAGCCGCGAACCCTATGAAGACATTGCGGTAGGAATAAAGCATCCGGGGTGTGTCGGATGAGGTTGCTGGATTTGTAGGCAAGAATGAGTGATACCAGCTCTCTAGATCATGGGATTGTTGAGATAGAAGATGAATCTCTGGTTTGTCTACATGAACTATATAAGTTTGCAGTGAAATGTCATTTGCATTTGCTGATGATTGTTGCAAAATGAGGAGACAAAGGAGATTGAAAAGTAAGAAAATAGACATGTTAGATTATGGTTTCAATAGAAAGTATGATATCTTGACATCAAGGGTTAGAAGTTTGGCTTATGTATATATTGGTGTCGTGAGCCTTATACCTATTTGATCCATCCTCTCTTTACAGTGGTCTTTAACCGATCTTGACATTATATTACATATTGATATTTCATATCATATTTCATTGTTTTTAACAAGTTGATAAAATTGTAATGTACGCAGGGGTGTTTCCTTACACACTCATGCCCCCCCCCCCCCCCCAATATTTTTTAAAAACTCTATTATTCTTGTATTTTGCATGATAAAATTATTGATATTTAGTGTTGAAATATTGATTTAGCCCCTCCAAAGTTAATTAGCCCCTCAACAATAAGTATCAAGCTCTGCCCCTGAATGTACCTGAATGTACATAGAGTATCTAGTTGCCTATGATTAAGACACTCTGCAATTCAGTAGATAATTCTCATGATTAAAGAAACTACGTTTCAACAAACATATAAAAAAATCCATAAACAAACTTTTATATTCAAAAATCCATCTGAAAAATAAAAGTAATATCAAACAAACTGTCTTCAAAAAATGGGACCTTATTTTTCTTGGGTAAATCATGGCAACTTGATCCATGGGACCATATTGATTAAACATTGTGTTGTCATATTAATATCTTGAAACCAAGTTAGGTAATGCTTTAAAGGTTGCTCAAAATATCTTGGGATAATTGTATAGAGTTGTCTCCCAAGTTGCAAGATGATATTAATCATTAGTTGAGTAGAGTTGTATGCAAGGATGGAAATATCGATATTGCAACATATATCGTAACCTTAATTTTACGAAAATATCGATGGATATATCGATATCACATATTGATTTCGCAAAAATTTTAAAAAAATGATGGAAACTTTATTAAAATTTTGGAAATTTAAAATAGAATTTTAGAGATTATTATCACACCTAAAAATGCATTTATCTAACTTAAAATCTCATCAAAATGATAGGTTAACAACAAACATATATATATATATATATATGTGTGTGTGTGTGTGTGTGTGTAAAAAAACACGTGCGTTGCACGAGGAGATCCAATTTTTTAGATTTTTTTTGGTTGATTTCCTAGTTTTTTTCCCTTCATTTATTGATCCTTAATATTTTGTTGAAGTGTATTTAAATTATTTAACATTTGATTATTTTAATTTTTTTTTAAATTATTAGATGAATCTTAACAACAATAATATACTAAGAAAAATATCAATAAATTATGAAAATTATAAATAGTTAGGTATAAGTGTAATACATTGTGAAATCCAAATATAACAAAAATATGGGTTTGTGAGTCGTTAAAAAAAATGAAAAAAATATTATAGGTGTACATAAAAAATTTAAATCTAGAAAAAGAAATCAAAATAATAATAAGTATCGAAATTCTAAAACAAAATATTATAATTTCTAATTGGGCTCATAACTATATCTTTTCTTGTTTTATCTTCTTCTCTGACTTAGTCTTTTATCTTCGTGGTTTGCTTAATAATTCTTTGATTGTATTGTCCTCCTCATCGTTGGAGATGTGGATGTATTTCTTGTTTTCTTTCTTTGTAATTCTTCTTTTTTTCTTCGGTTCATCATCTGATGTGTTGACCATTGTTATTGTTGTGGTTGTATTGTTAATTTATTTTCTCGTCTCTAATCTCCATAGATTCCATCTTTTCTTTGGCTTCAGTTACTGCGCTCAATCTTCCACCTTCCAGTTTTGTATTATAATTTAGCACGATTAAAAAACGGATCTCACTTATTCCTTGTAAGATCAACCGTTTGTGGTATTCAAATGTGTTTTGGCCCTGCATATATTTTTTTGTTACATTTGTTGTTTTTTATTTTTGAAATCATTTTAAATAAAGAATTTTTGTTACCTTCTCAATGGACTTTAAGTAGTTTTCTATTGAGCATCCGACATATATTGATGTCGTGTCACCAAACATTGTCATTGTTGCTTGAAGATACCTTGTATCACTCTTACTTTAACTACGTATCTACAATCAATAAATTTATATATGTTAAGTTGCATGTCATTGCTCGTTTTATTTTGTAATTTATTAATTTCTAAAGCTAATTCAAAATAATAAAAAAGACAATTTTTGTGCGATTTAGGTAGAGGTGCCCAAACGATTCGAACTGCCGGTGCCGATTTGGAACCGCTGATTCGAAAAACCATGGAGGGCCAAACTGGAACTAAACCGTGGGAATTCCGGTTTGTAAACCTTTGGTTCCGGTTCAAACCACCGGTTTGGACGGTTTTTTTAATTTTTTAATTAATTTTTTATAATTTTTTAAATTTTTTTAAAAATTAAATTTGCATATAAATATTACAATTATTCATATATTACAAAATAACAATGTTTTTTGAGTAAACAATTTGATTAAATTAAAATATAGAACTTACATTTACAAGTTACAACAATACTACATTACAACTTAATTAGAAATTATAATTTAAATACAACAAAATACAAACCATAAACCTAAAAAAATTACAACTTATAATAAAAATTAATAATAATAATCAATACAACTTAAAATTAAAGAATAAAATAACATAAATATATAATATTATTTATATAAAATATAAATTTAAAAAAAATAGATAAACCGGCAGTTTAACAGCCTATTCGAACCGTCGGTTTGGAACCGCCAGTTTACGATTCAAAATATACCCGAATCGAAACCGAACCGTCGAACCATGGTTCGCGATTTTGGTTTGGAACCAAAATCAGGTCAATGGTTTTTCGAACCATTGACCCTGGTTCGGTTCCGGTTTTCCGAACCGGATGAGCATCTCTAGATTTAGGTAGTAGTAATTCCACCAAATTAAAATAATTGACATTATAAAAATAGAATTTGTATCAATTTATTTGTTGTCTTTAAATTCCAAGAAATGTTATTTCATACACATAATTATACCTATTAAATATTGTATTAAGTTATGTGAAATAATCTTAAATCAATATTAGTAATGGGCAAGTATTAATAAAAATTAGTAAAAAGATACTAATTAGTAATTATTTGAAAATCCAAAAGTATTAGTAAAAATTAAAAAAATAGTTTTTTAATAGCTAGTTGTGTTAGTTAATGCTTGAGAACATTCTTATTAAGTAAAACTCATGTTTCTCTGTTTAATGAATAAGATATCTTTGAATACAGAGTATGACCATTGTTGCTCTAAATATAAATGAAGATATTCTAATATTTTGTCTTGTCAATTTTAAATACGGATAAGTTTTAAAATTCTTTTTGAAGTTTTCAAATTGCAAGATGGTCTTTTACCCACAACCTAAATAATGAATTAGTTACATATACACACACAAAGATAGACATATAGGAAGTATATACCTTCTTGTTCTTGCAAGATAATTTTATTTGCATTAAATCTTGATGTAGGTCTAGAAGCATTCAGCACATCTGTAATATTTGTTGCAATTGTATGTACTTAAAAATCCAATAAAATTAAATTTGAAAAAATTAATTATATCTTAAAATATATATGTTCTCGAAATATTATAACCTAAATATGTACCTTGCTCTTTTTCATGCACATGTCTTTGTATGTGAACTTTATGAATGTTTTGGTACCATCTTATTTCACCTTTTGGGAATAGAAGAGGATATTATAAACAGTCATAATAGTTGAATAAGTAGTAACAATAATATCTCGTTCAAACCCGACATTATCATTATTACCGTCAATTCAAACAATTGCAACTTGATCTGCTGTTGAAGCATTATAAACTTGCTAATCCAATCTCACATCTTTTGTGATACAAAATTGTACATCATCTAGAGAAGAATGCTCTGTTAGTCTTATACAGATTTTGGCATACAGATTCTCTTCTTTCAGTGAGCTTCTGTACAATTCTTTCTGATACATGTGAATTAAGACACATTATATTCTCAATTTCATTTTTAGTATCAAAAAAATATAACTGAAAATAAGCTGGTTTGTTTTCATTAAGACTCAAACTTGGGAGATTGTGAAATCATTCTTGTACTCGAAAAGTGAAAACTCCTCATCGTGATGAAGCAAGCTCTTTATCCAATTTAACTCCAAATGAAGTGAATGACAATATGGAATTGTATGAACGCATATTTTTTCAAAAATCAACAGACTCTTCCGATGGAGAAGTGTATAGTTCGTACATTTTGTCTGGACCTTCTGAAGGTGCAAGTTTAACATTCTCATTATCACAACAAAATGTGGGAGGCTCATACTCAAATCTTGTTGCACCGCAATGAATGCAACTCAACATTCTTTTTTAGTTTATGTTCTTCCGACATTAAAATTCATAATTAGATAAATATATTAAAATATAATTTTTAATTTTAAATGAAAGAATAACTTTAATAGAAAGTTAAAAGACTATTAAAAAATAATATAGTACATTTAGAGTTAATTAGTTTCGCTTGAACTTCTAAATTACGTGTTGCTTGTCTCTTTTCACAATTCTGCAAAACATGTTTTACATAATTTTTTTCTTAGCAACATTAAAATTTGCATATTTTCTTTTTTATCCAACAAGTTTCCTTTGATGTCATTTATATTTGGTGTCGGTTGTTCAAAACACAACAATTCAAAAAAGAACTAAATATAAAATAAAATACAACCAACTAAAAGTAACCAAAATATATTTGATCTACAATTAAAATCAAAGAAAGTTAAACAATAATAAATGAAGATAAAAAAATTAAACAAATTCAATATAAACAAAGAATGAAAATAGGGCTTAAGCTAGTTACCAATTCCAGGATAGGTATCAATTTCAGATTTGCATTTTTTTTTATCCTACAAGTTTCCTTTGACGTCATTTATATTTGGTGTCACAACCTAAAATAAAAAATGTAAAATATTCCATGTAAGCGTGAAACTATAGACACCAGAACACGAATTACATTATAAAGACCTAAAAGAAGTATTATGTCAGCTTGTTGCAACTAACCTAAAATAAAAATAAAGACTGTACAAGAAAAAAAAATACTGTAAAAGAGAAATAAAATTCGATCAAAATCGCAACATATTCACACAACTGCTATGAATAAACAGAAGATGATAGTGATAAAAGACGAAGGCCAAAAAATAATTCAATGGTGAAGTGAGTATTGATTACTCTATGTGTGTATTTCATTATTTGCTAATAGTAATTATAAGCATCAAACAGATTTGAAGACAAACCACTATCGTCGATGATGATAGAATAATCGTAATATGCTCTTTGTAATCTGCTTGTGCTCTTGCTGGTAAAATTCCGTCACCAGAGCCCATAATTTAAAACTCCAAATCATTGAAAAGCTCTTTAAATATATATTATTATATGTTGATAATATATGCTTATCAGAAATATATTCCACGATAAATGCTTATAATATATCATTGAAAAGCTCTTTAAATATATATTAATATAAGACTAATTTTAGTGTAAGATTCAAAATATTAATTTTTTCAAGAAGAGTTTGAAATGTAAAGGACTCTTACCTTTTATAATCAAATAAAATAAATATTGAATTATGTTACTATCCTTAATAAAGAGTTTTCTTTAATTAGGATTCTAATTTAATTTGATTTGATTTAATTATGTAGGAGGGTTAAAATTGGTATTATGAAAAATATACAAAACATCCATACTTGCCATAATTTATTTCCTTTTTTTTTTTTACTTATTAAATTAGGAATTATTTTATTTACAATTGTGAGTAGGATGGACTCTATTAAATTAAATAACATTTTGAAAAAAAAAACATAAAAACTTATTTTTTAATAATAACATACTTTAATAAAAGTATTAAATTTATAATATAATTTTTTTTATATATGCTTATAATATATCATTGAAAAGCTTTTTAGATATATATTAATATAAAACTTATTTTAGTCTAATTATGTTATTTTGAAAAGCTCTTTAAATATATATTAATATAAAACTTATTTTAGTCTAATTATGTTATTTTGCAATTGTTATTTTGATGGACTCTATTAAATTAAATAAGATTTAAAAAAAAAACATAAGAACATAATTTTTAATAATAACATACTTTAATTAAAATATTAAATTTATAATATATTTTTGTATATATGCTTATAATATATCATTGAAAAGCTCTTTAAATATATCTTAATATGAGACTAATTTTAGTTTAAGATTCAAAATACTCTAGATTATAAAAGAAAAATAATCAAAACATGTAATTTTTTCAAGAAGAGTTTGAATATGATTACAATATATTATTGAAAAGCTCTTCAAATATATATTAATATAAGACTTATTTTAGTCTAATTATGTTATTTACAATTTTGATTTGGATGGACTCTATTAATTTAAATAAAATTTTGAAATAAAAAACATAAGAACATAATTTCTTATAATAACAAATTTTAATTAAAATATTAAATTTATGATATATTTTTTTATATATGCTTATAATATATCATTGAAAAGCTCTTTAAATATATATTAATATAAGACTAATTTTAGTTTAAGATTCAAAGTGTTCTAGATTATAAACGCAAATAATCAAAACATGTAATTTTTTCAAGAAGAGTTTGAAATGTAAAAGACTCTTACCTTTTATAATCAATTAAAAAAATAAAATAAATATTGAATTACGTTACTATCCTTAATAAAGAGTTTTCTTTAATTAGGATTCTGATTTAATATGATTTGATTTAATTATATAGGAGGATTAAAATTGGCATTATGAAAAATAAACGAAACATTCATACTTATATAGTGTAATAGATTTATATATTAAATTGACTTTATAAAGACGTTATAATAATTGATATTTATTCAAAACTACTTGAGTAACTTCTAACAAGTACCAAAATGATGACGTATGAGATTCAAAAATAGGAGGTACAATGTTATCTTTGTTCAAACAATATATAGTTATCAACTCATCACAATTGATTGTGAATATAGTTATGCACGTATTGTGGTACATTTCTTTGTCCCTTCAAATGATAGTTTAGATTGACTCAATCATCATTTTGTTGATATGTGACATTTGAGGGGTAGGTAATGAAAAATATTTTAAGTAGTCGAATTAAACTGTAAACTCACGTATGAGCATATAATTCTTGAGACATATCACTTTAATAGGTATCACTATTTTAAAAGAACTAATATCATTACAAATTTTCATTAAATTTTAAATCAAATTTAGTTTTAGTCTAATAAATTCAAATTTTGGAAAAATATCGGTATTTTACGATATATCCGTAATATTTCTACTCAGGGGGACCCAGGATTTCTACTCAGGGGGGCCTACGTCAACTAATAAAAAAAATTATACGAGACGGTCTTACGGTTAGTTACAGTAAAACGAATTTTTATTACCCACAAAAAAAAACTCATTTTCATAAATATATATATGTGAATTGCGAGGCGTGTCTTACATAATTAGATTCGTGAGATAGTTCTCACATAAGACACAATCTAAAAAATATATAACAATTCTAAATTAACAACATAAATTTGTCACAACTTTGATAAAAACAATATATTACAATATAAAGTAATAACATTCTAAATTAGTAGCTTAATTATATCTCTGTTTTACAACATCAATGTAAAAAAAAAAATAACTTAATACATGAATTACAACATTTACCTTTTATTTTTCGTATTTTAAAATCAATGCATAATAATATCTTTATTGCTAACAATAAATCAACAATAATAATAAAAAAATTAAGTAAAGAAATAATATAAACACAACATTTTACCTTAAATTTAGATGGAGAAGGAATTGAGAAAGAAAAAAAAAAAAGAGGATTTTTATATGTTGGCTTAAAAAAGAAAAAATTTGCACATATAAAAAACATGTTGGGTTTGTGTCATACTCATAACAACTTTTTTATTTTTTTAAATTAAAAATGTGAAATTACATTAATACCCTTAGTATTTTTACAAAATTTCAAGGGGGCCCAGTGCCCCCTTGGCCCAAGTGTAGGTCCGCCTTTGCTCATATCCATATACACCCTTTGAAAGATGATATATTTGGGGGGGGGGGGGGGGAAATTACCCCCATATTTATATCACACCCTCCGAAAAATGGATGTATTGTGGATATATTGCACAAGAAAGAAATGTTTTCTTTTTCTCTCTACTATTATTACTAAAAATTCACATTAAATGTAATCCAATCAATATAATATATTCAAAAAGAAAATGAAAATCTTCTAAGAATTGTAGTAATTTTAATTAAGAACTGTAGCATAAAGTGACAAAACATTTCCTCATTAAATCGTCAAATTTGCACATGCTTCCACTTATTCTGGTGCTGATACTTTTGAACTCCTCATCAACAGCTTCCATTATGCTACCAAATAGCATCAGATTGGTGAGCCTAATTAAACTATGCTCAAAGATTATTAAATACAGAAACTTAAAATAGTACATTCCAATATATCACGGATTTAATCCCAAGATCCCATCAAATATACATCTCAAGAAACAGCAATCGGGCTTCTTACTGAATGTTTACTCGATTTCCAGACAATATACCCCTGAGAAACGGATTCATTACCACCATTTCCTGAACTGCTAAACGTAACTTCATATGTCAATTTCTGATGCAACTCGGAAAAACTCAGTGTACCTGGCTCGACAACCACATCAACGCCACGTGGAGGCACAACCTCCACACTGTAACTCGAACTCGCCTCACCAACATTTGTCAATGTTCTTGTGTATTTCTGGTTCAATGATCCAAACTTGACTGCAAACGAAGGATAGTTTAACTGCCCCTCTGGGATTCCTTTCACCCCTTTGCAATTCAAGTTACGTTGCAGAACAATGAACATTTCCCGACTCGTGTAATTCAGGCCACACAGATAGGCCACATAGTCTTCAGGCCCGATATCATAAACGAGGCCCGGATCGTTTGCTCTGGAAGGATTCACATGTCCTGCACCCATGGCGAAAATATCGGCAGGCAAATGCCTTTCGTCTAAAATCTGTACCCCTCCGAGGTTAATATTATCCGCTGTGGTCATGATGGCTGACTTGATTGCACCCGGCGACCAATCAGGATGCGTGCTTTTGATTAGTGCAGCTACACCACTGAGGTGTGGGCAGGACATTGATGTACCTGATAAAATGTTGAAGTTGTTTTTCGTATTGGTTTTCTTTTCGACTGAACTAGGCCACGCCGCCAGAATGCTGACACCGGGGCCTAGTATATCGGGCTTCAGGATACCCGGGCTCGACCTGCTGGGCCCTCTCGACGAAAATGAAGCTACCATCGGGGAAGTCTTGTCCCCGATGATAGTTCCTTTGAACACGATTGTCGCTGTTGGAGAAGACGATGAGTTTATGTATGATAAGATATTTAGGCCATCCACGTAGCTCAGCTCCGTGGCTGGAATCACATGAGCAGCAGCTGATAGGGTGAAGCCTTCGCGCTGATCGTTGATGAGGATAATCGCGGCCCCACCAGCGTCTCTCACTGCTTGTCCTTTCTGCACCGAGGTGTATCCACCACCTACGCTGCAGACCACGATCTTACCTTGGACTTGCGCCGGGACCAATGAGTTCTGCTCACAGAAGAGCGCACCATAGTCACTAGTGTTGGAACCAGGGTGGACCAGGGGCAGCTGTGTTGCTGAGAAGTCTTTGGGGTGGAATGCTGACTCGCCGTTCAGCTCCATCTGGTCCCCCAGCACAGCTGTCGCCACCAGCTTCCGATCCGCTGTGCTCGCGCCCACTGTAAGGATCCATGGGGCCTCGTTCCCCAATGATGAGCTGGACGGTCCAGAATTCCCGGCTGAGCAACTGACGAAAATTCCTCTCTCCATTGCACTGAATGCGCCGAGGGCAATATTGTCATCATGGAACTCTTTGGAAGGTCCTCCAAGTGAGATGGAAATGATGTCCACTCCATCATCAATGGCGACATCCATTGCGGCGAGGATGTCGCTCTCAGAGCAGCCACCACTGCAGACATTGTAAATCGCGAGATGTGCCCGAGGGGCTATGCCAACGGCGGTGCCAGTGGCGAGGCCAAAAAAGTCAGCATTTCTAACAAAGTTGCCAGCTGCAGTGCCAGCTGTATGAGTGCCATGGCCATCCAAGTCCAGTGGGCTTCCATTGCCATTCTTGAAATGTCTTGCTCCGATGAGCTTCTTGTTGCACGCCCCAGTGTAGTTGAACTCGCACGCACCCTTCCATTTGAGGGGTGGGGGAGGCATTCCTTCGTCGCTAAAGGACGGATGATCTGGCAATATTCCGGTGTCTAATACACCGATGATTACACCCTTTCCGTAGTTGGATTCGTTCCAAAATCCTCGGTTTTCATGTAAACCGAGGAAATTAGGCGTATGTGTTGTATGCAAGGGGTATACTTGCTCTGGCTTTGCAGATATGAACCCTTTCTTCTTCTTCATTTCTTCCACTTCTTCCGGTGTTAACTTTGCCGCAAAACCTGAAAATATGTTGCGATAGGAATAGACTAACCGGGGTGTTTCGATTGAGTTTGCTATTGCTGTTGGCAAGAATGAGTTGTGCCATCTTTCTAAATCTTGGGATTGATCAGAAAAGAGTTGGGCTTCTGGTAAATCCACATGAACAATGTATGTTTCTAAAGAATTATCATTTGCAGTTGATAATGATAACTGCAAGATGAGGAAACCAATGACAGAGAGAAATAGGATTTGAGACATTTGATATTATGATTATAGTTTGAGCTGTTTTTGCAAGGATTGGTTTTTCTGATTTACATATAATTGAAGCTTGGATATATGGTAGCTGATTGGTATCAAATTTCAATGGATAAAGTGACTTTCATGTTATATGTCTTTTCCATATTATGTAATGCTCTGAAGGGGTACTTGTAAGAAATTAAATTTCATTGTTTTCTTTACAGGATAAAAGAAAAAAAAAAGAAAAAAAAAAAGAAAGAAATTTAGGCTAAAGCTCAAAGATCTCCGTTAGAACTGAATTATTGTTCGAGGTTGTTTTTCATATACTAATTATGAAACATTTAAAGTTCAGATTATAATTAGGAAACATTTAATAGTTAAGATTATGTATACAAATGACCACAATACATTTTTGGAGTATTAAAATTTGGGAATTCCAATAACACTCATGAGTACATAAAAACAAAATTTAAAGAAAAAATTCTACTTGATTAGAAGTCTAACAAATAAACTGAAACAAATTCAATTCTGTAAAACCGCAAAAATTTTAAAACATATTGAGTATATTTTGTAATATTATTGATATGATGCATACTAGTGAAATAAAGATGTGGACTTGTTTCTGATTGTGTTATATGAGAAAATAGCATTTATTTTATCATTTAGTTTCACGGAATACTATCTTATTTGAAACAAGTCAATATCCAGTTATATATGTTGTGTTCATATTAATATTAGAAAGGTTGATTTATTCATTTTTTAACATAAGACTACATAGTTATATTTTAACATAAGACTACATCTTCTATGACATATGATGTTTGGTATCATTGATGTGTGGCAGTACTAACGATATTATTAATATATACATATCACATATAAACACATTGAATAAAAGATAAAATATCAAATAAGTTGTAAACTTAATAAGGTTATAAACTTAGTAATACTGCATTTTGACGAAACAAATTTAAAATGAAATGGAAATTTCTAGGGTAAATTACATTTTTGATACCCAAAGTACGCCCTAATTTCACTTTGGTACTTCTATTTTGGCGAGTTACAATATTGGTACTCAATGTTTCAAAAAAATTGTATATTTGATACCTTCCGTCAAGATTCCGTCCAAACTTGACGGAATCCTAATTTTTTGAGGCAAAATTACTATCTTTTTCCCCCTTCATTCTTCAAACACGAAACTTACCCTAATTTTTTGAACTATTCTTCAATCTTCAAGAAAATTATCTGTAATTTCATGTAATTCGTTGTTGGTAGTGTTGGTGCACAAGGGTAGGAAAGGAAATGCAGAGTTTGGATAGCAAAATTAGTTTATGTTCATTGGATTTTCAATCTCTACTGAGGGAAGCACAAAGTTGCATTACATCAAGAATTGGAGCTTCAAAACCACTGGTTTTCGACACACTAAATCAAGAATTCATCATCACAACATCTCGGAGGGTACTCTCCCTTCACAACCACCCACATTGTTGCCTGTTTCGGAGACACGAGCTTTGTTTCTGCTGTGAAAAGATCGAAGCATTTTGACTCCAAAAAATTAGGGTTCCGTCAAATTTGGACGGAAGGTATCAAATGCGTAATTTTTAAAGGGTATCAAGAGTGAAATTGGGGTGTACTTTGGGTATAAAAAATGTAATTTGCCCAAATTTCTAATATCAAATAGCTCATTGGTGGTTTTTCGGATTGATTCATTCTTTAGTACATTTAGAAGCCTCAACTATGATTTTACATTCCATTTGGATAGAGTGATTTAAAATTTCAGATTAGAAATGAATGGATTTCAAATTCATTCAAGTTGGAGTGGATTTGAAATCCACCAATTTTGCTCAAAAACTATGTTAAAATGAAAGCGATGGATTTTAAGTCAACATCTATCCAAACATCATCAATGAATTGTTGCGCGAAATTTCAAATCTCTCCTCAAATTCATCCATCCATACAAATAGAAATCTACATCTATCCAAATATAGTTGATGAATTTACCGTGTTGAATTTCAAATTTCTCCTCAAATCTATACATCCAAATGGAGCCTTAAATTTTTTTAATGGCATGGGTAAATTTGAAACTCACCTAATAAAATGACTCTCATAATATCATTTTATGTATCTAATTTTATGAAACAAGATAACTCACAACTCATAATCAAAAAAATAAAAATTGACCTATAAAAATGATCGTGGATTGTGAAGATTATTTTACTAAATTATATTCATAAAACGGTTCATAGATAAGGTTATTATTTAGAACTCATCATCCAAATTTGGGATAGACAAGTCAAGTCAAATCCACTAGGATTTGCAAAATCCCAACATACAGGGCCGAACTAAATACATTAAAAAGAAATACAAATAAGATGTGATGGTTACATCACAATTTCTCACAATAATAAAATAATAGACAATAATTAAAAAAATTAAATAATTCTTATAACATAACCATATACAATCATATATTTAAAAAATTCAAATAAATATAGGATTTTCAAATCCAAACTTATAAAATCTCAAATTGAAACCTAAAATATCCGTATGAAACTTATATCCGAACATGTTGTGTGCTAATTTACATACATTAAAACCCATTTATTTCAAATGTTGAAATCTCAACTTCCTCAATCAAACACAAACCTACACAAATTGAATGGATGATATTTTTTTCCTAAAAAAAGTCAAATTTTCAGTTAGTGCATTATTCGAGAGTCGATTTAAACTAGTGATTCTAGATTTGTCAGATTTCCTTTGCCTTTTTTGTTCTCTCTCATTCTTTACATTACCACTCAACTTAAGGGAAATTGTATGAAACGAGTTTGCTGACGTGTACTTTTGATGAACGCATGACCCAAAAATTTGGCCGGTCAGAATGAAAGCCTGTATTATTGATCTTTAATGAATGAGTACAATAGATTTTCGAACTTTTCTCTGCAAATGAAACCCTATTTTAAAGTTTGGTCTTAAGATTACAATTTTTTTCATAAGTAAATCCGTTAGCACGATATTAGGGATATAAATCTATCGAATCAGATATATTCTATGTAGAGTCAGTCTCTTGTGCAACTGGAGCATGGATCCGCTTTTTTTTTTTTTTGTCCTGACCTTTATGTTATCTTAGTCATACGTTTATATTATATTAGTCATACATTTATGTTATATTAGTGATACTCTTATGTCCAGATTTCATACCATTAGTGCAATACTTTAACTTAAAAAAAAATATTCGCTGGCCTTCATACTATGTTAGTCATACCTTTATATTATATTAGTTATACCTTTATATACAAATATCATATTTTTATGTAATACTTTAACCTTAAACTCTAAACCTTAATTTCAGCACAATAAACTCTAATTTCGGCATAAATTGTAAATATTTATATTTATGTGATATTACTCATACATTTATGTGGGATTATGTATACATTTATATCAACTTAAACATACATTTATGTAATATATATAAAGGTACAACTAACATAATTAAAAAGTATGACTAACATAATTAAAGGTATGTCTAATATAACTAAAAGGTATGAAAGATATTAATATGTCTGTTTAAAAAAAATGTCTAAAAAAAATGTTAAGGTACAGCTAACCTTACAAAAAGTATGTCTAACATAACTAAAATATATGACTAACATTACTAAAAGGTATACTTAACGTAACTTTAAGGTTAGACACCTAGGAACATATTTGGACAGATTTTGTCCGCGACCTAGAGGCGTGTGTGGGCGCGTGGTGGGTCGGATCCGTGCACTGCACAAAAGTTTTTGACTTCTATGTAAATTTATTTCTTTATCTGAATTTGTAAATTTGTCAACAATATGTCAGCAAAAAGACTATTTGCGAAAAGATTTTTCCAATAATAATTTAACGACAGAATGCTGTCATCAATGTTTTTACGATAATATTTTGTTGTCTCTAATAAGCTCTTTTGGAGTAGTATTGATTGTTACCCCAGAATGGACCTCCTCATTTGTAGGTATTGTTGGTGGGAATGGATGCAACGGGGATCTGAGCCCATGGTCAGCTTGGCAGACCAAGCTCGGCATTCTCCTCTAGGACTTGTCCGAATTTGACCTCTAAAAGAAACATGGTCGGAACTCTCTAGTCGATCGTGTGAGTTCACTGCTCCATTTGATAAGTCGGGTCGGTGCTACATTAGAATGTGTTAGATTTATGATTTTTTTTGTTTTTAGAAAACTTGCAATTCGCAAGCATTTTGAAATTGTTATTGATCAAAAAATTAACGCACCTCGAGAGTTTCATCATTTTTGCATCTCTCTTCTTACAGAAAAAATAGATCATACCTCTTTAATTTTTCTGCTCAAAAATTGGTTTTCAATTATCTAGAGTTCCACTGTTTAGTGGTAGGTCTAGTAGGGATAAGTTGTTTTTTAATATGGATAGTACGCTTATCCTCATTAAAAGTAGGGTGCGGTTATCCGCATCCCACTATTTTACTAAACACACCCACTTCAAGTGTTACTGTTCACATCACACATGTGAACAGTAACACTTGAAATGGGGTGTGTTTAGTACTTCTTGGGGTGCGGATAGCCGCACCCTTAAAAGTATCCTTAATTACGTTCTCCTTTATATTTTGAGAGTTATTCAAGTCCTTCTAAAATTGTGTTTGTCTAGGTTTATTTGAAAGAATTTAACGGCATGATTGGTATGATGAAATGAAATTAGGTGAGAATGAAATGAACTCAACAATTGAATGAACTCAAGAATGGAATAGTGATGGGAAATGAATGGTATAAAAATACCGATTCATGTGATTAGTATCACAAAGGAATAGGAAATGAATGAAATAATCATTATAATTATATTTTATAATTGATAACTATAAATAAAATGTATAATATTAAATCAATCTTTATTTGACCAAATTACCTTCCACTATAATTTTATTTAATATTCATATTCAATATATCAATCCAAATTTAAAATATTTTCCATATTTAAATTTAAAAATAATTCTTTTTACAGAAAATTAATCATTGTATTAATATTAAAATATATTATATTTATATATTTTATTTTTTAATTTTATTATTAGTTTACTATTTTTGTATTATTTACATATTCTTAAAGTAGCTAAATAATAATAATATATTTTTCATATTTTTTTATTAATTATTCTATATGATTTTATATTATTAAAATAAATATCTTATTTTATATTTCTAAAAAATATTTTAGTTACAATTTATTTATATATTTTTAAATAACCTATTATCTATACTAATATTCATTTATCTTATTTATATGTATTTACAAATATATATATATATATATATAGATAAATCTTATATCAGAACTAAAATTATTTGTATTATTAAAATTATATTCATATTATTTTATTATGTTTTTAAGAATTTATATTTATTAAATTTTTTTTGCTATTTTTTATATTTTTATTTTATATTTATTTTAAATTATTAGTTATTATTTTATATTTTTTACAAATAATTTAATACTATTTACGCAATTTTATATAATAATTCAACTTTAGGGAGTTAATTTGTGAAAACATAAAATAAATAATGATAATTGTCAAAATTATTAAAAAAAACGTTCATATTCTTCAAGACAGGAATACATAATACCATGAGGTAGGAAGGAATAGTCATTCCCTCATCCATGATAATACCAATTCATCGGGAATCACCATTCCCACTTATAAAACATATAAATCAAAAGAATAGGAATGAATGTAAGAATGATGATTTCATTCTCACTCAATTTCATCATACCAATCACGTCGTACATCTTAATCTTAATATGTCTTTAGAGTTTATAAGTTATTTAATTTTAGCACAACAAAATGAATGTTTGATTTTTAGGTTTTAGTTTAAGTTAATTTAGTTTTCAAGAGTTTTCATTTAGTATATATTATTCAAAACTTATTGCAGTTTTAGGGTTATGAAGGATATAAAGGGTTATTCAAAAATTAATTTATCTACTCAAAAAAAAAGAGGTTGGAGAATAAAGAAACACAATCTTCAATTCACATTAGGCACGTGCAAACCATTAAGTTATCTTGGACAAATTAGAGGGGTTTTTCTTATGAATTTTCATTGAAAATACAAGAAAATTTGATGAAATTCTTTCAAAAGAAAATCACAACCAAATTGGTTTTTGGATTATAAAAATTAAATATGATTGGCTTAAAGAGATATTCAAAATAAATTGCAAAACATTTAGATGAACAAAAATCAATAAAAGTTTGTGCATTGATGGGCTTCATCAAGTAGTTACATTCCAACTTATGATAATCTGATTAAGGATTTGAGGTTACCACGAGCCTTATAATTCAAGTGATAGTTAATATTTATAAAAGTTTAAATTGTGATGATTAGGGTTTGAATTTGGACCACACAAGTTTTCTAGTTATTATTGTTTCCCTCCCCTCCACTTTCCCAAATTCATTAAAAGAAAAAAAATAATAATTTTTTTTTTTGAGGTTGTGTTCCTTTGTTATCTCTATCAGATTTGTTCTATTTATGTAATTATGTCCTATAATTATTCAGAAGGTACGGAACTATTTTTGTTCTATATATGTTTCAATTTTTTGTGGTCTGATACTCATGTTGGCTGTATGGTTTAAAAAGAGAAGAAAGATTGGTCACGTTAGAATTGTGATTGCATTTGCTATTCTTTTGGCAAATTTGGCAAGCCATAAGTTTGAGAATAAACATAATATTGCTATCCAGATTCAGTAACAAGTTATGCATAAGTTACAGCTTGCTGCTATTGCTATATTTTGCCCTCTTATTTTTGGAAATTTTATTGTTTAGTTGTTGCTTCTTGGGGTATCGGAATACCTTTAGACTCCATTTGGATAGAAGGATTTGAGTAGGAATTTAAAATTTCTAACGGTAAATCCTTCGATGGTGTTTGAATAGATGCAGATCTGAATTCCATCACTTTCATTTTCACTCCCTCAACTTGAGTGAGTTTGAAATTCATTCATTTAATCTTGAATTACATAAGTGAATTTGAAATTCATTCATTTAATTTTGAATAAAAATTGAGCCTTACATTTGGATTTTGTGAAGCTCAATATTGATGGGGCTTCTATAAGAAATCCAATTATGGTTGATATTAAGGCTGTTATTAGGAATTCTAGAGGTAAATTTCAATTTTATTTTTAACTAGTTCATTGGCATACTCATGACAATGTGACTAGAAATTGCAGCTATCTTAATTGAGTTGTTGCATTGAATAAATTTGGGCTTTGCTAGTGTTTGGACAAAAATTGATTTACTTTTATGTTTTGTGCAAAACAAAATCATTCGAGAAGTTGTTGATTGCTAAATATTTAGATCTGCATCGAAGAAAGAACTTGTATATTTCTCACATTTATGGAAAAGAGAACAAAGTAACATATTAAATGATTGTAAATAGTCTTAAATGACATATCATTATAGATAACTTTGGTGAACTTCCAAAGTTCAGATTTTGAATTCAGATTTGTAGTCTTGTTTTGATGTATTTTTTCCTTGTTAATGGACTTTAGATGTTTGGCAAGGTGATTTACCTAAAGGTTGAAAAACCATTTTAATCCTTCCATCTTTGATGATTTTCACTTTTTAAAAATTGGTTTAGAAAAGTTGGTGTCAGCTAATTTTTACATGGTGGTTTATTTGATTAAAACGAAAACAAGTTTTAAAATTGAATACAAGTTGCAAAATTGAATAATACGTTTTGTATAGATAACTTTAGCGTATTTACTTTCTAAAATACAATTTCAGATGAATTGAGAAATTAATGTTTAAAATTAGCAACTTAAACATGTAAAATAAATTTAAGAGTAAGGAGAATGTGAAAAACATTGGGAAGAAAAAGAAAAAAATAGTTTGCTCATCTTATTAGTAGGACCACATTACTGAAGAGTAATCAATGAAATAAATTTGATATACAATATTAATGAATCAGATCAAACTTTTTTAAATATAAATGATCTAAAATCTAAGAAAATGTTGAAGATTATGTTTACAAGACCGGGCCAGAAGCAGGAGCACATGTGCATCACAGTTATATTGCAAGTTGCAGATTGCCAATAAATGCAATATGGTGTGAAGAGTCGTAGTGGGGAAGCATTGATAAATATTTTTGAAAAATGATATGCCTAGGAGACACTGATCATGACTATTTCAGCAACAATATTTATGACTTTGCCCATAAATTAGGTTTGTAATGAATTTTTCCCAACAATCCCTCATGAATTATGCAATTACTTTTTTTTTATGTCATTTGATCTTTCAAACATTCTTTTCTCATTTATAATTTAATTAAATCAAACAAATCCGATTATTAGCCAAATAACCCAACAAGATTGAGTACAAGAAAGAAAGAAAAAAAAAGGGGAAAATATTAGATCCCACTCTCAAGTATGCCTTATTTCAGGTTTAGTACCACAAAAATCGAGATCAATTGTCATCTATTGAAACTAATCTAAATACATTAAATTAAATTTGGAACTCAATTTGTAGATATTATATAATACATATAAAAGAAATTGAAGTGAGAAAAAATATAAAACGGTATAGAAATATAGAAAGTCAAAAATAATCTGACCCCATGATCAAACAATGACAATGTTTTCCCTCACCTTCTCCAGAGGCCAAAGAACATTATTTTCACTTTCTTGTGTTTTTGGTATCCCTTTCCTGAAATCATCATTCAAGATTCCAGATTTGATATAATAATCTGTTCCCTGAAATATGAGATGATAAATGAAAACTGAAATGAGATGTCCACACTGAAATATGCTTCATAAGAAGGTTACTAATCAAGCAATAAACATATGCAATTTACCATCAATGAATTTCCAACTAAACGTTGAACCGAAATAACATTACGTCCCCTTCTTGCACGGCATAATCTTTACCCTCAGATCTCAACTGCATTACACCAATAGAACAACATAAGGTGAAGCAGGAAAAGTAGTAAAACAATCTCAACTACAACATTATTTATTTTATATATTATAAAACGAAGATGAGAAACAAACATCCACTTACCAGTCCCTTCTCCCTTGCTGCAGAAAATGAACCAGCAGCAACAAAATCATCATAGGCAACCTAGAAAACGGGTTTATTTTAGAAAACTCAACTACAATTTTAAGGATGGAGGACTATACATTACTTCCCAAATGATGGATGTTCTTCTAAAGTGTAGTAGGCAACAGAAAATGCTTATGAATCATAACTAGATTCTGTTCATTGGAAAAGTTTCCATTTACATGAAACTCGAAATATAACATTCCTTTTTAAAATAAAAACACTTAACTCTACCCACCAGTTGACACAGAATAGTTGGTGAATATTAGGTTGTTAAAAGGTTTTAAAAATATTAATAGCATGAAAAGTAAAAGATAAAATATTGAGATTCATTTACATTGAACTAGATATAAACAATTATCCTCTTTACTACAACATCACAAATATAAACAATTTCGATGCCATTTATAATAGAGCTCTAGCATTTGATGACCATTACCGTCTCAGCTCGAATAAAACCTCTCTCAAAGTCGGAATGTATAACACCAGCCGCTTGAGGTGCAGTCATTCCTGCAGATAATGAGAATTAATTAGATTATACATGCATACAACCTTTTATATATGATTGTTGTTGAGCAAAAAATTATGATCCCAGATAAGCCATCTCCAAGTCTAGCAGTATGGATTCATGAAATGCGAAAATTGGATGACAAAAAGAAAAATGGGAAGGACCTGATCGTATGGTCCAAGCTTTTGTTTCCTATAATAAAACCAATAAAAAAAAGTTATAATCTTCAAAGCAAAACTAGCATTTATAGCTCAAAACAAACTTTTTTGTTTGTTTCACTTCACCTTTTCGCCAGAAGTGAAATAAGTACGCAGTCCTAGAAGATTGTATGTTGCCCTTATGAGATTCCCTAGGCCACTTTCATTGACACCAAGAGAAGTCAAATACTCAATTCTTTCATCTGGTGGAAGTTCAGAAAGCTCTGCCTCAACCTGAAGGATGACAATTAACTCAATTTCTGGATGAAAAAAGTCCACCCAATCCTCTTCCCTGAAGAGAAGATGTGTTTTAACAAGTGTTTTATTTCGATAGCTCTGTTACATGGTATCATCTAACCTGTGCAGAGACAGTTACAAGTGTAGATTGTAACTCAGAAGCAAGGTTCATCACTTCTTTAACATGAGAGTTGCTTCCAGGATCAGCTAGATCAGATTCTGCCACATTTGCAACATATATAATAGGTTTCATAGTAAGTAAACAAAGATGCTGTACAGCATCGTTTTCAGAATCTGTTAATGGAACTGATCGTGCTGGTTTTCCATCCATAAGTGCCTGCTCAATTTTTTCCAGAGCAGACTTCTCTGCTTCCTCCTGCAATGAGCATGTTACATAAAGATACATCCAGAATTATTGTTTGCTTTCCGTTTATGGACAAATGGTAATACAAAGTCATAAAGAAAATTAAGCAAGCACAATGACTTCACCTTCATTTTGGATCGAGGGTCTCTAGCTTTACCCTTCTTCAGTTTATCCAATCTTTTCTCAACCTGCATTCTTGCAGAAGACACAACTAAGTTCAATCTAACTGTCTATACAGCATAGGATCTTCTTAACATTCAATTAAGGGAAATTCAAGTTAAATAACATTTATATCCTAATGTCTAACTCAAGATGAGTTCCAATCTTAAATCAAAAAAAAACTGGAGTTGTAAAGCTTCAGAAAGGCACAAACCGTACTGTAACAGATCAGATAGGGTATTAAATGACAATCAACCAGTCTACGTAACATTTCAGCATTATTTGCGCAAGTTTGTATTAGTCTTTTTTTATGATATTTTGGTATGTAGCCACACTTTGGATGCGGCATGTTTGGCACCTTGAGATGGTGTTGGGTGAGTCGGAGGAGGGCTTGTTATTTTCTAATCGGATGAAGTGTTTATTTGCTCAAACAATATTTAGGGCAACTGGTGTCAGCTGAAGAGGTTGCTGCAAAACAGTCCAAGGCAGCAGCAATGTTGGAATAATGAAAACACATAACCAAAGCTTTTATGTTATTATTGGAATAACAAATGGTAACCGCGGAGCATCACAAATGGCTGTCTAAGTTATTAGGGTAAGATTTTGAAATACAATATAAACCAGTACCGGAGAACAGGCAGTATGCTCCATCAAGGCGGGTCAAAGAGCCCCAATTGGAAGACGTATTAGAGTTGGATTGGGAAACATTGTTCAGAGTAAGCATTACACAATCTCCAAGATGATTTTTTGAAAAAAAAAAGAGAGACCCAATTGGTAGACATATTAGTGTTGGATTGGGAAACATTGTTACTGGAGATTTGAGGCTAAGGAAGGTTTGAAAAGATTCAGACTGCATTTGTGCATGAGGATTCACAATATCCAGGTCAATCTGCAACTGTTTTTCCAAGGATTACCACAGACATCATCCCATATTCCCAAGCTATAACAGAAGTTTCATGTGACTGCAATTGGTTGACACCAGCCCTTAAAACTTATAGACATTTGGCAGCAGAGCTGTATTGGATGGGGATGAAAAAGGACGTTCTACGAAATGGTGGCTAGGTGTGATGCAGTCCAACTACATCAATACATGGCAATGCCAGCGAAGGATTATTGTAGCTATTGGGCGTTACCAGAAGTTTTGGAAAGAGGTGACAATGGATATTACTGAGGGGTTGCCCGGTCAGATGCACATTGATTTTGGTGCTGGTTGACCATTTAAGTAAGTACTCTTATTTCATCCCCCTACGGCACCCTTACACTGATGTTACTGTAGCAGTGACATTTATGCAAGAAGTGGTGAGCTTATATGGCATTCCAAAGTCAATAGTGACAGACTGGGCTAGGGTCTTTTTAAGCCATTTCTAGAGAGAGTTATTTAGGAGGATGCAGAGGACAGTTCAAAAGATGAGCATTGCTTACCATCCGCAGAATGATGGACAGACTAAGGTCGTCAATCAAAGTGTAGTGACGCATCTGCAATGTTTCATGTCAAACAAGCCTAAGCAGTGGGCAAGGTGGTTGGCGCGCGTGGAGTATTGGTACAACTTCTCTTATCATATTGTTTGACAAACTACACTATTAAGATCTTATATGGGCAAGAACCACCGCATTTGGTGTATTATGGTCTAGTGCAACACCATTGTCACGGATGGAGTTGTATCTGGAGGAGAGAGACGAATTGTTGGAAGGGCTTAGAAACATTTGTCCAAGGCACAAAGAGAAGTGCAATTTGAGGCAAGTGACCTAGTTTATTTGAAATTAAGGCCATACCACAAGAAGACTTTGGCAGGACAAAGAACTAAGAAGCTTTCCCCTAGGTATTTTGGGCCTTATGCGATCACGGAGAGGCTTGCTGAGGTGGCTTATTTTTTGCAGTTGCCAACTCTTTAGCGATTCATCTGGTGTTTCATATGTCACAGTTGTGTTGGCCTATTGGAGATCACACACTCTCTCTCTCTTCCGCCCACTTTGACAAAGGAGATGGGGGTGATGGAACTGGCAAACTTGGAGGGAGTATGTCAAGATGTGATGGGTCACAAAAGGAGGTGCTGATTAAATGGAAAGACCTACCTGATTATGAGGCAACATGGAAGGTGTTTGATGTGATTCAACAGCAGTTTCCTCTATTACACCTTGAGGACAAGGTGTCTCTTTTGGGGGGAGTAATGTTGCCCATTAATGTTAGGACTAAAGCCTTACAAACTTATGTTAAACGTAGGTTTAAGAATGCACTGGCAAATTAGTCTTTTTTCATATTTTATTTTACTAGGGTTTTGAATATATAAAGAGTTATAATCATTTACATTTTTATGCTGGGACTTGATAAGTTTCTAGGTTAATAAGTTTACACAACCCATTCTATCTTGCTTATTAATTTATCAATGATATTCAGTTCGTATTTTACTCTTAGTTCATCTTCCCATCACATTGACAAGTAGATCAGCCGTCTAGTCTAAGACTATGTTATGAATATCTAGTCCAGGACCCTGTGTGTATGCATAAAGACAATTTTTAACTATTGCAGGTGCAGGAGATTTGCTTGATATCATACGTGATCTCTCTTTTTAATCAAATAGCATACCTGATCTAAATCTGAAAATACCAACTCCAGATTGATGACGTCGATGTCAGATTTCGGATCAACTTTTCCATTCACATGAATAATGTCGTTATCTTCAAAACAACGCACAACCTATAAAGTACTATAAATATTAATATAGTCCAAAACAGAAATCACTTGGCTAGACTGGAAAAGAGCAATATATACAACTCATATCATCATCATCATTTATCAATGAAGATAAAACTAGTTCCTTATTAAGCAAGCAGTGCCTCTGGCATTGAGAATTGGAAAGGAGAATAAAGGGGATTAAAAAAAATAAAAAGGAAGGGCATAGTGTGGATTTAGTTCATGAAAATATAGTAGCAGCTCCTGCAACATACCTACTACATCAATAGATTGATGGATTAAAATAAAGGACATAAAGTGACATACTTGGAGTATAGAGTCCACTTCACGGATATGTGATAAGAACTTATTACCCAAACCCTGCAATAATATTACCAAATCAGACAAGTAAAACAAGAATGTACCTGAAATGCAAAAACTAACATTTGGAGTATAGAAAAATATAAGTAATTTCGTCTCAGATTAAAATGCTTCACCTCCCCTTGACTGGCTCCCTTTACGAGGCCAGCAATATCAACAAACTCAATGGATGCAGGGACTGCTCGTTTAGATTTGCTGAGCTCTGAAAGCACGTTGAGACGGGGATCTGGAACGGCAACAATTCCCACATTTGGTTCTATTGTACAGAAGGGAAAATTTGCAGCCTGAGCCTTTCCATTTTCAACCTACAAATAATATAATCAGAGCAAAGTCATTACAAAGCTTTATGTGGCATATGCAAATTGGTTTCAAGTATAAGCTGGCACCAAAACTTCCCTTTTACTAAAAATTCAAAATGTATATAATATCTCCAGATATAGCAAAGTTGGGTTAAAACCAAACAAATAGAATTAATGAAAAGTGCCAAACCCTAGGGTAATCAAAATTCCAATTATTTCTACATAATTTCACAAATAGTGAACAGAATTGATCAAAAATCTCAATGCAAAATGGAAAGTAAAAACAACTGAAAATTGTAGTATACTAACAGAAAATTAAATTAAATAGCTGGTACAACAGCAAGTAGAAAGAAATTAGTTGAACTACGTAAATAAATCACTGAGAAACAGGACATACAACTGCGCTGTAATTTTTATTTTTTCTTGCTTGGGTTTAAACCAATTATCCCAAGTTTCATTTTTGTTTTGAGGTCCAATGAAGAAGATTTTAATCCTGTTACTAACAGAATATGATTTGTGCACTTAGCATTTCAGTGTTTGTCTCTCACTGTATGTGTAGATGACTCAGAAGATTTGTTCTAGCTGTTGCTCTCAGTTTCCACTCCCATGGCATTCCCACTGCAAACACTACCAGTTCCGAAATAGGTTGCCTTGAATCTTGAATAACGAAATGTACACCATGATAGGAATGCTAAGCTTATTAACTAAGTGTTTGCTAAATATGCTCTCTCATTTCCAAATAATGTTGAGTATTTCAGGTATATATATATTGGTCAAAGCTAGCAACTTATGGCAAATATCTTATTCTTTAAACATCTCTTCTTGCAGCTTTCAACACAATGTAATAATTACAGTAAAGTGCCAAACAAGAAGGCAAATATAATTCCAATAAAATTCTACATAATTTCACAAATATGGAACAGCATTTTCAAAAAAAATTGAATGCAAAATGGAAAGTAACAACAGTATGTTGTCAAAATGAAACACATCAAACAGAAAATAAAAGAGCCGATTAGAAAAAGAAGAAAGAAGGAAAGAAAATGAAGGATAAAAGTGAGACATACAACGGCGTTGAAGAGAGTAGACTTGCCGACGTTGGGGAGGCCCACAATGCCGGCTCGGAGACTCATGCTTATCTTCACGGCTGAGAATCGCCGGTTTAGTAAGAGCATCGGGTGCGAGGTTTTTGAAAGAATTGGGCATTGGAATAGGAGAGAAGAAGACTTGCAAGATGATAATGATAATGAAGGAAGCAAATGAGAGCATACAATTAATCTCGCCATTCAAGTACTGTGAGAGGAAATCAATGGCGGCCAAGGTTTTCGCGTGTATTTCACAAGAAAAATACACCAAAAATAATTTTTATTCCTATAATCCTTTAAGGGTGACGTGGCAGGTTTTTATTGGTGGTGTCGCGTGGCAACGTACTTTCTAGCAGCTTCTCGCCCTCTCTCTCTATCTCTCTCTATATATATATATGGATATACATATATATAATATATATATCCAACTTGTAACTAACAATTCCTTTTCAAATCAAACTGAATACGCGCTCTGGAAATATCAAAGTAAACGCAATGGATTCCTTTTATTCTTTCTTCGATCAGCAATCTGGCTCTCGGAATCGATGGAATTATGATTCGCTCAAGAATTTTCGACAGATTTCCCCCGTTGTTCAAACGCATCTCAAACAGGTTCTTTTTCCGTCTATTTTTCTGTATATCTTGTAGCTTATCACTACCGAGGATTCCTGTTTTTACTGTGTGCCTGTGTTGGGGTTGGGAAATGTTACTCGAAATTTTGTGTTGAATTTTGTTTCTGTTTTTCGATTATGGATTCAAGAAATTTTTAGCGCTAGGTCGCTCTATTATTTTAGGTCAAATTCGGCTCTAGTTTCACAGTTATTGAATAAATTTGTGTTTCTTAAAAAAATTTAAAGCTTGTGCTGTTTCCAAGTTTCCCCTCTTTCAGTAATCTTGATAATTTACGGTAGGATTTGTTGGGTTTCTGATTTTCTTTATATTATTCTTTCATTTCATTTTTGGTTAAATTCATTTTGTTATGGAAATTATTATCTGTTGGGGAACAAAAATATGTTGATATTTGTTGCTACAAGAAAGAGACTTATGCACTGCTTCATTGCAGGTTTATCTCTCTCTATGTTGCGCACTGGTGGCATCAGCAGTCGGAGCTTATCTTCACATTCTTTGGAATATCGGTGGACTTCTCACCACTCTCGGATGTATGGGCTGCATCGTTTGGCTGCTCTCTACACCATCTTATCTTGAGGTTTTTCTTTTGTTGCAAAATTTATGTATTCATTCTTCTACTTCGCAATTCATTTTTTGGGAGTTGTTTTATACTTACTTTCTTTGTTAATCAACAGCAAAAGAAGGTGTCTCTTCTAATGGCAGCAGCACTCTTTGAAGGAGCCTCGATTGGTCCCTTGATTGAATTGGCCATTGACTTCGACTCAAGGTATGCTTAATTAAAAATAAATGCGACTTCTGAGATATGGTTAAGCCTGTTGAAAATTTGGTGCATGTGCATAGTTCTCTTGTTGGCTAAATTGATCGATCCCTGTGGAATAATTGTATTCATTGCCAAAAGGGTTTTATTTTCTATTTGATCTTGTTTCACTAAGTCCTTTTACTCAGCCTGCCATTATGCATACTTCTGAGCCTTGGCCACTGGTATATGCGAGTGATATGGATTGCCAAAAAAAATCGAAAAGAATTGTTATCCTATACTGCCTAAAAACTCTCATTACTTTTAATGACTCAAGAAATTGGCTTTCCAGTTCTTCGCTTGAATATATTCCAATATATTCCTCGTATAAATCTCGAGTCCAAGAGTAGCTGTAAATTTTAATTCTTTGAAGCATAGCATCCTTCTCTCTTATGGTTATTGGCTGTGATAGTATGAAATAGATTGAATTGTGATACTTTTTTTCTGTATTTCATGTTGCATCCCATATGTTTGGTATATGACTTTTCTTCTTTGAAGTTGTTTGTGGATGCATTTTAGTTGCGCTATGTGACCCTTTTTTTGTCGCAGCATTCTGGTCAGTGCTTTTGTTGGTTGTGCTGTGGCTTTTGGTTGCTTCTCTGGAGCTGCTATGCTAGCTAGGCGTAGAGAGTACTTGTACCTTGGAGGTCTTCTCTCTTCTGGTCTCTCCATCCTGTTTTGGTTGCACTTTGCATCCTCAATTTTTGGTGGTTCCATGGCTCTATTCAAATTTGAGGTAAAATATATTTTTTGCTTATTGAGGTAAACACTGAAAGTAAAACCTGTATAAATATGGCAACTTTAAATTTTGTCTTGCAGTTGTATTTTGGACTCTTGGTGTTTGTGGGCTACATAGTAGTTGATACCCAGGATATCATTGAGAAGGCTCACTTTGGAGATCTGGATTATGTGAATCATGCTCTTACCTTGTTTACTGATTTTGTTGCTGTCTTTGTTCGAATTCTTATCATCATGGTGAGGAAAATTATCTCTGAAAATATTACGACTCTTTTCTATGTTTGTTTGTTTGTATTAAAAAAAAAAAAAAAAATTGAGATTCTTACTTTCTTTTGCTTGTGGTGGACTTTGATAAAACATTGCAGTTGAAGAATGCATCTGAGAAGGAAGAGAAGAAGAAGAAGAAGAGAAGAAACTGATTCTAAACTGTGGTTGGTGGTGGAAATAATTCATCTGTTGAACTTATCAACCCTTGCCTTTGCTTTTTGTTTGGGAATGTTAGGTCATGACTTGAGTGCAATGTTGATTATGTTAATGAAATGTATACGATAAATGGTACATATTGCAATGCTTGACTGCTAATAACACTTGTTTGCTAATGTGATTGTCCTCTTTTCTCTTCATTTTACTGGTCTTTTAATGCCACACTTCGTGGAACCATCATGTGTGGTGCAACTGTGCAAGTGCAACCCAACAAACTACATAATGTATATATACTCTTGGGAATGCATGTATTTTTTGTCAGTTGATCGGGGTATTAGAGTAGCATGAATGGAGCCCTTTATTTATCATGAATTTTTCATGCCAATCTTTTAGGGGAAAAAAATATGCATCTACCCAAAAATACACTTTACGATATATACATATCAGCAAGGATGAAACAGAAATTCTAATTTGAAAGTTAAAAGATATTTTAAATCACAAAAAATGTTGAAGAATAATCATATGTAAGATACAAACTCAATTTATACGCACTTAAATCTATATGGCTCCCTGAGTCGAACCAAGGAATGAATGCCTTTCGCATCTGCCATTCAAGTTACATATGCACTATTACATTACAAAACTCCTACTAAAAAAGAGCTCTCTACACATGAAGGACAAACTTAAATGAATATGTGTTTATATTTAATATTACTACAAATTATGTTAGTTCCTTGGCTACTTTTCAAATTCACCCAATAGTTTCCAACTTGGCAACGTCAGTCCCAAGGGTGAGAAGAATGGTTCAGGAGGGGGTAAGAGAAGAACGATTCACCCCTTGTTTTCGTAGCCTATGCATTCTGAAAGCCTCGTGACACGGAGTGAAAAATTCATGCCTAAGAGCTTCGTCAGCACTGATCCTCTGTCGTGGATTCACTGTTAAACACTTATCCACAAGATCAAATAGTGATGTTGGTATGGCCTCAAACACATCGGACCTCCTGGTATTTTGTGCACACCAATCTCCAAGCTTTATGGGTGACAAGTGAATTACATCGAGTAGCTCCTGTTTCAAGTTTAGTATGTGTAACATCAGAGAAAGTTAAGAGCAAAATGGATTTGAACACGTTTGTTCTTTGCTGTTTCTACAAAACAAATTAGTGGTCACTTGTATTGTAGTGGGATCTAGCTACAGCTGTTATGGTGCTTTTACAACATAACTGCTGTGTAGAGCAAAGCATCCAAATCCGAGCAAAACCAGGTTATGACTAAAAATATTCGAGTATTTGTACCGGAGGGAATAATGGTTCATTGTTGTGCAACTTAGCAACTTCCCAAAGATCTTCACTACCTCTCAACTTGGCTATTTCTTTTATGTTCCTGCACATGCACTACTACTATTAGTAAGTTGGTTTATATGAATTATTTTGAGTTAGTGTTTATAGTTCTTACTGATCAGTGTCACCAGTGAAAGGTGTTCTTCCAATTATCAGGTACAGTAATGTCACTCCAGCAGACCAAATATCTGCCTTGGGGCCTTGATGCAGAGATCTAAACAATACCTGCGAAGCACAACCATTTAGATCTCTTTCGATGGACAGAGAATCAAGTTTCTTCCTAAAATTTCAGTGGAGTTTACTCTCTAAGTAAAAGTTCTACGCTGAATTATGTTTTCGGACTTGCATATTATTTTTTATTTCTAAAATCAAGGAATTCTAGGTGGCAGACTATGGTATTTCATGAAGAAAACATAGGGGTTAACAGAAAATTAAAGATCATTGAATTGATGTTTGGCAAACGGCAAACTGTCACAAATGACCTTGACTCTATTCTGCCATCACAAATGTATAAATTCACTTCTTAGCTCATATGCCAATTATAATATCTTTTCTAGCACAAATTACCAACAGAATTATCTCCATAGTAATGAATTAACAAATAAAAAGTACATCTGAAATCACAACCAATTTACAATATAAAATCATACATTCTGTAAATAACTACAAGAAATGAGTCAATCTACGTATTGGCTTTTGAAACTTAAGTACCAGTATCGGACATAAAAGAGAGCAGAAGGGAAAAAAATTGTGGAGTTCAAAGTTTTGGTGTTATGAAGGACTAACGCCCATGAAAGCGTTACTACTTAGACTTTTGAAAGTAAGAAAAGAATAACCAATACAGCATGGTATTTGAATCCCAAAAATCACAGTTTCTTCAGACACCCCAATCAAAATTATAGACTACAAAACTTCTTGACTGTAGAAGATATACATTTTATCAATTTATTCATTCAGAAACCAACCAACCATTCCTCGTATAACATCAAATATTGATCTTAAATTATTGCAGAACGAACAAAGCTATAAGACAACATTCCTAATCGTCGATATTCACATGAAGATTTGACAATTGGTGTGAATTGCCTTTGAGGTAAACAACTGTAAGCTTCATTGACCCCTTGATGTCAATTTGCAGAGAGAGAGAGAGAGAGAGAGTTCAAAGTTCTTACCTCTGGAGCCTTAAAACCTTTAGTTCCCACACAAGGACCTTCTCGCCTGGTTTTCCCGTCACCTACAAACAACCCAATGTAGAAACAAAAGGTCCATCATGTGAAGCCAATTATCTAAGTAAAAGCCACAACATTGACAAAAAAAACAAAAGAAAAAACTAAAGTGAAAACTGAGCAGAAAACCTTTGTTTCTCAGTGATCCTGCCCCACGAACAGAAATTCCATTGGCATGCAGGGGCATTGGAGTGGTGTATAAAAATTTGCTATCTGCATCACCAGCAGGAGCAGCAACTCTTTTTCTCTTTGATTTGGGAGCATTTACAGATTCATGATTTCCACCCTGCATGGCTTCCTGTGCCAGGCATAACAATGCCCTCCTGCCTTTGTTTGGCAAGGGTTCTCTCAACCTTTCGGCAGATACTGTTCTAGTACTTGTTGCATCCTTTGTAGAAGTTATTCCAGAACCATCAGCACCATGGCTTTTGACAATATTCCGGCTGTTTGCATCAGTGGAGAGCTTTGCTTTGTCAACCTTCTTTTTTAGGTTCCCTGGTGGTAAAAGGGATTTAGAGACTTTTCCAGTCTTGTCAACTGCATCTACAGATGTATTCATCAACCTCCTACTCTTTGCAGGTGGTGAAGATTTCATCCGGGGATCAGCGGAAGGATCATTCAAATCATGCCGTGCTTTGGAACTACCTGTAGCTGGTTTAAAAAATAGAGAAAAAAATTTAAAACAATAAAAATCTAACGAAACACATGTAGAGAGGAAAACTCCAAGCATCTTATGGGCCCATTAGCTAGTGACTACAGAAAATTAGATTAAACTTAAACAATTTGATCCTTCAATTGTTATTAGGAGAAATAACTTCTGCTAGCAAATCCCAAATGCCTGAGTTCTGACAAGGTAAGACGATTTGAATGTAATGAACAAGCACTCACCATTTGATCCATACTTCTTGCGCATATCCTGTCAAAATAATAATTATTATTATTAGAATAACAAGATAATTTTTTATGTTGAACATATATGCATGGAAAATGAAAAACACCAGAGTAAAAGGTGAAGGGAAAAAAAGGGTGGGGGGGGGGGGGGCCTCAATAGCATTCACTCACCAATGCAAGATTAAAATCGATCAAATAACCTTTATTGACCTTGCGGGAGTAAAGAAAGTTTCCAGGTTTAACATCTCTGTGAACAATCCCCTGTAAGCATAAGAAGGATTAGAAATTCCGTCTCTTCTTTTGAAAAATATTATATAGCACATGATGATACTTGTATCTTTCAAGCATATTCACACCTGCTTATGTAGACCGGAAAGTGCTCTGAACAAACAGTAACCATACCACTGTAGGTCAGTGACATTCATTTCTCTCTTTAAAATCTGCAGTTTAAGATAAAATGACAAATGCAGCAAAAAATTGTTAATGATGAATATTGGCTATGGCAACCAAAAGAAGGATTTAAGTGATTATGACTACCTCAGGTCTATCATGTTCAATATGTTCCAAAACAAGACAATCAGCACTCCCATTCTTGAATGAACCTTCATATTTTATCACAAAGTTCCTTCCGCTGTCATTAGGTACAACAAACAAATTGTAGAAAGTGTTATAGACCAAACGAAAATTTCATGAAAACTGTGAAAGTTGTTAATAGTTAAAAATATGTTACAGTTGCTTACCCCAATCGCTCCAGCATTTTTATTTCATTGGTTACATAATTTCTGTTGGCATTAACATGAGGACCTGAAAAACCATGAAAAGGGAAACTTAAAAGTAGCCAATTATTATAACTGGATTTCCAAAAGCACACCATACTGGTTAATTCTTTCTTGTCTAAAGATCATAGACAACTACTTCATTGATTTAAAACATAATAATGGGTCATAACCAACACATCATGCAGCAGAGAAGTTGAGTTATAAATTCAAGGCAAGCAGAATTTTCAGGATTTTTTGGTTGAGGCCTGAGGGTAGCTTAGAGTTTCCTATGGATCTCAAATATCGAAAACTCTAGAAGCACATATATTGGCTCTTATGGAGGCATTTTTTCATTGAATATTTCAATATTAACATGATAGATATGAGGAAAAAAAAAATACAGCATACTTCTTCAAGAACACTCAGCTAAAAGCATGAACTATCACTAGCACATATTGACCATATGCAGGAATGACACAGTACTGTGCTACTATGATTGGTGGGTAACTTCAGTTTTTCTGTTTCCTTGTAGGAGCAAAATTATTACCTTCTTCAAACCAAGTCTTTTTCTTCTTTATTTCGCTACCTTACAGGACCAAGATAGAATATGCCTCAAAAGCATATGTATTAGCAAGATAACTAATCATAGAAGTTTCATGAGAAAAGCGATGCAAAGCATTCCATGAAAGAACCTTCATTTTATTCAAGGTCTTTCACTTTGAGTCATTATTCTTGCAATAAGATAAATTTTCTATAAGATCTTAGAAACATCTAATTTTGCACCACTACACCACAAAAGAAATTTTTTAATGGCTGAGCAACACAGTAAGTAGCACTATAACCCATTACACCCACAATAAGACACAAGATATGTATTTGACTGAACGAGTATATATAGATATCAAACACTAAAAAAGAAGGCTGTAATAACACAATAGTAAGTTTCCTACATTTAATGGCAAAGATTACTCCATCAGCTTTTCTTCTTGCCCGGAAAACTGTACCATAGCCTCCTGCTCAAGATCATAATAGCAAAATGTAAATCAGTATAACATGAAAAACAACTTTTAGAAAATATATGGATCATCAAGAGTCCCTTGATACCTGAGCCCTCTTCTTCTTCTACAATAAATGACTCAAAGTCAGGAAAAGGTTCTTGCTCAACATTCTGCAAAACAAGCATGCATCAATTTAACTTTAAATTATATATTTATGGAAGGAAATACCTATATATACTTGTCAGTCAAGATTTCGAGCTTACTTTGTGTATGGAGGAACCCCTTCTCCTATTTTCCATAGATGTTTCCCTCTTTTCCTTAGTGTTTATGTCCTGCCCACAACTAAAATTCGTTGTTTGCTTTTCCGAGGTTGCATGCTTATGTCTTTTAAGTTCCTCTGGACCTTTATCAGGAAGGCACTCGCATTTCTTCACAGTGGGGCAGACAGAATTTTTTCTATCATATGCTACATACTTGTGATCAGGTTCTAGAATAGAGGAATGCTTGATGAGATTATTCAGCATATCTTCTTGGCTCTGAAGATGGCCAACTGCTTTTGAACTGTTTAAAAACAGAGCCTTATTATTGGATTCTCTAAGAGACTTAGAGGTATCTATGAGATATCTGCCTTCGTCAGTTCCATCATGTAGCTGATTATCTTCATGGTCTTTGCAGCCATCAGAATATTGTGACGAGATTTCCTTTATTTTCCCATTTACATCTTCAGGTAATGACTCACAATTTTGGATAATAGCATCACGTTTATCTTGTTTTAGTATTTTCTGCTCGTCTACTTCTAAATTAGATTTCGTACAAATATTTATAGAGTTGATAGTATTTCCAATATCAAAGTCACAAGTTCTGCTCCCTTCTGAATTAGCCATTACGCATGGTGCATGTAAAAACACTGGAAGAGGGACAGAATTTGTTAATTCTTCTGTCACTACACTGTGAATACGTGTTGATCCACCTCGAATAACAGAAAACTTATCTCCATGTAAATAAACAAGCCTCTCTGTGTTTGAAATTGCTACTTTGATCTGGTTACATTCATGTTCTACATTTTGAATTTCATGGCTTAAGTGTCCAGATCTGGACTTGCTAAACATGAGAGGTCTGGACATGATTTTCTCGGGTTTCAACCAATCATATTTCAAGAGTGATGAGGGGCTCGATAGTGTCTCAATACCCTGAAACATGGTGTGTTTTAATGTCATTGATAATCAGTAGAAAAGTTCAAGTTAGAAAATGCGAATAAGAGACCAAATCAATACTGGAAGGCAAGCTTAAAGACTGAGAGTTCCAAGAGAGGAAAATAAAATAAGAGACAGCCTTGCAGAAAAAGCTTCAAAAGGAACTAGAATAAACAACAGACCACTTAGACAGCCTTGCAATGTATGAAAGCACAAAGAGATGCACCTGTAGACTACCCTTCTTTTTTTTTTCTTTTTTTTTTTGGCTTAGAACTAAGAGTGAGGATTTTGAATTGGTTTTACACCACAATATCATTTTAGCTTAATGTAGTTTAGAATCGCAAAACTGGAGTTATTGTCCTCTTAAGCTTAAATTATGTTGCTCAAAAACCAGTTCCTCTCGTTCAGCCATCACTATACAAAAATTCCAAAATAAAGGGAAATCACTATGTCGTATTCTATTTCTATAACAAATTTGACACGACGAAGGTAAACTCTCTCGTACAGTATCCTGCAATATTATAGCATCTACCACCACAACTTCCAAAGAATGGGTTTTACAAATTCATGCAACAATTAAAGCAGATAATATATCAGTAAAGCTGCCGAATTTGCCAAACCTAACTTTCATCTAGCAAGGCATTAGACTAAGCAGCATACAGGCATTGGCCTAAATATGAAAATTTCTGTGAACAGTCAAAAGCAGAGCCTCGAACTTACTTGAGTTTGAGTATATGCACTCTGAAACCCGCTGGGCATTGTCATCACCATCTGATTTGGATTCCTCTCCGCTGCCACATATGAAAAGGATCAAACTATACAATTCCAGCAAAAAGAAAAATGAAACAGCAGATGAATCAAAGTTCGAAAGGGGGAAATCAAAATATTTTACCATTATAACTCTGGAAACAACTCTTCTTTTTTATTAGAGAGAAATCCTCATCCTCCAGTATCAGCCTCTTCCTTTTCCTACAATACGTCCTCACTATGCCGCCATTTAACCTAAAATTCGGCAACAACGGTGGCACCAACTGCTGTAAATCCAAGTATCTCGTAATCAAATCGGAATTGGCAAAGAATCGTGCAATAGCAGCAACTCCTATTTGCGAGAAGGTGACGAAGTGATCATCCACGAATCGGAGAGGAGAATTAGGGATTGAGCAGAGAAAGCGTATGAATTCAGGAGTAGAATAAAAAGGCGCCAAACTGTATGCAAGCTCTGAGGGGCGGACGGGACGCCCCTGGCTGAGCAGAAAACCGAGAATGTGCCACGCGGCGGCGGCGGCGGTGGTGGTGAGTTGACTCGTGCTGAGTTCGAGTTCAAGTTCCGGATTTCGCTCCATTGGTGGTCAGATCTGAAAGTATAAAGCCAGATTCATGAAATGTAGATGAAGAAATGCTCAGATGCCAACTCCGATGGGAAAATGGGTACGAGGGTTTAGTTGCAGGGAGGTGAGTGGAGGAGGCGGGAAAATATACGATTTGAGGATAAACAAATGAAACGTGTCGCCTGCAAATTTCCCGCCAAACTTGAACTTCCCAAGATGGGTCTTGTTTTGATCCGCTTGGTTTATTTTAAGAATCTATCTTATTTTACAAGTTTTTTTTTTCCGTGTGATGCTCGGTTATAATTTTTAAATAATTTAGTTATAATGTAATTGAAGAATATTAAGTATTTATTTGTAATATGTGAGATTATTGGATTCTACATCATTTAATTCATATCATTAATTTTATTGTTCATATTTTAGCTTAAATATATTTTTGTTCTGTTGACTTGTGTGTCTAGGTTGATTTGAGTTTTCCTGTTTCGCTTGAGGGTCTTGTTTTTGCTGACAATTTAATTGCTTGGTTAATAAAGATTTTCTTGTTCAAAAACAAAATTATATTATTTATGTTAAAATATATAAATTTCATCAAAGATATTATTCGTTAATAGATTATAAATTTTAAATAATTGAGATTGATAATAAGGAATTTTTGAACGATGTTATGAAATAGTATAATATTTAAAATTAGATTATAAAATTATAAGTTTAAATAATTAAAAATAAAAATTCAAATGTAAACTTCCTGTATTTTTTATTAATTGATTTTAAAATATAAAACAAAAATCACAAGGTGTAATTGCAAAAATAAAAATCATCATTTTTTTTCAAAAGCTACATATTTATTCCCATTTTTCAATAATTGCAAAAAAAAAAAAAAAAAAAAAAACATCACGACTTTTATTCACTGTTGTAATTTAGACTAGATTTATATTATTTGACAACCGGAGTCCACGTGTTCAACAAACATATCACATCACATGTCATGTCAAATGCCACATCATTCTCAAAAAAACAAACTTAAAGATCAAATTGCAAAATTAAATCACCACATTTCCAAAATTATAATTTAATCCTAACTTTTTATATAATTAGCAAAAACAACAATCTTCATTCATTGTTGCAATTCGAATTTATTTTTTGGTGTCTAAGTTCATGTGTCCAAATAAATTTTCGCGTGAGATGTCACACAAGTCACACAATCTTAAAATTTAATTTATTTACATCAAAACAACGTCGTTTCAAGTATATCTTAATTTAATCATTTTTTTTTTAATTTGCCGATAAATAATTGTATATCTTAAAGAAATTGTATCCTTATTTCTTATTCAAGTATTCAAAAAAATTTATTGCATCCACTAAATCTCTAGTATATAGTTGATTATATTCTATTAAGTAAAGTTCAAAATCAGAAGCTACTTACCCTAATGCATTAATTTGTTAGTCTGAACTCTATTTATCGTATGTGACAAATTTGTTATAGGCTCATGCTATTTGTTTGAGTTGACATTTTCCATTTCATATGAGACTGTTCGGACTTAAGGTGATGGAAAAGTCCTCTTGAAATGATGTCTATAAGATTAAAAGGTATCTACCAATAAGTGTGAATTAAGGATTGTGAACTTTAATATATAATGCAACTAGAATATATAATGCAACTAGTATATGACTTGTGTAATACGGGTGTAACAAAACTAAATCAAATTTAATAAAATTAAAACAATATAAATATTATTTATATAAGAAAAAATATAAATAAAACATATATTAACAAAAACTATTTAATTTCATTTATAATAAGTGAATAATCATTCTTAATCAGCTCACCTTATTTTAATTTTTAATTTTTTATATTTAAAAAAAAAATTAAATTAAACAATTTTGATATTTATAAATGATTTCTATAATTGAATCTAACTCTTGTTATTTTAAGAAATTTAATTAAAATTCATATATTATTTACTAATGTCTATTATCAATATAATTAAATCAACATCATTAAATAACCATATTAATTAACTTTAAAATTCTAGTTATTATATATTTAGTTTGTAAAATTAAAATAAAATTTATCTAAAAAAGGGAAAAATAAAAAATTTAATGTGAGAATTTAATGTGCAAGCATTATATAAATGTCGCGTGACAATTTGATCTTACTTTTATATATATAAAGATAAGAGTCGTTGGATCGTGCTCATTGATGAGAAGACAAGATCAAACAATTTTGATTGATTTAACTCAAATGGTGCACTTAGCAAACACCTAAAAATTTATAAATGTATCCTCCACATTCACAATCGATTCCATCTCAAACATATCAACATTTCCTATAAAATTCACTTATTCTCTCTTTCTTGTCACATCCAAAAGATGAGTTGAATTACAATTCGATTCTTCGTTTCTTATGATTGTAGTATTGTTGTCATAAGATGACAGGAGTCAAATCTTGATCACGATTGCCAAAAAACTATGAGCCCCAAAGCCGAATAATTTCACCTCATAAAGAAAGTATCCAACTTTCGCCTCAAATTCTTCTCTCATTGTTATAGGCGTTGTATTTCATGTTATTTTGTTAAACAACCTACAAATGTTCACAACTCTTCAAACTTCAAAGATAAATATTAATATTTCGCAACTTAATAAAAAAAAAAATAATAATAAGTCTCTTATGAGACTGAATTTTAATGCATTGCGTGACACGGATCAACCCACAATCCAATTACTCATCACCCAAATCCTACAATTCAAATGTTATTTATAGGCGATGGGGCTTCGTCTCACAGAAAATATCCGCGAGAACACCTCACATGAGTTTTTGTGTAAAAAAAAAAAACTAATAACATGTATTAAAATTGACTCCACAAGAAACTTAATATCAAAACTCTATATCAAAATAGTATATGTTACAAAAGTATGGTAGAGCATAAGATCTCACATGAATTTGAATAACAAAACCAATGTAAAACAAAACAATCAACATCAAAGATACCACATAGTAGTTGAGGCATATTTCTATTTTGTGTCAACACACTTGGTAGAAAATAGAAATAAAGAATATTAGAACAAATGTAGGAGAGCTGATACTAAGGTTATGTCCTTTTCATCAAGTATCCAACAACAATGCCCAGCAAGCCAATGAGGACTACAAACATGATGGAGACTCCTCCACCTTTGTTGCTCCCGCGCTTCAACAATTCCTAACAACACAAAACAATAAGCATTCAAATTCTGAAAAATAAAGATAAAGATACTCCTCATCTCAAGAATTTCATATTAAATTTCCAAAAATTTAATCAACATTTCATCATCATTTCAAAATTTTACCAATATATACATGATATTTCTAAAAGATTAACGTACCAATGTTTATACCAATAGTTTCAGCCTTGGAGAAAACATAACTTAGAAATAGTATAAGAGAACTGCTTTAAATATTAACAAATCTGCTTGAGCGAATGAGCTCACATGTATAATGCAAATTAAGGTGGAAAAATAGTTCATTTTTATGGCATACACATGCCACAAAGCAATAAAAACATTTCAATATACCCAAATTTAGAAATTTCAGAAAATTTCATCCTAATCTCCTCAGAAAGAAAATGTCATCCATTTTAGTCTACTTAAGGATGCAACTCTTAGGTTCAAAATTATGATATTACAGATTTATCAAAATATGCATGTAAAGTTTAGAAATAATTGAAATAAAAGAACCTGTGAGTATTTTATTTTTAAGAAAAAAATAGAGAATTTTAATTCAAAAAGGTTCCCATTTCACTAAGCCACAAAATCCTTTTTTATAAGGCTACAACAATTCATTGAATACAAATAAGTTAAGTGCATTGAGGAAGTTTAATAAAAAAATTAGAGAATTTTCATAAAACAGTAGGAACTAACCAATTCTTGACGAAGTTTGTTGTTTCGCTGGATTGCAGCAGCTTTTTCCTCAGTCAATTTTGCAACAAGAGACTGTACCTAAGGATTAAAACAAAGAAATAGTCTTGAATCTTGCAAAAAAAAAAAAAAAAGTTGTAGGATTTCATGGCAGTGCACATGCAAATAGTTCAATTCCAACCTACTAAAATTCAGTATTCCAACATGTAGGAATTCAGCTTTTCTTCTCATTTTTAATATATTATTTTACATGCATAGATACAAATATCTGAGAATACTGAATTTTTCTGCTAAAAAATTGTCCATGCCAATCTATGTGTATGTCACATATCTGAGAATACTGAATTGAGCTAGTTTTTTTCTAACACTATATTGTCCATGTTGATTTAGCAGAAAATTGCTATTGTGGTCCTAAAATTTAAAAGGGAATGCCAATTTTAGTCTCGTAAAGGTGGTGGCACTTTTAACCCTCATGCATACAACTCATACCATTTTTCTTACAAAATTGAAAAATGAACATCACCTCATTCCAATTATCACCAAGTAATATATTTTAATTTTTAAGGTAAGGATGCTTCTTAAAATAGCATCAAACTGCACACTCAACGTGCTTGAAGAAAGAAAAGTGGACATGAATGCAATCTAATGATGAGAAGAAAAAGAAAAATAGAATCATCTAAACATATAAATGCAGTAATCCAAAGCACTTCTTATCTAAGAATATAAGTGGAGTGCAAGGGAATGCATTTAGCTGTACACATTTGTTGTCACAATCAAGTAACAAACAGGTAGCTTGCATGTACACATAGACAAAATGAAGGGTATCCAGACTTATGAGTCAAAAGAACGTCCTATAATATTTTAATGTGAAATGAGCAATTGAATATTAGTAAATTTAGGAAGGGAAAATCTAAATTTTTGTCCACCTAGTCCACTTTTTTACCAACAATTCTACGTATTCCAATTTTGATCTTGTAACTATCATTTTTTTTTTTCCAATTTTGATTCAATTTTGCTCGTAATGTCAATTTCTATCTACATGGACACCAGAAGTGAAAAATCTATATCTACAATTCTGACATTCACATAAGCAAAAATCGACATTGTAAAAAGTGATAGAAAAATTGTACCAAATCTGGAAAAAAGTGATTGTTAGAGGAACAAAATTAAAATATGTTAAATTTTTGGTAAACAAATGGACAGGGCCTAAGTTACATGATAGAAATTGAGATTTTTTGTATTAGTAAATAAAGAAATTAGGATACAGACCTGATTGCCATTATCTGTGGTTGTGGTCCTTGGCGAACCATCTTCTGACCCCTCCACTACAGAGGATGTATGAGGTGGGGTAACATAAACCACTTTTAGCTTGCATTCTTCGACATTTCCTTGCTCCTTGTTAAACTACATAGATCAAAATCATAATACTTAAACTATTATGTATGGCATCCATGGTAAAACACATCAATTGGAAAGAATATAATTTTTCTCGTTTTTCATAATTTGTCCTTACCAACCAATTTACTAACTCAAGAATACCTTGTACCTATCTTACCCTATATCAGTTGAGATAGTTCACACTATTTTTTAAGGCTTCATTTGGATTGGTCGATCTACAACTATTAATTTCAAATCCATAATAACAAGTCCTTCAGATATTCGGATAAGTTCATTTATGATGGGTTTTCAAAACATGACTTGTATTTTGGAAATTTATATTCTATCAAGGCATTTAAAATCATGTCTCTAAGTTCTCCTAAACCAATATCCTTCGATCCAACACAATCACTGTGAAGTTATGATCATTTATATATTACATAAAACCTCAAGTATTCTGACCATATAAATTCTATTAATTTAAAAATGCATTAATTAATATATCATTATTAACTTTTTAATAAACATATATTCAATCAACTACAAACTTATTGCATTTCATCAATAAAATAAATTTCATTAAGTAATTGTACTTCAATTCAATTAAGATGAATTGTGTTTTATCAACTAAATGTATATTAAATTAACTAAGAATGATATTTTTGTTATTTGATTTACTTATTTCAACATATTCAACGAATCAGATAAAAAATATTGTAACTAATGAACATTTGAATTAAATTTTGGAGTTATCTATTAGTTTAACATACAGTTACATAATCACACAATTCACAAACTTACAGAATTATAACTAGACAATCTCATAGCTAAGAAAATTCAAAGTAAGCCATGTTTAGTCATATAAGAGATGTATTTTAAGAAAATAGTATATTTATATGTGTGTATAATTGTACTAAATTATTAATTTATTAAATTAATAGAATTACAAAAAATACAAAAGAATCCACCAAAATTATAATCATACTATTTAATTGCCAAAAAAATAGGCCTTTATGTTATTTTATTCAATCCAAGGCAGTCATGTCTTTAATTTTTTCATTTTCATACATGCCCCTAACTAACATATCATGATATTACTTCACATAAACTACATAGGTAAACTAATTAATGAGATATAAGGCTATATAAGAAAAATAGAGGTAAATATAATGATTTAACTATATTGAGTATAATTTCTTGATCTATGTGACAATAACTATATTTGTGGGATGGAGAGTATTACTTTTAGCCTATTATTCAAGTTAAGGCCACTAAAATTGTGTATTGAGTATAAATTTATAGAGATTAAAGTGTATTGGGTTATAATTCTTACAATTAATTCATCATTCTTTTAATCAAACCATTCACTAAGAAAGTAATGCTTATTTTGTCTTTCAAGATGCCGAAGAATGCATACAAATACAGTTTTTAGTAACTATGAAAATTTAGCATTTACATTCAGTTAGTGTTTTTAACTGCAAGCCTGTTTGACTTGCCAGCACTTATTTCATCATTAACAACATTATTTTTCTCATTAGTTGCAGCATCGAACTTAAGAGTAAAATTCCTAACATAATACGCAATATTAAGATATTTTTCATGTCTTTTAAGAATTTAAATTTGTAATGATATATGACAAGTGACCATAATGCATTTTCCCCTTCATTTCTAATCAGTATTTCTATGGACTATCTTATCAGAAATACTGGTTGTAACCCTAGTTATTAAAATTAATTGCAGAAATGGTGGTTACCATTTCTGGAGTGATGTCTTTAGGAGTTGTACTGGCGCTTGTCACTATACTCTGAAGCAAAAACTTGTCCTTGCATTGCATATCACTTGGAGCATCCTTCTGCACTTGCATCGTCACTACAATAACAAGCACCGGCTGTCAGAATCCATCAGCAATGAGTCCTTAACTTAGCTGATAAAACTATAGCAGACAAGGGCAAAATAAGAAATTCATGAAATATTAGAAACAGAGAGAATGATGAATTTGGATTCCAAAGAACCAAAGCAAACACACTTTTTCCTGAACTATCTTCATCCAAATAAGATGCAACATAGCTTCAGCGAGGCATACTCATCTTTGGTGTAGCATTTCAATATCTTTATCTGTCAGAATTCAACTTCCTGAACCTGAGAATTTTGCTCTTTCTTAACACTAGCTATCCCTAATTTAATGCTACTTTTTAATTAGTTTCCAAATGAATTTAAACTAAATTAGCTTGGCAGACAATTCGGTGGAAACAGGGGTTGGCTGGAGCATGAATCCCCTACATTTCTTAGTAAGAATTTTGGAGAGAGCAAAAAGAGAAATGGGTGAAAATGGAAAAAGTTTCCTTATTATTGTCTTTCTCTCCAATATTCGCTAAGTGAAAATATAGTGCACCCAATTTGGTTCAAAGATGTACTCAATATCCAAAATAAGCTGTTAAAAGCTTTTTTGGGCACTATTTAACAAACCAAGCCTCAAGCTATTGACAATCAAATCCAGCTCAAGAAGATGAGCTAAAAACTGAATCAAAATGTGCTCAGGTAAATACATAGAGTTTCAATCATCTCTACAAACAGCCATTAACATGTTCACAAGCTCCAACCACTAGGCAGATTGATATCCTACTAACACAAGAAGCAACATTGAATTGATTCGATAAACCAGGAAGGCGAAAACAAAAGAATTACCAATAATGTCGCATGATGAACGGGGCAATATAATTCCTGTGTTTGGTCTAACACAATATTTCTTGGGATTTGTTGTCTTAACCTAAAACACAAGAAACACTCAATCAATCAATCATAAATTGAATTCAATTGGAGGTTTAACTTGCAAACAATAATATCAATTAAAAAATAAAGATTAATTGAATTTACCTTGAAAGCCACATGATTATCAGTCTGATTCGTTGCTTGAATGGAACAAGAGATCTGCTTGTTCAGCTCAACTAAAATAAACCATAAGAAATCGTAAACAAAAGAGAAAATCAAAATGAAATTCATATTGTAAAGGATTAGAGGAACAACTTACATGCGAATTTCAATTCCACCGGCTCGACGCTGAGAAGCTCCCCAGAACTCATTTTACCAGAATCATTTACAAACAAAAATTCAAATTGAAAAAAGGATTTGTAGTGAGTGTTTTATGTAGAACTCATCTATTTTTTTCTTTTCTTTTTTTTCGATTTATTTGGAAAACGAAATTTGTGGGGTGATCCGAAAATTTCTGAAAGCAAGCAGCAAGACGGGATTAGACCGGTGTTTTTTATAACCTTCCTTTATATATATATATATATATATATATATATATATATATAAAAGTATAAAAAAGTATTATTATTATTATTATTATAAAAGGAGGCTCCAATTCTTCAACTTGTGTCATAAACATTTCAAATAAATATGAAGCTTAGCTGGCACATATTATCTCTTAAATTATATTGTAATTGATAAATAAATAAAAAATAGTTTTCAAAAGTTCTCAATTTGTTTCTGTCAAATTGTATCAGTCTCTATTCACATGAAAAGATTTGATCAGACACCATCTTTTTTCATTTGATCAGACACCATCTGAAGAATGCGCACCGTAACACTTTTTTAAGATTTTTTTTTTTTAATTTTTAATATCTCATATTATTTTTTTTCTCACGCTACCACTCCACATACGAAATTATCATCTCACACATAGACCTAACCCATCATCAACATATACAATTTGCATCTCACATATCAATATAAATCTTCTTCTCAATTCTCATAATCAATGTAATTTTTAATATTTTATATTATTATATATATAATTTTCTAAATTATAATCAATATAATTTTTAATATTTTATATTATTATACACATAATTTTTTTCTCACCCTACCACTTCTCAATTCTCATCCCAAAGAAAACAATAAAAATATCTAATTAATCAATTAAAGGAAATAATGAATAATATTCAAGTAATCAATCCTCAAGAAATTCTAAATCATAATCAATGAAATTTTTAATATTTTATATTATTATACACATAATTTTTTCTCACCTTACCACTTCACATATCGAATTCTCATCTCACACGTAGACATAACCCCTCATCAATATCTTCACATACTTTCTTGTATAAATCATCAAAGGAAAAAACAATTTCAAAAGCAAGAGTTCACATACTTTCTTGTATAAATCATCAAATGAAAAAATAATTTCAAAAAACAAAAGTTTGCCGTGGTTGTGGCATTAGTGGACACATACATTCTTATATTAATCATCAAAGGTAAAAATAATTTCAAAAGCAAGAGTTTGCCGTGGTTATGACATTAATGGACATGACATGAGAAATTGTACCACATCCTTGGAATGGTATAATATTTTCTTATATTTTCTGAAAGTTTTTACATTTAAAAAATTATGGTACTGATTTGTTTTAAAAAAAATTCACATGTGTAGATCCATTAAATTTGAAGACATAAAATACAAGTAATTAAGAGACTTGGGGATTTTGAGAATTGATTGAAAACTTCTTGAAAATTGATGATTGAGTTGGAGGATATGATTTGTTGATTTTGAGAATTTGTTGAGTTTGATTGAGTTTGAGGATATAATTTGTCGATTTTAATGATTTGTTGAGAATTTATTCTCTTTGTTACTTAATTCATATTTCAATTTTTATTATTCATTTTGAGGATTTCATTCAATTTTTATTATTCATTTTGAGGATTTCATTCAATTTTTATTATTCATTTTGAGGATTTCTTGAACGTTGATTAGGATTTTTCTTGAGAATTGACTAATTAAATATTTTTCGTTCTTTTCTTTAATTGTGGGATACAATAGGATTGATTTTGAGGATTTATTGAGGATTTATCATATTTGTTAACTAATTCATATTTTGTAATTTTTAAGAAATGACTTTTGATTATAACTAAATTTTCATGGTGTAGCATCTGTGAGATGAGAATTGGGAAGAAGATCTATGTTGATATGTGGGATGTAAAATTGTATATGTTGATGATGGATTAGGTCTATGTGTGAGATCAAAACTTCGTATGTGAAGTGGTAGCGTGAGAAAAGAAATAATATGAAATACTAAAAATTAAAAAAAAAACAAATTTTAAAGAAGTGAGCACGGTACGCATTCTTCATGTGCGTGCACATGAAACCAATTATTAACACACCTGATCAAATCTCTTCACATGAAACCAATTATTAACAAGATTCAAACTATTATACAATCTCGGGTAAAGTTCATAAGTTTTTTTTTCATAATGTGTATATCATTTAATACTTGAGTACTTTGGTTGCATGGGAAACTTTTTTTAGAAAATAACATTCGACAACCAATTATTAACACACCTGATCAAATCTCTTCACATGAAACCAATTATTAACAAGATTCAAGCTATTATACAATCTTGGGTAAAGTTCATAAGGTTTTTTTTTCATAATGTGTATATCATTTAATACTTGAGTACTTTGGTTGCATGGGAAACTTTTTTTGAAAAATAACATTCGACAAATTTGGTTTAGAGGATAAGGTATTGTTAGTGTTGATGTTGTCAACATCGACTTCAACATTAATTGTTTTTCCTTTTTCTTTAAATTAAATCAAGTGATTCATTAAAGATGTATTTAAGATTCACGTTGCATGATTTTATGAATCTGTTAGAATTTATCTCACATGTTTTATTTTGCAGATTTGATGATCAAGATATTTGAATAAGTCAAATAAACTAAATTCCTATTTTAAGGGATTTGTTTATTTAGAATGAATCTTGGATATCTTGTATCTTAAATTGCAAGATCTTTAAAGGAGATTTGAATTATTCAAAGCAACAAATTTCTATATCTATGAGATTTGTTTTGTGGAGCAACGTGACTTTTAGTTTGAGAAGAAAACGTGAACATGAAGAAGTTCTTCAAGCACAAGATGAATGAGAAGACTTAGTCAAAGAAGAAGGAAGAGATCATGAGAAACAAGTGATGAAGTATGAAGGATGAAGAAAGAACGTGATGAGCAAGAAAAGACCAAGTCCATGGAGGAACTTGGAGAGCAAGAATAGCAACAAGATCGTGCTCATCATGGATTGAAGAAGTGCACTTGACGAGCTCTATAAATAGATGGAAATCTGCAGAGATCAAGAGACACTTCACCTTTGCATTCAAGAGAGATCAAATAAGTTTTTCCATATTATTTTTCTCTCTTGTTTCTATTTTAGTCGATCACTTTTTACCAACGTCTTACTTATTTTCCGTAGATCTATTCTCCAATAGGTCTCTAGCAAAGTAGGATTTGTTGATTGATCGACAAGTTTTTGTTTAAAAGTCCATTGAAGTCATACATTAGATTGGACGTGTAAAGTGTCATTTTAGAGGATTTCACAAAGTCCACGTATTGTGTTGTACTACAAAGATATACTGAATAAGACACTTTTTGCCCTATTGGCATTCCACGAGTATCATTATATACTCGTGGATAAATTTCTTGTCTTGATTATTTTATATCTTTGTTATTTACCGCTGCGTGTTAACTCTGGTGTTAACAACATTCTACACAGCACAAACTCACTGTTACTACATTCTACACAACACAAACTCACTGTTACTGTTTATCTCACTGTTACTACATTCTACACAACACAAACTCACTGTTACTGTTTATCTTGCATTTGAGCGTTGAACAGTTTCAGGTATGATAGATATACAAACCAAGTAGTCAATCTTCTGATGACAATTACTAGTCATGATTAACAATCTATTATTTGTTTGTCTCTCATATTATTGAATTGATGTCTTCATTTAACTATTAATTATTGAATAAACTCCTACCAGCCTTAAAGTGGCAAAATAGGTCAAAATCGATGTGTTGGCCCCATTAAGCATCCAAGTGTATTTTAGAAGAATGCAAATATCAACAAATAAATGTCATGACTGTTATATATGCACTGCACTTGATTTGCTACTTTTTTCTAGGGTCCGGCTATCCGCACCCCAACAATTACTAAACACACCCCACAAAATTAAATAGAAAAGAAATGATATAAGTAAAGACATTTATACTCTTACTATTAATTTTATAAATAATTATCAATAAATTAAAATTATACTCTACACGCCCCCCACAAAAAATACACCTCATTTGCAACACACCCATACTTCTTCTTCCTCACAATTTGTTTCTTACAAAACCTCAAAACACAACCCTAATCTTCCAAACCCTCACCTCATACCTTGTTTGTACTAAAAAAACATCATGTCTGAAGAAAGAACACAAAAGATGGACAATATAAGTTATTTAGATGCTTTTTACCGTTCATTTTTGTATATTTTGAGCAAAAAAAAAAACCTGCGAATTTCGCGATCGACCATTACAGGCTGAATATATCGAAGTGTGTTCGACCAGCAATGGCCGAACATAATGAGGTTTGTTCAACCACTACTGACCGAACAAAGTATAGGTTATTCGACTAGTAGTCAAACAATTTGTTATGTGTTCGGCCAGTAGTGGTCGAACATGCCGGTTTGTATGGATTGTTTTGTTTTTTTATCAATTTATTTACTTGTGCATTTCATATATTATAGGAAATCGATTCAAATGAATCTAGAATGAGCATTGTGAACGCCATCATACATTATAGGAAATCGATTCAAATGAATCTAGAATGAGCATTGTGAACGTCATCAATCCAATGTATGAGCAGATTGATTTTTCTGAAGAATTTAGAACGAATGAAGTATTCGATGATCGTGAAGCGTTAATCAATTGGGCAACTAGAGTTGAGTTCGTTTGAACATGGTTGTGTTGGTTAGACGATCGGATAGTGGAGACAGTGGTAGGCGAGCTCGGGTATTTTTTGGGTGTGAGCGTGGTGGTAAGTATCGTCCATCAAAGATAAAAGTTACAGTAGGAACTTCTGTCGATGTTGAGAAGAAGTTGTTTAAAGGATGGAATACTGGCACTAAGAAGTGTGATTGTCCTTTTATGCTAAAAGGAGTTCAGTTGAAAGAGACTGGTCAATGGTGTTTGCTCGTTGTATGCGGATCGCATAATCACCCAATGTGGGTGAACTTGGTCGGACACTCATTTACAGGTCGACTAACAAGTGTTGAAGATCAACTTGTTCGTGACTTGTCTATGAACAATACCAAGCCGAATGACATATTGAGTATGATCAAACTTTCTTTTTTCGAGAGAATGAGTCGACCTTGAAGACCATTTACAATGCTCGACAAAAGCATAAAATTGTCGAGCATGAAGGTCATACTCAATTGTAATTTTTGTTGGGAAAATTGGAGTTCGAGAACTACTACTACTTGGCCAGGAGATGTGGTCAAACAGATAGCGTTACCGATCTGTTTTATGCTCATCCGACATCCGTGGAGTTGTTACGTGCATTTCCTTGCTTGTTATTGATGGATTGTACTTATAAGACCAATAGGTATAGGATGCCACTGTTGGAAATAGTTGGTGTCATGTCTACAAACTTAACTTTTTCAGTTGCGTTTGTGTATTTGTCCTACGAGCGTGAGGACAACTACAGATGGACTACATTGAAAGGATTAATGGACGATGGATGTTTAACGAAGATGATTGTAACCGATCGAGAGCTTGCACTCATGAATGTTATATCGGTTACGTTCCCTGACTACAAGTCGTTACTATATCGGTGGTATATCAACAAAAATATTTTGAGCAATTGCAAGCCGATTTTCGGTCGAAATGAGAAGTGGGAACTGTTCAACCATTCATGGAATATGATGATATTAGTTGAGGATGAACACAGATTCAATGAGTTGGTGAGGAGACTTGAAACTAACTACAGAGAATATCCTAGGGCTGTTACATATGTCATGAAGAACTGGATCCAGCCGTATAAGGAGAAGTTTGTCTCGTGCTGGACTGACAATATCATGCATTTTGATAACATTTCTACTAGTAGGTATGCTTTTACGTAGATGAATAACAACAATTATTGAACTTTTCTATTACAATTTATGTGACTTACGTATTTTTGTAATCATAGGGCCGAGAGTGCACACGCCATACTCAAAAAATAATTGGGATCCAGTCAAGGGAATTTTGAGACATCGTGGGAAAGAATCCATCACCTGCTCATCACATCACATACGAATGTGAAGGCCTCATTCGAACAAAGTCTTCATGTGGCGCCACATCGTTATGCTTCTCCTTTGTTCAAGAACATTCGAGGATTGGTGTCGCATCATACACTTGGTAAGATGTTTGAAGAGATGAGTGTCGTGGATAGTTGTGGTGTAGATTCTCTCATTTGGGGTTGTGTGTTGAGAGGACGTGTGACTTGCCTTGTGCACACGAACTAGGGGAGTTGATACGGGATGGTCAAGTTGTCCAACTTGATATGATTGACCACTTCTGGAGAAAGTTGGATTGTGAACCAGCGAAGTGTGAAGGCTTAGTGAACGTTGATGTTGGCAATCGTTGGGTAGAAACAGTCGGTGATATTAATGACATGTTTGGAACGGCCACTAAATCTCAGAAGTTGTTATTGCTTAAAAGACTTCACGAGATATCCATACCGTCAACAAGTTCGCTGCAAGAACCTCAGATGGTCACACGTCCCTATGGTAGGCCTAGCAAAGCGAAGTTGAAGAAAGAGACTTCGACAAAACGTAATCCTAGTAAGTTTGAATACGTTGAATCGTTTCACGACAGTTGTTCCCCACCTGTCAAAGAAAATACTTATATAGGTGAATCCGTTCGAGTCACTCCAATGTTCTCAATCTTGAAGAGGAAAATGCTTCCAATTAGGCGACGATCTGTTAGCAAGGCCGGTGATGAAATCTTCGTTGGTCAACTTCCTTCCATCATGCAAGGACAAGTCTTGAGTATTAAAAATCTATTGGGAGACAGTCATTGTGGTTTCAGGTGCATAGCCCACGAACTAGAATTGGGAGAGAACTCATGGGCACAAGTTCGTAGCGATCTAATCGATGAGATAAAAAAAATTGAATGGTTATACAAGAATATCATCGGTATGCACGATCGGATTGAACAGATAACTACGAACTTGACTTGCTACGAGAGGCTTGTTTACCAAATCAATTATTGGTGGGCATTCCCCAAAATGGTATACTTGGCAGCCAACACTTACAATATGACCATTGTCCACCTCTCCACAAACTTGTCGGTAACAGTTATAACCATAAGGACACAAATATCAACGAAGTCTCGACTTCTATGCATGACCCTTGTAGACAACGATCATTACGTTCAGGTAATATGGAAATGTTATTTGTTTTGTTATACTTGATGAAGCATTATTAATATGTCTCTTATATTGACTGTATTTTACTTGTTTGTAGGTAAAATTGACTGATGACATACCATTACCACCTATTATTGATCGGTGGTTTGAAACTCGGCTACCATGTGCTAACGGGTGGTCTGAATTTTTTAAAAGACGAATCATGGATTATGTTCTTCAAAGTCGTAGTGAAAGCTCGTCGATAGGTATTGCGTCAATTGACATAGATGATGACTAGATTTATATGAACATTTGTTGGGATGTATGAAACAATATTTGTTATGTTTATTTTTTCTTATAATATTGATCGGTTGATGTTTGAACAATTGTTGTTATATAGCTTGTGTACACAGTTTTTCGGAATATCTTGTTAGTAGGATTAGTGTGCTATATAGATGTGAAAATGAGGAGTGATTCCACCTATTCGGCCACTATTGGTAAAACGGTTTATCCAATGTTCGACCATAAGTCGAACATGAGGACTTTGTTCGACCAATAGTCGAATGCTTAATTACCCGATTTTTCTCCTGTTCGGCCACCAATGGATGAACACTGTTCACGATGTTCGACCAGTGGTCGAACATCATTACTTTGTTCGAGCAATAGTCAAATGAGACAAGCCACATTAAAAATCCGATTTTCCCCATGTTCGGCCAATATTGGCCGAACACTTTCACTTTCTTCGACCTTTGTTCGAACAGACTACAGACTATTCGGCCAGTATTGGTTGAACAGTCTGTGATTTGTTCGATTTCCATCGGTCGAACAAGTGTATTATATCTCAAAATTGTTATTCCTATGTTCAATTTATTGGATTTGCCTATACAATCACATATCTTTTGATCACATGACTCTATCGTGCTAATGTAACTGAAATCGAATCAATAAAGCAATGTGTTGGTTGTAACCATTCATTGAATATTAGAACCAATAACAAAATATTCATAAACCAACAAGTTTTGTCAAATAACAAATAACAATAACTGAAATTGTTTTGTTAAACAGTTCACAAACCAACAAGTACGCGACTCATATTTTATCCTCTACAACCCCGGCGAGACCTACTAAATGAGGCCCGTCGTGACGACTCAGGTTGATCCTCGTTATCGATCCTCAATGCACGATAGGCCCCAATGATATCTAGAATGTAGACGTTTGCATCGAGCCCCTCCCGGTTGTGTAGCCACTGCTGGTAGAACGGCTCCAAATGTCTGATCAAAGTTCCAATCATCTCCCACGGTTGCGGTCCCCGCCGTTGAGGAGGTGGAACATGATGCTCGGTCATGTTTTCTGGGTTTTGGATCCTCGGATGTGAGACCAAGTTGTACCATTCCATGTAGTCATCCGAGCACTTCCAATCCGGGCACACACGTCTTCCTCGACTATCCGGCGCGAGAACATGGTTCCTCCAAACTCGGAAATAGGCTCCGAGCGCGTCCCATGTAACCTTGTACTGGAGGCCATTCTTTCCCCGTCAGGCGAGTATAGGAACGAGTGGGTCATTAGGAATGCGTTGAATGTACCCAAATTGGCGAAACACACGATCAGGATGATACGGTTCCACGGTGTCGAAGGATCGTATACACCCTTGATAGAAAGTGACTTCATCCAATGGATGGTGATCCCTCACGTCACTATAGGGCATCCAATTAACCTACATATACTAACAAATATCATCACTATTTGGCAATTCGTATGTCAAGGGTAAAAAAAACTTAATTTCAAACTATTAAGTACTCACGTTGGTCGCCGACATCATGTCCAAGACTTCTCGAATAGCCACCAATCGATCAAGGGTTCCATCGGATTGGGCTCGGTTAATCCATTTTCTTGCCAAGGGCTCTCGATGCTGATAGTTCACGTTGTGTGTTGGCCTGAAGACTGGAAAGTACTCGTATATTCAAGCCTGATACAATTAAGAGGAAAAATGGTTAAATACATCAATTGAAAGATAAAATGCAAGAAGCTCGTGAAATATTGTACCTCGAGAATGGTCAAGTAACCACTCATTTATCGAACCCCACTTCGAGAGGCGAGTCCGAGTTGTCGATACAAATACGCCAAAGCAGCCGCTCCTCACGCGTATGTATGGACACGGTCTAAACGCTCTAGAAGTCTGAGGATCTTCGTATCTATTCTCGTTCCAATCTTATTAGAAAAGATTGTGCATCCCAACACAAACCAGAGATATGCCCGAGCAGAACTTATCAATTTGTCTGCATCGTCTGAGGATATGTGTCCTTCAAAGTTAGACCGAAAATTTCACACTGTTTCCTCTAAGACCAGCAAGGGCTTCTAAGGTGACGCTCTCATTGACTCCTAACAACCTTTTCATCAAGAGATGGGCAAGTTCAGGTCTATTCCTAGTTGTTGGTAATATCACCGAGTGTCCACTCACCGGGAGGCCAGTGATACAACGAACATCGTCCAAGGTGATGGTCATCTCACCCCATGGCATGTGAAAGGTGTTGGTCTTTGGATACTAACGCTCCACGAATGCACAAATGAGATTCTTGTTGGGCGTTTTATACGACAATCACCTCATATTTGGAATGCTCGTACACCTTTCAAGTAACCTCAAAAAGTCCAAGGACACATTGTTGAAATTCCATGTGTTCATCTTCGTGGTGTGATACCAACACTTCAGAATCGGCCTTTCCACCCCATGCTAAATAGAATAGGCAATATGTGTTTTGAAACTTGGAATGAGGCTCCAATCAACTGGACCACCGGGACAAGAAGTCGTCAGAAGCTCATCCTCAGCCGATGTTTCACCTTGTACCTCCTCGGATTCCATTTCATCTTCTGTCTCCTCTTCTGCCTCCTCTCCTACCTCGGTTTCCGGTTCAACATACTGAATTATTTCAAAACCGGGCCCATGTGCAATCGGTTCCTCTTCCTATTCCGGTTCCTCGTTTCGACGTCTTCTGTTCGAGGCGGTAGGTCTCCTCCTTCTATAAACTCTATCCTATCCTGCAATATTTATCAAACTTGAATGAGTGAAAGATAACACAACAATATAAGACTTGATGTGTAGAGAAAGGTGAACAAGGTCTGTTCAACCAACACTGGTCGAACAATATAGGTGTTGTTCGACCAGTGTTCGAACAAACTTAGTATGGTCGACCTTCATTCGAACACGGAAGGAAGTGTTCGACTCAACTTCGAACAAAACCCATAAGTTCGACTACCAGTCGAACACTAAGCATATCGTTCGATTGATAGTCGAACACCAACGACATCGTTCGAACACTAGTCGAACGCTTCTCTATCAAGTCGGCGAATCAGGGCTGAACCGCCCCCGCCCAGAAATAGTTTTTCAACTTCACGATTTAGTTTTTTAGGCCTAAATCTACAATTCCACATGTTTTGAACTACAATACATTTTAGACATGATTCCTAAACAATGTTGCTCAATTTCAAATAATAAAACAATAAATTTCACCCAAATGGAGAAAAAACCTTTAGAAAAACGAAAATTGCAAACTTACTTGGAACTTCATCTTCGTTATAAGGATCCATTGTACGGAGATGCTTTGTTGAATATGATAACACAAAAACTTGTTCGAACTTAGACCGAACAATTTCATCAAACAAATCCGGGTTCTTTGATTGAAATGGGTTAGGGTTTTGATTTGGATGGGAATGATTTTTGGGGTGTGTTTGGGTAATGTGGGTGTGTTGAGTATATATATGTAATTTAGGGTCAAAGGGTATTATTGTAATGTGTTGGGGTATGTTTAGAAATTATTTAAAGAAGTTGATTTAGATGTGTGTTTAGAAAATGGGGTGTGTTTAGAAGATCCGGGGGTGCGGATAGTCGGGCCCTTTTTTCTTTTGTACACAACAAAATGTAGGGAAAAGATCAAAGATTTGAAAGGTTCAGTTTGATCAAATAGATGGAGAAATAAAGAATTCAGCCCCACATAATGTCATGTATGTTCATTATTTGCTAATTATACATAAATGTTACAGATTTCTCGTGGTTAATCTGTCTCAAGAAGAACTAGGTCATAAATCAATGCTGGTAATAAATTGCAGCAGTTTATTAATCAATAATGAGTAAAAGAAATGTAAAACAAACTAGCAGCAAAATTTTGATGGAGAAACTCCATATTCATAAAATTCTGACTATGCTAAGTTCCAAAAATACAATAATGGTTGTATTCAGCATCCACACCAGAATCTAGACTCTGTGCCTTTCTTGGGGTATTAGCAACTCATCACAATCATCAACTGTAACCTATTACAATTAGCAAAATATATTAAGCACCAAATTGTACTTGAGCATTTCAAGGATAACGACGATTAAGGAAACAGGCTTACCTCGTATCTGCCCCCACTGTAGGTATACGCCACATACAACTGCTTAGGTTCTCCTGGAGATGGATCACAAAAGCCCATAATTCCAGATTTCTTCACACCTTCATGTAGCTGCACAAACATGTAGGAAAAACGTACGGTTTTAAAGGCGATCATTCCGCTCGGTAACAATATGACCTAACCACCATTCGAAAGCAATCAGATAAAGAACATATCTATTTTAGGAACCCACCCTCTCTCTCTCTCTCTCTCATTAACTCTATGCATACACCTTTTCTTGGAGAACATTCAATGGTAACATGCCAGAACTACTCCCCTAAATATTCACTTGCACTTTCACTACATTATGACAGTAAAATTTCTGCAGTAACAATAAGCAAACCTTGAGTTGCCCAGAATCAGTAACAAGAAAATTGAGAGGTACTGTAACATCCATGATCTGTGATGCCACTTCATCTTTAGTTTCTTCAGATTTATGTCTGTTCAACAGAGCTTTCTGATTTCCATAGAGCGCCTCAACAACAACTAATCCACCCATTTCTTCTTGTTTGTTTCTTTTCCTATTGGTCACATTCTGCAATAGCTGCTGAGCTTTCATAGCTGCCGCCTGTGCCTCTTGAACCTGAGAAAAACACATAGTTGTTGTATAACATGGCTGTGAATTCAGAGGAGGCTGGGAGAAAGAGAAAAGTTTGCTTTTATTTAGGTTGTAAAACAGTAATTATGAATGACCCGCCCGCCAACAAGTTCTCGGAAAAAAAGAAGCAAGAAAGTAGCATTTAACAAGACCACTGCAGTATCATTTTTTTTTTTAAAGATGCTCCAATATTACGTACACAGAATTATACATACATATGTACATATCATATTAGAAATTACAAAGGAATACTAGATTTGGTCATGCGCTATGGTACACACAAATATACCAAACTGATGATTGTACATGTCTCGTAGGATACCAAGCTTGAGAATAGAGATATCAAGTTCAGTCTTCCATAGTTAAACTTAATATGATCTCTGTATATCCTCCAACAACCCAGATAACCAGTTTCAGTTTTCAAACTATGAACTTCTTGGCCAACAACTGCTCGGCTTAATTACTTACCCTGAATATCTTGAAGTATTTTTAGAACATCAATAATCTGAACTGTCTATGTTCACCATATATGAGTCCATTTTAATTAATTCAACGAGTACAGGGAAATTTATTATTTTTATTTTTCTTCTATATATATATATATATATATATATATATATATATGTTTGTGGGTGTTGTGGAGAGGGAGAGTGAGGCGTTACTGTCATTCACATTTTTACTTTGTCATCATCTGCACACTTTATAAGATAGGAAGTTCATTAGAAACCAGTGTCTTGATAACAAAAAAATGGAGCACTAAAACATCTAATAAGAAAGGAAACCTGAGAAAGGTAATGCTTGATTTTATTTGGTTGTTCTGGGGAAAATTATGCAACTTGATGTATCCTACATTTTATTTCAAAATGTATTATTGAAAGTAATGAATAGTAATTAGGATGTCATGTTTGAAGTATTTGAGAACAGGGAAGATTGTTTTGAAGGGAAAATGTAAGCTGTGTACTAATAATGGCTTTATTTTGTAGAATGGAAATGGAACCATTCATAGGGTAACTTTCAACACGTTATACAACAGTTATATTCAAGATGCTTCTCTATTAAAACCTCACTAAATTCTTCACAGTAAATATCTAGATACAACATAAGAAACTGAAGAAATTAAGCAAGAATGCGAGAAGCAAATATGGCTTCCTGCTGAAAATAACCAATCACTGCATGATTTTGCAAATGATTAAAACGATAAAAGAGCACTATCGTAGCAAGAACACGACAAGACTACCAGCTATAAAATCGAAATTAAAATGCAATTCCCAGAAGATTCTAGGCAAAAATCAAATCGAAGTTCAAAATAAAAAGTACAGAAAAAGCAGTTAAGTTAAAGCATCAATGAAAACAACAAATGTACAAAAAGTGAAACCAGAATAAATTACCTGGGTTTGAGTCTTTGCAATGTTTTCCAAAGCCTTTTGCCTTTCTCGTCTACGATAATAAGGTTTGAAAACAAAGTTCTGAAGTACATAAATGGAATTGACAAGAATTAAAAGATGCAGTTTACAAATATAACAACTACATTATAATGAAACAAATAGAGAATCATGGATGATGACAGCACAATGATCGTTCTAAACTTATTTGTATGGATGATGATGAAGTTCATAATTTACTTGCTACTTATTAATGTCCCTGAATAGAGAATATCCAATATGGTGATGTCAATAACATGAACAAAAGACAGCACAACATATTGTCCTTATTAATTTAAATCCTATTCTAAAGCCAATTTCTCTTCGTAGACTATATGATAACTTATACATGAATTTCTAAAGTTAATTAATGTCAAAGGTTGGACGAACAATTAAGCCCCAATACATCTGCATACCAGATTAAATATATATATATGAATACTGCACAGGCAAGTTTAAAGCATGGAGATTATCGTTGAATCTATTTATTTGGAAATATACCATATATAAGGATCTGGTTTGACCACTCTATCCAATAACCAATAGGTAAATAAAGAGGGAAGTGCTCCAAAATCTAGTGTAACAACAAAAAAATCATTTCACAGTTGGAAAGCAAACCTTGAGAGTGAAATAAACTGATGCTGGAATAATGAATGCTCCAGTTGCAAAAACTGGATTGAGAGTATGAGACAACAAAATCTGCACATAATATAAGTTTTAAAAGTATATCAGTAAATTGTTATGAAGGATTTTTAAAAGGCATACAAATAAAGTTATAGATCAGGTTCCTTTTTGCATGCTTTTTAAGGAATTATCAAATCATAGATGCTCATAACACAGGAATAAAAATTACACTACCGTCTACCTTTTGATTCAAGAAGGGATCAAAATACATACTATTGACCCATCAATTCCCACTTTCTGCTGAATATTAAAGACCATATGCTGGACTTTTATTTTCATTTCTTTCTTTCTCCGGCAAGGAGGTCCTGGGACCTGTCCCGGCCTCCCAGATTCATATCCCACTAGGTAGGTGGGCTTTTTCCAACATTATGTTGATTTGTGTTTCTTTGATTTGTGTGTGTGTGTGTGTATTCATTCTTTTGCTTTATGCAAGACATTTCTCATTGACTAAGCTTAGCAGTGTGGAATTTAAAAAAAGTGTTTTCCTTATTTTTTCTCAGTGCAAGGATTTTCTCTTGTTTTGCGTCTTTTTTATCAAATTCATGCATTAATCATTCTAGTAGAAATGATTTACATGTCGAGCAGTTTAGAGCACATAATGACAGGCAACAAACGTAGTCAGTCACAAAAGAATTGGATCCTGAACTGAGAATCATCGCATGAGCCTATATCATCAACAGAAACAATTGGGAATCAATTTCTAAGTCATTAACGGGATGTATACAGTGTTCAAGGAATGCACTTACAGGAATAACCAACTTTTGCCCCGCACGATGCAATTCAAACTTCCAACCCAGTCCCTACCATACACAAAGTAGAGTCATAACTTTTTATGTTCACAAAAATAAAAATAAAATAGAAAACAATGTACACAATAAAAGGGTCAGAAACAACTTGATGCAAGAAAAGTTGCAACTGGGAAGTATATTAATACAAGGATATGGCTAAGTTTCAGTCTCCAAAAACTCCTGCATATTTTTGCAATATCTTTCGAGTCAACACTCCATAGAGTTGGTGACACATTTTGTTTACAAAACGACTACAACGACCAATGGTTAGCCCAATAAAACAGCACAGTTCATTTAAGATCTTTTATGTTATATTTGACTTGCATCATACCTGAATCCCGATTGAATATAACATCCGAACAGTGCTGAATTCAGATATCTTTCTTCCAGCCCCAATCTCAAGTGCATACCCACCACTGCAAAAATGTAGAGCATGTAACAAGTCTGATATACAACAGGTGGAACGCCTTCAACACTTACCATGTTTTGAGTATTGAAAAGCATCCTTGTATTAATATGGCAATGAAGAAGCATTTCATCCTCAATATAATTTTTTGAAGAAAGAAACAGAATTTTATTACTACAGAAAAAAGATGGATGAGAAGTCCCTCATAAGGATTACAAGAAACAAGTAGACCAGCCAACTAAGACAAAAACACATCAGAACACACATAACCGAACAGGCCCTAGACCGAAACTCTTACAAAACTTAAACCCAATCCCTCATAAGATCTGAGAAAAAGAAACCTCTAAAAGAGCTATGACTCGACGCCCAAAGACTGACCTAAACTTCACTCTGCCCCAAATATCCTCTAGGGAATCGTGTGTATTCTCGATATATGTAATAACAACGAATACAATTTTGGTAATTATATCATCATTATCAAGTAGTGTTCCACGCCATTGTATGACCATGAAGTAACAATTATCTTAAATTCCTAAACTACCTTAAATTCCTAAACTCAGAAGTTTTCTGGTAATATTTGGACACTAGAGATGATGCATCATCTTTCATGTCTTTCTGAGAGGGAGAGTTTCTACTGATCAGAAACTTTTTCTAGCAAATATAGAGTCAGATGATTGTAAAAATTTATCTAGGGCGTTGGGAGAGAGAGAGGGTTTCTACTGATCAGAAACTTTTTCTAGCAAATTTAGAGTCAGATGATTGTAAAAATTTATCTAGGGCGCTGGGATAAAAATTTACAATCACATTCTTGCATATCAAACCATTTCTCAGTCGATTTCCAGATAGAAATTTGTGTCCTAAGCTTTAGTGTAGGATGAAATCTTCTGAGGAAAATTCTAGAAAAAGTATACAAGTGCAGTGGGCCATTCACTTTCTCAAGTAAATTTTCCAATTGTCTCTATTGTCTATAAGCTTGAATCTAAAGGAAAACATGTCAAAATATCATTTTGACTCAAATACCATTCGTAAGGCGAAAAGTAGGCTAGTAAGCGTCTTATGATTGCCCGACCATAATAAATAGTTACTCTGGGAATAAAATTGATTGGTTAATAAGCTCACCATTTACTTTTACACATATTCTAAAAGCATTTATCCACTAAATCGTACAAGGATGGTTAAGACAATAGGAGTCCTATCAGTTACAAAGGGACTTTTTCTATTAAAAATTAAGGACATTGCTTTTTATTTTTATTTTTTGGATAAGAAACATAAATTTATTATTAAGTTAAAACAGAGTACAAGGGATAAAAAATTAAGGACATTGCTACTTAAGTACATTAGTCCACATTATGAATCCTAATACATTGTGAGACCCCAATATCCATTAAAATTTAACAGAAATATATGCATGACAAAGTGGAGTTAATCAAAATGGTTCGAGAAATGTTTCTGGGGTCCTCTCTTCCTTAATTTTAAAATGACAATTTATCTTTAAAATGATATGCTACTTGAGCAATCTGACAAAGATTATAAGAGTTCTTATCATTGGAGCGAGGTTCTATTGTTCTAAATCTTTCTAAAATATTTAGATGACTGAGCATGGGCAAACAACACAGGTGCATAGTGGAAGCTGATCTTGACGCACTAATATATACCGACTTTTTCAAGACCGAAGACACAAGATTGACTGATGCAAGCATGATATCACGATAAAGCTATACTCAAAAACTCATAAACCCTAGAAATTCACAATAGGAAAGGAGAAATTCTTACCATAAAATAAGTTGGGAATCATATAAACAAAATGAGATGCAAACAAATTGTATGCAAAACATGGAGACAAGTTCAAAAGACGGACCTTCCAACTGTGCCAGCAATGCGTCCATGTGATTTAGAGGAAAAGAAATGAGTGTAACGAGCAGTCGCTCCAAATGAACTTGTACCCATCTAAAAATAGAGAGAATGGATAATGGTAAGGTGCTACAATTAGAATAGCAAACATAAATTTGTTATTATTAATGATGATACTCTGGAATACTTAAAAATAAAAAATTCAACCAAATGGTAATTTTGAAGAAAAAGAAACTCACGAGCAAAAATTCAAAGCAAATCACCTGAATAGATAACTTATTTTTAATAAGAAACAGGAAATTTCATCAACATAAATAGAGCTGTACAAAGGGATGAGTCATTCCAATGATGAAAACATTCAAACTAAAGGACACAATTCCAATAACTATATCTAAAACAAGAAAAAAAAAGTTAAACTCCTTATCATCAGTAAACCACCAAGCACACGAAAATTTACCCTATCCTACATTTCCTCTAAAATTTCCTGTCAATCTGCCAAGGGTCTGGTCGAGGATTCAGCAACAAGAATTCGGTATTCCACATCAAAAATTCTTTGATCCTCTCTCATGCCAAAGGGACTAGCATATGGCTGAAACTACAAGCTCCCCATCATCAAGATTGAACAAAAACAGTTCACTGACTTGGCATGGCATGATACATGTTAAGCCCAGCTCTCTCAACACACTATGCAATAGACTAAGAGAAAATGAACAGTGCAAAAAGATGTGATCCAGGTCTTCACTTTTCAGAATGGTTCCAGCACAAGACACTAATTTGGGGATAGAGTGGGGGATGAGAAATGTCTTTGTAACACATTACAAATAAGCAACTTCTGATACCAACGTAACCATGGAAAAATTGAACCTTCCGAGGTACGGAAACCTTCCAATGTAATTTGTAGAAAGGGAAAGGAGGGGTTCACCAAAAGAATATAAAACATACCAGATGAATCCAAGACCACCTTTTAGCATCATCCTCATTCTCAAATAGCTTTACAGCTTCCAATTTCCCAAGCAAAGAACACACATCTTACAGTTTCCGTTCTTTAAGGCTATGAAAAAGGTGGAAATCCCATGAAATGGGAGGAGAAGAGGCTGAACCATGAGGCGATGAAAGACAATGATTTATGATGGCAAGGCGAAATACAGTATAAAGTAGGGTAAGATATTGAAAGCATATTACTACAAGCCCACCAAGGACCTTTATTGATTGATTGAAATCCTAGTAAACTCTAGAGATGCATTCCCATGGGCTTTGAGCAGTAGTCCTAACAGCACATGTTTGAACCGAAAACTCTGTGGAAAGGATGAAAGGGGGTTGCCCTGCCTCACCCTCTAGAATCCCAAAATTTTCCTGAGTTTTCCCGTTGATCATAATGGAGAAACTAACTGCAAGAAGGCAGCCTCTGATCCACATTTTCCATCTCCAAAGCCTTTTTTCCTAGCACAAATCAAAGTAACCCTAATGTATGTGATCATATGCCTTAACCAAACCAATCTTAAAAATCCCAGGCCCTTTCTTCCAATTGCTTCTATTGAATATTTGATGGGAAAGAAAAGACTTGTGATAGAGATGATTCTCCGAAACCGATTCAAGTTTATAGTCGAAGGAAGAAACAAGTGCAGGATCGGGATTGAGATCAGTTATAGCTGCTGCTTTATCTTTATTAATTATTCCCTTAACTCTGCTGCTTTACCTTTATTAATTATTTCCTTAATTACTTCTATTTTCTATTTTTGGGAATTATTATGGGGCTTTGTTCACAGGCCTGATGAAATACTTAGTGTATTTATGTCCTGGGATGATCCCTAATTGATCTTATGCAATAATAATCTTCTATTAGCAGCCTCTGGCTTGTGGCAGAGAATTTCTCTGTGGTCCTCTACACGAGGAATTGTTCGCATTCTTGAGTTAATTCCACTCGCCGTCTTACACTCTATCAACTTGCATTTAGATAAAACAACACAGAAACTCTACTAAATAGTCAATGGGCAGTACGACAGACCACAATGGTTTTATTAATCATTTGTATGGAACACTATTTCAATACTCAAAAGTAATTAGTGATACCAACTTTTAGGGTTAATTGCCTTCTAAACTCAAATGCCTACTAATCCCAACCTTTGGCTTAAATACATTCACCCCGGAGATTTGGGAAAAGAAGAAAAAAATTCTGACTTTAGCCAAAGATTCTGAAAAAAAGAACTAGTATTGAGGATTAAAATGCCCCTACCTAATATACAATTAAAAAAATCTATATTCTTATTTTCAAAAATTAGACAAATCATTTCTAAGAATCAAAATTAGAACTTTGCAACTCTTAATCAATTATACGCAAAAGTATCTTTATCTATTACATGATAACATATTTTATAGTCTCGGAAAATAAATGAGATTGAAACTTTAGTTTGAGGCCATCATCAACAATGTAAATAATATTGATGGATTTTAATGTAGGAGAATTACTTTAAAAACTAAATTTAATAAAATGAATATTATGAAGACAAAGGAGACCTTCAATAACAAAGGAGAATGTGCAACATTTAATACGAGACAATGCCAATTAATTTGAAAGGATTATTGAAATGAAGGTTCTGATTATATTAATAAGGAAAGAGTATAAGCTACTTTTATATGTAAAACAAGTATAAAATGTAACATTGAGCACAGACTAAAATGCATGGCTCTAAAAAGAAGTTATGTAAATTATGAAGTTCGATAATGTAAAATGCATATCACTATCATCTATTTAAAATTATACATCCAAAACCACATTATTAAGTTTCACAGCAATTCTGATATTGGGATTCATATTTGTTATTTTAAGGTAGGACTTATTTTATTTTAAGAACTTTGTATTCAAGAAATTGTGAACCACTTATGATGATGAAATTCATGATTATTGGTTTATGTATGATGATCAAATATCAATCTATACTCTTACAGTAGTTAAAATTTACTTCAGGTTTAAATTTTGGTCTCAATAGTTTTCCTGCTAAAAAATTATGAGTCGTAAAAATGAACTGCCAGCAGTTTGTACTTGAAAAGGTAGAGCAATATACATATTTTTGTGTTAAAACAAGTTCATTTGAATTTTAGAACAAATAATGGTTGGGGGGTGGGGTGGAGGGGGTGTCAAAGATTCATTTGAATATACAAACATCTCCTTGTCTTTTCTACTAAAGATATCTGCATTATTTAAATGACAAAAATAAACTTCATCAGAACCAAAAACTATTTAATTGCCATAGAGATATACCTTGATTTCTCCTGCAGCAGACATATTTTCCTCTTTCTTTCTCCAGCCAACACCTATAGATGACTCCGGACCTAAAGAAAGTTGTATCTGTAAGGTTAAAAACAGCATAAATTAATTACAAGATAGAAAGAGGCATTGTACTCATTAAAGTCAAAATAGCTCCTACAATGATTTGGCAAACCATTTAATGCGAAATAGGCCCACCAAAATTAAACGAAATATAATGCAGATTTTAAATATAAAATTCATTTTCCTGCACGTTCATGAACGCATGCAAACACAGAGATCCTATAGAAGTTATTATATATGCAGCAAAGGAAAATATATTGAAGAAAAACTAACATTTCCACTTGTTGTCTCTGACAGTTGACGACTCCAGGTGTTAGAAAGATTAATCGAGCCATCTCTTAAAGACATGGTAACACCCATTACCGCAGTAGAGTGAACAGACAATTGGCTGAAAGCAGAATGAATACAAGAGAAATGACAGAGTGCCTCTAAATTGAACTAATTTATCTGATTTGGCAAAAATAGAATTCTACCGTGAAGTTTGTAATCCTATTAACGACTGCAAGCCAATAGAGCCCATGAATTCAACAGAAGAGACTGGAGATATGTGATGCGTAAGTATTGCAGTCGCTACACCACCACCAGAATTGGTAGCAACAGCCAAATTCCCACCAACAGCAAGAGAAGTGCTCTCTGATATTTGAGATTGAACTTCACTAGCCATACCCATCCTGACATTTAACATGAACGTTAGCTAAAAGTTGATGCCAGGGATAAGAGTTGTAAAACCTCTAGTTTGCCATGTAATGTTGATATCACATTGTCACCCTTGCACCAATATGATATCAAACATGAAGCTGGGTTCATCTTTAACAAATTTGAAAGAAAATGCAGCACCATCTTGAGAATTTGGGGGGGGGGGGGGGGGGGTTGGTTATGTTTAAGAAAAAAAAAAGTAATAATAGTACTCAAATCTGAGGAAGATATAAGACTTAGCATGACAAATCAAACACTCACGAGTATGCCCTATCTACAGGAGGACTTAGTTGCTCATGAAGCAGGGATAAAATATGGTTTCATGGATTACTTTTGTTATCTACATATATAAAGTTCATGGAGAGTATACACTAGAAAAAAACATCTTAATAGATCAAATTGAAAGATTAATAGAGTTGGTGAAGATTGTACCCCCTAATAATGCCATCACCATCTAAAAAATCAGGCCATGACAAATTTGCCAATATTGAACCAGACGATCGCATATGTGCGGCAACTTTTTCTTTTTCTCTCTGACGCTTCAATCTCTCAAGTTCTTCCTTGATCTCATCAACTTTGTTCAGTTTAGGGCCAAGCTCTAGACCAGAAGTTAATCCCTCCATACCATAGATATCATATATCATCCTTTTATTTTCATCAGTCAAAATCTCATAAGCTTTGCATACTCGTTGAAAGTTCTCTGTCGCAACTTCCTTCATCTGAACAAAGTGAATGGTATATTAAGTGTAATACAAAACATACTGTACCATCATGTCTTAAAAAGAACCTTCCCCATAAATCAAAACATAAAGGAAATAAAATAAGAGTTTGTGCAACATAAAAACTACAAATGTACAATATGAACTCCATGAAGCAAAATCCCCAGCAAGCACGCAGATGCAAAGGTGACAGAAAAAAGAGATCTTGCTTCAGCATAACTCTATGTAGAAGTGAGACAATCATACAATGAGTCATACTGTATTTGTCAAATTTCCAGAGCTCACTATTACAAATCATATAGAATAATTTTCTGAACTAAATTAGCACAAAATACTGCTCATTGTTGAAAATGACCTATTTGCTATTTTGAAAATTTGTTTGTTCATGGGCTATATTTAGCAAATGTTCGTGTATCTCAGGTATTGTGACAATGTTGTGGAGCATGACTGTTCTTCACCTAATGGGACAGACACCCAACCAACATAAGTAGCAACGACGAGCATTCATTTAACAAATATTGTTTAAAAGTAAGATTCTTTCTTAGAATTTGCCTAAAAACAAGTTATGCTACAACTATTTGGAGTAATGAAGCTGTTATAATGGAAGAGGTTAACCTGTAAAAAATAAGAAAGAAATTTTGAGAGACAGCAAAAATAATAAAAGCATCACAGAAATCCAAAGATATCTCACAGGGAAATGAATTTCTTTAGGAGACTGGAAGCAAAATAAAAATTTCCAGAAAGTAAAAAATACCTATCACTTGCCTTACAAGAATCAGAATTCTTAAATTAGAATTTAAAAATTTTTAGAGCCAGATAATGGTCCCACAATAATTCAACTAATTATAATCATATTATCAAAATGAAATGATTTTACACAACATAATTTATCAATCAATTGAACGACTAACGAACCATTTTACCTAACTTCTAACAAAAGTAGATCTTTAAATTTTAAGGTTTCCTTGGCGTTGAATAACTAATTATCTCATAGCCTCAAGACACCCAATTAAAAGCTTCTTGGAAACAATTATCATCAAGAGCGCCTACTTTCAAAAGTTTATTCCTCTAAACTTGGTATTTCTTATACCTTCTTTCATCGCTAATTTAATAAAAGGTTGATTTCTACTCTCACTTGTCTATCCTTTTTATTTATTTATTTAATTTCATATTACTAGATCTCAAAATTTCAACTGATGTGGGACTCAATGATTCTTGACCACTCATGAACTGGCTGAAGATTTAAGACCCTTATAGCAGGAGATTTTCCAAGGTTTAAGAAATTAGGATTCCAAGATCCAGATGTCAGGAGTGTTCTCGGATAACAACTAATAAAGTCAATCATTGATCAATTGAACTAGAAACTACACATAAAAGAGAGGAGATTGATATACTCAGTGACTTGCACATGTATGTAGAGAATTATATAACAATATTCACATATGACTTCTAATATGGGGAATATGAAGATTTTCTAAGCACAAAATTATAAAAGAGATGAAATAAGAGTGTTCTGAAACATGGAAAGAGGAATGAAGGCATACAAATATTCTTCCACTAAAAAATCCAAGCACATATATATGGGAGCTTACAAATCTCAAGATATAACTCACGACTTTAACAAAACCCTGGTTAAAAAATGAAAACTATGCTACTTTTTTTTTTTCAATCTCACTCTTCGTCCTCTACTGTTTGATATTTTTCTCCATTATCTTCCCCATACTTTCATGTCGTCCTTTTTTCTTCCTTCCCCATATTTTTTTCTCTTTGATATCTAATCTGTTTTGTTGACTCCATTTCAACATCAGATACACCTAAAAAACTAAAAGACAACTCTTACCTCCTTCATTTACCTTCATTTCTGTATTGACTTTTGTTTTGCACAAAAATAATAATAATTTGAATATTCCAACAACAGCCAACACAAATAACAGAATTTCTTGAAATATACATTAATCAAAGTGATCGATTGAAAACATGGTTCGAATATAATTAACTCTGAAGTGAGGGAAATCAATGCAAACAACTGAACTCATAGAGAGCTTTGGAAATCTGCAAAAAATTTGCAAACTTAACTTTGTACTAAAACTTATTGAAGCATACTGTATAAGTGCTCGAGTTCATGAATTTCATCTACTAGGAACTTATTTACTATTAGTAACGCGTGTCAGAATCATGCTTTTTCGCATCTCAACTCAATAATCCTGCTACCCCTTCTTGCACATCGGCCTTGTGGCATGATTGACCTTGAGCATTTAACAACTATAATTATTGCCTTACTTAAAACAATTAAGAGAACAATTATAACAATGGGAATAATCTAACAATAATAATAACATAACAGTGTTAAGGTAGGCACATCCCTATAATTGAACATTTCAAATTGGGAAATTCCACAATCAAAGCATACATTGAAGATAACAGAACTAATGATCAAATATAGCTTCAGAGTCAAAATTCAGGAAAAATAAAACAGAATCGACAGCGAAAAACAATAATAAAAAGTTTCACCAATCAGAATGAGTAAACTACACCGAAAAAATGAATTAAAAGGAATAAGAATTTTGTACTTGAGGAGATTGGTATTTATCAGGATGATAAACTTGAGCCCATTGACGATAAGCCTTTCGGATTTCTTCATCAGATGCTTCGGGAGATACGTTAAGCAAAGCATAGAGTTCTCTGTTATCGGATTCTCCGTTATCACCATTCATGGATGCTCGATGTTGGAGAAAAAGGGTTTAGGGGTTTTAGCAGAAATCCAGAAACCAAAAGGTCACATTCAATAACAGGTCTATTGAATTTCAATGACGCACGCACCCCTTTTTTTCTTTTTTCCTTTCTTTGGACCATGTTTAATGGGAAATGAGACCATGTTTATTGGTGTGAAATTGGTGTTGGTCACGAAGAAAAAGAAAAAAAAAAAAAATGAAATTAATTTTGATGACCAAATCATCCTAGGATCATGGTCATGACCAATTTCATGGCAAAAATTATGATAACATATGACATCATATGATTGGTCGAGTGTATTTTATTTAGATAATTGAAGATTTTGATTTATCCATTTAAAGAAAATACACCAAAATTCATAAAATAAAATTCTTTATAAATAGATATCAATATTGATATATTTTGGATCACAATCTCATACACTCCATTTTTTCTTCTAACTTTTGCCACATCTCCTAATTTTTATTATTATTTTCTACATGGATCCAAACCATCCCAATTATTCTCATTACTCCTCAAACCATCCAAATTCTCAAAATGATCAAAATATTGAATCTTTTTTTAATATTATTGATTCCCAATTTTCTCAGTATAATCAGAATTCTCAAATTTCTCTAAATTTGAACCAAGTTCCTATATCTGAACAAGTTCAAAGAACGGAAATATCTCTCGTGATTTATTCGGAGAAAAAAAGAAAAAGGTGATAAAAACAGGGTGGTCTGTTAAAGAAGATATTGCATTAATGCCGTGTTGGTGTTTCATCAGTGAAGATGGCACGGTTGACAAAAATCAAAAGCTCTCAAAAGTGTGGGAATGAGTACATGCTATGTACGAAGAAGCTCAAAGAGAAAATTTGAAGGACATAAATGAAAGAAATATAGAGATGATGAGAAGTCATTGTAGACGAATTAATGAAAGTTGCAACAAGTGGTTGGAAGCATCCAAGAAAGCACATAAATGATATAGAAGCGGAATGAGCCAAAGGGATATTGAGAAAGAAGCTCATGAAATTTATTGTGTTGAACATAAACACAAGTTTACAGACTTAGTTGTGTTTAATGAAGTTCTGAGTAAACATGTGAAGTGGTAAATAAATTTCGATCGTGCTCCAACACATTCCTGTACTGAAGATGAAGAGGATAATAAAGAAAGTGGTGGCAACTCAAAGAGATCAAAGACTAGTGAAGAAAGGCAGTATTCCAACCCCATTAATCCAGAAACTTCAGGAAGCGCCAATTCAACTATCTCACGTCCTATAGGTAGAGATAAGGCAAAAAAAAAAAGGAAAAAGTAAGGTGGTGTCAAATCAATTTGCTGAACAAATTCGTGCAATAAGAATCACTAGAAAAACTGAAGTTGAAGCGGTTCGAGAACGAATCAATTTACAGAGAGAAAGAGAACAAATGAAGAAAAGGGAGAAGAAAATGGAGCTGCAACTTTCTCTTTTATCCCAATTGATGACGAAAGATCACTTATCACCAGCCGAAAAAGAGATGAAAGATCATCTATTGGCATTGTTCAAATAATCAATGTCATTTATTTTCATGTGCTTTTACTTTGTGCATTTTTTTATTTTTGTCTTGTAAGTTTTTTTAATTTGTGTGATTTTATTTAATTTCATGTAATCTCAATTAGTTATTTTAATTATGAAATCAATTCGTCGTAATTTTTCTATTAGTAATTTTCATGTATCTCCATTATTATATTTACCTTTCGTATAGACCACATGACAGGTTGTATCCATCAATATCCTAAGTGGGAATCAAACCACATGACAAGTTGTACCCCTTCATTATTAAAGCTACCTTTGCTCACATGCATATCCTAAGTGGGAATCAAACCACATGACAAGTTGTACCCCTCTATTATGAATGCTACATATCCCATGTGGGAATCAAACCACATGATAAGTTACATCATTCCATTATCAAGGATACCTTTCGTATAGACTATTTCCTATAAATCATACTTGAAACAACATCATACTTACATCAAAATCCTTATCATTCTTTAGCTTCCTCTCAAATATAATTACTACCCATTTGTCTTACCTATTCCAGTTTACAAATGTCTCTCAATGAAAATCTCTCGATAGATTCAGATTCAAACTCAAGTTCAGATTCATTAAATTTGAATGATCTTGATGAATGACAAGAACGGAATGCTCGGAAAAATCGCGAAATAGATCGCATGATCGAGGATATGGTCTTAAGAAATCTTAATATGACAGGAGGAGATTCCACTCCTAGAGTTAGAAGAAAGTATTGTGAAAGGGAACACGAACTTGGTGAGGAACGTTTGATGAATGACTATTTTGTTGATAGGCCGACGTATACTCCCAAGATGTTCCGACTCAGATTTTACATGAGAAAATCTGTATTCCTTCGTATAGTGGAGGCCGTTACTGCCAATGACGAATATTTTCAACAAAGACCTAATGCCACGGGTCTACTAAGTCTTTCACCATTACAGAAATTTACTGGTGCTATGAGGGTGTTAGCGTATGGGACATCCACTGATGTCGTTGATGAATATTTACGCATGAGTGCAGCAGTAACAAAACAATCTCTCAAGAATTTTGTTGAAGACATCATTTCCTACTTCGGTGAAGAGTACCTCAGAAAGCCTTCCGACGCAGATTTGGCAAGACTACTCTATGTCGGTGAACAATGTGGATTTTTGGGTATGATAGATAATATTGACTGTATGCATTGGGAATGGAAAAATTGTTCTACTGCGTGGGCTGGGCAATATGCAGGGAGAAGTGGAAAACCAACAATTATTTTCGAAGCTGTTGCATCATATAACTTGTGGATATATCATGCTTTCTTTGGAACTCCAGGTTCGTGCAATGATATTAATGTACCCCAACGATCTCCAATTTTTACAGATGTCTTGGAAGGTCGAGTTCCAAAGGTTAGTTATGTCTTTAATGGTCGGAAAAATAATAGAGTTTATTATCTAACTGATGACATATATCCTTCATGGGTTGTATTTGTTAAGTCAATTACTTCTCCACTAACCCAAAAGCACAAATTATTTGCTCAACACCAAGAGGCTGTACGAAAAGATGTTGAGCGAGCATTTGGAGTTCTACAGGCTCGTTTCGCATTTCTTAAACGTCCATGTCTTGTTTGGGATAAACTTTTGATGGGAAAAATTATGATGGTTTGTATCATCATGCACAATATAATAGTGGAGGATGAATGAGACACATACCAAATTTATTATGATCCCACCGAATTTTTAATGGATTGTCCCGTAGATGATGATCAGCCCTTTCAGTACTCTACTGAACGCATTGCAAGTTTATCCACTTATATGACTAATAGGAAACAACTTCGCAATAGAGAAGCTCATATCGCTCTTAAGAACGACTTGATTGAGCATATATGACAAAAATTCGGCACTATTAATTAAATATGTAATTTGCATCTTTTGTTTTGTTGTAATTTACGCATGTATTTGTAGCTCGATTTATTTATTTTCTTTTGTATTTCAATTCTTGTAATTTTAATTTTGTTATTGGATGTTGTAATTTATTTTAATTGTATGGTAATTTTTTTATTATAATTACGATTTTTTTAATATCAAATAATTGTATATATTTCTTAAATATTTAAAATATAATAAAAATTAATTATAGATATAATTGTTAAATTATAAAAGAAATAATTTATTAAAGGTTGGTTGTGGTTGTAGGTGGTTATTGATAAAGTATGAAAAAAATGAGATTGGGTTGTAGAGTAGAATGTGTATGTGGAGGAGAGAGAAATGAATTGTTTATTAGTTGATTATGGTATAGTTGGTTATGGATAAATGTATTATTAGATTCTCCTATAATTTATTTATTTTCAACAAAAATAAAAAGATTCTCCTTTAATTTTAAAGATTTTTATGTATTATAGTTAGAGATGTCCATCCGGTTCGAAAAATCGAAACTAAACCGGAATCGAAAATCATTGACCCCGATTCGGTTCCAAACTGAAACCGTGAACCGTGGTTCGACGGTTCAATTTTGGTTCAGACTTTTTTCGAACCGTAAACCGGCGGTTTAACCAGCGATTCCAAACCAGCGGTTCGAACCGGCGGTTAAACCGCCGATTTTTCTATTTTTTTAATTATTATTTTATATAAATAATATTATGTATTTATGTTATTTTACTCTTTAATTTTAAGTTGTATTGATTATTATTATTAATTTGTATTATAAGTTGTAATTTTTTTAGGTTTATGGTTTGTATTGGTTATATTTAAATTGTAATTTCTAATTTTTGAAATTGTAACTTATAAGTTATAATGTAGTATTGTTGTAACTTGTAAATGTAAGTTCTATTTTTTAATTTATATCAAATTATTTACTCAAAAATATTGTTATTTTGTAATATATAAATAATTGTAATATTTATATGCAAATTTAATTTTTTTTAAAATTTTAAAAAATTTAAAAAAAAAAAAAACCAACAAACTGTCCAAACCAGCGGTTCGAACCGGAAACGGCGATTTACAAACCGAAATCAAAATCGAAATCCCCACGGTTCGGTTCCGGTTTGGCTTTTCCGAACCAGTGGTTCGAACCGTTTGAACACCTCTAACTATAGTCTATATTGGGGTAAAAACAATATTTTTTCATAAACTGTTGGAAAATAAATCAAAAAATTTGTGGTGAATCTTCAAATGAAAAACCAAAGTTAAAAGAAATTGTAAAAAAATATCAATAAAAGTAAGATTTTGAAATTGAAAAAAAGAAAAAAAACCCACAAATTAAATGGGTCTTTTTATAGTTAAATAACGGTGAACTGAAAACTTCTATTAACTTCAACATAATTTGGGTTTTACGAAACCTCAAAGGAGTTTCATGTAATTTTTATACAGTATAGAGGTTTTGCACCAATTTTCTTAGCAATAAGGAATTTCATCCAATTTTCCCTCTAATAATAATAATAATAATAATAATAATAATAATAATAATATTATTATTATTATTATTAATATTATTATTATTATTATTATTATTATTATTATTATTATTATCAAAAAAAATATGGGCAGTGCACTTGTACGTTGCACAATTAATTTAATTTTTTGATAACATGATATATTGCTATATAATCTTAATATGAAGTATGTGATGCTTTTAATATTTGTATTAATAAAAGCTTTTCTTGTAAAAAAAATTATTAATAAAAGCTTAGATATTTAACTTTAAATTTATGTCATATTAAATAACTGCATTTGATAATATTAAAAATATGGTATACCAATAATAATATACAAATTTATAGATGCAATGCTACTACTCTATCCACTATAGATATTAATATGTGTACATCGTTGATGTGTCACATTTCTAATATATAATTTTAGGGAAATTTATGTTTCATAATTTAAGAGAATCAAATCATTATATATTATCGGTGTACATATTATGAGTCTTTCATGGTGGCATTATAATATTTTCTTTTATAGATAACTTAAATAACATATTGTAAAGTTTATATTCGAAATATGAGATGGTTAGAAGTGATCAATTTGACCATTAACATGATTAATTTTGAAAAGACTTCATTAATATAACATTTTTAGTTTTGAACTATTCGAAAATCTATCTTTATCGCAAATTAAATTTTTAATCCATTTAACCTATTAAATTTATTTTGAAAGACTTGATCTAAAAGGATAAAATTGAGTATAATGTTATTAGTTTTTTCAATTGAAAGTCCAATGATTCATATGAACATTTTAAATCTTTTTTTACCTAATATATTTTTTATTTTTTTTAGAACAATTTTTTTTTCATATACACAGAGAGAGAGACTAAAATTTTGTCTAAATTTAAAAATAATATCACAAATATCTAGTAAAATTATTATTTCAAATAAATTAAGTTAGTTGTTTAATAGTTTAAGTCTTAAAAAATAAAAAAGTGAAAATAATATTAATAATAATAATAATATTATATAACAAAACTAATATATTTATGCTTTCATGAAATAATATTTTTGCTCTTCAAATTTGAAAAAATATGAGGTTAAAACAACAACAAAAATTTAAAGTGTGTACATGAGATATAAATGTTTTAATTTTACATTTTAGTAGTGTTATTATACTCAGATAAATTTTAAATTTGTTACATGTATCTAAAGATAGACAAAGGTGGTGTTTTTGTGTGAAAATAAAAAACTTAAATAGAATATATAGGACAACACTCTTGTACCCTTGGGGCACGGATCCTAGGATCTGTGCCCCGACCCGCCCCGACCCGAACCGATTGGTACATATGTCGATATATATAGATTTTTTTTCTTTTCTTCCTTTCCCTCAGCACACATTGCATTCATTCCTCTACAAATCCTTCCGCCAAATCTTTGTCCTCCTCACAACCATCCTCTGCCATCGCACCACCGCCGTCGCCATCGGTTTCGTTGATAAATTTGTCAACGAAGCCCTCAGATCCTTTGCCACCGCTCCACCGTCGTCGCCGCCGATTTGAGAAATTTGATAATTTTTCCCCAAATCTCCTTACAACTCCTCAATCTATAAAAATATATTTGGTTCTTTTCTTCCTAAAATCTAGAGTTACTTTTGTCTTGCAATCAAAACACTCTATCAAACAATGTTGGAAGATTTGAACAATGAACAATCAAATACAATTCTTGTATTGTCAAGTGAAGAAGATGAAGAAAATTCTACAACATCTGTTTTTCTTAATCAAGTTATTCAAATAGTAAATGAAGGTAATTAACATTAATTTGTTTCAATTCACTGTGTTTGTTGACTTTCTGATTTTATTGTTTCAATTCAATTAACTACATTGCTCACTGTTATACAAAAATTATGTTTGAGGTATTAGTAATATATTCTATAAGTATTACACATGTTCCCTATAGGGTATTACATAATCTTATGCTTCAAAGATATGTAATTTTTGGAAAATACTTTTGAGGTATTACAGAATTATTCTATAGGTATTACAGAAATGAACTACAAGTATTATATATATGAACTAATGGTATTAGATATAGACTCCGCAGTATTACAGAATTACATACTTGAACTGCATGTATGTAATACTTTTATGCTATTACAAAAATACTTTACATCTACTAGTTATATGTTCTAAAAGCATTACAAAATTATAAAATTATTAGTGATATGTATTGAAATTACTAAATAATGGACTTTGGCAAGTTGGACAATAATGTCTTTAAGCTTACATACCATTTTTAAAACTGGTGGTATTAAATATAGACTCCATAGAATTACAGGTATTAAATATTTGTTCTATAGGTGTTAGAAAACTTTTCTACAGGTATTTTATGTATGAACTATTGGTATTATATATAGACTCCGCATGTATTACAGAATTACATACTTGAACTGCATGTATGTAATACCTTTATGTTATTATAAAAATACTTTACATCTACTAGTTATATGTTCTAAAAGTATTACAAAATTAAAAGTTTGAGTATATGAAATTAGAATTATGGTATTATATATTTATTCTATAGGTATTAGAAAACTGCTCTACAATGAACATGCCTGAGACAGATGATGTAAATGACTTTTTAATTGGACTAACAAGACATACAATTGATGAGATATATGAACTTTATCGAAAACATGCTCATGCATTGGGATTTTCTGTTCGCAAATCAACTACAAGATACTCTTCAGATGATAAACATATAGAGGTAGGAAAGAAGTTTGTATGCTCTTGTCAAGGACTAAAGAAGCAGGGGACTGGTTCAACAAAAAATATAAAAAAATGTCCAATCACAAGAACAAACTGTAATGCTTTGATGAGGGTAAGGATGAATTATGAAGGCTTGTTCACAGTTGTAGAGCATGTAGTATTACATAATCATCCATTAACAAGAGCAGATCTCTATCATCTTCATCGTTCGGAAAGAAAGATTGACAAGGAAAAAGACAAGACAATCGAGCACATGGTGTCTTCAGGATTATCTGCAACAAATTCTTATAGATACATAGTAAACAATTCTGGTGGTGAGGAAATACTTTGGCATATGAAAATGGATCATATGAACTTTGTTAATCGAATAAAGATGAAAGCAATAGAATTTGGGGATGCACAAACTGTGATCGACATGATACAAGAAGAACAAGCAAACGAAGAAGACTTTTTCTATAGAGTTCCGTTGGATGACGAAGGGAGACTAAGTAATATTTTTTGGAGGGACTCTATGATTAAAGAAGATTATCAAATCTATGGAGATGTCATGATATTTGATACAACCTATAGAACTAATAAATATAACCTCATTTGTTCTCCTTTTGTTGGTATTAACAACCATCGAAGAAATGTCATGTTTTTTGTTGTGCATTTTTGGCTGATGAAAAAAATGAAATATTTGAGTGGCTTTTCGAAGTATTCAAGAAGTCAATGGCATGGAAATGTCCTATAATTATTTTCATAGACCAAGATCAAGCTATTGAAAATGCAATACAAAAGGTATTCTCTGTTCATGCCTACTAATTACTGATACATTTACATACTATATAGAATACCTGAAATGTGAATGACTGATACCTTAAGCATCACAATACAGGTCTTTCCTCAAACAATACATCGGCTTTATCTGTGGTATCTGCAACAGAATGCAATAAGTAGATTTGTAGAGCTAAAGTCAGATATAACATTTAAGGCAACATTCAATAAGTGTTTATTAAGTTGTGTTGATGAGAACAACTTTGAAATCTGTTGGAAAACGATGATAACACAGTATGGTTTGGAGATTCGTGGTTTACAAGACTTTACGGCTTGAAAGAGAAATAGTGTACAACACTAAATAAGGACTTCTTCTCGGCTGGAATGTTATCATCTCAAAAAAGTGAAAGTACAAACTACGTCATTGGGTTCACTATGAAAAAAACAACAAGCTTGACAGATTTTTACAGAATTTTCAAGGAGACAATGAAAATTTAGAGACTAAAAGAGCAATATGATGAATTTCAGTCATCAAGATCAAATCCTGAATCCACATTACCAATGACGGCTATGTTAAAACATGCTTCAAATGTCTACACATTACCTATTTTCAGAGATTTTGAAGATGAATTCATAAAATGCATTTCAAGTACTTCAACAGTTTTAATGGTTGAGAATAGCATAATGGTCTATCATGTTTCATCACATGATGATAATGGTCCTATGCATCAAGTCATATTTGATTGTGAGATGAAACTGATAATATGTACTAGCAAGAAATTTGAGGAATATGGTATGTTATGCTATCATTGTTTGAGAGTACTATATGTTAACTCTGCACAAAGTATACCAGTACTTATGTACAAAAGAGATGGACAAAACTTGCTAAATCAGATGTTTGGGACAGATTTAAAAGTTTGACAACAACAACCGAAAAGGTAAGCGATAGTATTCCTTGGCGACATGATATGACATGAAACTATTACAACCTTGTGCTGAAATGTCAAGGAAATGAGGAAGCAAGAAGAATTCTTAAAGAAAGTTATAAAAGTGATCTTCCTGCAATAGACTATTTGATATCTCTAACAGTTTCTACACTTCAATCTGAAACATCAATACAATCAAATGTTGTCCTTAATCCAACTCATTCACTTATAAAAGGACGACGACAAAGGATTAAATGTCATTTTGAAAAGAACAAGAAGAGCAAAGATCCTACTTCAAATTCAACATTAACAAAAGAGTTTGGCTCGAAGATACCTATTATTAGATTGTTTTAATTTGATTCTAACATTGTAAATCTAGGATACTATTCATTTATAATGGTTTACACTTTCTGATCATATATATTTATATTTATATCTAATTAAACAAATGTAAATACCTAAAAGGACCATATGTAATACCTATAAGCTGTTTATATAATACCTGAAAGAAACCTATGAGTTACATACAAGTTATCTGTTTAATACCTAAAAGGATCATATGTAATATCTATAATGAATTTATAAAATAGCTGAAAGAAACATGTGTAAGATTTATACGGTATTACATATTTACCTTATATATAAATTTATTACCTTAAACAAATTACTAAATGATGTTGACCTGAAAGAACAATGTGAAATACTTATAAGGTATTTCTATAATACCTGAAATAAACATATGTAATACCTAAGAGGTATTACGTTATAAATCAAATGATCATGTGTAGTACCTGTAATGAAATGATGTAATATCTATATAGGTAAAATATTTACTTATTTATTACCTTAAACAAATTAGTGTATGGTATTGACCTTAATGAATCATGTGTAATAATTATAAGGTATTTACATAATGCCTGAAATAAATATACGTGACACCTAGAAGGTATTTAGTAATACCTATAATGAATTTATATAATATCTGAAACAAACATGTGCAATATTTATAACGTATTACATATTTACTTTATATATAAATTTATTACTTTAAACAAATTACTGAATGGTATTGACCTGAAATAACTATGCGTAATACTTATAAGGTATTTCTATAATACCTGAAATAAACATATGTAATACCTAAGAGGTATTACGTTATAAATAAAAAGATCTGTGTAATACCTGTAATGAATTGATGTAATACCTATATAGGTAAAATATAGTACCTTTAATAGTTTCAAAACTATGTATCCAATCTATGGTATATATAACTTTAACAAAATATATTGTTATCATCCACAAATGACCAAATATATAAAACATATAATATTGTTATCACCCCTAGAATACCAAACATATAAAACATGTAATATTGTTATGAATCCCTTATACCAGAACATATTAACTAAAAATATTGTCAATATCCAAGCCCTATTACATCAGTTCACCATTCTCTTTCTACGAGCCTTGTAAGTCTTTTGAACTGCAGTTATTCTCTTCTTCAAACTTGTCTTCTTTGTTGCTTCCTTCTTCTTCAATTCAGCTATCTTCAACCTCAACTTAGGCTTATTTTGATAAAACTGAAATACTTTTTCCAATACATTCTTCTTAACCTCATTAATGTTAGATAATACAATTGAAGCATATAATTCAACTCTGATAACTTGTCTTACACCAGCCTAACAATATGAAAAAAAGATAAAAAATGGTCAACACATAATGATATAAAAAAAATACATAAAAGTAATTCAAAATACCTTTGTCAAGCTAGGAGAAGAATAAACAACACCATCAAAATGCTTAATGTGATGCATCATGTACACACCACAGTCCAAATCCTCATTTGATGTTTGCCACCTGAATTCCACATTTCAAATCCATAGTTTGGCATATCTACTATTTTTTCATATTTTTGGTCGGCTAAGAATTTTAACATCTCAGTTCTCTGAACAACATTCAAAAGTAATTTTTTTTAATAAAAATCAGAAATAGAAATACATGTGATATATAAAATGTATTCAGTTAATACCTTAAGGTTGTAACAATGATACCTTAAAGGTATATACTTGATACTTAATTATTAAAAATATATATCTTAAATAAAATTACCAATATTTCAGCAGCTTTAAAAAATTCATCATCCCCATCTTCATACTTTTTGTTATCTAGATACTGGAATTTCTTATCAACCATATTAAAGACAATAGCAGCATAATGATTTCGAAAAACAAATGGGATGAATATCTGCAATTTCCACCAATATAAACATATATTAAAAATGTATAAGTAACTACAATATAATAATCATATCAATTACTAAAACGTGTTACCATTTCAACAGATTTAAGAAGATTGCTCTTGTTGAAAGCTAACCACAACTGCCAACTGTATCTCATTGCTCTTGAATTCTCTTCAAATGAACCAATATTCATCAATATCCTACCCAATGAATCCTAAATATAAAATAAACATTAAATAAACCACAAACTTCCAGTGAACAAACAAATATTACCAAGTAGAATTTATTTATAACTTACACTGTGTTCCATGTTAAAAACAAAATGACTTTTTTTTTGTTCAACCTCTACATCATTATTCAACATTAGAGACCATGCATAACACTAACATAAATCATAGTGTTTGGATATAATGATATCATGTCTTCCCTTGGCACAAAATGAAGATAACATTTTCGAAACAAATCTTCTCTGTTAAAAAAAGAAAAAAAACACATAAATTAATAAATGATACTACAAAGTTACACATGTCATACTTTAAAGATATATAAGTGATACTTCATAGGTATACATATGATACATTAAAGTTTCATATGTGATACTTTAAAGCTACATACGTAATACCTTGCAGTTATACATATGATACTTTAAAGTTTCACATATGATACCTTACAGTTATGTAAATGAAACCTTCAATGTATATATGCAACACCTTAAAATTACACATACGATAACTTAAAGCATACAACTTAAACTTACGAATTGTAGCCAACTGTCTTCTCTTCATAGAAACAGAAATTAACAATCTATTTGACCTTGATCCATTTCTTTCAAAAACTTCTTTGAATGAATAAGAAAATCTGAAACATACCCTACTTCATCTTTTATTTTCCAAAAATCACAACCATCATCCTCCATAACATACTTACCTTTTGAACCAATAGACATCACAACATCAACCAACTCTTTGCTTGAATGAATGTCTTTGTCAGATAAATCTACATTCTCATTTTCATCATTTTGATCATGAGAAGTATAATTTTCTTCACATTCAGGGGGATTTGGAGTTAACAGCTCAAATGATGGCATTTCTGATGCCAATTTCTTCATCATTTTAAAATTTTCAACCACTTCATCAATATATCTATGAAGCTTCTCATCAGAATTTTTTTTTTTTGTGAACCAGTCATCTCTGGTGTTGAGCTAGTAGTGGATTTATTCACAAATTTCTTCTTCATATTCAACATCTTGACCATGTGATAATTCAAAACGATAGAAATATTTCTCTTATAATATAGAAAAACTTCATGTAATTCCTGTAAAAACATATTAGACAGTTATAATATATATGATATTTTAAAATCACATATATGATACTTAAATAGATATATTAGATACCTGAAAAGAATACATTTGATACCTTAAAATGTATTTCATGAATACCACACAAATATCACATGTATGTCTTGAAAAATATGTAATACTTTAAGTATATAATATCATGTTTACACCTTTTGCAATCTTCTTTATTTCTTCATCATCAGGCTCTCCTGTCGGCATATCAAATTTTATGCATTTTCGTACTTGACCAGACTTTTTAGAAATCTCCTCAGCCGTTTCAACCTCTTTTTCAATTTCTTCACCAACCTCTGTCCCTACCGTCTCTCCAACAACCTTACCCATCCTTAACAGCGGGTACACATTCACCAGAAGCTCACCTTCTCCATATTGGCCAGCGGTAACCTCTTCAGAACATCTCTTTGATATTTTTTCATCAGCCTAGTGCTATATTAGAGGCAATGTCTTAAGCTCTTCAACTCCTTGTCATTTTACCCTTTGCAAATATAAAATTTGCAACAAAATGACACAACCACTTACACACCTCAAGTTATCATCCTTAAAGGCCCTCACACAACCTATCTAGAACATATGAGCACCAATCTAACTTAGAAATCATATTAACATCAATAATAGACTTCACAACAGTCATACTTATCAACCTATTTGAAGAAGGTGTCAGAAAGGAACACATAACATACAAGATAAATAACCTTTTGAAATCATCGCCACCATCAACCAATTGTTTAATTACATCCACCAAAGCCTTTAAAGGAACTCTAGAAGCAATTCCATACTGCTCACTAAGCCTATCACACAAAGGACAAATTTCATCACTCCTAGTATAAATTTGTACACTACGATCTTGATTCCTAGGTATCATAAACACATCATAAACATCATCTACTATAACAGTAAAATAATGATATTTGTATATACTAATCATCCTACTAGAACTATTAAAAATTTTCAGCAGCCAATTTAATATCTTCATATTACACTTCGTCATCTTCAGATGTAAAAGACCCTCAAAATCAATACTCCTCACATCATCCTTCTGTTTTTCAGTCAATGACTGCACAAGTTCAGCAAGATAATTTAGTCTACATTGACTGACAAAAGTACTGCCAATACAGAAATAAAAAAATATATATTAAAACACTAACATAAATATATCTCATGCATATCAGACATATCAGATATAAATCTGATAACACATAATTAATAAATGTAATACAACAATGAGATACATTAAGTCAATATATATATATATATCACCTTAAGACTATACATATGATACCTTGAACACATAAAAATTAAAGATAACCTAAAACTATAACAAACTAATTTTTTTTCCATAACACCAATATATCTGTCACCTTAACATAATTCATAACATAGATCTCATACATATCATACATATAAGGTAATTCATGTAATAACAAATAAGAAATGAATCTGATAAGTGACACACAATCATCTGATACCTTAACACCAATATATCTGTCACCTTCAGTATAATTATGTGATACCTTAACACCAATATATATGCCACCTTAAGTCTAATCATATAATACCTTACACATAAACATACCTTTGAGAATCCACACCACCATCAACATACTTATCACAATCACACTTCTGATATGCTTTCTTTTGACTTCTTGTATGACTACAAAAAAATTATATAGAGATGCATCACTGAACTACATAACTCAAAAGATTTAAAACTTATAAACTGAAATACCTGGCAATAACAACTGAATTCCCCTTACTTTGTTCATCAGTAATAGCAACAATTTGCTTTTCACTTTAAAAAAGAAAAAAACAAAAAACAAAAATATTAGAAACCCAACATAACAATACAATACAAAAATACCTAAAAAAACACAGAAGTCCACTCAAATAAGTAAAAAAATACACATACAAATATACATATTCATTTCCACAGTATGTTTTTCCTTCAATATACATATGATACCTTCACTGAATATATGTAATACCTCAAGCATGTTTATGTGATACATTAAACATCTAAACAACAAAACAAACATAAACAACATATAAAAAACATGAAACCTTTAACATAAGTAAACATAATAATGAACTTTTACAACATATAACTAAAATTCTTATATTAAGCTAATATAACATATCAACATATCATATATAATAATGTAACACATATGATATCTTAAGATAATATATATGATACCTTAAACTAATATACATGATACCTTAAGGGTTTTCATCTGATACCTCGAACAACTATTAATATCTGCATGTTATACCTGGCAACAACATCCACCACCTTCTCCTTTTTTTTTGTTCTTTCCAACAGCTAATTCTTTTTTTAATTCAACCAAAATCTGATCCTTACTTCTTCTCTGCTTACTAGTTTGATCCATGATCAACACAACCTTCCTCTTTCCTCCAGAAACTTTACTTTTATCCATTATACTAACACAAACAAAATAAAATTACAAAATAACATTATGAATAATCTGCAGTTGATTACTTCTTAACAAAATATGAAAAAAAGAAACATAACACCAAAAAATAACACGCAACACCTAAAAGTCGACAAAATGAAACATGTAAAACAACAAACTAATCTATAAACTCACAGGAAACAATTATTCATGCAAAAAAAAAAAAATAAAAAAATTACAGAAAAACAAAAACCCTAGAAAAATAAAAACACACACATAAAACCACAAAAAATCAAGTACACAACCAAAACGAAAATAAAAATAACAACATTACAACACCTAAAACACAATCTATAAAAAAAAACCCTCCACAAAAGCAACAACACTTACCTCTGTTGATTTTAAGTGAAATTATCACAAATTCTTCGAAAATGTAGATAATGTTCAACACTTTAACAAGCAAAACAAAAATATCAGAAGAAAACGAACAATAGAAACTGAAATTAGAGAAGAAATTTGAAGAGAGAAACAGTCTGAAAATTGATAAGAGAAGAAAAAGAAAAGAAAGGAAAATTTTCAAAAAAAAATATTCTATATATATCCCATCCCATATTCATCCCGGGTTGGGTCGGGGCGGGGCGGGTTAGGGCATACAATTTTTTGCTGAATATCATTATATATATATATATAAAGGATCAAGAATGCCACATGGCAAACATACAATATTTTCACATTAAATGTAGCTAATTAATTACTTCAAATTTTATGTTACTAAGAAACATTACTAATTAAATAATATAGTAATGTTAATAGATTTATCTAAATAACATATGCTAAAATTCAATAATCTTTATTATATATATATAAGAAGGACCAAGAATGTCACATGACAAACATACAATATTTTCACATTAAATGTAGCTAATTAATTACTTCAAATTTTATGTTACTAAAAAACATTACTAATTAAATAATATAGTAATGTTAATAGATTTATCTAAATAACATATGCTAAAATCCAATAATATAAATTATTTCCATAATTGAAATTTGTTAAATTTAAAAGTTTAAAGAAAAAATATAAATAAATAGAAAAAAACTAAAATAAAAAGTGGGGTTGATTGAAATTGGTAGTTCAAACCTATTAATTAATGAAATTGAATAATTTTTTTGAATATGTGATTTAAAATAAATTATGAAATTTATTTGTAAAGTTTTGACTTTCATTTTTTATCATTTATTTGAAAAGAAAGGTGAGGTTTGTTATAGACGTTGAAAAAAAAAAGTAAAAAAAAAAAAGTGGGTGTAATGAATAACATAATAGATATAATAATATATATTCTTTTTAAAATAAAAAATAAAAAATTATGATCCTCTAAAAATGGAATTAATTATAATTCTACAATTAAATAATTATTTAATCATATTATATTATATTTAATGTTCAATTAAATGATATGCAATGCACAAATCATATATTTAATTTTAATATATAAATAATATTTATATTTTTTAAATTTATCAACTTTTATTTAATTTTTTTATAAAAATCCCGTGTGCGGGCCTTGTACTAGTGTGTGTATATATATATATACTTTTTTTGGAAAGGTTGAGTGAGAAACAGCAGAGCATTCCTCCTCTTCTCCGCTCCTCACCGGCAGCCTTTCGAACTCCGATCAGCTCTGATTCTTTTCTTGCGAATTCAAGCTCCAGGGCGCGTGATACGCACCTGGCGCTCTCCATCCGAATCTCCTCTTTTCTACTGTCCTAGATATATAAATTAAATAAAAATTGCAGATTAGAAGAAACAAGGAAATATGGGAGATTTGTGGGCTTGGGTTCTCTTCTTCTTCATGCTCATTGCGCTTATCGTTATGTTAGTTTTCCAGGTTATATTATTTTTCACTGCCATAATTTTGAAATTTCATGCTGTTCATAAGATATATGATTTTCCAACAATTAGGCAGATAAATGAGCTGTTTCTATATTGATGTGATTTGTGGACTGAAGTTTGTTTCTTTGTTTTTGGATGTTCAAAGATTAGCACAAACTAGTCCCAAGTTAGTATAAATTATGATTTATGTTTTTTGTGTGTGTGCGTGTGTGTAAAGGTTGAAGGTTTTTTCTGCTTATCAGTTTTTGAAAAGATGCCAAGTGATTCCTTTTCAGGTGTTTCATTGGAATTGTTGGAAAAAAGTTTGTAAAATTAGGTTACGGGGATTATTTGGATTGAAGAATGTGGATCATAAACCTAAAAACTTCTACTTTTATTTTGAGGATTGAAGTCTACATACATTTTAGGTAAAGTGTAATCCATTAAGGTATTTTATGAGCTTCACTCTAGATTTGGCATTAGTAGGTCAGATCATAAATCCGCTAATAAGATTCCCTTTTTTTGTTGGAATGTCTACAATTTTGCAGCCATTTATTTTATTGCAGTTTTGTTGATAGTGAGAAAGGGACAAAATAGCATTAATCTTGCACAAGGTTTAGCATTAAGGAAAATGTTTCTACTTATAAGCAGTTTTCTTGCGTTCTACTGTGATTGTGGTTATAATGCTTCCCTGGATCATGAGAAAAGAATAATGTTCGGATTTTGATGATAGTTTACAATTTATACAGCTGATGTGCTTGGCGGATCTAGAGTTTGATTATATCAATCCTTATGACACTGCATCTCGGATAAACTCTGTGGTTTTACCTGAATTCATCACACAAGGAGTTTTAAGCATCCTGTTCCTTCTAACGAGCCACTGGGTTATGTCACTTCTCACTCTTCCTTACCTGTACTACAATGTGACATTGTAAGATCACCTACCCTTTTGCTTGAAGTCTACATTCACTTAGTTCAAATGAATATAGGCACATCTTTATGTACACAGAGTATTATTGCCAAGATTATATGCATATAGGCACGAATTAATGGTCTCAGACCATCATGTATATCCTTTGCCTTTTAGTTTTTCGCATTCCAAATGATAGCTTGCTAGGATTGTCACTTATCTGCTTATTTGAAGGCATTTATTTGTTGAGTGGAATAGGTTTAATCTTTCCATTCACATGTTGGGACCTACTGTAAAGTTTACTTCAAATTCTTGAAGAAAAAGAGAGTCGCAACATTTTACTTATAGTAAACAGTGACATAAAATCTTGAGTATTAAGGCTGATTTCTGTCAAATGGTACTTGTAGTAAACAGTGACATAAAAGCACAACAAAAGGTGAAGAATAAGTAATCTGCACAATGTCCAAGCTTGCCAGCTTTTGCTGTAAATTTCCCGATGAGTAGTGAAAATGTTCCTGGTAGTTTGCATTAATTGCAAGATCTGAAAATTGTTATCTTATTTCGAGGATACAAATAGGATTTGTATTCTCTCTCTCTCTCTCTCTCTCTCTCTCTCTCTCTCTCTCTCTCTCTCTCTCTCACACACACACACACACACACATATATCCTTCCCCCTTGTTTGCCGCACCAGAGCAACTTTCCCTTTTTACTGAGGAGGTCATGTAGTTCTTCAAGAGGATGAGTATGCATGGTACAAAGAGTAGCTAGATTAAGGGATAACCTTAAAGAGACATGTACCTTTTTCTCTAAAGGTAATCCACCTTGAAACTTACGAGATCCAAAATATAGAGTACAGTAAACCGTCTATGAACTCCTGTCCTATGTGGGGCAGATTTGGTATGGTGGGGATCGGCTTAATTCATTATTACAAATATTATCTACAAACAGGAGTCCATTGTTGATTAAATATAATTTTTATTGCAACAAACAGCATAAACATGTATCGAAAATGTTCTATCTCTTTCTTTTCATTGCATGATGTTGACCTGATGAAAAGTAGATGTATCATGCTAAATTTTGTATATTATTACGGAAGTTTTTCAATTTTCTATCTAACAGCACCTTTCAGATACTCCTGTTTTATTTGTGTAGGAAACATATTTTGTCACATGTTCTTGGTTTTGTGGTTTCTTGTTGAGGTGCTTGAGGAATAAACATCAAACTGGACTCCAGAAATTTGCAAATCATGATAGCATTTATATGATGAAATAAGTAGGTTAAAGTGTCGAAAATCTAAATGATTTCTTAGTGGAAACCTAGCATAATATCTGAAGCCCGATAATTTATAGCTTGAAGATGATTTCTGATTAATCACATTCATGTGTTGTGGACATGTTTCCTGGTCGATAGAAAGTGTATTTGCTTAGAAAAAATTGTTAAGGAATCATGTTAAAGATTGTGTTTTAGGAAAAACAGTGATACAAATATGAACTTTTTCTGGATGGCATTGATTGGCACCACGGTGTGACTGTATCCTCTAGCAAACACACTATCTTTATTAATATATCGCATTTAAAAAGATGCAGGCATTTTCTTTACAAATCTATGATACTTGGAAAGGACTGTTGCTGGAATATAGAAACAGTAAACTTGAATACTTGGCAAATTGTTTGGTTGACTACTGGATATAAACTCACTCCATCAACTGCCCTTTCCCTTTATGAATCTCTAATACTGATCCTGAGTTACTGGGGATTTTTACTTATATCTTCTGTCACAAATTGCAAATTGCTACTAAATTTTTGACAATGTTAAGTAACCAGAACTATTGATAAACGGTACTTGGTGAATTCTTGAAGGATTCTGGCCAAGATGGGGTTGCTTCGACTGATTGGTATACATTTGAGGTTTCTAGAAGATAGCTATAGAGCTCTTTAAATCAGCAACAAACTATATTATGTGAAATATATAGATTGCTTTCAAGTTTCAACAGTGGTATTGATTTCAGTTGATGTTTACTGCTTGTCTTATGTATGATCAGAGCTGAGTTTATGAGAATTAAGCAACACTAACAGACTTTAAGATGTGAATATATAGCATATCTTGTTTTAACTGCGCACCACCCTTTCCGACCAAATATGTAATGCCAAATACAGAGTAAGAAGCCCTGTTATATTTGCTCGTGAGTATGCTTTCATATCATATTAGTCTTTTAGCATAAACCTATACAGATGACTAAAATGAGTTACAACTTTGATTATGGCAAACAGAATCTTAGGCTGTGAGCATGTTGAAATCCATCACTCTAATTTTAAACTAATTTTTGAGTGATTTGAGCAGATTTGAAATTCATTCATTTCAAATCCTTGCATTTTAAATCACTCAATCCTAACACGAACTTGTAGATGATAATTTTGCTTACATGTATAGGCATATCGCATCTGCATTATACTAGGGGGATGACTATGTCCTAATGCATCAGTAATGCTTAGATGGTTTTGAATTGTCATCTACTTGGACCAGGTATCTTAGCAGACAGCACCTTATAGATGTAACCGAGATCTTCAACTTGCTTAGTTGGGAAAAGAAGCAAAGGCTTTTGAAGCTAGGTTACAACATTCTTATTCTCTTTATGTGCTTGTTCTGGTGAGTGAAAATTGTACGACTTCCCTTCTTTATAACGAGCCCTTACTTCTTCAAGCTTTTTAAAGAATGCAATTGTTTCTCTTTTGATGTAGGATGATATACAACGCACTGGAAGACGATGTGTGATCACAAGAGATCTCAGTCTAGTGCTCGTTTGAAATGTGAGCTCTGCTATGAGCTACTGCATTACATGGATGGATTGCATCCACAGGCTCAAGGGGTTAACATTTTCTTTCCTATTTTTGACCTTTTTATCTTTCCACTTTAATTTTAGGTTGAAAGTGGCTCACCTGATCTTTTTGATTGTAAACTGTAAGGGTATAGATAAGTTTTGAAATGTGTTTTTCAGTTCTAGTTACCTAAAGCCTCTAAAGAGGTGGCTATTTATATTGAATGTGTTATTCACATTGCTTACATACTATGATTTTGAAGGATTTTCAAACCAGTAAAAATGTTTACTATCCACAAATTTAAGAAAAGATGTTCTTAGAATGTTTACTGTCCACAAATTTAAGAAAAGATGTTTTAGTGACTTTCTATTGTTCGGACAAAATACATTTCATATTGATCAAAAGAGTATAAGAAACATCTGTCTTACCCATCTTTTAAGGGTATGTTGGTTTCTTAGACGAAAAGTGGGTAAAAAACCTATTTTCTTATGTTGGTGAGTAAAAAAATATTTTCTCATGTGAAATGAGAATACCTCTACATCAAATATTTTGCTTTTAATTCTATTCTTGAAATTGGAAAACAATACTTTTCTACCTTGTTTCTGACAAAATTTGGACATCCTTATTGTATTTCTAAGGTTACAGTTCTCCAATTTTACTTTCTTGATAAATTTAGTTTCACACAAAAAACAGCACATGCATGCACCTTTAAAGTTCTTCTGATTGATGTTATTTTCTCGTTTACAGTCAAGGCATCCCACACTGGGTATTAAAATAGGGTTGTTAATAATATATATTTCATGTTCAAAATAATATGGCTTCAAAAAGAAATGTTCAAATTAATAAAAGTAGTGATATTCTTTTAAATATAGGAGGATCCGTCCTCTCACACAATTCTTTTCTTCTCTACAGTTGAGTCTCTATTCCAAGCATCTCAACCTGATGGTCCTCAATTCACATAATAAATATTTCTTATTCTTGAAATTGTTTGTATGCAATCATTTATCATGTTGAAATATAACTCAGATAAATCAATTGATACAAACTTGTTCGTCTATGTGCTTTAATTGCGATTAACAACTGATGTATGCATTGTCTTCATTAATACTGGTTTTTTTTTTTAAAAGATAACCCACATCAAATGTCAAAATTACCCTTGAATTCTTCTTCTCTCCTCCTTCATCCGTGACCGTTGTCACCATCGTCACTTGTACAACAATTGGAATGTGACCTTAAAATGATTAAACTATTGCTAAACCGCCGTCCAATGCTGCTATAACTGTGATTGCAGTACTACGCAGGTCCACCACAACAATCGTTTTTTTTTTCGAAATAAACGATAACCCTTCTTTCCCACGCTTCCCTTTATCTATTACTTTGACAATGTGAAATTTCAATTTGATGTTAATACTCCGCCGAGTCTTTGATGGTGGGAGGTAGTGGTTGTACAACACAAAAGAAATCAGGGCATTTGGTGAAGAAAATGGTAAAATGGAAATAAAGGGGGTGTATTTAATAAAAAATATATATAAATTAAATATTGGGTGGGTGTATTTAGAAAAATGGGGGTGCTAATAGCCCCTTCCTTATTTTTTAAGTGAGATCGTCTTAGAAATTTCATTCATTGAGATGGATAGGTCAACCTGCTCAACACCTCAATCTATGCGGGTTAGACTCGGTAGTGGGGTGGGGCGGAGAACAATCTCCATCCTCATCCACGTTAATATTGTTCCCATGGGGATCTTTAGTGACCAAATAATACATAAATAATTTCATAAAATTTTATTAAAAAACATAATAATATGTCATTAAAATACATAAAAAAAATTTACTCATAATTTGATTAAAAGATGAAAGTACAGTCTAATCGAATTACATAAGACAATCTAATTAAAGCCCAAAGAAAAATTATCTAATTACTTTTTGATTAATTTACATCCTCCTTCTATACAAATTAAAAATTTCAGAAATATTTTATTAGATAATATAGAATATATATATATATTGGATCTTCATGGGAACGGGGTGGGGATTGTGCGGAGCAGGGGATATGATCCCAGTCAGTGTTAAGTTCGGGGAATCCCCTCCCAATGCAAAGCTTAATGCGGATCAACACGAACATAGACAACTGATATGATAATTAATATTTTTACATATATCATGTAATATTTTAATGGTGTATACTTGATATGCATAAAAGTTTACATGACATAAAAAAAATATATATGCATAAAAGTTTACATGACATAAAAAAAATATATAAAGTGATGAGAATGAAAGGGTTATTACTCAAATTAAAATTTCTCAAACTAATCGTGGATTTGAAGTCATAGAACAAAAAAAAAATTGATACACAAAAGTATTTTCTGATATAAACAAAAGTATTGCATAATTTAACTTGTCAAATTAAAAATCTCACAAGTATTACATGATACACAAAACAAATATTACATTATGAGAATAATCATGGATTTAGAACTTAAACCAAAGATACTACATGGCACACATATAAATATTAGTATTACCAAATACACTTAAAAATATTACACAATATTACTTGTCAAATTATAATTTGAAAAGTACACAAAAATATTACACAATATTACTTATCAAATTATAAATTTTGAGAAGTATTATATGATGATATGCATAAAAATATTACATGATACACAAATATTACCTAATACACATAAAAATATTATTTGACTCATATAAATATGTGCTAACCCGCATTTATCAGATCAAATCAACTCATCTTACAGAATGAGATTCGTAAAATAGTATCATACAAGAATTTATCATGATTTTAAAAAACAATTATATTTTATCATTTTTTTATTATTGTTATATATTGTTATCATTTGTAATAACAAGATATTACATTAAATTGTACTAATATTGTTTTCAAATAGAAAAACCATTACTTTTGGAGTAGCACACTTGTACTCCGGGGCATGGATATTAGATCTGTGTCCCAGCCCAACCCACCAATCCAGCACCCCTCTCCCCCTCCTCTCCTTCTCTCTTTAGCAGTCGTTCCTCTTCTTCTTCTTCTTCTTCTTCTTCTTCTTCTTCTTCTTCTTCTTCTTCTTCTTCTTCCTTCTCCTCCTTACGTCGTTTTCTTCTCTATTTTTTTCATTTTTATTCAAATCATGATTTGATGGATAAGGGAAAAAAGATCAATGTATATGTATGTGAAGTTCTTACATTCTTTGTTTTGCTAATAAATGACACCCACTTCTTGTTGGAATTATGATGTGTTATTCTTTAATTACATTGATGTTAATGACTCTGTTTTTTTTGATAAAATTGTTGATTCAATTTCATGAAATTAGTTGCAGAAAATTCGAGGAAGAAGATGATGAAAATTTTCATTTGAAATTTGAAGATTTTAAATTTATAGTCTACAGTACATTGATACCTTAAGAGTATACAAGTGATATCTTAAGAGTATGCAACTAATATACTTCATGAATAATCAACTAATACTTTAAGACTAAATATGTAATACCTTTATCTTATAAACATTAATACCTTAAAGATAAATATGTAATACCTTAAAGGTGCAATAAACATTAATATTTTAAAGGTAAATATGTAATACCTTATACTATAAACATTAATACCTTAAAGTTAAATATGTAATACTTTAAAGGTAGGGGTGACAATGGGCGAGTTTGGGGATGGTATTGGCAATATCATCCCCATACCAAATTGTCATATTAAATACCATCCCCGTTACCATCACTGCTTTGGGAATCTAGTATGGGAATGGGGATTCACCGCTCAGGGAGCGGATTCCCCGCGGGGAATTCGGGTTCCCCAAATTTAATTTTCTACAAGTTAAAATTTATCTTTCTTCTAAAATAATTTTCCATAAAATAAATATCAAAACAATTAAAACAACTCATAAAAATATCAATCTAACATAACTTCAAATATCATGAAATCATAAATCTAGTCTTTTAAACAAAAGTATGAAATACGTAATCAAGATGACAACATAATCTAACAAGTTTGACTATTTTGAGTTGATTCAAAGTTTCAATTTCAATTTACAATTTTAGATATTAAATTATTAATTAATTGGAAATGAGCTGTGAGGAGTGAGGACTTAGAGTACTTATGGAAAATTTTGGATGTTTTGTTATATTTATTAATATATATATATATATAATAAATAATATTAAAGGGAGAACGGGGAATCACCGTTTCATATAAATTGGGCCGGTTTCGGGGTCGGGGATTAGGTGGGAAGCATAAATATCATCCCCATACCATTCCGATAATTTTTAAATGGGGATTTACCATCCCCACCCCATTCCCCGATTTGACCGGGGAAACTCTGCCCCATTAATAATTGTAGCGCCTAGGACAAAACGACGCATAATTGGTTAGTTAAATAATTAAACCCTTAATTATTTGATTTAATTATGTGCGTTTCAGAAAAGTGATAAAATGCATGATTAATTAATCGATTGTATAATTAAATCGAGAATCATAGGTTAAAATTAAATAACGATATTGTAAAACGAAATCCAAGGGTATAGTAGTCGAAAACTGAAAGTTAAAAGGTTAAAGGACGACTCTTTAAAGGTTCGTGGCCGAAAACACGAAGAATACGAAGAATCAAAAAAGAGATATTTTCGATCAAAAAGTAAAAAGTAAGATATTTTGTAAAAAGGTGAGATATTTTGAAAAGGTAAAGATATTTTAAAAATGTGTATATATAATACGAAACGAATCGTAAAAAAATAATAATTCGAACGAAAAGTCAAAAGTAAGATATTTTTTTCTCTCTTTTCTCTCTCTTTTGATTTTCAGCCGGCGGCCGCCGCACCGCCGCCGCACCAGCGACGGCACCGGTGCTGGAATCTTTTTTCTCGGCTTCGGCCGATTTTCATACTGCTTATAGGTTTCGCCGAGCCCATTTCAGATCCGAACTCGATTTTGCATTTTGACGGCTTGTTCGCTGGGAAATGGCCGGTCAAACTCTGGCAAACCCTCTTTTTCTCTCTCATCTTCTCTCTCTCTACCTCACCGGATCTCTCTTCTCTGTCGCCGGTGTGGGTGTGTGTCACACAACACTTCGAGGTCACACACACTGCACCACCACCAATGAGGAACGACGCAAACCTAATCTTTGAACAATTCAGATGTTTCAATCCACCGACGTTCAACGGAAAGGATGAACCAACTGACGTTGAGGAGTGGCTAAGGTCACTTAATCGTTTATTTGGACACCTAACCTGCATGAAAGAACAAAAGATTTCATGTGTGGTTTTTCAACTCACAGAAGAGACCAGTTACTGTTGGGATTCGTATGAGAGAACCTTATTGCCGGACCAGAGGGAAGATATGACATGGGAAACCTTTAAGGAGGTGATCGCACAACACTTCATACCACAATCATATCGCGACCGAAAGATTTTTTCCACGAGTGTATTCAAAACACTCACCCCCCATCTGTAATCACATTACTGGAGATGACGAGAATCAAGATGTATAGAGAGGATGATGTCGTATTAAGATTTCTCTTTTTGCTTTCCAAAACTTAATGTTGAAATAATATTTTATTTTATTTCACGTTTTGTAAAATTATATCGTAATTTCTTTTGATGGATCCTGTATAAGTATATTTCCGCTGCTCAAGGTTTTAAACTCTTTGTTTTGGTTGTTGTCGATGTTTCGTATATGTAAATCTTTCTATCGTTTTCTATCTTCTTCTGTTTTAAAATGTATGTCTCTTTCCCCTTTCTTCTTGCACGCCCACAAGAAAATTCTGATATTTTAACTATGAAAACGGGACGTGACAATAATGGTACCCAATAGGGATGGTTCCCCGCGGGGAAATTGTCACCCCTATTTAAAGGTGCATATGTAATACCTTATATTATAAGCATTAATACCTTAAATGTAAATATGTAGTACCTTAAGAGTATACAACTGACACCTTAAAAGTAAAACTCTGATACATTAAGAGTATTCAATTATTACCTTAAGAGCATACAACTAATACTTACACTGAAAATCTTAAAATTTCAATTGTATAATCATCATCTTCTTAAAAAATTCTGCAAATCACGATTTCATCATCTTTTTCGTCAAATTTTCTATAAATCATGATTTCATATTATTTAAAATAATTGATTTTTAATGTTTTAAAATTATTGTAATAAATTATGATTTGAAATCAATTATCTAAATTTATGAAAATGAGTAAAAGAGAAGAGGAAGAAGAAAAATCCCCATAAATGACTTCAGGACAATTTGAAGAAGAATAAGAATAAGAAGAAGAATGTACAAAACAAGTAAGAAGAATGACAAATCGATAAGAAAAAAGATTAAGAAGAAGAATGGGAGAGAAAAAAAAAAAGAGTAAAAAGAAGAAGACAGTGTTGTTCTACACCAATACCTTAAGAATAAATGTGTGATACCTCAAGAGTATGAACCTAATACCTTCGCATAATTCACCATATACACTAAGGTGTGCGCGCGACATACAAAAACTATGGTATGGCTGCGCGTGGGTGCGTGTGGGAGCGGTCCACATGCGGGGTCAGGTTGGGAGCACACAAGTTTTTGCATTACTTTTGTCGATTGAGATCAATGATAATGGTTTGGAAAGCCGTCTCTCCATTCTCATTCTATTTAGGGGTGTGCACAGTTAAAGTCGATTCCAAATCGAACAAAATCGATCAAAATTTTGGAGAATTTAGAAAATGAATCTTCGAAATAACTTTAGAAAATTTTAAAAATAAATCTTCATTATCGAATCAAAATGCAAATTCTCTTAACCAAACTAAACCAACTCTATAAGGTTTGATTCAGTTCAAAACGATGATTCACTGACATGAAGATTTTCAAAATTTTAAACCAAATAAACAACCGAAACACACCAAATTAGAAAGAAAAAAAAAAACTAACAATATTCTAAACTATTAATTAAACACTTGCACAATGTTGTGTCTTACCATTACCATAAACTTTGCAGATATACCATTCAACAAATACCACTAATTTTCGAATTAAATGGCTAGAAATTCAAAAAGAAAAATATATTTAAATTACTCAAACCAATAACCTCAGAAAAATCCTTATTATAATTATTAGGAAGGTGGGTTAGTAGTTCAAAATTTCGGGATGTACAACAAAAAAAGAAAAAAAACAAGATGTGAACTATAAAAAGAATCGAAAGAAATGAAAGGCTGTTCAGAATTATTTAATTAATTTATCAGTGGATGCAACTCACCCTCAGTGTATTTAATTTATTTATCAATAAATAATTGGAAGAAAAAATGCAGGGGGCATCGTTCTTATCTAAAACCACTTTAATATATAATAATTAAATATTTTTGTTTTTAAATAGAACTTACATAAATTTAAATTAATAATTATTTTATATAGGTGTCATCATACTGATGGACTTGCATATGGGTTCCATTCCTCTACTGCCTTGGTCAATACTCGTGGTCCCCTACGAACCTTACACATTTAAATAAATAATATATAATTGGGAAAATATACAAACTATTGCTTTTGTAAGATAGTACTACTTTGCTTAATTATGAGCCTTAATAAATATTTAATTATTGCTTGCATCTTACTACTATATATAAAGCAAAAGAATAAGTGACATATTTTATTTGCACGCCAATTTTGATTTTTATTTGGTTGTTATTGGTTGATGAATTCATTATTGCAGGAATTATGAGTGCAAGAAAGTCTAAAGGCAAAGCCAGCAGAAAATTTAAAATTCATATTTTTTTCTTTGAAATACAATACATAATTTTCAGTCAATTAAATGAGTTCTTATGGATTTTTTGTTTTGGTTTTAATTAAGGTGAGAATTGTTGTGAGTGAATTAAGTAAGGAAATTTTTATTTTAAAGAGAATTTAAGTCGTGAAAAATGAACTATTGAAGTACAGATTTGGTATAGCAACACGTTTTGTCGCCAAGGGTAGGTCAAATGTAAAGATTATCCTAATTGTTTTTTAAAACACGAATTTACACTTTTTTTTTTTTTTTGCATTTTATATTTTGGGAGATAATTTGAATGTTGACACTATATAATATTTTTTCAAAGTAAATATTATAATTTCAAATTTACTTAAATTTCACATGAAAAGATACCGAATAAATAGAGATAAATTAAAGAATTAGAATAAATTTTGGTATCACAAAAATTATTAAGGAAAAATTTAGCATTAAACTAAATACAAAAATTCACAGTAGATAGCATATAGTTTCATAAATTTATTTATTCGTATAGTATTTGTGAGATGGAACCCACTACTTAAAAACAAAACACATTTTTTTATAAATTGATATGTTGATTGTGGAATGTGAGGGGTGGATTGACCCGATGATCTCAAAAAAATCATACTCTAAACTAAATTATTTAAGTACCATTACCTTTCACCCTAAAGATTGAACACATATGCGATCACAATATTTTAATTTTTTTATCGGATAACGATTCATTTATATTTTTTTGTAAAGTTAACCTGATGAAAATTTTCTACTATGTCAGATAACTACAATAACAATCATTGTATTGGCTAAGTACTTAAATAGAAATTGTGGTAATTACATCACAAATTACCAAATTTTGCTCGATTTCATTAACAACATGACACTTAAACTTAACACCACAAATTTTCATCTTTAATTCTTGATCAATTCAACACATCATCGGATATTTCAAGCTCAAATAGCTTACATGGACCCAAAATTAGTGCATCTTTTAAATCTTCTTCCCACTTTCCTTACCGCCACAAGAGTGGCTATCGGCTGGTGTCCCTAATATCGCTAGAAAACCCTCGAACCACCTCATTCATGCCTAAATTCCAACTGGTGTTAGGAAAAATATTTTTCTATCTTAAAATACTTCAAGAAAATCGAACAACACTCCATCAATTTTAATTGAACTGCGACCAAAAAGCTGAAAGTAAACTCCATAATTGCCACTCAGGCATCGAAATTTCGACCTTACTCAAATCTCACAAAAAATACACAAATTATATAACCAATTACCCATCTCAAGACAAACTCAAAGTTAATTTTAGGTTTTCATTCAATTCAAGCTGGAATCGAGCAAATACAAAACAAAAAATCTTATTTGTTTGATTTATTATTATTGTTGTTATTATTATTATTATTATTATTTTGCATACATTCCCAAAAATAGATTGAGAAGTTTATTCTCATATCAAATCTATTTTGTTTTGTTTCTAGCAGCTGATATCCCGCGTGAGTTTTTGAAATATTGATGATTATTTCAGAAAAAATGATATTGTTTAACCTGTTGTGTTGAGAATTCTTTTTATTTTTTTTATTTTTTGACAATAGAATTCCATATAAATTACTGATTAGATTAATTTTCAAATTTCAGGCTACACGTCAATAATTGGAGTCCAAAATGTCTGACGATGTATCAAATTATTAAAAAAAATAAAGATGATTTATGATATTAAAGTTTAAAAATAATATTGTAAATCAAATCAAGTTAATATTGATGATTTCTGATAAAGTCACCTGTAGAAATTTTATGTCATATTGCATTTGTTTTCAGATACTTTGGTGATGCTTTAAATTTTTATATAAAAAAGTTTTTGAAATAAACTTAAAATAAATCAAAATATTACAACTAAGAAATTTGAATATAAACCTTGACTAGGGTCACATGTTCTGAAATAAATGAGGAAACAAACAAATTGACTGATTGGCTGCTTTCTTATTGGTCTTGGAATTATAAAGTAGGGATTCTCTAATTTTAAGTTTCTAGCTTCACATTTGATGTCATCTGGATATTAAAAAAAAAAAAATTTGTCTAGAAAATAAATTTTTCTCCATCTTCCCACTTGTGCACTGCCTACTATATTATGATCATTGTTCATTAATTATAAGTTTACTTATTCACCCTCGTTAAAGTTACACTAAGTGATTTTTTTATTCTTTTTTTCCTTTTTCTCGTTTTTAATTAAGATATCAAAGTTCACTCGATCAATTAAAACAAGAGGATTTTTGTTTTGGTTAGCCGTCCAAATTAATTTAAAGAATGTCCACACTTACGGTGGAAATTCTATCTGTTTTTTTTTTTTTTCCTTAAAAAACAAACTGATGTAAATAGAGTTGGTAATTAATAATTATACTAGAAAATAAGATTTTGAATGTTCCTCCCTAGCATTTTTCAATTGTAATTGGTTTCAGAATTTTTAATACTTCATCCATCCTATAGAATAGTCTCTATTAGTCGTTTAATGAAGTATTACGAAGATTAAAAAAATTGTTAATAGAGATAATTATATATATAATTACTGTATTACTAAAGTAGAGAACACATCCTCTAAAATAAGATGTCAATAATTAAAAACAAAAAAAATAATTGTAGTTGCTAATTTAAAAATGATACTTGAACTGATTCTCAAAAAAAAAAAAAAAAAAAAACCTAAACTTGAAGTGGAATATATTATATCATATTATCATGTTAAAGTCAGAATGGGAGGAGTATAAAAAAATATCCTTCTCTCTCTTTGTTTTTTTCATTTTCCAAAAATTTCCCATTTCGTCTTAGTAATGTTGTTAAATTGTTATGCGGAATTAAAACCTCAAATTGATGCATGAGTCCAAATAGTTGGATGGTTATTTAAAATATTCTTGAAATTTAATTAATTTAAAAAAAAAAAAATTAAGGTACAAATATCTCTTTTTTGAAATTTGCTTTAATATTACAAATAAATATACCAATTGAGTGAAGTAATTATAAGAAATTCAACCATATGTTTCTACTTGTAGTATCTTAAGAGACATTTGTAATTTCAAAACATTTTCATTTGTTTGTTATAATTAGTCAAAATTTAAGAATAGATTTATAATTTATTCCACCTATAAAAAATGTATTTAACCTCCACGCCAAGAATAAAAGAAGAAATTGAATCCATCTCAAATTAAATTTCTAAAAGCAAAGTTAGGTTTAATCTAAAATTTTCAAATGCACCATTGTGCTAAAAAGTGGGATAAAAAAGCTAGAATTCATGATAACTAAACCTGACTATTAGCATTAAATTGATTTTTTTTTTCAAGGAATTAAATTAAAATGATTTTTAAATTTAAAAAAACTTATATCTAATAAAACAATAGTGCATTACAGCATATCTCTAGCTCAAAACCATATATGTCAACTGTTGTGTAAGAAATCTATTTACCAACCCCTTTTGCTCATTTAAGCAATATTGTGAATCTGCTTCAAAATCTAAACTTAATTAACTTTTTCCTAGAAAAATCTAATTGCTTAATTTTGTAAATGTACAAAAAAAAAAAATCTGCAAATTTTATTAATGATTAGCAAATGGGGGATTTATTTATTTCAAAGTTTTTCCTCTTTTTCTCTTGTTCATATTCCTTTTTTGTCTGCATTTGGTATCCCATATTATTTATTGAATTAGTAATTGATAAATGCATACAGATGTAATGTAATGTATATAATAATTATTTTTCGCTTTTTTTAAAAGAGAGTGATGGTTGTCTTCATGCCTTGGCAACCTAATTTCACTTTTCCCAACTACAATTACTTTATTTATTTTTTCAATTTTATATTTTTAAATTTTTTTCTAGCCGGACTCCAACCATTTTATCAACCAAAATACATAATTTCTTGCTTTCAAATAATAAACAATTAATGACCCAATATTTAATAATTTCCTACCCTTATTTAAAATATTTTAAACTGCAATTCGGACAATCTGAGAAAAGTTTAGGGAACCTTAATTATTATTATTATTTTTTCCAAAACTCCCTAAACCTCATTTTCTCATTTTCTCCATCCAAAAATTCAATCTTTTTAATCCTAATTCCTAGTTTCTTTTCTATTTTTCCTCCAAAAATCAAATTCTTCCCTCAAAAAATCCCTTCTTCATCTCTGAATTTTGTTTACTCTGCTATCCAAACGTTCTTTCTTAAAAAAAGAAATTACCAGAAGTTGGAGCTTTGCTTTAACTCTGATATATACGATCACAGTTCTTCTTTTCTTTTTTTTTTTTTTTTTTTTTTTTTGGGTTCTTTTGCCTCGTTTTCAAGGTTGAATCTTGCTAACTTCCTGCAAATGGGGTTTCAGTTTTGAGCCCTTTCTTTAAAAAAAAAAATTCAATCTTTAAATGGGGTTTTGAAGAAAAGTTGATATCATATCTATCACAAGGTGTGTTTGAACAAAGAGTTAGAAATATGGAAGGGAGTAATACTATGAGTAGCAGTGGAGTTACTGTGGTGGGATCGGATGCTCCATCGGACTACCACGTGGCCCCTCGACCCACCCCCGATAACGCACCCCAGGTCACTGGATCAGCCCCACCACCCGCCACCGTAACGCCTCCACCACCCTCCACCACTCCGGTGGGCGGCGCCGCCACCTTGAAGAAGAAGAGGGGCAGGCCCAGAAAGTACGGTTCAGATGGGTCAGTGGCCATGGCTCTCTCTCCTAAACCCATTTCCTCCTCCGCCCCTCCGCCGGTCATCGACTTCTCCGCCGTGGGCAAGCGCGGCAAAGTCCGGTCAATCACTTCCGCTGCTAAGCTTCAGCTGCCCGGGGCAGAAACTGAGAGTTTGGGTAAGAGACTTCATACTTCTTCTCCCCGTTTAGTGTGTGTTTGTGTGTGAGAGAGGAAGAGAGTGCATGCATGTATGTGTTTCGTTCAGCGATCTGTGTTGGTCTGAAATGGTTGTTCTGGGGAGTTATAAACACATGGTGTTGGATTGAAGTAGTGGGGCCGATGAATAGATGGATGGTTCTTGGAGAGAGTTATAAGGTGGGTCTTTTAGTTGGTGTGTGAAAGATGGAATCTTGAAATAATAATGGAAGTTGCTAACAACCTTTTTTCATTCATTGCTTTTCTTTACCACATGTTACCCTTTCTCCAATAGGGTTTTGCTTTCTTGCCTAGTGAGTGATGATGCTTTTGTCGAAATTTGGCAGTTTCTAACTTAATCTTGTGGTTTTATTTTACCCTTCTAAGCTATGTTACATTCTTTTGGTTTGCTTGTGCCTTATGAGCTCATAGTTTGCCGGCATTTTGCTGTTGTTTTTTTGGAAGGTTTGTTATGCATTTACCTCGAACTGTGACAAAAGGATTACGATGTTGATGCTGAATGAATTCGTGTTTAGTTTCATGATAATTTGAGTTTGTGATGTGATTTTATAGAAAAGTTAGAGCTTGAGTATTCGCCACTGTATTTACTTTTTGTTACATTCTGTGAATGGATTAATTGCAGACAACAAAAATTGTTCGGATCATAGTTGCTGATAAATGGTTTTTTTTTTTCCTTTTTTTTTTTTTGTAGGTGAATGGGTTTCATGTTCTGTTGGTGCAAATTTTACACCACATATCATCAATGTCAATGCTGGAGAGGTAAAATTGTGATAGAACATGATAAATTGTCCTACTTATTTTTTTCTCTCCATTTATCGTGTTTTTTCTGATCTAATTTTCACCTATAGTATATTTATAAGCTTTTCTTTAGAGAAGTACGAAATTAAATTGCAGTTGTACCTTACATTTGTATCATTTTCTCATATATTTTCAAAGTTCTGAAGACCAATTAATGTTCAATGGGAGACAAACTTTCATGTTTAATGTGCCGATTTTGAGTTTTAGGGTTGCTTATATTTATAAGTGAATTCCTTTAAATTTGAAATGAGGGCATTATGATTCTAATTTTTGTGTTTATAGGATGTGACCATGAAGGTTATATCTTTCTCTCAACTAGGTCCTCGAGCAATATGCATTCTCTCAGCTAATGGCGTAATTTCAAGCGTAACTCTTCGTCAACCTGATTCTTCTGGTGGTACTTTGACATATGAGGTGCTAATAATCAATTAATGTTTTTTTTTCCCACTTTAGTTTACTAATTGAAATATCTCGAGGTGTTTACAAAAGGTTCCATGCCTTTCCCAATCTACTTTGTGGAAGGAAGTTAAACATTCTTCTCTAACTTCAGTTACGATAATAAAGTATTGGCGTAGCATGTTTTGGCATGATCATTTTTCTTGGCTTTCTTGATCTTATGTGGTGGATTATTAAGTTTTTTTATTGTTGAAATTTAAGTTTATTTTAGAATACTTTTTCATGGCCTTGTCCTGTTTTTTTTTTTTTGAATGAATAAATTGAAGATTTTAAGTACCTGAGTTTCAGATAATTTATTTTAATTATGTTTTTCTATGTCCTCTATATCTTCAGAAATTGAACCTCATTTTCATTGGAGGTGAGTTTAAGACTTTTCAGCTTTGTCTGTGGACTTGATCAGTAAATGTTTGCTTGGAAACTCATCAAGGTGTTAGGATTTTTTAAGTCCTAACAAATTAGCAGAATCTATAATGACTTTTTAGCCCCATGGAGAGTGAAAGCATCTAAATGCGGGTGCTAATAATACATTTTAAGTTAATCGTGTTTAAGCACATGTTTACGGTGTTCATTTAGGAATTATGAGTAATAGCAACTTCTATATTGCCATTCTAATGGTCTTATGATGGATTGGATGAGGATACTTTTATTGTTCTCCTGAGATAATCCATTTTCATGTTTCATATATATATATATATATATATTCCTGTGGACTATATATCGTTTCTGTCGTTTCATTCTTTGATATTGATTTTAGTGTTCGAATGATATGAATTCTTTTAGTAACCAATATCCTTTTTTAAAAACTCATTCAGGGTCGGTTCGAGATACTCTCATTGACAGGCTCATTCATGCCTTCTGAAACGGGAGGCATGAGAAACAGATCGGGCGGTATGAGTGTCTCTTTAGCTAGTCCTGATGGCCGTGTTGTTGGCGGTGGAGTTGCTGGCTTATTAGTAGCTGCAAGTCCCGTCCAGGTATGATTTCCATACTATAACTGCGCACTTGCATACATGAGTTCTTCTCCTAGACACAGTGTTTCATCTCATGTTCTAAAATAATCACCATACGCCACATGTAATTGATGACATGATTAACACAACAACTTATATTAGACAATCTTACTAATAGTTACCGTGAGACAGAACCTCATTACCCTAAAAAAATACTCGTTTTCACAAATTAATATGTGAAATATGGAGTTTGAGGTGTGAGTTAACCGGTTTCATGTAACAAGATTCGTGAAACAGTCTCACAATAGTCATACTCCATTAATATGCAAATGGTATGTGTTAAAGCAACATTTTTTACGAGTAGTACTTGATTATTGAGGTTTGAACTCAGATTGTAGTTGGAAGTTTTCTTGCGGGCAACCATCTCGAGCAGAAGACGAAGAAACACAAATCGGACTCGTTGTCTATCATACCTACTGCAGCTATACCCATCTCAAGTGCAGGATTGGACGATGCATATCATAATTCCCCTTCTTTTCGCGGTGACAGCTGGTCTTCGATGCCCCAAGAATCACGGAATAAGCCTGCTGACATCAATGTGACTTTGCCCGGGTAGAATTCAAGCCCCGGCCATAAGATTCCTATTTGAGGAATCTTGTCTTTTAAAATGTTTGTCTGCAAACCAGAGAGCATGGACGGACGAGGTTTGTGTATTAATTTAGCGCAATAGAGGTGGCCTTCTTTTCCGCATTCATTCGTAGAATGATTTAGATTGTACAATGTATCGTCGAATTTATGTATTGTTGCTTATGGTTTAGTGTTATCTTGATGGTTGTTAGGAGGGAAAAAGGGATGTTTTGTTGGGGAAGTAATTGTTGTTCAAACTGACTTTCTCTTGCTTTTTATGTTCAATTTGTCAGCAATTTAAAAAAGAAAAAATGTTCTCTAATTTGGTCGTTAGATTGGGTGATTTCTGAGTAGTTAAAACTGTTTCCAACCACCAAATCATGTAAAATTATGTGAGAAATTTGCGCACATTGTTTTAAATGCTTCACCAAAATAAAGGATTGGGTTGAGCATTTAGGAGCCTTGTTTCTAGGTGGGTTGGTCTGATGGTGGGGTGGGCTAGCATAATATTTTTTAAATTTTTTGTTATTTAGGACATGTATGAGATATGTAGAATAATGATAAAAAGTTCTCATTTAATGTGATGAATGCATACAATATTAAATTTGGTTATTTATTTATAGCAATGAAGGAATTTTAAATAAATATCTATTTTTTATAATGCTATTGTATTTTACATGCAATTCAATGTACATTAGGTTGAGTAAAATATTACATGTCATTTTTTTCCTTTTCAAAAATCAGTATAATAATAAAAAGAATGTAAAAAAAGAAAAAAGGGATCAGGTTGGCTGGCCTTGCTTGCGTTTTGTCGATGGGTTGGGTTGGGTTGAGATTTTCTCTAGTTTGTCAAAATGACGGTCTGGCCCATCCCACCCTACCAAATGGAGGGGTTGTGACCCATCTTACTAATTCTAGATGTTGATGTGGTAATAGCCTTTGTGCACATACTATAAAAATGTGAAACAAGTCACACAATGTACAGTCTTTCCCCAATGACATGCATGTTTAAATAATTAATTTCAAATGATCTAATGCTCCATCATTTCCAAAAGAAGATTCATGTTTCTATAAATAATAGTTATAAACACATGATTCTTATTTGAAATGTAAGGAGTGTAACTATATTTAGGTAATACATCTTCTTTATTTAGAGAGCATGTTAAAAAAAAATTCATTCACTCGAGAATATTAGTAGTACAACAGACATTAATATTAGAAATTTCTTGCTCTTTTCAAATTTACAATTTTTATTCTAATTTCACATTGAAATAGATATATGTTGAAAACTATATATACTTGAATATTGATTAAGAGCAAAATTTATTATGAAATAAGTGAATATAGATTTTTACTATAATATATATTATTGAGCATAATGATCATGTTTTAATTAATAATTATGATATTGCAACAATTTTTCTAAGGGCATCTCCTTCGTTAATGAATCCGAATTTGATGTTTTTTCTCCTCTAGCGCTATGGTATAAGATTGTGTCGGTTCTTCTCAACCGCCACCTTTATGCTAGGTTTATTGTAGGTCAAAACATGCACTGTTTTTTTTGCTTTTTTAGTTTTTTAGTTCATTTTCTTTATTATTTTATTTTCATTCTTTAATTTTCTTTTTTTTTTTCCTTTATATTTTGAGTGTTATTAAATGTTATAAATTTATATGATATGTCATTTGAATAATAATAAAAAAATCATGATTATTTTAAATGTATCATATATAAATTTTAAAATACTACATTAAATCATACAAATTAATAAAATTACATGCAATATTTAAATATTGCATTATGATAATGATAAAACTTGCATAATAAAATGATATGTTTACAACAAATATAGAGATAAATTATTATATAAACGTTATCTGTTATGATAACATGACAAATTTTGTACAAAATTAATATAAAATTCTAGTAATAGCTTGAACTCCTATGAGGTTGAAATGAATAAGATGATATGTCATCTTAATTTCACTCTTGAAGCCTACTTGGTCTTCTACTAATACATTTAAAAAATATATATATCAAAAAAATCAGAAATTGTACCGACATTTTGTATCGGCGAAATCGCACGAAATAACGCCATTTTTACCGATAACGATACTTTTACCGATATTTTTCGAAATATCACCAATATATGGGGGATATTTTGAAGAAATTTTCCCGTTTTTCTTTCGGTATCACGAAATATCACAATTTTTTCATCCCTAGTTACTGCAGGCAGGAAGATACAGCAGAAGAACATTAAGCTGCATTACTGCAGGAAGAATAGTTGCAGGAAAAAAATGTTGTATTATGACAAGTTCAGAAGACAGGAAGAATGAAGTGATATGAGAGATTCTGATTCAAGTTCTACTCTTATTCATCTCTTGGAGTCAAATCAGTAAGAGATTATTCACTCCAATGCAGTACGAGAAAGATCAACACTTTAACAAGTCAAAACTAGCCAGTAGAGACAAAGTGATTAAAATAGTATCGAGAACCAGTAAGCAGCAGACACGTGGCCTGACAGACAACTGAAACCTGTATCCTAGTACATCCATATTAAATACCCTGAAATGCAAGACAAAGAAAATTAAATGCAATCCCTTAGAGTCATTTAATGCAAGCTCTACAACTTTGTAGATGATTCAAATTCATAGGGTTGTGTCTCTTTTCAAAGGACATAATCCTTCACCTATAGATAAATGAAGTTTTAACTGAAGTAATTACTGAAACTACAATTTTCTAAGCTCAAGCAAGCAAGTTCTCAAAGTTTCAAGCACACTCAAAACTACAAGTTTCAGTCACTTAACCTCTAAAGAAGCAGTCAAGCCTTAGATCAAGCTCAAGAATTCTCAAGGCTATTTCAAGCACCAGTTGAAGAAAAATTCATTTACTTTTAACCTTTGTGTTGTGTGCTGGGGTTGTTTTAAAGGTGTCCTCAGTTGATAGGAACATATTCCTTGCTGAGTATTTAGTCTTAGGTTTGAGGCATTAACTCTATGTGAGTTTGAGGATCTTGTTTGAGTCAATCTTTGAAATTTGAGCAACCTGTGTGGAAGCTAAACGTTAGTAGGTGTAACTTGTTAAGTTGATAGTTGTAATGTTGAGTCCTATAAAACAACTTGACGTAGAATGATTACACCAACTTCGAACCACTATAAGACTTTTGTGTGTTCTTTTTGTTTTAGCATTTCTGTTATCTTAGCTTGCTAAATTTATCTTGTTTATCATACTGCATAAAAACTTTGATAAAACTCATATTTGTAAAGGTTTTCAAAAGAAACTCTATCTTAAAAGTTTAAGTTTCCGCTGCAAAGAACTCTCAGTTTCAGCAAGCAGTATTGTGTCCTAGCATTGTAACTTGAAACAGTAACCTACGCTATAAGCTGTTTAGGTTACAGTGCAGTAAGTTTGAAAGATTTTAAAAAATCGATAGATGTTCATTCACTCCTGAACATTTGTGCTACTTGGGACCAACATATACATCAATAAAATAATTATGAATTGATAGAATATTTGCAAGTATTGCAAGACATAAGCTTATTCATAAATAAAACCTTTCAATTTACATTTTACACTCCAAAAGTATTTGATAAAATAAATGCAAATTAGGAGTTTTGTTTTCAAACTCATAAACTTCATACTAAAAACTATTACTTTTTTACATGTATTACTATCACTTTTATGAACATAAAAAAAAAAACGATCTCAATATTCTATCAACTTGTAGTTATTAAAGAACTCAATATTTTATTAGCTTATAGCTATTGAAAAACCTCTCAATTCATTGACATTTGAAAGTCATACTTTTAGTTATAAAACTAATAATTATATATATATTACTAATATTTTTATGAATCATCAAAAAATTGATGTAATACTAATTTAACAGATAAGCATAATAGTTTACTTTTAACAATATGAATAATACTTATACATGTATTACTAATATTTTTATGATTGTGTTAACTTGTTGATTGGTTTTGTCGATCCGCATTGACCTTGTTGACCGGTGTTGACTGATTCATATGAAATTTCATCTCGTGTAAGTAGATCTGTGAGACGATCTCATATATAAGTATTTGTGTTCAATAACAATTCAGTGTTTTTCTCAAAATTCAACTATTACTTTACTAAGTTCACGACATTATATGTGTTAAGATACATACACATCATAGGGAATGTTTTCAAATTCACTAGACGCAAGTTGGGCGCCCAAAAAAGAAAGTACTCTTATATATATTGTTTTAACATTGTCATTTTGATAAGTAAAATTTTGAAAAGAAAAAAGAAAATAAAAGGTATTTGGCACCTAATATCGTTAGCCTGCCTAGAGCCAAATTGATCTACCTAAACCTGCCTACAACCGCTTAACGTCTAAAGTGATTGAATATGCTAAAATCGATGTGATTAGAAGCCGCCTAATGCCTAGATATATTTTTAGCACACTGATCATAAGCTTGCAACATACATCCATATACATGGCAATGGGTAGAGTACCCTACCATTTAGAAAATTTCAAACCTTGACCCTAATAATATTACTACCCCGTCTCAATCCCATTTTGAACTACGCATACCCGTTCCATTCTCGATTACCACTACTCGACAGGTACTCGTACTCACCCAATACCTGTTAATTTACCAAATATAAATTTTTTTATTTGAACTTGAATGAGTATTTTAAAAGGGTATTTTGTATTTTATTTTTTTAAGTTGAAGTATTTGATATATTTTATATACATTTTTAGTGAATATTTTTACCATGAATTACTAGCTAGTTTATTGGTAAATGCAAGTATGAAAACATCCCGAAATATCTCCGATATTTTCTCAAAAACGGGTTGCAACGATTTATCTCCGATATTTTCATTTTTTCACATAATCGCTAAAGAAATGAGAAATTTTATCAAAATATCGGTAAAATATCGATATCGATTTTGGTGGCTTCATGCTACAAATTGTAGGGAAATAGGAGATCAAATTGTAGGCCAATAACTTCTAGTTGAGGGTGAGTAATGAGTATAGCTTTTGGAAATATTCCAATTATATCAAAATTTAAGGTTATTCTATCCTATGAGGTATTGGTACACTTATAGTTTTTACCTGCTGTTAGGGCCGGTCCTCACATTTTAGGCCCATGGCGAAATAGAGAAAATGGGCTCTATCGACCCTATGAAGAAAAATTAAACATTTTTACCTGAGCGATGAATATAACTTAAAAAACTAAAAATAAGAAGAAAAATATTTATTTTCATTCAAAAAGTTGTGTACATATATTAAGTTTCAATATGCTTCTTTATCCATCTAGAATGTTGGATAAATACAACACCAACAATATGCTTAAAAGCATAAATAATATTTGATTTCTTGTTCCCTGCAAGAATGCAGATAGAAACATTGCAATTTGTTTGTCTCAATCAGAAAGGATGTAGAAACAAAGCAAACAATATAAGGGACAACAAACGAGAAGAATGGATAATCAGAACAGTTCGATACCTTAGTGTAACCATTAAGGTTGATAAGAATCTGTATCTGATCCTCATTAATCATCTTTGCAATCATATCTGATGCCATAGAATCTTATAAGAACAAAACTAACACAGAAAATCAGAACAAAATCATATAAGAACAAAATCTTATAAAAACAAAATCTTATAAAACTAAGACAGAAAATCAGAAACATTAAACTAGAAAGAAAGTAGTACACTAACCTCAACATTTGCTCTGTCATGCATCCCGAACACTGAACCCATGAGGTGTGATAAAGGGTGGTTACCAAAGTCACTGCTCACATATCTGAGAGAGAGAGACACACCTTCTGCAAACACGACAATGATGAGTCCTAGGAGGCTTGAGTATGGAGCACTTGTCACATTTCCTCAGAAGCTCACCCTGAGAGCACAAATCCCATATTAAATTATTTAATCAGCTCTGTGTCCATCCAAGAAACAAACTCATACTCTGCACATTGATTTATTTCTTCCGAATGTAAAGTAGCTTAAGGAACATTTTATAGTTGTGAATCAATAAGTGTTTCACCAGCGAAGATAATAAGATATGTTGGGAAATCAAAGATCAAAACCAAATAAAAGCAGGCAACAGAAAATTACTTGGAGTTCTTTGAGATAAAGAAGCAAACCGTACAGAACTTATCTGATTTTAGCAAATAATTGTTTCTTATCAAGATTGATATGAATCAAGTTGTTTTTGCTTGTGATCTGTAAGTAATACATGATCAGTAAGACTATATTCTAATGAAGAAAAATGCAAATCTAACTGAGATAGACAATTTTTTAAAAAGTTAACTAATCAATGGATACATTAAAACTTGACTTTTGATCTTGCTGCCTACAAAAATAAACTTGCTGTTCAAAGGGGACAAAAATTACTGAAGACATCATGTACCTTTTAACGATAATTTGTTAAAAGGTGATGCTTATGTGATCATTAAATTTCTCTGAAGCTTCAACACTTCCTAAGTTCAAAAAATTCGTTATAACTTATAACATTTAAGTGGGCAGTATGGAGGGGTCACTGAAAGCATGACAATTCAAACAGACTTGAACAGAGCTCATCAATTCTACGAGCTAAGCTGAATATCATCTCCCTACCAAACACACAACATAATGCCATTAATCGATGTATCTTTTAGTTACTTGCAATCAATGCCTGAGTATCATTTAACATCATCATAGATCTTTATTTATCTCCCTAAAATCATACAACACAAAATCGCCAACGCCATTTTATCAATGCAGCTACTGTTAAAGAAAACCGGAACTCATGTGAAGCTCCACTCAAATTCACAGAAGCAAATTTCAGAAATAAAAAATGGTTCCATTGCCATCCATCTCAAATTCCCTAAAAACATATCACCAAAATAAACCTAAACAATTATCCTATTATAAAGAAATTACATAATCCCAGCAACTGAACATATAACTCATACGAAGCAAATAAATAAACCGCCCATATCCAGATTCAATTTCAGCAAACAAATTGTTCCCAGCTAACGCAAATAATTTTTTTTTTTTTTTAAACTTACAACATTTCTCTTGATTTCATGATCTTGGCCATGAATCTGCTCAACTTCGGGGAAATAACCAGATGGGACAGGACCAGGATCCGCAAGAACACACACTAAAAAGGAAAAAGCACAGAGAGAAGCAAAAGAACTGAAGATCAAAGAGTTGAGCAAACCAGCCGAGCTCTGTAATCCAATCCAATCTTCAATGAACACAAATATCGTTACATAATAAACGAATCCCAGTAAAATCAACGCTGATAATACAGGGACTGATAGAAAATTTTTCAGCTTCATTTCGCAATGTTTTTTCTTATAATCATAGCAAATTTTCTCTGTGATTGTATCCAAGTATAGAATGCTGATGAAAATTTTCCCTTTTTTTTTTTTTTTCATTTGATTTTTCTTATTTATTATTGGGCCTTGACAGAAGCCCAATCCACCCTAATTAGTTAACAAGGTGTTGTAGTCGCTTATTCCCAATCCATTATTGGGCCTTGACAGAAGCCCAATCCACCCTAATTAGTTAACAAGGTGTTGTAGTCGCTTATTCCCAATCCATTATTGGGCCTTGAAGAAGCCCAATCTACACTTAGATAGGTTTGTCTTTAGAATGTGATTTAAAATTCATTGTTAACAAATTAATTATTTGTGTTTTGATAGATGTGCATATAAAATCAATACCTTTTATTTTAATTCTTTTTAAATAATATGTGTGGGTTTCAAATTCACTAGTAATTTGAAATTTATTTATTTCTAATTTTAAATTTCAAATCATTCTATCCAAACACAAGAATTTATTAACTTACTCAATAAAATGTAGTAATTAAATAACGGTATCTAAAAGTATAATTGTTTTTTCTTTTGATTTTGTCAAAATCCATTAGGCAGAACCACATGTAAAGGAATTATCCCAACAACCAAATTAGCAAGTGATATTCAGTCTTGAATCATTCTTTATGATTGTGAGTTATATTTATGTTGTGTCATTCTTCTAATCTCCACAAATTTGATAGTGTGTTTCCAACTCCTTGTTTTAATTCAATATATTCGAAACATAAAGAGCATCAATTTCAACTTAAATATTTGTGAAACATAACTCAACATATTGAATTAAACCAACAATAATAGCATGAATGCCAATTGTTATAAACTCACTTATAAATTTATAAAAACCAACAAAACAGTCTCTATTATTCCAGTTAAACCAGTAATCTTTAAAATCCCCATCAATGTTTTAACTCAACCATTATTTAGAATTTTCCGAAAAACTGAAGTATATTATAATATTGAATATAAACTTAGTGATTAAGTAACTTAGTGATTAAGCCACATATGTATCATATTTTCCTCTATATATACATGTAATGAATGGAAGGAATAACACAACAAATTCTCTTCTCTCATATATTTTTCTCTTCTCGTCTCGTCTTTTATTTTACGCATTATTTTCATTCGCTTTCGTCCGTTTTACTTCTAGTTTATTTTATAGTTATCGTAATTATTTACAACAAAGTATGATTTTTCATTATTTGCATAGAAATTTTAATCCCCCAGAAACCAACAACATGAAAACATGATTTCTTAAGTGACAAGGATAGTTTTGCAGACCTTAATCTGTTGAATCAACAAAGCAAAACCCTTCAAACTCATTCAAATTACTGCAGCAGCATTAAAAGCAGTACATTTCTCATATGATCAAAGTTTGTTGAAAAATAATCCCTTGTTGCGTAAAAGGATATTGATAAAAAAGATGTGTTGTTAGAATGATTAAAACATAAACAATTTTAGTTCTGTTTTGCTCAGACCACCCACATCGCTGCAGGTCGGCAACCTAGATTAGGAAAAAGATAAAAAAAAAATGGAAATTATTTACACGGTGGCAACCGGTTGCATTTTTGGTTGAAATACCAACCTTATCAACCAATTATGGCAACTTAGGACATCCAATTAAAATTGGACACATGTCAATTTTTTATTTGTTGAATTAGATTTTATATGGATAAAATGTATATTGTAAATATTGTGGATAATATGTATTTAAAATATACATATATATATATCAAAATTCATATTTTTTAATTCTCTATAAATAGACACCAATATTGACATATTTTGGAACACTATCTAAAATTCTCTATTTTCTCCTCTATTTTTTTATCATTCATCTCTCAATTTCAATCATGGATCCAAACCATCCTAATTATTTTCCAAACTCCCAAAATTATCCAAACTCTCAAAATTATCCAAGCGTTGAATCAATTCTTAACTCTCAATCTTTTCCTCTCTCAGAAGATTATCCAAGTTATTATCAAAACTCTCAATTTTCTCCGAATCTAAATCAAGATCCTACCTCTGAGCATGTCCAACCACCACAAAATATCTCCCGAAATTTGTTCCAAAATGTTCAACAACGAAACACAAATCAAAAGGGGGCAAAAAGTGTAGGTTGGACAGTGAAAGAAGATGTAGCTTTAATGTCGTCTTGGTGTTTTGTTAGTGAAGATAGCAAACGTGACAAAAATCAAAAGTCTATCTCTTTGTGGGCACGAGTACATAAAATGTACACAAATCATCAAGATGAAAATCCGGAGGAGATAAGCGAAAGAAATGTGGACTCTCTAAAAGGTCGTTGGAAACGACTTAATGAGAGTGCAAATAAATGGATTGCTGCTTATACTGAAGCACATTCTCGGAAAAGAAGCGGAATGAGCCAGATGGATGTTGAGGGAGAAGCTCATGCAATATTTGGAAAAGAACCAGGGGGTGGTAACAAGTTTCAGGACTTGTTTGTATTCAATGAGGTTATGAGGAAAAATGAAAAATGGGCTTTAAAAGTAGATCATGGTTCAAGACATGAAGAAAATATAGAGGGTGATGAAAATAGAGAGAGTAATGAAGAAAGCGGTAGCAGCTCAAAGAGAGCAAAAACCAGTGAAAGTGGGGATTATTCCACCCCATCCAATACTGAAACTCCAACCAGTGGATACACAACTAATCCTCGTCCCATAGGCCGAGATATGGCGAAAAGAAAGGGAAAAGGTACGAATTCACAATATGCAAGTTCTACTGAAATTGCTGCAGAAATTCATGCAATGAGGCTCACTAGAGAAAGTGAAGCTGAAAAGATGAGCCAACTAGGAAGAGACAGACTCGAATTTGAGAAAAAAAAAAGAGCAAAAGAAGATTATGAAGATAAATTCTAGTATTTTGAGAACACTGTTGGCTAAAGATAACTTATCCCCAGAAGAGGAAGAGATGAAACGCCATCTAATGGAAGTTGTGTCCAAACAGTCAATGTAGTTTGTTTTCATGTTATTTTAATTTTGTCATTTCATTAATGTAATTTTAATTAAAGTAATTTTTCTAATGTAATTTTGATTAATGTAATTTTGATTTATGTAATTAATGCACTTGTGTTGTCACTTTTTGGCATCTATGTACACATTTTGCATTTTTTGCAAAACACGTGACTCTTTATTTCTACTAATGCAACACGATGCAGTTTTGTCGAGAACTCAAAATGCTCTAAAATTTGCACACTACTTGCAAAACGGCCGGAGAAATCAAACTCAGCACTCCGTTGGAGAAGTGCTGATGGACGATGGATTTTGGCCATCCGAGGCCGTTTGAGGGACGAAAATGACATTTTACTATTTTTCCAATTTTTATTTATTTTTTTCGAATTTTCCTAATTTGAGTTTTAAGTCGTTTAGGGTTTTTGGGAAGTTTTGAGACCATACAAGTACTGTGAAAGTTGTTTTTTGTTCGGTTTTTGACTTGAAGAATAAATTGTGATTCGAGGAATTAGGGTTTCTTCGAACTTCCGTTCCGTTTTCTCTTGGTGAAAGTCATTCTCGCAGGGCTTTGGCATCACAACATCTATCTACACATTTATTGACATGCACTTGTCACCTTTATTGGCATGCATTTGTCTTGTCACTTTATGGCATGCACTTGTCACATTTATTGACATGCATTTGTCTTGTCACTTTATGGCATGCACTTGTCACATTTATTGGCATGCATTTGTCTTGTCACTTTTTTGCATGCACTTGTCAATTTCGTACCAATTTTCACATTTCATCACATGCATTTGTCTTGTCACTTTTTAACTTTCATCACATGCATATATCTTAACACTTGTCTATATATACAAATCCTTATATCTTACTCTCATTCATAATCCACTTTACAAATGTCTCTCAATGAAAATTCATCCGCATATTCAGATTCAAGCTCCAGTTCTGAAAATAATTTTGCAGAAATTGATGAATGGGAGGAACGAGTTGCTCAACAAAATCATCAATACGATCGTATCATAGAAGATATGATTATAAACAATCCCAATCTCGTCATAGGAGATCACACTCCTAAAGCTAGAAAAAGATATTGTGAAAGAGAACGAGAGATTGGTGAGAAACGTTTGATGAACGACTATTTTATCGACAGACCGACGTATACTCCTAAGGTCTTTCGACGCAGATTTCACATGAGAAAATTAGTATTCCTTCGTATAGTGGAAGCTGTAACAACCAATGACGTATATTTTCAACAAAGGCGTGATGCAACTGGTAGACAAGGTCTTTCACCGATTCAGAAATGCATTGGAGCTATGAGGGTGTTGGCGTATGGGACATCTTCTGATGCCGTTGATGAATACTTACGAATGAGTGCAACTGTGACAAGGCAAGCTCTCATAAAATTTGTCGAAGGGGTCATATCCTGCTTCGGTAACGAGTATCTCAAAAAACCCAATGAACATGATTTGACAAGACTGCTCTATGTTGGGGAACAACGTGGATTCCCAGGCATGATAGGTAGTATTGACTGCATGCATTGGGAATGGAAAAATTGTCCTAATGCATGGGCTGGACAATATGCAGGGAGAAGTGGAAAACCAACAATCATTTTGGAAGCTGTTGCATCTTATGATTTATGGATATGACATGCTTTCTTTGGAACACCAGATTCGTGCAATGATATTAATGTACTCCACCAATCTCTAGTTTTCAGTGATATTTTGGAAGATCGAGCACCAACGGTTAGATATGTTGTGAATGGTCGCGAAAATGATAGTGCATATTATCTCATTGATGACATATATCCTTCATGGGCTGCATTTGTCAAGTCAATTACTTCTCCACAGCTACAAAAACACAAGTTGTTTGCTCAACACCAAGAGGCTGTGCGAAAAGATATTGAACGAGCATTTGGCGTTTTACAAATTCGTTTTGCATTTCTTCGACGTCCATGTCTTGTTTGGGATAAACTGTTGATGGGAAAAATTATGATGGCGTGTATCATCATGCACAATACGAGATACTTACCAAAATTATTTTGATCCCACTGAATTTTTAGTGGATGATCCTACAAATGATGATCAACGTTTTCAATACTCTACTGAACGCATTGCGAACTTATCCACTTATATGATTAATAGGGAAAAACTTCGCAACAAAGAAGCTCACAACGATACATAAATAGATATATTTTCCATAAATATATACATACAATTTTTCCCCATTAATTCGTTGCTCCATGGGTTGTTCTTCGTCCGTTCCAGGTGAATTACGAAATTTAGGGTTTACAATTAATTAATCCTTTCCATTTATTGATCCTAAAACCTCTACCCGTTTTTCTTTCTGAATTCTGAATTTGTGTGTTTATTCGTAACTTTTTTCTGAATATATATATTTTTGAAACAAACAAACTTTGATGTTTGATTACCATGGCCTTTCCATGGTATTGGTCAATTGAGTCATTGACTTGGAAGTTTCAGCTGATTTGGTGCTCCGATGAGCTAGGAAAATCTCGGATGCTTGTTTATTTGACTGGTGGTTTGGTTTGTATTTCTGAGGTTTATTTGTTGGATTTTGTATTGTCCAGATAGAAATGCTGGGCGGCTGGCTGGCGTTAATCCGGACAACGGTGGGGCGAATGACCCAAAGAACCTTCTTGTTAAGGTTAATATTATGCTTGTTTGATTATAAGGAAATCATAAGTAATGCAAGATTTTATTCATGAAATGTTCTGTTGCCAACCATAAGGAAATATATGAGATTTGTTTGAAACTTGAGGGGTTGAGGATTAAGGTATAGAGAAATGCTAAAGAGAAGATGTGGGGAATTAATGGAATATCATTGTCTGGTAAAGAAGTCGTTTCAGTATTTCTTGTGGTATCAACCCGTGAATGAAATTCTATTGTATAATCTACTTCGTTTATGAGGTGTTGTGCATGTTAGTATCTGATCATATGAATGATGTTTTGGTTGCTCAAAAAGTGACTATTATTAGTATCGATGTTTCAGTTTAATTGGGAGTACTAATGGTGTTGCATCTATAATTTGTGCATGGAGCTGTATACCATTGTTGAAGGGGAGATAGGGATGGCATCTTTGCTGATTCATTAATGAGTAGTCCCTGATTTTGGAATCTGAGAAATTTATTGGGTTTGAACTTAAAACAATGTTTTCCTTTCGGGGGGTCGTGTCAGGAACCCAATGGAATTTTCTCTTCCCTAATTCAGGAATCCTGACGTGGCGTGGTCGTTAATTACATTTGTATTCTGCCTTTGGTCAAATGACTGACCTAGCGGTGTCTATTTAGGCAACATATAATTTCTCTTTTAGCATAATAAGCCCTTTCAGCTGACATCCTTTTAAAGGTTTTTTTCTCATTGCAATAATAAGTGGGAAATGTGAAGAGCGAAGGAAATAAAAGTATCTGATTAATAGCACTTTACACCAATTACCTTTACAGTTGGTGTTGTTAGGTGATTCTGGCGTTGGGAAAAGTTGCATTGTTCTTCGATTTGTACGTGGTCAGTTTGACCCGACATCCAAGGTAATGGACATGTAATATTGTTGAAGTTGGATGATATAAGTACATGATTGATTTATCTTAATTTTATATTCTTTCATGATTATAGGTTACCGTTGGAGCATCTTTCTTGTCTCAGACAGTAGCCTTGCAGGATTCTACTACAGTGAAATTTGAGATATGGGACACTGCAGGACAAGAAAGGTATTTTTTAGTAAATTATCACTTTTCAATGTGATTTTCTAGGATTTATTATAGGGAACAAATATCTGTGTCTATGCCAACCTCGAAATAAAATCCGCATTCTCTTGGTTTTGGCTTTATAAAGATTGAGTTATAAATTAGCATCTTTTGCCTTTACTTAGGTATGCGGCTCTGGCACCGCTGTATTATCGAGGAGCTGCAGTTGCAGTTATTGTCTATGATATAACTAGTCCTGAATTGTTCTCTAAGGCACAGTATTGGGTCAAGTTATGCTTGATTAATGTATTAAGCGCTATGCAACTATTAATGTTTGTGGAACTCATACTAATCTGTGATGAACAAAATGCATTTCATGTCATGAAAATATGGAGCTAGCATGTGTGCTTACTGCTTAATTACATCGTGTTTCCAATATCAATTGATAGTGCCTCATGTTCAATTTTTCCAAGTTCTTAAGATCTTTATATAGTGCTTTCTGCTTCATGGGAAAACCATTTTCTTCTCATAAGCTTGTTTTACCTTTCTAGGAAATACAAAAGCATGGAAGTCCGGATATAGTCATGGCTTTGGTTGGTAACAAAGCTGATCTCAATGAAAAACGAGAAGTATCTGTTCAGGTGAGTAGATATATTGTGCATTACTTACCCTTGCAATACCATATTTTGTTAATGTGACTGTATCACATTTCCTTTATAATTTCTGAAGGATGGTATTGACTATGCCGAGAAGAATGGAATGTTCTTTATTGAGACTTCTGCAAAGACGGCAGACAACATAAATCAGCTCTTTGAGGTGCATTTCTCATAATTTTTTTATTTTATTTTTTCAGTCACATTTTTTTTTCTGTGTACATTCATTGCTTGTTACTCCCTGTAAAATTTGGCAATTCCCAAGATCTAATAGTCATAACATTTTTCTTGCTGTTCCCAAGCTTACTGATGCTTATTCTTGTAACTACTACACTTTGTCTTTCTTTCCTTTTTTCTCCATTTGTGGAATTTAAAAGCTCCAATGATTGAGTGAGCGAGAAACGCAAAATACATTAATGTCATAATAGTATTGCATTACCTATAATATTATTGAATGCATTTATATAGAGAATTTACCTCTTTCACTGACATCTATTTTTCCCGTGTATGTAATGTGAAGAAATTATGTTTCAGTTTATTTGCTGCATAATATTTTTTTCTTTTGAGTATCTTTCCAAATGTAAAATGTAAACAAACAAATAGTTAATTTCATGTGCGTGTGCTCACAAAATAAGTCTTCTTAAGCCTACAATGGCAGTCTATAATTGCTCTGCCCCTTTTCCTTTCTCATCTCACCCTCCTTTTGAATCCAGTTAACCCAAAATTTCCATTATCAACATTATCTTCCTCATCAATGCTAGTCCTTAGATATGCAAATGCCTGAGCTTTCTAGGCCTCAATTTAATGTCATGGTTGTTTTGTATTGCCATCCATTGCTGATATTGGTAATAAACTCTGTGTATACCTTTATGGTAAGATTTGTCTGGTTTTTCATTAAGAATTTGCCACTACTTATCTATCAGCAGAACTCTACACATATAATGGCACTTCATACATTCCTTTGAGCGAACTGTGACTGTTTTCCGTCAAGTTTCAAATTATGATCGACTTGCACATATTGCTAGCTGACATACTTCAATTTTCTGTGTTCTGATATATCAGGAAATTGCCAAGAGACTACCACGCCCATCTCCTTCTTGATTGTTCGAACATCAATATCCAATTGCACTTGAATGTATATTCTAACTGTGTCATTTTCTATACTACGAGACTGCAACTCTACATATGTTTCACAGACATCGTTGTATTGTAAGCAGACATTTTATAGTGACACATGTATCTGTGTTCGTAAATTTTCCCATCTCATGTGTGAAGAGATTCGTTTCTTACATGTTTGTTGAATTGCGCCCAACTGTTGGTTAATTATTTTGTGCGTTCGATGAATCTTTCGAATTCCGTAAAAATCGTGTTTCATAGAGCATTGATCAGAATCGTGTTTGGATGTAAAAATTGTCGTGATGAGAAAATCTTGAATGAGTAAATGTGTTAAAAGTAAATTCGATTTAACATCAATATTATATATGATTTAATTATATTTTGTTTTCTTACATTAGTATTGCATTCCTAATAATATTTATTAATGTTAATATTAATATATTACCAATGATATTCTGGCTAAAACTTGCAGATGTATTTCATCAATTTATTCACGCTTACTGTCACGTCATTGATCAAATAATTAAAAAAAAAAAAAACAATTAATGATTAGTGAACAAAACAATGTTGTTTTATGAAAATATTTTGTCGATATTTTATCTTTCATTAATTTCAATTTTTTATTGGAAAACTAATTCGAAATTATTGTTATTGATTTTTATATTTTTTGCTAAATTAGAAATTCTATTTTGAAATTGCAATATTATATAGGAAGATATTTTAGCATAGGAAAAAGATGGGCATCATATCTTGTTCACCACTGCCTATTTCCTCATCCACCCTTGCGCAAACTCACCACCACAGATACTCCGCCTCCACAATCCTAACCGCCGTGTCACCGCCGCAGCTCAGCCAACAAGCACCATGCAGCACTGTACAGTCTGTCCACGAAATCGACCAAAAATCACCTCCCAAAGCCAAAACTATCCGTTTCCGCTTGAGTCAGCTCTGCAGAGAAGGCAAGGTCAGTATTGCCCGCCAACTGTTCGACGCAATTCCCGAACCAACTACTGTTGTCTGGAACACTCTTATGATTGGGCACATATGCAACAACATGCCCCATGATGCTATATCCTTGTATTTGCGCTTGTTTTGTGCCATTAACTCATCGGATGATCGAAAATGTGATGCTTATACTTGTTCTTCAGTTCTCAAAGCTTGTGCTGATACGAAGCAGCTTTCGATAGGTAAAGCTGTGCACTGTCACGTTTTACGTTCTAATTTATATCCCAGTAGGATTGTCCACAATTCTTTGTTGAATATGTACACCACGTGTCTTTTGAGCTCGGGTTGTGATTTGGTGAAGAGGGTGTTTAGAACTATGCGTAAAAGAAATGTGGTTTCTTGGAATATTATGATTGCTTGGTATGCCAAGACAGGTAGATATTTCGAGGCGGTTAGGCATTTGGAGATGATGAAGAAAGCTGGTTTTACACCGAGTGTGGTTAGTTTTGTAAATGTTTTTCCTGCTGTTTCTGGTTTAGGAGATATTGATATTGCTAATGTAGTATACGGGATGGTAACAAAATTGGGTGACGACTATGTTAATGATTTGTTTGTTGTGAGTTCTGTCATTACCATGTATGCAGAACTTGGCTGTGTTGATTTCGCTAGGAAGATTTTCGACAATTGCTTCAAGAAGAATTCACATGTTTGGAACACTATGATCGGTGTTTATGTTCAGAATAATCACCCTATTGCTGCTCTTGAACTATTCAATATGGCATTGGAAGCACAAGATGTCGGCAATGTGGATGATGTGACTTTTCTTTCAGCACTAACTGCAGCATCAGAATTACAGCAGTTGGGTGTTGCCCAACAACTACATTCATATTTAATAAAGAAATCCTTGGTTTCTTCTGTTATTCTGCTCAATGCTGTTATAGCTCTGTATTCAAGGTGTAACTTCATTGGCGATTCATTCAAAGTCTTCAGTGAAATGCTGGAAAGAGATGTCGTGTCTTGGAATACCATGATTTGTGCTTTTGTACAGAATGGCTTGGACGATGAAGGGTTGATGCTTGTATACGAGATGCAAAAAATGGGGTTTTCAGTTGATGATGTGACAATTGCTGCTCTACTTTCTGCTGCTTCAAATCTTAGAAATCGGGGAATTGGTAAACAGACGCATGGTTATCTGATCAGGCATGGCATTCAGTTCAATGGGATGGATAATTATCTCATAGACATGTATGCGAAATCAGGTTTGATAGAAGCTGCAGAAACAATCTTCAAGAGGAATTGCAAAGCTGGCAGTGATTTAGCTTTATGGAACGCAATGATTTCTGGGAACACTCAAAATGGTTTGATCGAAGAATCCTTGATTATCTTTCGGCAGATGCTGGAGAGGAACGCCACACCCAATGCTGTGACCTTAGCTTCAGTTCTTCCAGCATGCAGTCAGTTAGGAATTATAGCTCTAGGAAAGCAACTCCATGCTTTTGCCATTCGCAATTTCTTGGACGAGAACATCTTTGTGACCTCTGCTCTGGTGGACATGTACTCAAAATCAGGTTCTGTCGTTTATGCTGAGAGAGTTTTTGAGAAATCGGTTGAAAAAAACTCAGTCACTTGCACCAATATGATATTGGGATATGGTCAACATGGTATGGGTGAGAAAGCCATCGTGCTATTCCATTCTATGAAGGACTGTGGGATCAACCCTGATGGTATTACCATTGTAGCGGTATTATCTGCTTGCAGTTACACTGGTTTGATCAATGAAGGTCTTGAAATATTTGAGTCGATGGAGAGTGAGTATGGGATAAAGCCCTCAACAGAACATTACGCTTATATTGTAGACATGTTAGGAAGAGTGGGGAGGGTGGTCGAAGCGTATGAATTTGCACGAAAATTGGGTAAAGATGGCAATGCATTAGGAATCTGGGGATCACTCCTTTCTGCCTGCAAAATCCATCAAGAATTTGAGTTGGGAAAAATTGTTGCAGATAAGTTGCTTGAAATGGAGGGTGCAGATAGGATGACAGGATACCATGTTCTCCTTTCGAATATCCATGCAGAAGAGGGAAACTGGGAATATGTGAAGAGTGTGAGAAAAGAAATGGTAGAGAGAGGGGTAACGAAGGAAGTTGGTTGCAGTTGGATCGATATCTCTGGTAATGTAAATTGTTTCGTATCTAGAGACAGAAAACATCCCCATTGTGCCGAGATATATCAATTCTTGAAGCAGTTATCATCCAACTTGAAGGATGCTCATCATACTACGCCTCTTCTATCTACTGAATGCTAGACTTGATGGCTGGAAAGAAAGATTATTTCCCTGGATTTCCATGTCAGCAGAGCCAGAAATGGATAGTCAGTTGGATCATTCTCCCATTACTGTTTTACAGGTATGATAATTCTGATTCATTCTTGATGTTTATTTTACATTTGTCCATATATACATGTCTCTAATTACCATTCCCTTTATAGTATCTATCATTCATCTGCATATAACCTAACACTAACCATGATGAGCGAAAACGATCAAGGATCACCGTGCCTCCAATGTCTCGTCCAAGCTATGATGCCTAGGCTTACATCTTGTATTCTATTACCTTTAATACATGTTATATGTTAATTATGGACAGTGAAATAGAGAAATAAATATGTATGTATTTACTTGTTAATATTTATACCAAGTACCAACTACAACAACCTTCTTTCCAAAATTCTAATTTCTAACGTCACCTACTAAATTTTGACTCCATTATTCTTATGACGTATGTTATATAATTTTGAAATTATATTGATATAGACACTTAGAATTAGAAATTCAAAAAATCAAGTCCATAGTCCACGTCCTCATGCATGCTCCATGCAACTTGCAAAAATTCTAGAACTTTTTTTTCGCCAATTAAATGATTTCACATTTAATTATTTTATCACCAAAATTTCCTGACGTTGCCGCCCACGAGACGGCTCTGCACCGGTCAATTTCATCTTACCCTACACTATACTCCAACAAGAGGACGAAGACTAATTAATCAATTATTTCCTTTTCTCCATTTCAAAATAACCATAGTTTTGTAATATTGAATTTATTTAAGTTTTTAATAACGTGAAGAATTAATTTTCTTTCAATTTTGCTCGTTTTTCTTTTTTTTGCACAAGGTCTTTAATGTATCGCAAATAGTCATCCCTATTGAAGAATTCCTTAATCTGTATGAAATCAACTTAAACGACAAATAAATTGAGACGATCAAATAAAGGGGTTTGGTGGCTTGATTGCCAGATGGCTAGAGGAAAGAGGCCTGCAACAACATGCAAAACTGACCATTTCAATGCTGTAGATTTTGCTTCTCTTTGAGAGGAGTATATTGTTGGGTGAGATTTTAAGTTGGGAATTCAATTAATGAATATTAATTGCGTCAACCTCAACAACTAAACATTAAAATTCCATTAAGAATCTAACTTCAACAACAACATATTCAAATCATGGTGGTCAGAATTGGGTGAAGATCCTCCACAAAACTAAGTAAAAATCCATCACAACCATGTTTTGCCACCAAAGAAACTGCAATTGGGAGACCTTCATACATGCCTAATGGTATGCTCACCTGTTACATTCCCATTTGCTTTCATCAACGTTCAAACTACTTAAGCTCGACTCATACATAATCAAGAAAACGAGAAAGAGAAAGAGAGAGATACCTGACAAAATCCGGACACACCAGCTACGGACAACAAACTGAAGGCCTTAGCACGAAAGGCTTCCAGTGTTGTTGGCTCTGTCCGTAGCTTTGGAGGTGGGCCCGGCACCGTAGGTATTGCCAGCACACCCCATTCCTGAAATCATATAGCAACTCAAAAGTCGGATAAAGAGCAAAACGAAGAGTGTAAAGAGACGACCATACCCCCAATAGATCACTGAGAGCTGCACGTAGTTCGTCCTTCAATGAATAGCATAGCTGTACATTTTCATCCGTTGCCCCGAGAGCTTCCCACACTCGTTCTGCTATTCCAGGGCCTAAATTAGGCTTAACTGAACGAACCCATTCACCATGATTCTTCTTGAACTCGTACCTGATCATCACGTTTAATTTATCATCAAAACACCCCTGCTCAAAGCATAATCAAGAAAATATGGACACTCTCAACCTTTGAAGTGATCTCATTGCACTCGAAAGAGCTGCCAACGATGCTATATTATCCTCCGGTTTTGTAACACTTTTGTCTATAAAATACTTCAAACTTGGAACTTTTGCCTCAACAAAGTTCCCCAAGTTAGTGTGCTCTACTTTCTGACCTACACAGATGAAATGTGGAATGATCATCACTTGATTCTCTTCTTAGTTTTCGTTTAAGGTATAGTGGCTTACTTCCACACAGCTTTTCCACCGAGGTGATGAGAATGTGGGTGAGGTGGTGGGGAGGGATGTCGAGAAGCTTGAAACAATCGTCTGCAATAATAAGTCGATCAAGGGGTGCGCGAGCGCGATCATCATCTTCCAATGGCAATAGAATCTTCCCCACTTGCTTCAACATCAACGGATCTCTAGCAAACCAACCTGAAATGGAGTTCTTACTTGCCAAGCCATGACAGAGTTGATGGTGCTATTTTGAAGTGCTTACCAACTGTATCGAAGCTCTGTGCCATTGGCGTGACTCCAGAAGACGATATAACTCCATGAGACGGGCGAAAACCATAGATTCCACAATACGAAGCAGGAACTCTCACACTCCCTCCAGTATCAGTACCTAGTGATCAAACACAGACATATTTAGACCAGCATTTGCATTGCAAAGTGAAATCAGAGAATTATATTGACCTAAGGCGAAATCAGCAAGCATGGCAGCAACGGCGACAGCAGATCCACTGGAGGATCCTCCAGGGACGCGATCTGCTGCACATGGATTGGTCGGAGTCCCGTAATGTGAATTTTCTCCGTTTATGCTGCCATCAAACAACATTCATTCATCATGCATGCAAACTGTTTGATGAAAGTAGTAAACAAACAAACAAACAAACAAACCTGTAAGCCATTTCATCCATGACAGTTTTGCCAACACAAGTAGCACCTGCTTTGAGCAGGGAGACAACAGCAGGAGCAGTGGAGGCTGCAACCGGATGTGTCCTCGCCCAATCCGGATTCCCAAAACCCGTTACGAACCCCTCCACGTCAAATCTGATAATACCTTTCTTATCAACAACAACAACACTATTTACAGTCAAGAGTAGTTGGGGGGACTTACATGTCTTTAACAGCAAAGGTAAGGCAATTTAAGGGAAGATTCTGAGAAGAAGGGTGAGGCAGCAGAGTGAATTTCTCCATGAAAGCTCCATTATCTGATACTGATGATGATAAGCTTCTCGCCATTCTTTCTTTCTCTCTCTAAATGATGACTTCCAGTTATCTTATCCCCAGTCCAAGCTCTTTCTCTCCAAATCAGACCAATAAATGATGACTTCTATTTAAATTGTTTTTTTTTTTTTATAAGTTAATATAGAATGAAATTAGAATTTGGAAAGAGTTAATGGTCATTGGAGTAAATAATCTATTTATCTTTTTATTATACAATTAATATGGTCATTAATTTTGCAATTATAACAATTTAAAAACGCGTATAATCATGTATAAGTATATTTAATGGGAACCCTCTCAGTTCATTAGGATGTTATATTTGACTTTTGCGAAATTATTTTAAATTAAAGACTTTAGCAAAATATACTGAAACAATTTATTTTCTCTAATGAATAATTAATATTTCTCCGTAAAACAATTAATTTGATTTTATAACAAAACTTGGAATCAGAATCTATTTCTCTCTCTCTCTCTCTCTCTCTCTCTCTCTCAATGTTGAGACTTGACCTTTTCCAAACTATCCTCCATAATTAAATTCATTCTTCACATTATTAAACCTTCTTTTCTTCTCTGCGTTCTTTGTTCGTTGCCATTAAAACCCCACAAATTTTTTATTTTTATCCCAGCTCAAGAAATTCGGGTGTAGATTTTTGCACCCATTATTATATATCTGCGACTGCGATCATCCCATTATTCTTTTTTTTGGTTCTTTTAATCTTCAGCTGACGCGTTTGTTGTGGAATATTTCGTTGGTGATGGCGGAAAATCCCAAGGCGGAGGCGATACTGAGTCAACTCAGTGAATCGGTAAAGGTTGTGTCCGCGTTGCCCGAGTGTAGAACGGTGTCGAAGAAGATGTTCTGTAATTTGGTGAGAAGAGTAAAGCTTTTGGGCCCTCTGTTTGGAGTTGCAAGACGCTGGAGGTGGGGAGGACCTCGGAGACGACGTCGTTCTGGGCCTTGACTCCCTCAGAATCGCTCTTGACCTCGCCCTGGACCTCCTCAAATCCGTCCTTGAAGGCAGTAAGATTTTCCAGGTAAAGATTGAATTTTTTTTTCTAAATTAATATTGATTTTTTGCTGTTTGAGAAATTGCTATTTCTTTAATCTTGATTGAAGTTGTGCATTTGAAATTGTTAATATTTGCAGAGCATTGATCGGATATTATGATTTATTGTTATTATATTGAATCGTAGAATTAAAACTAGCCATGAATTATAAATTTATAGTTTGATAGCAAGATGATGTTTTGAATTATAAATTCATAGTTTGATAGCAAGATGATGTTTTGATCTATTGCATTTTGGTACTGAAATATCTCGAAAAAACACTAGGTTAGATTAAGGTTCTTGTGATGCTTTGTACTTGCTGTTGAGAGATGTTTCGGAGTTTGTATATCATTCCAAATTATTACAGTTCTTTTGTTGATTTTCGTTCTCTAATTTTGATGAGTACTGCCTTCAAAATCGTTGCCTTGCATAACAACCATGGACACTTGTGAGGTTTTCGAATGGTAATGTCTGCAGAAGTTAGCAAATCATGTTATGGATTTGTTTAGAATATGCTAAATGAATCGTATATGTTGCTTAATTACAGCATGTTTAAAAGTTACTATACTCCCGTTGCCTTTTTCTGGTATTTACACACATTATGATCTCCATACTGCTTTAAACTTTGTACTATGTTTCCTATTTATTACAGGCTCTGCAGATTGACAAAATTGTTGGCAAATTTGAGCATGTCACTAAACAGATCGAAGCAGCATTCAGTCAGATTCCCTATAACAATCTTGACATAACCGAGGAAGTTCGAGTGCAGGTGCAGATTCATGTCTTTATGCCTGATGCAATCTGACGAGTTATGTGTTTCTCTGGTGATTTTTCCCTTTGTTTAAAACAAATTGTTGTTCCCTGCTTTTAGATTGAACTCCTACACGCACAGTTTAAACGAGCAATAGGTCGAATAGAATCACCGGATTTGCAACTGGTGAGGGACTTGGCTGCAGCACAAATGGAAGACGACCCTGATCCCATAATCTTCAAAAGGCTTTCAGAGAAGCTGCATCTCCGGACTACAAGCGATATAAAGAGAGAGTTGGTTGCAATCCACGAGATGGTCATCTCTTGTGGTGGGGTTCCGGAGGGAGTTTCAGAGGAGTACATTGAAACATTATCTTTTCTTCTGAGGAAGCTAAAGGATTGTGTGACAGCGGATAATCCGGATGTTGATGCCACTGATATCGACAAGACTCCAATTAAGCACAGATCTCCTATCATCCCGGATGACTTCCGTTGTCCAATATCACTCGAGTTGATGCAAGATCCTGTTATCGTATTGACTGGCCAGGTTCGAACCCTCAAGTTGCTTCAACAATTCTTTATATTTTATTGAAGTGGAAATATGGGTTTTGCCCTTCGGGTTAAAGAAAAATGGGATATAGCCACTTATTCAGTAAAAACAATGATAAAGCCATATAAAAAGACTCATGATACCCTTCATGATAACTGTTATCAATGTGAGTTAGGGCATGAAAGTGAATAAAAAATGTGAGATAAGAATTTTTTTTGTGTTTGAGATTCGAGATGGAGGAGATTTGAGGCTTTCTTGAGTTTCATATGCTTGAGACAAAGCACTATCTTGAGAATCAGTAGTGGTGGTCATATATTTTCATGTGTCAATTTTGGCTACTAACCAATTTACTTTACTTCAAAATTGGTTGAATCCCACTTTGAAACTCATTCACTTGTTGCCATTTGCTTCTGTTGCAGACTTATGAACGATCCTGCATTCAGAAATGGCTGGACACGGGGCACAAGACGTGCCCTAAGACTCAGCAGACACTGCTACACACTGCCTTAACTCCAAATTATGTCTTGAAAAGTCTTATAGCTTTGTGGTGTGAGAGTAATGGTGTAGAGCTGCCTAGGAAACAAGGGAACTGTAGGAACAAAAGATCGGGAGTTGGTGGCTCAGACTGTGATCGTGCTGCTATTAATGCCTTGTTGCAAAAACTCGCCAACGGCAATCCCGACCAACAAAGAACCGCTGCTGGTGAGCTTCATTTGCTAGCCTAACGGAACGCTGATAACAGAGTATGTATTGCAGAAGCAGGAGCCATCCCTCTGTTAGTCGAACTGCTATCCTCCTCTGATTTGAGGACTCAAGAGCATGCTGTTACGGCCCTTCTCAACCTCTCGATAAATGAGGCCAACAAGGGTACTATCGTAAATGCTGGTGCAATACCTGATATCGTCGATGTCCTGAAAAATGGAAGCACAGAAGCTAGAGAAAATGCGGCAGCTACCCTTTTCAGCTTGTCAGTAGTTGATGAAAACAAAGTGGCAATAGGAGCTGCGGGGGCAATACCGCCTCTGATCGATCTGCTCTGCCAGGGTACTCCAAGAGGAAAGAAAGATGCAGCTACAGCTATATTCAATCTCTCAATCTACCAAGGAAACAAGGTGAGATCCGTAAGAGCAGGAATCGTTCCACCACTCATGACCTTGCTCAAGGATCCCGGAGGTGGAATGGTGGACGAAGCACTGGCCATATTGGCCATACTGGCTAGCCATCAAGAAGGAAAAGCCGCCATCGGACAGGCTGATCCAATCCTGATTTTGGTCGATGTGATCAGGACAGGGTCACCTCGCAATCGGGAAAATGCTGCTGCGATATTGTGGTCGTTGTGCACAGGCAATGCACAGTACTTGAAAATCGCGAGGGAGCTGGGGGCCGAGGAGGCATTGAAGGAGTTATCAGAGAGTGGGACTGAGAGAGCCAAGAGGAAAGCCGGGAGCGTTTTGGAGCTTCTCCAACAGGTCGAAGAGGAGGTCGTCGTTTCGTGAGGAATTCATTATGCATTGATCCAATTGATTTTGCCAGGTAGAGTAGTTTCAATATGGCGATGTTCTTGCAAATCTTTTATGCAAACAAAGTTTCTATTCTTACAGCAAGCTTAGTTGTATAAAGCTGTAGATACAATCTGTATTATATTTATGTTACCTTATAATTATGTATGAGGTTGGCTGGAGATTGTCAATAGGGGAAGACATACATTTGTTACTTTTCATTTTTTTAGTTGGGTCTTTATAACGTTTGTGTAAATTTATTTTTCTGGACTTTTTATTTGCGTTGAAAACTGAACTTTATGTCGTATGACATTTAGATTATATTTCTCGAGCAGATACAGACCAAATACATCCATTATCAATATAATCACACTAACTCAAGTAAGGTATTGAACTGCTGAGGATTCACATCCCAACACAAATTGCCACCAGAATAATAGATAAATAAAATAGTAGACGATGAAACAAGTACGAAAACAGGTTATATATTGTATCCAACAAGTTTTATCAATACTAGGTAAAAGGAAGCTTAAAGTAGCGAGATTCATAAGACAGTATGGCTTGAAAGAGGAAGATGAAGATCCAGTTAGTTAGTCAATAGCGATGCAAGGAAGGGGGTCGGGCCCCCCTCCTAGGGCGGTCGTATGGAGCAGGCCTTTCTCTATAGCTTCTTCCTTCATATCGTGCAGGCCCACCACCTCCTCCGTATCTGTCACCACTACCTCTTGGGGGGCCTCCTCCATGACCATCTCTATCATAAGCTCTGTCTTTGCCATATCCGTTCTGAGGGTAACGATCAGCTGCTGCCCCATACCTATCTACGGGCAAGCGCTCTACGGCTGGGGGGTACCTGCTGATTACATGGATTTATGCCAAAATTTTAAAGGTAACACTAAATTATGGATAGAACTTGAGCAGCATGGACAAAAAGTTAGGGATACCTGTCATTCATGTATCGATCACGGCCACCCCCATAACGATCATCTCTGCTGTCATAACGATCCCTATCACCATAGCGACCTCTTTCAAATTTATCATCCACGTATCTCTCACGATCATCTGCATAACGATCCGTACGGCCTCCAGCCCCACCATACCTAGAACGTGGAGGTGAGAATGGGCGAGCACCGCGGCCACCACCTGCCGATGGACAATCTCGGGCCCAGTGCCTTGGGCGGCCGCACTTGAAGCAGTCATCCTGTCCTGATGGCCTATCTCTTCCACCATAACCCCCCCTTCCACCTCCCGAGCCATAGCCATGTCCTGGATCATCACCTCCCATTTTTGGTTCAATCTTGTTAACCGAGATGACTCTATCTCCAAATTCTCTACCATGCATATCCCTGATTGCATCCTCCATAGCCCGTCAGTCAGCAAAGGTCAAGAAGCCAAATCCACGAGGACGGCCTGTATCTCTTTCCAGCATGACCTAAAGGAAAATGGCATTTGAGAATTAGAAAAGAAGGAACATCCAAAGAAAAATGTTTACCATAAGACATGCAAAAAACATGAGTGTTAGAAATGAATCAAAGAATTTACATAATGAGTTGAGGAGAGCTCACATAAAATTTACATAAATAGCACACTTCTAGTTTAAGGAGCTCTTACATGAGTAGAAGAATCTGCTTAATTGTAGATTAAATCATCTGACAGTAGTTTCTGTCAGGCCTCAGATTCCACAGAACAAAGACCAGTAACAGAACATTCATGCAAGCAAACAAAGATGGGATCTTAATCAGAACACAATCTATCAGATGGCCAACCGATCTCACTTATATTTGACCAAAGTCAGTAACCTTCACCTAATGGCTGCAAACCATTTTAATTTGAGATGTGATATAACAGGGAAAGGAATCCACCAACTACCAAAAGCTTCAGCTTGCAGCAAAAGAAAGACCTCAAGATTCATTTACGCATTGAAGGAACCTTTTTCATACAAAACTTCACCTTCAAAGACCTTGTCACGTTCCTGAAGTGAAATGGCCCATGGTAAATCCACAACTTGAAAGCTTTTCCAGAAATCATTGCTTCATTTAGTTACTGAAACCAGTATTTTATATAGGCTTTTAGATGTAAATTTCAATATTATCCATCAATATCCTCCAATTATTTACTCAAACATGCACACGAAATATTATTATCAGAGATAAGCTGGATGTAATTGCAGAAAAGATACGTAAACACATGTCCTACAGTTAATGGATAATCAGTACACTCTCGGAGGCAAGGTAACCAGATGGAGAAGCTTCTCGTAGACCTTCATTTGCATCATACATTTTCTCTGAGCAACACAGTAAACAATATGCTTAGAGAGTACCAAATTAGCTAGATTCAAAGTGAGTTTGCAGCATGAAGCGGAACAACTTCCAGAAGCTTCATCCTTGTTCACTGGCAACAAATCTAATTAGACCCGATTTTGTAAAGACATCAGCCTACAGGTCAACCAATCTGAGGATGTTTCTTCATCATGTCTTTAACAGCATACTCACTTAAGTGGTCCTCAGTGGATCTTGTTATATGTATAAGCTAATTTCCTTTAAATTGTACTTCCAAATTCCAATGCATACTTAACATACAATAATAACGCTTCCCTTTAAAATAAGAGATTCAGCTGTTTGCCTTTAAAAGATCAATGAATATGGTCTGACTTCATAGGCAACTAAAAAAACTCCCATTATAGTGGAGGCATGAAAACAGAAAGAAGAAAAAGAATAGCAAGAGTATCCCTAGCTCTGAGAATGTTCTGCAGAACTTGAACAAAAGATCTGGTATCTGAACTTTTCAAAATGACAAAAGGGACGGACAGAAGTTACTAAAAGAATCTAAAACAAAGCATGTGACTCTTTCTTCTTCATGGAGCTTTTAAAAGAACAGTCATCATCTGTAACTGTTGCAGCTCAAGTTAAGTGATGTTGGCGCACACATTTTTGCATGCATAAAAAGCTTCAGGAGCCTGACTTAAAAACTTGGATATAGTGACAATGAAGAAGCACAAGATAGGCACTCAACCTCATCAATTTTGCTATCAGATTTTTCTGGAAAACAACTGAATATGCTGCAGTAAAAAAAGGAGAATAAACTTTCATCAACAAAATCTGGGAAGGGTATCAACAACGTCAAATCCACCAAACATAAACAAGAAGAAGAAGAAAAAAGAGGCTTGACAATGTGTGCTACATCATGGAGCTCACCACTGGACTACCGTATCTCGTATCCCTAACTGTACCCCGTAGAAGTAAATCACAGAACATTGGCAGCAAGGTCAAATAGTTCATTGCTCTCACTTCTTAAGTAAATCCAATGAATATATCTCTTTATACTCAGAAGTCTAGCCTATTGCTTCCCTATGGGATTCCAAAAGTAGCGTCTTTGAAAATAAACTAGCAGCACGATCAACAGACCAACAAACTCAGGCAGTCTCAAGTAAAACTGTTAAATCACTTGTGCATGACTGATTCTAGAAAGCAATTAGCAGGTGACAGTGCCTGAAACACATTAAAACCATGCTTTATCAGTCCTGTGTATCTCAATGGACCAAAAGTTCCTCCAAATCCCATATGAAAGCATTTTCAGATGTCATAAGCAACATACAAGGTGAAAAAGAATAGTAAAAAATTAATATAGTGAAAAGATAATACAAAGTAAATTAAAAGCACGGGTGTATTCTTAACTGGCCCAAAAATAAGCATATGCATCAGGCATTCAATCAACACTAAAAAACACCTGCCATTATCAACTTCCAACAACTTAAACCACAACCAGCCCCTTTGCAAAAATATACGAAACACATAATGGATATGCAAATAACAACTATATAATCATCACAACATGACCTTTGCATTAAACTTACATAATTTAATTCAATGGTGCCCTACATTAAACATGTCCCTACAAATATTATCTTTTCATACAACTTTCAGCACAAAACAAATTTCAGTTCAGGGCCGAAAGAGTTTTAGAATGAAAACCAACCCGCCTAAGATAAATTTGAAATGAACCAATCGATCATATCAAAAAAAAATTCTCAGAAAACTAAATATCCAACAAAATTTAAGCAATTTTCAAGAAACAAGATACTACTACACAAACAAAATTATAACCTGGCAATCGACAATTTTTCCGAAACGGCTGAAAGCGTTTTCGAGCTACCGCTCAGTGACATCCCACGATAAACCTCCTACAAATATCCGGTAGTCTTGTTCCTTGTCCGCCATTTTCATGTACTCTCTCTCAGGAAAAACCCTACATCCAACGTCACAAACAAATATGCAAAATCAAAAATAAATTCGAAAAAAAGAGAAAATTAATAGTTAATCTAAATGCAGAAATACATACAAACCGCTGGCTTGGTTGCTGAAGTGAGAGTCTCTTTTTATCTTTAGTAAATTAGGGCAACCAGTTTTCGGGACCTAGCCTATTAGGGTTTTCAAAAGTGAGAGTCTCTTTTATCTTTAGGAAATTCTTTTATATAATATCAGCACCCCCGAATCTTCTAAAACACACCCCATTTTCTAAACACACATGTTTAAATCAACTTCGTTAAATAATTTCTAAAACACCCCAACACATTACAATAATACCCTTTGATTCTAAATTACACACATACTAAACACACTACAATATACCCAAACACACCCCACAATTCATTCACCCCCAAATCAAAATCCTAACCCATTTCAATCCAAGAACTCTATCCTCTCAACCCGGATTTATTCGACAAAATCATTCGGTCTAAGTTCGAACAAGTTTTTGTGTTATCATATTCAACAAAGCATCTCCGTACAATGGATCCTTACAACGAAGATGAAGTTTCAAGTAAATTTGCAGTTTTCGTTTTTCCAAAGTTTTTTCCTCAATTTGAGTGAAATTTATTGTTTTATTGTTTGAAATTAAGCAACATTATTTAGGAATTATGTTTAGAATGTATTGTAGTTGAAAACATGTGTAGTTGTGGTAGATTTAGGCCTACAAAATGAAATCGCGATGTTGAATTTATGTTATCTAGGTGGGATCGGTTCGTCCCTAGTTCGCCGAGTTGAAAGAGTAGTGTTAGACTACCATTCGAACACTGAAGAAAGTGTTCGACCATCAGTCGAATGATATGCACAGTGTTCGAACACTGAAGAAAGTGTTCGACTATCAGTCGAACGATATGCACAGTGTTCGACTGGTCGTCGAACGTTTGGTGTTCTGTTCGACTGATTGTCAAACACTTTCTTCAGTGTTCGAATGCTGGTTTTACAACACCTATGTTGTTCAACCGGCATTGGTCGAACAGACCTTATTCTTATTTTCCATACACATCAAGTCTTATATTGTTTGTGTAATATCTTTCACTCACTCAAGTTTGATAAATATTGCAGGACAGGATAAGGTTTATCAAAGGAGGAGACCTATCGCCTCGAACAGATGACGTCGAAATGAGAAATCGGAACAGGAACAGAAAGAGGAACGGATTGCACATGGGCTCGGTTTTGAAATAATTCAGTATGTTGAACTTGAAGCCGAGGCAGAAGAGGAGACATGAGATGAAATGGAAACTGAGGAGGCATAAGAGGAAGCATTGGCTGAGGATGATCTTCTGACGGCTTCTTGTCTCGATAGGCCAATTGATTGGAGCCTCATTCCAAGTTTCAAAACACACACTACATATTCTATTTAGCATGGGATGGAGAGGCCGATTCTGAAGTGTTGGTGTCACACCACGAAGATGGACACATGAAATTTCAACAATGTATCCCTGGACTTCTTGAGGCTACTTGAAAGGTGTATGAGCATTCCAAATATGAGGTGGTTGGTTGTCGTATAAAATGTCCAACAAGAATCTCATTAATGCGTTCGTGGAACATTGGCAACCAGAGACCAACACCTTTCACATACCATGGGGTGAGATGACCATCACCTTGGACGATGTCCATTGTATCACTGGCCTCCCGGTGAGTGGACACTTGGTGATGTTACCAACTTCTAGAAACAGACCTGAACTTGCCCATCTGTTGATAAGTAGGTTGTTAGGAGTCTCCGAGAGAGTAGCACTTGAGGCCCTTGTTGGTCTTAGAGGAAGCAGTGTCAAATTTGAATGGTTTCGGTCTAAGTTTAAAAGACACACATCCTCAGACGATGCAGACATATTGGTTTCTTCTGCTCGGACATATCTCTGGTTCGTTTTAGGATGCATAATCTTTGCTGATAAGACTGGAACGAGAGCAGATACAAAGATCCTCAGACTTCTAGAGCGTGTAGACTGTATCTATACATACGTGTGAGGAGTAGCTGTCTTGGTGTTCTTGTATCGACAGCTCGGACTCGCCTCTCGAAGTGGGGTTTGACAAATGAGTGGTTACTTGACCATTCTCAAGGTACAATATTTCAAGAAGCTTCTTGCATTTTGTCCTTTAATTGATGTATTTAACCATTTTTCTTTTTAATTGTATTAGGTTTGGATATACGAGTACTTTCCAGTCTTCAGGTAAACACACAACGCGAACTATCAGCACCGAGAGCCCCTGGTAAGAAAATGAATTAACTGATCCCACCCTGATGGAACTCTTGATTGGTTGGTGGCTATTCGAGAAGTCTTGGACACGATGTCGGCAACCGACGTGAGTACTTAATAGTTTGAAATTTTTTTTCTTGAGTTACGAATTGCCAAATAGTGATGATATTTGTTGGTATATGTAGGTTAATTAGATGCCCTATAGTGACATGAGGGATCACCATCCATTGGATGAAGTCAATTTCTATCAAGGGTGTATACGATCCTTCGACACGATGGAACCGTATCATCCTGATCGTGTGTTTCTCCAATTTGGGTACGTTCAATGCATTCCTGATGACCCACTCGTTCCCATGCTCTCCCGGCGGAAAAATAATGGCCTCCAATACAAGGTTACATGGGATGTGCTCGGAGCCTATTTCCGATTTTGGAGGAACCATGTTCTCACGCCGGATAGTTGAGGAAGACGTGTGTGCCCAGATTAGGAGTGCTCGGATAACTCATGGAATGGTACAACTTGGTCTCGCATCTGAGAATCCAAAACCCAGATAACATGGCCGAGCATCGTGTTCCACCTCCTCAACCTCGAGGGCCGCAACCGTGGGAGATGATTGGAACTGCGATCGGACATTTGGAGTCGTTCTACCAGCAATGGCTACACAACCAGGAAGGGCTCGATGTAAACATCTACATTCCAGATATCATTGGGGTCTGTCATGCATTGAGGATCGATAACAACGATCAACCTGAGTCGTCACGACGAGCCTCATCTAGTAGGTCTCGCAGGAGTCGTAGAGCATAAAATATTGATCGCGTACTTGTTAGTTTGTGAAACTATTTGACAAGCTATATTTCTTGTTTGTATTTTTTTGATACTTTGTTATTTGTTCTAAACTTCGATGAATGATTATGTTCAACAAATTGCTTTATTGATTCGATCGATTTCAGTTATATTAGCACGATGTCTTCATGTGATGAAAAGATATGCGATTGTATAAGCGAACCCAATAAATTGAACATAGAAATAACAATTAGAAGGTGAAATTACGCTTGTTCGATCGATGGAATAACAATTAGAAGGTGAAATTACACTTGTTCGACCGATTGAAGCCGAGTTTCAAACCACTGATCAATAATAGGTGATAATGGTGCGTCGCCGCCCAATTTTACCTACAAATAAGTAAAATACAGTCAATACAAGAGGTATATTAATAATGTTTCATCAAGTATAATAAAACAAATAACATATCAAAATTACCTGAACGTAATGATCGTTGTCAACCAGGGCCATGCATAGAAGTTGAGGCTTCGTTGGTATTTGTGTCCTCATAGATAGAACTGTGACCTACATGTTTGTCGAGAGGTGGACAATGACCATGTTGTAAGCATTGGCTGCCAAGTATGCCATTTCAGGGAATGCCCACCAATAATTGATCTGGTAAACAGGTCTCTCGTAACAAGCCAAGTTCGTAGTTATCTGTTCAATCCGATCGTGCATACCGATGATATTCTTGTATAACCATTCAAAATTTTTTATCTCATTGATTAGATCGCTACGAACTTGTGCCCTCTCCCAATCCTAGTCTGTGGGCTATGCACCTGAAACCACAATGACCGTCTCCCAATGGATTTTTAATACTCAAGACGTGGTCTTGCATGATAGAAGGAAGTTGACCAACGATTATTTCATCACCAGCCTTCCAGACAGAACATCGCCTTATTGGAAGTATTTTTCTCTCCAAGATTGAGATCAGGGGAGTGGCCTTAACGGATTCACCTACGTAAGTATTTTCGTCGACAGGTGATGAACAATTATCGTGAAACGATTCAACGTATTCAAACTTATTAGGGTTACGTTTTGTCGACGTCTTTTTCTACAACTTCATTTTGCTAGGCCTACCACGGGGACGTGTGAGGGTTCTTGCAGCGAACTTGTTGACAGTATGGATATCTCGCGAAGTCTTTTAAGCAACAACTTATGAGACTCCGAGGTCGTTCCAAACATGTCGTTAATATCACTGACTATTTCACAATCCAACATCAACGTTCACTGAGCCTTCACACTTCATTGGTTCACAATCCAACTTTCTCCAGAAGTGGTCAATCATATCAAGTTGGACAACTTGACCATCTCGTATCAACTCCCCCAGTTCGTGTACACAAGGCAAGCCACACATCCTTCTCAACACACAACCACAAATGAGAGGATCTACACCGCAACTATCCACGCCACTCATCTCGTCAAACATTTTACCAAGTGCATGATGCGACACCAATCCTCGAATGTTCTTGAATAAAGAAGAAACATAACTATGTGGCACCACATGAAGACTTTGTTCGAAAGAGGCCTTCACATTCGTATGTAACGTGATGAGCAGATGATGGATTCTTTCCCACGATGTCTCAAAATTCCCTTGACTCGATCCTAATTATTTTTTGAGTTTGGCGTGTGCACTCTCGATCCTATGAATAAAAAAATACGTAAGTCACATAAATTATAATACAAAACTTCAATAATTGTAGTTATTCATCTACGTAAGAGCATACCTGCTAGTAGAAGTGTTATCAAAATGCATGATATTGTCAGTCCAGCACGAGACAAACTTCTCTTTATATGGCTGGATCCAGTTCTTCATGACATAGGTAACAGCCCTAGGATATTCTCTGTGTTGATATGCCACCGACATAGCAACGACTTGGAGTCAGGGAATGCAACCGAGATAGTATTCATGAGTGCAAACTCTCGATCGGTTACAATCACTTTCGGTAAACATTCGTCATTCATTAATCCTTTCAATGTAGTTAGCGCCCATCTGTAGTTATCCTCACGCTTGTGGGATGGATATACAAACGCAACTGAGAAAGTTAAGTTTGTAGACGTCACACCAACTACTTCCTACAGTGTCATCCTATACCTATTGGTCTTATAGGTACAATCCATCAATAGCACTCAAGGAAATGCACGTAACAACTCTATGGATGTCGAATGAGCATAAAACAGATCGGTAACACTATCTGTTTGACCACATCTTCTAGCCAAGTAGTAGTAGTTCTCCAGCTCCAATTTTCCCAACAAAAATTACAATTGAGTACGGTCTCCATGCTCGACAACTCTATACTTTTGTCGAGCATTATAAAGGGTCTTCAAGGTCGACTCATTCTCAGGAAAAGAAAGTTTGACCATACTCAATATGTCCTTCGATTTGGTATTGTTCATAGATAAATCACGAACAAGTTGATCTTCAACACTTGTTAGTCGACCTGCAAATGAGTGTCCGACCAAGTTCACCCTCATTGGGTGATTATGCAATTCGCATACAACGAGCAAACACCATTGGTCAGTCTCTTTCAACTGTACTCCTTTCAGCATAAAAGGACAATCACACTTCTTAGTGTCAGTATTCCGTCCTTTTAACGACTTCTTCTCAACATCGATAGAAGTGTCTACTGTAACTTTTATCTTCGATGGACGATACTTACCACCACGCTTAATGTCTCCAAAAATACCCGAGCTCACCTACCATTGTATCCACTATCTGATCATCTAACCAACACAACCATGTTCAAACAAATTCCAACCCTAGTTGCCCAATTCACCAACGCTTCACGATCATCAAATACTTCATTCGTTCTAAATTCTTCAGAAAAATCAATCTACTCATACATCGGATTGATGACGTTTACGTTCACAATGCTCATTCTAGATTCATTTGAATCGATTTCTTATAATGTAAGAAATGTACAAGTAAGTACATTGATAAAAAAACAAAACAACTTATAAAAATCGAGTTGTTCGACCAACTTTGGCCGAACATATAACATAATGTTCGACTACTAGTCGAACTGTCATACTTTGTTCAGCTAACAGTGGTCGAACAAACTTCACTATGTTCGGCCATTGCTGGTCGAACAAACTATAATATGTTCGGCCATTGCTGGTCGAACACACTTCGATCTGTTCAGCCTGTAATGGCTGATCGCGAAATTGACAAGTTTTTTTAGCTCAAAATACACAAAAATGAATGGTAAAAAACATCTAAACAACTTACATTGTCCATCTCATGTGTTCTTTCTTGAGACATGATGTTTTTTTAGTACAAACAAGGTATGAAGTGAGGGTTTGGAAGATTAGGGTTTTGTTTTGAGGTTTTACAAGAAAAAAGAAGTCAGGAAGAAGAAGAATAGGTGTGTTGTAGAGGGGTGTGTTGCAAATGGGATGTGTTTTAATTGAGGGGTGTGTATAGTATAGTTTTAATTTATTGATGATTGTTTATAAAATTAATAGTAAGGGTATAAATGTCTTTAAATAAATCATTTTTTTTCTATTTAATTTTGTTGGGGTGTGTTTAGTAATTGTGGGGGTGCGGATAGTCGAGCCCTATATATATATATATGGGTTAAATGCGTCTGTCTCCCTCATGATTTGAAAATGTTGTATCGGTCCCTCCTCTGTTAAAAGAATGACAACATTTACATCTGTGATATCAACAAGTCTGCATGAAATCTCCTATTCCGTCAAACTTAACGAGAGTGCATCACTCACCCCATGTGCGACTTGTGCTCGATTTTCCTCACCTTTTGACTTGTATATTGATTATAATACCCTTTACATTATATATAAAATGATATTCATTGAATTCTTTCAATATATAGCATCGAATCCCCTTTTCACTTTAAAATTTCAACTTTTTTAAATTAATTATTTTTGTTATTTTATTTACTATTACCTTTTTCTATATTTGATTTTTGGTATTTTGTTTATCTGTAATATTTATTACACATTTTAAAATTATTCTTTATACTTTTTTAAATATTTTTTGCAACCTTAGTTTAAAAATGAATTTATGCTCAAAATATTTTCACTTTAATTTGATTTTTTTTTTTTAACTTTATATGCATATAATATATTTCTGAATAAATTTCAAAAATAATAAAATAAATCATAAAAACAATAACATAAAATTTTAGAATTTAAATTATTTTCAAAACTAAAATTAAAAGAATGTTTAAATCTTTGAAAAAAATTAAGTAAACCTAACATTTTATGGAAATTATCAAATAAAAAAATTTAAAATTTACAAAAAAAATATGAAATTATAAATATATATATATATATTGGGAAATTAAAATAATTTTAATAAATTTAAAAATTCAAATTAAATTGAAATATGTTAAAGTATTATAAATAATCCAACTATGATTGAAAAATTATATGAAATATCTCCTGTTTAATAAAAAAAATACGAAAATACAAGTATTAAAAAATAAAAAAATCTAGAATATTAAATAATAATTTTAATAATTCAAAAAAAAATCAAAATAAAAATAAAACTATTAAGAATCTAAGATTGTTAAAATAAAAAATACACAAGTGAATCTGAAAACTAAAAAAAAAATCTTAAGATCAAATAAAAAAAAAAAATTACAAGACATATATTGAAAATAAACAAATACAAGAAATTACATAATATTTTAAATATTAATCTGAAAATTAAAAAAAAATTAATATGCATATTATTAATATAATTAAAAAATTCTAACTAAATTGCAAATTTAAAAAAATCTTATGATTATAAAGTATAATATAATTTCAATTTATTTGGAAAATTATTTTAAAAGTTAATCTTAGTATTTCTGTAAATATTTTTATTTATTAAAACTAATCTGAAAATTAAAATAAAATTAAAATATAAATATTGTTAATAAAACTCACTAAATCTCAAAATTCTATATATCTTATTTGAAAAATTAGTTTAAAAGTTAGTTTTTACATTTCTGTAAATGCTTATGTTTATGAAAATCAATTGTTAGATTTTTTTAAATATTTGAATTTATTATAATCAAATTTTAATAAGAAAAATCTACAATTATATTTGAAGGTTTTAAATTATTAATTTAATAATTTTAAATATTAATGATGATTAAATAATATTTATCTTCCATATTTGTGAAAATATAAAAAGTATAAAGAAAATATTTAAAATGAAAGTAATAAGGTTAAAAAGATATAAATTAGTTATTGTATAGGGGTATAATTGAAAATTTAATACAAAAGTTAACTTTATAAACACTCATTTGACGGAGAGGGAGAGTGTACAACATTTATTAAATCACACGTGTAAACTTTGTCATTTTTTTAACAAAGAGGGACCGATGCAACATTTCCAAATCACAAAAAGGCCGACACATTTTACCATATATATATATATATATATATATATATATATATATATATTTCTCCCAACTACCAACTTGGCAATATTCAACTCATAAACAAGTTTATTAGAAAGTTGGTAAATTAGTTCATAAAATATATTATTAATGTTTAATTTAATGTATTGAAATATAAATTTTTACGTTTTCTTATAATATATAAATTCTAATAATAGATACTTTTATAATTAAATTATAAATTTTGATAATATATTATACTTTTTTAAGAAAATATAATTTATTTTGTTATCAAGTTTATGAATAATATAACTTATAATTTATCATTAATATTTATTAAGCTGGATAAGTCTCTATTCTCAAAACGACCCTTAACTACCAACAGTCCATCTCGATCCTCTGTTATCTTTTTTATGCTTATCTGATGTGGGCTTAGATGTGGACAGCCCAATTGTTTACCCCAAGTGCATATGAAGCCCAATTGGTTGAAGGATTTTGTGTCCAATTGTTCACCCCAAGTGCATATGAAGCCCAATTGGTTGAAGGATTTTGTGTCAATTAGAACGTGTCTATTACTGAGTCTTCTTTTATTGATTTGTTTCCTAATTTTAGGGGATAGTGGTTATGCTTTAGTTGCATTTTCTGGTAGTGGACATCACGTCCTTAGTGGTATGATATTTGGTTGGTATGATATTTGGTTATTGTTTTCATATCTATTTAAGTTTGAGAAATTAATGAAAAGAGGAAGAATTTTTTGATTGGTCAAAATATTTGGTCTCATTTTATTTTGGAGTTCATCATTACTCGAAAGGGATACTACCTGCATTCTTAACATTATCTTTGTTTGATCAGAGACGCATTGATTTGATATGTTACGATTACATATTAAGAAAGTTAATTCTTTAAACTCAAATTTGTTTGAATATGATTTTCACATATCAGAATATGTCAACGATGAATAGTCGTGTTAACAAATTAATATGTTACAATAGTGGATAGAGGATTCGATTTGATCAAATCGAACCAAGCTCACACAATATACTAAAAGCTCCATAGACAATATAATAAATACTTGACCCAACTTGTTTACACTCCCACTAAATACACTACTGTGGATCAACATCAACACAAGAATAATCACAAACCATTATTATACCACAGAAGAACAGCATCCACCATTGTAATCCCTGCTCTAAGGGCACAGTTCTAAAGAAAGCAAACTACTTTTTAAATTCATAAAACAGACCACCTATTCATAAAACAGACCACTTTTGTTAAATAGAGAATGCATAAAAGACCTCTCTCTCTCTCTCTCAGTAGCGGTCCAAGGAAAGGGGTCCTCCCCCTCCCCCCCTCCTAGGCCGGTCGTAAGGAGCTGGCCTATCCCTATTGCTTCTCCCTTCATATCGTGCAGGCCCCACACCCCCTCCATATCTGGGCCCCACATCTCTATCGTAAGCTCTGTCTTTGCCATATCCGTTCGCAGGGTAGCGCTCTGCAGCACCTGCATACCTGTCTACAGGGAAACGCTCCCCAGCTGGAGGGTACCTGATAATATGGTTTTGATCCGAAATAAGTAAAGCAATCACTACTTGATTGATAATACACCAAAAGGAGAATGTCCAAAAATATCCTTCAAACTATTACGTTTACGCTAGGATACCTTTCACTTATAAAGCGATCACGGCTCCCATATCGATCGTCTCTGTTGTCATAGCGATCCCTATCACCAAAACGACCTCTATTGTATCTATCATCCACATATCTCTCACGATCATCCACATAGCGATCCCCACGGCTACCAGCCCCACCATACCTAGAACGTGGAGGTGAGAATGGTCGAGCACCTCGGCCTCCACCTGCTGATGGACAATCTCGAGCCCAATGTCCTGGGCGTCCACATTTGAAGCAGTCATCCTGTCCAGCTGGCTTATCTCTTCCACCCAAACCTCCCCTTCCACTGGCTGAATAACTTCCGTAGCCATGTGGTGGATCTTCACTTGCCATTTTCGGCTGGGCCTTGTTAACTGAGATGACTCGATCTCCGAATTCTCTACCATGCATATCCCTGATTGCATCATCCATTGCCCGCCTGTCAGCAAAGGTCAAGAAGCCAAATCCACGAGGACGGCCTGTATCTCTTTCCAGCATAATCTACACAAAAATTACATCACTAACCATAACTGAATATTAAAGAAGAAAAGCAAGATACAAGAATATAACTGAATAAACAAGCTACATTAATTTCCTAATGGCACCCACATGATCATAGTTCTGATTCCTTGAGTAACACTAAACATAGATAGAGAGAGCATTCTGTCAAATGCAGCTACAGATAACAATGCATGAAACATTAAAGTAAAATAGTAAGGCAAAAAAAAAAATCTTGATTACTGAATAAATCAGCTCCATTAACCATAAATTATTCAGGAAAACAAGGTAATAATGAACGAAACGTTCTGAAAAGAATCAAAACCTCCCAAAAGCAACCATGAAAACTAGAACCAGCAAACAGCAGAAGAAGAGGAGTTTATATGGTGTTTTCAATTTGCCTCTTTAGTTTTATAGATGCCTAAAGTCTAGTAAGTTCAGTAGAGCTTAAATAGCATGCATATAAGTAGGCTTTAGGCATGCTTAAAGCGCAAAGAGCTCTTACATGAATTTAGAAGAATCCGCCGAATTGCAATACCATCATCTGATATAAGTATTTATTGGCCGCGAATTCCACAGAACAAAAACTAGTAACAGAAAAATCACACAGCGAAACACACATTGATCTTAATGAGAATGCAATCAATCAGACCACTTGATCTCACTTATATTGACAGTAGTTTACTGAAAACACTTCATTCTATGACTGCAATCCCGTTGCATTTGAGCAATGACATAACATGAAAACTCTCCAAAAGCAACTAAAAGCACCACCTTGCAACCACGGATGGAGTTCAATGCTTCATCTACATATCGGAGAATCAATTTCATTCAGAAGTTCACCTTAGGAGATCTTCCACATTCCAACGAGGTTGACTTCATAGCCTTGGCCAGTGGTACATCCGCATATGCAAATTTTCCAGAAACTATTGTTTGGTTATGTTACTTATTCTGTATATAAAATAATATAACAGATGAAGTCCTAAATTCTACCAAAAAAGGGCCCCTTTTCAGAAATTCCCTCCAATTATTCACTCAAACATGCACTGAGCATTTCAGAGACAACCTGGATTGGCAGGAAAGCTCCTTGAACAAATTTTCAGTAGTTAAGAAATAATTGGTGTTGAACTCCAGCATAGAAGAACAGTTAGGGTGTCCTCTTTCTTGAAGGATTACACTTCAATCTTGTCATTAGACAGCCTAAGATTCACCGGAATATGTCTTAATTCCTAAATACGATCTCAAATGAGGAACCTAGGTTATAGGTCTCAGTCATATAAAAACTCGAGTGTAAACATTCAGATTAACTTCTTTCTTTTACATGATACAACCACTCTGCACAACAGTAGAAACACACTAAGAAGGGAACACCAATCAGCACAGAAAATCAAAGTCATTCCAGCATGAAGCACCGCAACTTCTGGAACCTTCATCCTCATTCACCAGATACAAAGGCTTACTAAACTCAATTATGAAAAGATATGCCAAACAAATCAGAGTATGACACTTACATAATTGCCTCTGCCAACTTAACCCTCATGTGAACCTCAGGTCATCTTGTTTTATCGAGAAGCTATAAACTGTTACTGTATTTCAACCCATGGAAAAGATATAATGATTACGTTTCCCAGTTTAATCAGAAACTCGGGCCATAGCTCTAAAGGAATAGTGAACATGGACCGACGACTTTACAAGCAGGTTAGAGCAAAGCAAATTCTAGTGGAGGCATGAAATTCAGAGAAAAGAAAAGGAAGGCAAAATACTTTCTGAATTCTGATGAAAGGTATAGAGGCCACAGCTCTGACAAAGACCTCCATAACTTGGTCTACGGATCTGGTCTCTGAATTTTTGGAAACTCGTGTACACAGTAAGCATAAGTTTCAATGAAAGAACAAATCAATGTCAGCTTTCTTCTGTGCTTCTACAGAAAACAGTCACTGCCTGCAACACTTGCAGCAAAATTTAAGGATTTTTGCAGACACTGGTGTGGCTGCCTGAAAACAACATCAACTTACACATTTGGAAATTGTGAGAATAAGGACACACATAACAGGAACTCAACATGGTCACTTCACACAGAGAAAACATTTTCTTCCTCAATAGCAGATGACTGAATATGCGGCAGTTGAATGGGGTAAGGTCCACGGAATCTGAAAAGAGTGTCAAAGGAATTCAAACCCAATGACTAGTACAAGAACAAAAAAAGGCTTCAAGAAGTTCGCTACACCATGCAGCTCACTGCGAACCATCATAGATACGTCCCTAATCAAACCCTGTCACGTAAATTACAAGAGATTGGCAGCAAGTATTAGGATTGAGACCATGGGGTGACTGAACTTGCTTTCGATCTAACTGTAGCGGATGAAAGACCAGGGATGAAGAATCTTCGCCTATCTGACCTTGCTGTCTCAGGTGAAGGAGACAAGGGCGGGGTGGTACGTATCCCACGTGGGCACAGTCCATAGCTAGCACTTTTTAAATGATTTCCAACACTGATTGCATCTTACACTTCTAACCTATTGCCCTCTCAAAAATATATAAAAACACCTCATCAGAACAAAGTAGCAGTACGAAGCACTGTGCAACGAGTTCAGACTGTCCCGACTTAACTGCCAAAACTGTTTGCATAACTGATTTTAAAAAAAACTAGTGATTGTGATTCCAGAAACACAATAGAGCCTGTGCTTTAGCAGCCCTGGAAACCCATTGTACCCAAATGTTCCTCCAAATCCAATATTAAAGCATTTCAGAAGTCTCAAGCAACACAGAAGACCAACAAGAATAAGATGAGATCAATAAGGTTATGAGAGAATCAATAATACAAATAAGTATAAAAACAGATGTGCATTCTTAAACACTGCACAAAATTAGCATAAGAAAGCATATACTCATCAACCAGGAAAAGCTCCATAATCAGCTTTTGACTTCTTAAACCACAAATAAATTATGTAAACCACATAATTTGATAATCTCTGCATACGTCTGTTGATACCTTCCCTGATATTCTCTGAAACACTCTACATCCAAAACATAATAACACACTCACACCCATCATTCTTACAGGAAAAATTATAATCAGCAAAAAGGTGAAAATTCAACAAAATTGACAAAAAAATTGGCAAAGCAATACAGACACATAATGACGCACACATATAGATATGCTTTACAATTACACAAACAAAAACAAAATCAAACCTGGGAGTCGACAATTTTCCCAAAACGGCTAAAAGTATTTTCGAGCTCCCGCTCAGTGACGTTCCACGATAAACCTCCGACAAATATACGGTAGTCCTGCTCCTTGTTCGACATCTCTACGTATTCTCTCTCAGAGAAAACCCTAAATTCAACACGATTAAAATAAAAAATAAAAAAGGTAAAATAATCGAATTACAATCCCATCAATTTAGAAAAGCAGAACATGCGCAAAGTGATTGCGAGCGTGTAAGACTGCTGAGATAAAATTAGGGTTTACCAGTAGTGGAGCTTCGAAGGTTCAATTTGGAAAGGTGAAAACTAGAAACTTGAGAAATTTATCTGTGCTTAAGGTTATATAATCCAAAGATTCCAAACACGAACGCTCGACTTTTATATGCCCTAGGATCGGTGTGATAAAATAGAATTTTATAATATTATTTATATTGGAAATTTTATTAATAATTTTCGTATGTTTTATCAAATTTAAAAATATAATATAGTTAGGTTAATATATTGTTTAATTTTTAAAATACATATAAAAATTAGTAAAAATCATAATTTTCATATGTTAATTAGTATATATCCAATTTTAAATTTATTTATTTGTATGTTGAAAAGAGCCCATCAAAGTTTTCCCAAAAAAATATCATACCTTATTTCAAATACATGTATACTAAAACCATTCCAATTAATCCTTCTTTATTTTAATGTTTACCTCTTGATCTATTTTATGTGTGCAATTTTAATTTTTTAAAATTAAAATAAATTTACATTATATGATTGAGAATTATCATGGTTGTGTTAGATGTTGTATTGATCATACTTACACATATACATATGAAAGATTCAACAAAAATCACTTTTTCAATCAAGAATAGCTTGGATCATTGCATCTGATATTATACACAACTATATCAGGATTTGCAGCAAGACATGGCAACTTATTTATTGGAACCGCATAATCTGTGCAGTATACCAAATTGAAGAAACAAGTATATATACATTTCATTTAGACATGAAATATACATAATAGATACAACTGTACAAGAATTAGATGTACATGAATCACAGTTTGAAGTCATTCATTCTGGCAGAAAAGGCAGCCTAGCAACACCAGTACCAGTACCACCACTACCACCACCACCACCGGAAACGGGCTTGGTGATGGTGTATTTGACGAAACTTGAAGCCCGTTTGGAAGTGGTCGTGTGAGGCAGGATTTGGAGCCTGGGGTTAGACTCAGTGCCCGAATTCTCCACAGCTAAGTGATAGCTCTGAACCAGCTGAAGCTGTCGAGCAACAATGTCGGAGCACCTGGGTAGAAGCTCGACTGGCTCCCCACCAGGTATGACGATGTACTCAATGGCAAGACGAACTTCCTCCAATGCATCTATCTCCTCCAACGATGGCTTTCTCTTTGGAGCATCCTCTTCGATCTCTACCTGGTACGAACCTTCTTCACTTGTTGTGGACGACAACCTAAATGAATCCATCTCAAGAATCATGCGCACCGCCTTCACCATTTGTGCCATTGTAGTCGACTGTAATTAATTGTTCGAAGAATACCCACCATCAATAACATCACTACCACATAACAACTATCAATGCAAGATATATATGTATATACGTACCTTGATAACAAACACAGGCAACTCATGAAATTTGGCCACGCCTCGGATCCATGGATTTTGTTTCATTTCGTAACTTGATGCCAGAATTACATCCGCGCTACCAATATCATCGGTTACATCTAGTTTATCATCCAGCCCCATTACAGTTGCCACTTGTAAGAAGTCGGCTTCTTGGATCTGAAACACAAACAACATCAATGTTTTCTCGTAAACTCAAAAGTAGTACGAAAATGGAAGCCTTAATAGTATTGGATAGTACCTTGTAAGTATACACATATAATGGGGAGCTCTTTTTGATCACAGATACATTAGAGCCTGCTTTCTTCATCTTAGGACTGTAATCTTCATCTTCATCTTCCATGTCAGACTCTCTGTTAGTATCTTCTATTTTATTGGTCCTCACAGTACCATCTCTAACATGGTATTCTTCCGTTGATTTGATCGAATTATTCGCTTCAACATCAACTTTGTTAAACAACTCGGATTTCTTTGGTGTCACCTTAGTTTCTACAGTGTGTTCTTCTACAGTAGGAGGTTGACTTGCTTTTGAAGAATTATTAGCTTCGGTATCATTACGTCGGATTTCAAACAATGGAGATTTTCCTGGAAAAAAGGGCATGATGCACAAGATGAGACGACAGATATATTTAATGAAAATAGTTCACAGATTTAGTCTACCTGCTAGTATAGCATCAACGGTGGCATCTAGTCTATGATGAACTCGACACTCAGTTTTCGATACCATCCCAACAGCACACGTAAACGATGGAGGACCTTTTCTTTCAAGAATAGTTTTCTGCACTTTCCTCTTTCGTGCTTCTTCATCACCCAGAGTAACACTCTGTTTTGATTAAGTAAGTTTGTTATCACATATGTCATTGAAAGAAAACAAACATGAGCAGATAGATTCATGCTAAATTTGCACCTCTATTCCACCAACGAGAGTTTGCAACGAGGGGTTCTTGATAATGCTCTCGATAGTGATTCCATGAGCTGTTGCAACGAGCTGAACTCCTCGTTGAGCAATGGTACTAGCAGCCAAAGCTTCAAGCTCAGTTCCGATTTCATCAATTATAATGGTTTGTGGCATGTGATTCTCAACTGCTTCGATCATTACCTGAAACAGATTTAACAATGAGGGGCTAAAACACCAAATTTCCACTAACTAATCAGAGCACTCACATTATGCTGCATATGAACATTTGGAACTTGCATTCTTCTTGAACGACCGATACCAGAATGAGGCACGTCCCCATCACCCTCTATCTCATTTGATGTATCAACAATGACTACGCGTTTCTTCTGGTCATCCGCTAGGATTCTGGCAATTTCTCTGCAAAAGCAAAGCTGCATGATATCATTGCTTTCACTACACAGAATTGAGATGATGAATGTAATATGTACCTGATTAAGGTTGTTTTGCCAACTCCTGGAGGGCCTATGACCAATATGGAGCCTCCACTTTCGACCAAGTCGTGTATGATCTCAGCACTTCCAGATACAGCTCGACCCACACGACAAGTAAGGCCTATAATTTGCAATTTGCGATTCCTAATGGCGCTTATACGATGCAGAGAGTGATTGATCCCCGAACGGTTGTCATCAGAGAAATCACCTACCTAATCAGCACCATCAATATCAAATCCCCAAAGGCCCATATTCACAACAAGAAAACTATAACATGGACTACTCTACGTGCATCATGTTCATGCTAGAGATCAAACTTATTGCAGTAAAGTCATTACTTCTACATTATAAGCATTAAACAAGTCAAATGAACATCATAACTTTGTCTAGTTCCTTTTTAAGATTTTAACTTTGTGCTTAGCTATAATGTTGATGATCTCAGAAAAAAAAACCTTTGAGATGGCATGGCGGAGATCCTCGGGCTTCACAGGCTTCTCGGAGATGACCCAATCACTGGACGGAAATCGGGCAAGTGGCTTCCTCCCCAAGTCCATAACCACCTCAATCAGCTCCCTAATTTCCTCATGCCTAAACAATTCATCCCTCATTCTCAAAGGCACTATTTCAAGAAACAAGTCCATGTCAAAGACAACCTCATCACCTCGACAACCAGAACCCGAGCTTGAAGAAACCGACAACAACCCATTTCCAATTTTGGACCAATCCATCGGCCTCCTTATCTCCGGCGACCTCACCTCCGGCGTCGGAGCTCTGGAGGACAGGATCTTCCCCCGCCCACCACATGTTCGACGAATTGCCGATGAGAAAGAAGGAGCCGCGGCAGCTTTACATTTGTGCAGGTAGCCGAAGGTTGAGTTGGGGATCTGCTGCGCTGAGCACCATGATGTTTGCAGATCAATCAACACAAAATGGGAATTCAGAGCTCTCATTTCTTTTTTCTTTTTTTTTTACCCCCATCCTCTTTCTCTCTCTCCTCTCCCCCTCCTCCGCCTTTTCGCGAAAGCTGAAATCTTGATTGGTTGTTGAGTGAAGAAATTAGATTTTGTTGATGAGGAGATTGGAAGATTCCTTAGGATCTCCTATGGCAATGGAGGATGAGAGGGGGGTCCATTCAAGACAAAGCAAACTGTTAAACGAACTGTGTAGAGTGTCCAAATGAAATTACTCCACGTGGCTCTGCATCAGCTGCTTCGGACCACACATTTTGGTTGTGTTGCTGACTTGCTCTGTTTCCCCAAATTTCTCCCTAAATATCTTGCAACATTACTTCCTTTAGCAAACGATGCAAACTTAATAATTCATCCCATCATATTTAATCTATATTTCTCTGAACGAATTCCTTTACGACATTTCATGTGTACATTGATGATATCAGTTGTTAAACGTAAGCTATGCTACGAGGGTACAAGAGTACTTTTGCTTGACTCATTTCTACAAATGCTTTACATAATATATAGTGCAAATGTGCCTTTTTATCCAATACACGTATGAAAAAATGAAAAATACCCACTTGTTAACAAAACATGTTTTTTACCCAATTTGGGGCTAAAAAGTCCTAAATGCCCTTATACCCTATTTAATGAATTGCACTTCGTTATCTAACAGTTCATCGTTACTAAGCATTTTTTACCCTTGTGATCTAGACCCACCTTCGTGATCTATAGAGCCACCCTCATGATCTATAAAACTACCCTCGTTATCTAACATTCCATCGTTACTAAGCATCCCTCTCGTGATCTAGACCCACACCCTCGTGATCTATAACCCATCCTCGTGATCTTCAAAAATTCAATCCAATCGCAACAAATTCTACAATTATTGCAACAAATTCAACACTTCAATGCTCAAAATCATGTTTTTTTTTTGCACGTATCATAAAATCCTACACTTTTAAATGGCAATTTGAGGGAATTTAGGAGAAAAAAATCTAGGGCTTACTTGATCTTCTTCGGCCATTCTCAGATGTGAAATCCTATCCCCCCGCCGCCGCTGCCGAGCTCAACAGTGTCGGTCGCGCCGCCTCCCTCGTCAATCTCTAGCCGCCTCACCCTACCTTCAACGAGTATGGCTTAATTGCTCGCTGCCTCCCTCACTGACAATATCGCGCCGCCTCCCTCCGTCGCCCTCGCCGGTGTCCCTCCTCCACAGTCGCCGGTGTTCTCAACAGTAGCCGGTGAACTATGGCAGTCGCCTTGCTCAAACCCAAGTCACGAAGAGAAGAGCTGAGGTTCGTCACGAAGTGCTCAGTTTTCCCACCTCGGTGCAATTGTGTGATTTGTGAAATATTAAGGGCAATTAGGTAACTTTGCCTTCATTTTGGGTATAAAACTTTTTTTATTAGAAAGTGGGTAATTTTCATTTCACATTATGTAAATTGGGTACAAACACCCCCTGCCCCTAATATATATATATGTATAATCTGTTCGAATTCTAAACTGTGCAGTAAATGGATGAAAAATCCCATCATTCCCAACCCATGAGCTTCTTCCTCACACAATCTTTGATCTCATTTCTTGTAGCAGACAAACAATCCCATTCGTCGAGCAAGATCCGGTACACTTCCCATTCTCAGTCTTTGATTCTATGTCTACCTATCTCCACCTGAAACAGAATCATCGAAAGAGTAGGTACAAGCCGTTTAGTTCCCCTAGTACAACAGTTGGATTGGATTAGCAAGTCTTACCGAGAATATGCTTATGTTTAAGATGTTGAGAGCAAGAGTGATGTCATAGAACACGAGAGGGCAGCCCCTTCCGGACAATTCAACAGGGTTAACTACAAGCAGCTCGGTGTCGGGGCCCCAGCTCACAACGTCTACTATAAGAGGATGGATGAGCTCCATTCTCAGAGACGAGCACAGAGCGTTTTGCTTATGCGTGTCCGTTATCTTTTTCCCATCTGTTTGCATTATGAATAAGTCCATCTCACAGTTCCCTTTCGCCTTTGGGAAGAAGCGCCCATAAGAAATCTGACACACAGCTGTGCTCACTAAAATGCAGTGCAAAAATATGAAACCATTTGATAAAGTATATATATACCTGGATGTTGTAATCTTTTAGGGTTCTCATGATATCATAGATGAGGCCCTTGTGATCGTTGCAGAAGATGTGAACAAGGGTGTGAGAAGGGCTGAGGGAGTTGTCAAAGGTGATAGATACGGCTGAATCGGAGGGCACGAGTGGCAGAGTGGAAATTGAAGATGGAAGAAATGAGTGTAAGCATGATGAGGCAACTTGAGGAGCAGCCTGTTGTATATCACAGCTCATGAGTGCATCCCCTAATACCCCTTTCAGCCGCTTATTAATCTCCTCGCGCCTCTTGCTCGTTTCAAGAAGTTCCCTAGCAGTTAGTTACACATTAAAAGAAGAGCATTATCCAATACCAATCAGTGTTAGTGCAAGTACACCTGGTATCTGTGATGAAAAAGAGGTCCATCACAGTTCCATCAGGTGCTGTGTAAACTTTGACTTGTTTAATCGTTAGCTCCAGCTCTCATACAGAAGCTCCGTCACATGTATGAAAACACATTCAAGGAATAAACAAGAATAGGGCATTATGGTGGGTGTAAAAGGCCTTTTCGATCATAACAACACCAAAACTTCAAGAGGAAAATTAGTGGTGGCCTGGGCTGCTGAAACTCGGGAATCCAAGTAGGGCAGACCTGGAGAAGCCTCTTCTTCAACAAGCTCCACCTTGTCGTCGCCTTTCCAACTACCCAAAATACCAAGTAACACCATTTACCATCCGTTTGAACATCTGATCCACAACCAACCATCAAACATTATTCCATTAGTATAACCATCATTCTGTGTCTTGCTCAAATCTTTAAATCTGAGCCCTAATTTTACCAGAAACAACACTTCTAACTACAAATTCTGTAATAAGATCCTCAGATTCAGAAATTACTAACTGACCCTCAAACCCTTATCCAAATACACAATAATTCAACACACAAAAACAGAACAATTACAATATTTTTATTAGAAAAAAGAAAAAAAGAAATTTAAAAAATACATACCTCCTTTGGCAATGCTCAATCCAAAAGGCAAAATGATTCTACAGAGGTCACATCCAAGGCCGATTTTATCAGGACAGTTGACAGTGATCATAGTGTGTTCTTCTCCTTCTTTAATCAAAACTGCATCTTCATAAATAATTCCCATCTCAAGAACATTTTTTTATTCACTTCTCTCAGTGTTGTGTAAACACACACAGACAGCACAAAGAGATAGAAAAAGGTATCAGAGTGTCATTAAGTGCTTATTCACATCATCAACTTCTTTTCTCTCTCTCTTCATGTATGCTGATTTCCAAATGTACGGGGGAAATGGAATTGAATTGAAAGACAAAGACTTGGATAATTTGATTGGAGACTCCGTCAGAATCAGATGCAGGCCAAAAATAAATTGTTTTTCTTTATCTTTTTTGGATCTATTTCCCCTTATTTATTTGCATAATGTTTGGGATTTGGTAGCAAGTAGGTTTTCTTCTCTTAAATTTCCCTTTGAGTCAAACCATCATTTCTTTAAGGCAAATATAACTATAAAAATTGTACCATGTTAATGTTTTAAAAAAAAAAAAACCATTTTAATGTTTATTGAGTTAAGAACAAAGGCAACCACAATTTTTTTCCTAATTCAAAAATTATTATAAAGATAAAGATAAAAATATGATCAGATTAGAATCAATTTATATTTTACTCAAATCGAATCAAATGTCATTTTTCATGCAAACATGTTATATGCGTGTTGAATTACCATATTGCAAATTGTTAGAATTAGAAATAAAGATCAACATCTCATTTAACTAATTTATAAAATACAATTAACATTTATGTTATATGTTATATCGTGTCACTTCTAATAGTTTATTTATCACTTGAGCATTATTTATCACTTTAGTGGGCTAATTGTAGACTTTATAATGTTGAAGAAAAAAGAGGGATATCTATTTTTCTTAAAGTAATAATTAAGTAGCATTTGACAGCTCAACAATGACTTCATAGTATGATGTAACTATTATAATGAAAGATATATTTAGGGGTTGTTTGGTTTCATTCTAAATCTCTTTTCCGGGCTGGAAACGTTATTTTACTGAGTTTATCTATACAAATAAAAATATATTTGAATTAGTAGTTATATTTATTGTGTATGTGCGTGAGAAAATGTAAACTTCAATTAAATTTGAAAAGAAAAAATATAGATGTACGAAAAGTTTGTGAATAGATATTTAATAAATTATAAATATATATATATTTTTTTTTTTTTTTTTTGTGTAACATTTTTTCGTTTTTTTAGTCAACTAAAATTGATAATCTTTTGAATAAAAAAATTAAAATAAAAATTATGTTAGGATAGGAATAAACTAAATTATTTTGTGCCGGCTGGTACACGACAATCAGACTTTTCAGCATAATAAATAAAAAGGTTTTAAAAAAAAATCAAGATTTTGTTTGGTTTTCTTTTTTTAATTTTTATACTCAGTTTCTGACTTAAACATAGAAATTAGTAACAATTAAATCCCTCAAAACTACCACATATATTGCAAATGATCCAGGATATCAATTTTGCAACATCTTTTATGTAAGCCCATGTTTGCTTCCATCTTGTTTCAATACACTTATTCATATGAAATATAAGATAATATAAAAATTGCCGAATTAAAAAAGTAATTTGACCTCCAACATAACCACAATATAGCTAAATACATTTTTAAGGCAAGTTTAAATTTGTTAATACACCTAACCAAACATCGATATCAAAATCCCCAGAAAATGGAATGAGAAAAGGATGAATATTTTACAAAGGGTGATGCATGCAAGTAAAGCAATCCACCTAACAAGAAAAGTTCTAAGCAAGTTGAAAAGTAAAAAGAGTGAATATTACATTTTTCTCATCTACCACCACATGATTCAAAATACAAATTATATCCGAAAAATATTCGATAAATTTCGACAAAATATCGATAAATATTGGTATCGATTTCGATATTGGTGGCTTCATGTTACGAATTTTAGGAAAATCAGTAAAACATTTGGGAAATAGGAAATATTGGAAAATAATGGTAAATATTTGTACCGATTTTTCCACTGATACCGATTTTTCCATAATATTTTCGTGAAATTAAGTTACCGATATTTCCATCAAAACCAAAATTTTCATTTGGATAAATATTCTTTTTTTTTTAAATGAAAAGTGCATGGTTTGATTCCTACATACTAACACATGATAATATATATATATATATATATATATATTTTGTATGAGTTTTAATGGACGAGTATCAACGGCTACCTGGAACTCATACCCTATTATATAAACGAGTACAAGTAAAGGGTACCCGAGTATCTTTATCTGAACATGAACAGGTATCCACGGGTACTTGTAACTCATACCCTATTATATAAACGAGTACATGAGGTAAAGGGTACCCACGGGCCTTTACTTGAACCCTACTCGTATCCTATTGTGATTTTTTTTTTTTTTTTTTACTCATCTCAACTTGTTTTATTAGGGTTCAAATGGGTAGTGATTTTGCTCCGATCCGATGTCCTTCCTTTTCTTACAAGAACCCGAAATCTCAAATCTGAATACCTGCAAAAAAGACACCGGGAGGGATTCCCGGCAATGGGACTCCGACGCTCAAGTCAGTAAAATAACTAGACTTACTTGTAATCAAAGTGCGTGTGTATGTTTTTTTTTTATATAATTGTGTGTATTCCAAACAAAAGAAATGAATGTAATAAGTTTTTATACTCCCTGTGAAATGTGGTGGTTGAAAATACCCGAGATATGTGGGAAATGGGTTAGTGGTCCACGAAATGGGCAGTTATTTGAATTCAAATTTGCTCGCTTAATTCAACCGAAATGAGTTCATCAACTTGGTTCAAGATCCGATAAGTTCACACTCCAATAACATATTAACTGTGAACTCATATTAGGTAGGGAACAGTTCGCCTCAAATTGTATTACGGTATAGTTCACTCATTCTAAAGGAATTGTTCGCATTGATGGCTCTAGATCCGAACTAAATAAAAACCCGAACTCCCATCGAATAGAGTGTAGTTCACATCCGACTGTATCAGAATTCAGTTCAATCATCTCGAAGGAATATCTGTTCGCTTTTCTCTAAATAATTCATACCTGTTGGTTTTTACTCTTGATTCGGTTCGCTTTCCAAATAACTCGATTGGTTCAGTTCGACCACATCAGGTAGAATACTCATATTTATCCATGAAACTGTCGTCTGTATGCATCCATGTCTTAATTGTACTAGAATAATTGTAATGTGGACAACTTATGCTTCTCATTAGAAGCCTTGTAATGCGGACAACTTATGCTTCTCATTAGAAGCCTTGGAACACGTACCACAGCAACTTTCACATTTTCACTGTAGTATAACTTGTTTCCAAACGTTCACATGCATTAAGTTGGTCTAAAAACTTTACAAGTGATTTGAATCATTACAAACAATCTTTATAGAAAAACCTCTAAAAACGTTTCATTTATGTCATTTAAATATTCAAATTCTTCTTCAAAACTAAATGAAATGTGAATTTTATCATCTTCAAAGCATTTCCGTGGACTGAAGAATACAACAATGACGTATTTCTGCAGGCCTATCTGGAGGTGGATATAATTTTCTGGTCAAAAAATTAAAACCGCCAAAATTAAATACTATTATTTTTCTATGCTAACAACTATTCAACTAATTATTTAATAAGTAAAAGATACACACATATATATATATATATATATATAGGAAAATGTGTATTTAAGTTAATATGCTTATAGACATTCGATTTTTTGAAATTGGTTAAGTTTTGCAGTTTGATTTGTACATGCTGTTGATTTATTCATTGTAGAGATAAGATCTTTATATATCAACTATGGTCTATGGATATGTGAATACTTTTTAAATTTGTAATCTTTAAGTTTTTATATGCTTTTCAATTTGTAGTTTTGGACTTTTTTTGGGCATCTTTGCGTCTTTCAAGTATATGTCTTAAAGTTTTTGCATTTCCCTCTTCAATCACCACATGCCTTGCTATTAATTTAATGTAACATAATAATTTAATTGGCAAATTGCATTTTTTTAATTGGAACATAACAGACAAAAGCTAATGAAAAAAGGCAGAGATGGGAATCTATACAAGACTACGGATACTACTCTAATTACACGCACTAACCAACAATACTATTTCTTCTTTCTTTAACACAATCTTCAATGTTCTATCTAAATCATTTTCTATACATGTATTTGTTTATGTTTTTAGCCACTTTTAATAAAAAATTAAGTTTCTTTAATTATAACTTCAATTTCATTTATATAATTAATAAAAATATTGAATTGAATATTTATATCCTCTTTGTTTATGTGACCCATATTTACTCACACAATTAGAAATTCATACAGTTTCACTTTCACCTTTTTTTTTTAATGTCAATGAATTAAGTTCTCATACAAACTCAAATATTCTACAACAAACAATAAAAGGATAAAATTGATAAAAAAAAAAGTTTTAGAAAATAAACTTAACTTTTTTTACTTCCACAAATAGCTATAAATAAAGGGTTTCAGTTGGTCTTCTTATCAAAGAATTCGAACAGCCCATGCGACAAAATCTTAAAAAAATCTTTTGCCAAAGGGTTTTTTTAATATTATTTGGAGGCCAAAAAAGTTAAGACGAAGAACAAGAAATTTTTCGACTGTTTAGGATAGGGAACTATGCACTTAAGTTGAAATAAATTAATTCTCCATTTGGATCTTTCTTAATTCCTCTTTCTCTTTCATCCTCATTTATTATTTTAATTTTTAGTGCTAGAAATTAACCATAACTCGCATGAGTGATTCGAATTCAAATCGGAATATCTAACTTAATTAAGTGTGTTAAAATAAACAATCAAATTCAAATTAATAGTTTGCTCACGAGTTAATCTTATAACCAGAAGTATTCAATCAAAGTTATTTGTTAGAATAAAATTATAAAATTTGAAAATGTATTATAATATTCAGAAGATACACCTCTCTCTCTCTGTTTTTTTTTTTTTTACAACAATTCACTCATTAAAAGATTGTATAAGCTCAATTAGAATGTATAATTATGAATATATTCAGTAAACTAAGCCTGACTCAGATAATAAACGACATTTAAAATATCAAAAACTTAATTCGACTCAATTTGATTTCAGTCTTTAAGTAGGAAATAGCCCAATTATGTGGATCATCCGACAATAAATAATTTAACGATATTATTATAGAGGCTTCACCAATTTAACACACCCAAATGTCAAGTATAACGCCCATTACGAATCACTATCATCCAAGTCAATACACTTTATTTGAGCTTCCAACTATTATCTCACTTTCACCTAATTATTTTGACAATTAAAAAGTAGGCTAATGAAATTTTCATTCACCTAAAGGCTAACAACACAATAATTTATATGAGATTAACACAATTCACAGTAAAATATAAATTCAGATCAACTCATTTAGATTCATGATACACTCATTATAAAATATAAATTCATAATCAACTCATCTCATAAAATTAGATTCTACCATAAAATTAGAATCATGATACTCACTATAAAATATAAATTCAGGATCAACTCATCTCATAAAATTAAATTCATGATATACTCACGGTAAAATATAAATCCAGGATCAACCCATCTCATAATATTAAATCCAGTGTGAAAATAATCTTTTCTACAATTAATTCTACCACCAAATCTTTCATAGTCACAGAAAATGACTTGACAATTTAGTGATTTTCAAATTCAAATTTCTCCCTCCAAACAAACATATTTTTCAGAACTGTTAACAGTGGGAGGTGGGCCCCAATATCATCCCACCTTTGTATGTGATTGTGATGTCTCTACCCATGCAGCCAACCAAAGTACCAAACCATCAACTATAATCAACTACCATCACCTAATTAAATGCTCTCTAGGTAAATTCCATTTACTATGTACACAATTGCCAGCTACAATCAAAGAATATGCCAACCACCAAATTTAATTTTCACCCTTTGTATCTATGCATGTTCCCCCTCCTTTAGATCAAGAACAAGACTTTATCCATCCCAAATTGTATAGATTCCTTTTCACAAGGCTCCCAAGTGAAAGCAACATGGCCCCACCCGTGCTCATCGTGGGCTCGTCTCTTTCTGCCTTTTGGTGATATATGGGAGGCAATTCCTTTACTTTCAAATCACTCACACCAATCTTTTCTCGAACTGACTCTATGATCTTTGGATCTGCTGGATTCCCAATCGCATCCGTTACATAGAATACGTTTAGGGCCGTTTCCATTGTTGTGGATATCTCGGCCCTTGTAACGTTTAAACCGTTCTCACGGAAAGTTCGTGTTACCTCAGCTAGGAGACCTTTTCTATCGGATTTACAAAGCTCGAGCCTCACACCCTGTGTCACACAAAAGAAAATTCTATTAACTACAAATTCAAAAACCCAATTGCCAAAACAATCATAAATTTTTTATGATAATTAATTTGAAACAAAATTTAACCTCCATAACGACACTTAATTTGAAATACACGCTGATATTATTAAGGGTTGTAATGGATACCTGTGATGCCCTCCTTTCGATTGCGGCTTGTAAACAAAGAATCACACGCTGTTTTTCAGCTTCTGAGCTGATTGGGGTTCCATCCAAGTGTTTGATGAAGAATTCCTACAGGAAATTCCAAGTAGGAAGGTATAAGAAACAAATATCATTTAAACACAACAAATAGAATAAAAGACAACACTTGTAATTCACTTAATAGATTTCAGAAACATATACCATGAAAGCTCCATCTCCGGATGTGTCAACAGTGGCATGAAAAACAACATACTGCATATCCGTTAATGTACAAACGACATCAAAGAGAAGCTTCGTCCTATCCTTGCAATGAACATTCACCACTGAGTAGTCCCTTTGCAAGTAATTCTGAACTGAAACAACAGGGGAATTGTCGCAATTCTTGATGATCGATTTCCTCTCATAATCTCGATCAGCAAACATCATCTGATGAAGCCGTCTCTCAGTATGAGTGACAGCCAAAGAAACAGAGGTTTTGGCGCTGCGAATATCATTGTCCCCCTTAAGAACATTCCTCAACATTGTCTCAATCAAATTCAGCTTCTCAGAATCATCTATGGCAGAGCCTGAATCATTGTCCTTGAGATAAATCAAGGCTGCAATTCGGCCATTGTGAGTCCACATCGTAGCATCCACCACGTTGCAGTGCAGACTTGATAGCACCGCAAAAATCTCGGATAAAAGGCCAACTCGATCAGAACCCGTTAATTCTAGAGCTGTTAAGCCATCAATACTTTTGGACAAAAGGCCATCGAATCTTTTTGATCTCCCGTAATGAGCTGTCTCCAGTGACTGTAATAGCAAAGGCCAAAGGAAGTTAGAGCTGAATATAACTGAATTTTTTTTTTTTTAATTTTTTGTTCTTTTTGCAAATGATGATCATTACCTGTTCGATGAAACTCAAGACACTTTCATCAGTTAATTTGTTGCCGTTCAAATCAGTCACATGAAAAACTGCATATTCCAAAAGAAAATGAAAATGAAAATGAAACCGGTATTCAATTAAAAATTAAAATCCAATAGAAAATTCTAAACAATACTAAAGGGCATCGAGGAAGGAGGCGCGTGACATTCACTCACCATCCATAAACCACCGCCCATCGGAAGAAATGTAAGCCTTCTTGATTGACAGATTCAAATCCGTCAAAATTTTAACTGCTTCTAAGAGAATCCCATGTTTTCTGGCGCTATCGATCTGACAAACAAATTTTTTAAGGAAATTATTAATTTCAATAGCTGGATCTAGATTTTGAAAGGTGGAAATAGGGTTCAGAGAATTTGGCATACCATGACTAGGGTCGCATTGGAACAACCGGCATTGTCAATCATGACCCTGCAAAACTCGCCGGAGAAACAGTCAGGGGAAGGGCATTATCGGAACTTCAATTCAAGGTAAAATACTCGTCACAAACATGGATAGAGAGAGAGAAATTATGGGCAATGATTTTCCAGTTGCAGAAAGAAAACCAGGAAAAAATCACAAAATTATGAGAATAATAAAAAAAAAAATTGTTTGAAAAAGAAAATCAAAATATTGCTGCTGAGAAGACAAAATTAGAGATTTTCCAAAATTTGTCCATGAAAGAGAAATCACAGAGAGCAGAGTGAAAGAGAACAAACCTAGGCGTAGACATCCGGATAATAAGCTTTTCATATTCATCCAAATTCGTTGGCCACTCCATGCTTTTTTCTCCCACCAACATCTTCTTCAAACTCAGAAGAACACAAGAGAAAACCCTAGAAATATCCTCTCCCTCTCTCTCCCTCTCCCTCTCCCTCTCCCTCTATTACTCCGTTGGGTTGGCGTTTTCTCTCTCTAAAACATTAGAACACTACATGCATTTTACCTTGCTCCTGAGGTAGAGGGAGTATTTATATATAATCAATTAATTTATTTATTAACTAACACCGTTTCTTAGAGCACCCACATTGATTCATTTCGAGTGTTTTTAGCACACCATTTTAGTGTGGGGCCCACATACCAATAAATTTTATCAATTTTAAAACACATCTCCACATCAATTTATCACAAATTTACACATTTTTTAACACAAATGCAATCATTACATGTGGGTCTCATTATCAACTACATTTTATTCTATTATTTTTATCCACTAAAATACACTCTTTCCAATCATTAGCAAATAATTACAAATGGGACAAGAATGCTATTCAAACATCTTAACACACTCATACTTACACAAAAACACACACTTAAAAACATCCCTACATTAATTAACACCACACATGTTTTTATTAATAACACCTCAAAATGAATTGGTTTGTGTGCCCTATTAACACACACACTAATTATATAAAAACACACACTTAAAAATATACTACATTAATTAACACACCTTTTATTTTAATTAAAAACACACTTAAAAACATGAATGTGGATGCCCTTAATTCTTACCAGCCTTTTATTTTTATTTATTATTATTATTATTATTTCTTAATTTTTAGGGATTGTAGAGTACTACTACGTCGAGGCCCACGCCTGCGAGAGGGGCACCGATATATCACATGCCTAAACTGACCGTACGGCTGCCCGAACTGACCAGGATTTGAAAATGTTAATATCTACATTTTCTTTTTTTCTTTTTCTCTTTATTTGATTCGTAACATTCTTTTCTTTTCTTTTTTGGATTTCTAGAACAAAAATGTATTTATTATCCTTAGTCGTGAAGTCAACTACCCAGCAGTTATCTTTGACACGTGTCATTGCGGCACAGTAGTTGGGTAGTTGTTCTGAATGCCAGCCAGGAAGCCACGTGTGATAGTGAGTTTGTGCTTTGCTTGTATTCGACTCAAGGGATATTGTTGATTTGTTGTAGTTGGTGTGGCATGTGTATTAGTGTCTAATCTTTCTTTTCAATATTAAAAAACAATAAAGTGGAAATTAATTATAACTGACTAAAAATCTTATAAAATCATTTTACGAATATAATGAGATGAGATAAATAAATTCATAATTTACCATCTATATGTGAAGATATATTTAATTTACGAATATAACTAGATGAGTGAGTCTGTTTGATATAAATTCTTATATTCTAGATCAATCAAATTATCATATTCATCATTTTTTTAATTATCTCATAGTAATATAAGATATCGGCTCTAGTTAGGACCCATCATCGTATATATTAATTCCGAAGGACTTGAATTAATTGAATTATTATGAAGCAAAATCAAGTTGATTTATAAACCCACAAGAAAACTTATTGAAATTCACAGGTTCAATTTATTTATACCTTCTATTTTACCAATATTCATTTAATTTATAAAACAACACATATCTATTACACTATTCATCATAATATATCAACTATTTATACACCACAAATCCAATGTAATCATTAATTTTAGATTATTAGATTTAAAAATACATAATCTTTATACATCATCAACACTGAATATATTAAGATATATCCACACAATCAGTATATATTCCTCTTAAGTCGTAATAAAACATAACATAAGTGTTATTCCTAAAGAGTATAAAATTGTTAGCAAGTATGGAAATAAGGGAATAAAAGAATAAGGAGAGTAAATGAGGGCGGCAATTGAGGAGAGAAATGATGATGACGTGTGCACGTGACAGCACCGCTGGAATCGGCTTTTCCTTTGTTAATGTAGTTTGTCTTTGTTTCTTGAGCCGGATTTTGTCTTTGTTTTTATCGGATTCGGATAAACGCACTCTCGCTTATAACGATTTCCTTTTGTCTTTTTCTTATTCCTTTTTTTTTTTTCTTTTCTTCACCACATTTCTTTTGTTAATTACTATGCCAATTTAAATCACGTCGTAAATATTATTTTTAGATGAAATTTCATTACCATCAATTTAATTTATTTTTATTAATCAATATCTAATTTGGTGGATTATTATTTTTTGATGGTACATTTCATACAATTAAAAACTGAAATCGTCCTATGAATCCTACTCATTAGCATTTTTATTAAATTCACTGTTAACTTTCTTTAAAGCATTAAGAATTTGAATTACTTTAGGGGGAAGGGGTAACGTTACAAGTGATTTTACAGTTTATTCTTTTTTTTTTTTTTGGACATAACAGTTTACTCTTTGGATTCGATGTATAGTGGAAATAATTTACCATAATAAGAATTTAGTCTCACTATCAATTTTTTTAGCAATCAATCTTATACAATTTTAAACAAGTATTATTTTAGCATGCAATCTTGGTATATAATTTTGGACGAGTATGATTAAAATGATTTCTATCTGGTGCTCTCTTAACTTTTAATGTTTTCTGCCACATAACTATTCTAACTTTCTATTTTCTCCCTATTTAATCACTTCAACTTACCAATTTCGATAATTTAACCAAAAACTATGACAAATTTTGTCACGCCCCAAAACTCAACCATAGATTATTATAAAAGATTAACAAGTTTAGGAAAAAAAAATATTTTTAAATTATCAGAGTATCTCCGACAGGCGTGCAGGAAAGAAGAAAAGAAAAGGGAAAAACAAAGATGATATATATATATATAACTATAAAAGTTACAGACTTTTAGCAGCGGATTGCAAATACACATATTTAAACAAAGAGAAACGTAAGAGTATGTTGTTCCAAAACAATTTAACGAAACATCATTATAAAATATCTTTAATAGACAGGGCACATCTCTCCCTTCAACTCCTCCCATTAAAGTCATCACCTGTATCGAACACATAAGCGGGGGTGAGTGCATATAAATACACCCCGTGGAGATAAAAATTCGTATGATTAAGTTCATAAATTAATTAACAAATAGGTTAAACAATCACAAATCAAAAACAACAGTTAAATACAACACACATGAATGCACAGGCAATTCGGTACATTAACGGACGACCCAGTCCAGAGATGCGGGTACAACCCGTCTTATCCCTTCAATATAGGATTTTCTCCCATCGGTACCTTCATGAACGACCCAGTCCTTACATAATATCAGTACCTTAAGGGACGACCCAGTCCATTCATAATATATTAAAATTACCCAACAAGCTCATATGATCACAGCAATTAAACACGACATATAATTCACAAGGCATTTCATCTGAAGGTCATATTATCATCATGCGTTCGTATAACATAACAAATACGATTCATTTCATCATGCTTAAATTCATATTCGAGTATCATACATCATTATTTCTACTCATTTTGATATAACATAAACATAAGGTTTAGAGTTTACCCCCACCTCAGCCTGGGCGGTGCGACTTTCACGTTATTATCCTTTTAGTTTTGAGATGAGTTCGGAGTGTTCGGGCCTACAAACACAAAACGTAAATTATTAGGTGATTAGATTAATTAAGCGTTTATAATTAAATGTTCGGAAGAAATAACGAACTGAAAACAGAACACAACCCGACCCGACTAGGTCCAGAAATATAGAGGATTCAAAAAGGAAGCTTTAGAGACAAGAACGGATTAAAACGGATAAGAAACGAAGCTAAACGAAGCATTTTAGGGTTTGAGGGGCAAAACTGTAATTACAGATAAGTTTTGGGGTCGAAATGGAGTTTCTAGAATTTTGGGGGGGTCAAAAAGTAATATAGAAGAGTTTTGGGGAGGAAAGTCAAAGTCATGAGAAGTTTTGGGGCGAAAAACAAAGAGTTGGAAACTTCTGGGGTGAAAATATAATTTCTCAAAAGCTTTAGGACCAAACTGCACTTAACAAAAGATGGAGGACCAAAATGAGATTAAGCAGAATTTGAGGAAATTGCAAAGAGGTCCCTGAAATAACTCAAATTTCCAAAATCCACCCCACCAAACCACCCACTGCCCCTCCACCAAAACCGCCACTGCCAGCCACCGCCGGCGACACCGTGTCGCCAGCCACCTCCCCGGACCACCACCATACGCCGGCGCTCGGAGCGCCGGCCTCCTCCGGCCACGGTGGCGTCGGAAACGCCGCCCCCAAACTCCACAAAACTCAACCAAACACAGCAACTCACGCATGCATATAAACACCTTTCCGGCGGCCACTGCCGCCGGCTCCACCCTCACACATCGCCGGCGCTCCTCGCGCCGTCTATACATGCACACGGCGGCGCTGCATGCGCCACCTCCGACCATCCTTTCCGGCGACATCGAGCAGGGGAGGCAGAGAGAAGAGATCGAAGAGAGAGAGAGTGAGAGGTTAGAGAGAGAAAGCTATTTTGCAGAAACTTTGACCGGCCGTTGCCGGAAATCGGTCGGTCCGATAAATGATCCGAGCCCGGAATCGAGACGGGCTCGGCGAGAACTTCACTTTAGGCTCAAGAATCGCCCCGATCGGTGGTCAGATGGCCGAGAACAAAAAGAGAAAAAGTAGAGGGTTTTTAAAGAGAGAAACCGAATCTTCTCCGGCGATTTGCCGGCGAACGCGGCTGCGGATGACAATTCCGAGCCCGGGGTTGGAACGGGCTCGGCGAGAGCTTCAAGATGGTGTAGGTTTCGATACGTTTCAGTTGGAAGAAAATTTCGGCGACGGTGGTTACCGACGGCGGCGACGGCGGTGCTCCGGCAGGCCGGCCTCCGAAGAAGAAGAGAGAAGGAGGAGCAGATGAAATTCTTACCTTGGGTTAAAAATCTTAGCATATGGTTATTTACTTAGGAATATACTTCATTTATACCTTAGGTTAATTACTTAATTAAACATATTATAATCTTTAAACTTTGTATTAAACTTTCTTATGATATTAATTAATTTGGGATATCAAACGAACTCCGATTTGATCCATTCTTTTTGTGTTTTGTTCGATTTTTCGTTCTCGTTTATCTCGTCCCACTTACGAATTATTTTGTTGACTTTGTCTTTTTACGAAATAAATCTCCCAAACGTTAAACTTAAATTAAAGCATACTTATAATTAATTTTCTGAAACGCACGTAAAATAAATCAAATAATTAGGGGTTTAAATATTTAGTTATCAAATTATGCATCGATAAATCCTAGTCGTCACAAATTTTATCATATATTTTATACGAAATGAGAGCAAGTTTATGGTAGAACACCATTATTTTTCAATGATATATAGAACGTTGGTGTATTGAAACTATTGTTTTATATGAGCTTTTATATATATATATGTATATATATGTATATATTCATCTTTCTTATGAGAAACTTTTGATGTTTGATCATTTCTTTTTACATTACTAGTTTTAGATCACGTGCGTTGCATGTGGAGATCAATTCAAATTAAGAAAAATAATAATACAAACACTTTATATATTAGAGTTCTAATTATAATAGGATTTTATAGGATTTTGTATTAGAATTCTAATATAAAATTATTTAAATATGAAAATCCTAAATTACTATTATAACCTTAAATAATAATCTTTATTAAAGATATATTTGGCAATCCATATTTTGTAAGAAACATCCACACTTTTATATAGGTAATAAAAACATCCACACTTTTATATAGGTAATAGATATAAACCTTTGTTTAAAAAAAAAATTAATAATTAAGCTAAAAACATTATGAGATTGTCAATGTAGGAAGCCTGAAAAAGCCAACGTGTCGCAATTAGAGTTGTAAACTTTTTTTCTTTTGAATGAAGAAGACGACTAATAAAAATAAGAAGTGCAAATATTGAGAAGACCTTCAACATGATCGAAAGGTTCGACCCAATAATGAGGACTTGCGAAATTGCGAGAAGTTCAAGTAATACGATGTGCCTCAATATTGACATTACGCCGAATAGAAACAACTGGGAATAAATTTTGCAATAAAATCTGCCTACAACAATCTACAATATTACCAAATTGCGAAAAATCCGGCTCTAAAGAACGAATTGCATCACATACTCAATTAGCATCCACTTCAAAAATCACATGTTCTAAACCTAAAATTCTTTGTCCATGAAAAAGTCTTGTGCAAGCCCATTGTCTCACCCTCTTCAACACGAATATTTCCCAAAATAAAACTTGATTAACATGCTCTGAATTGACTTCAGTCATCTCTTAAAATCATTTTGAATTTTGTTTCATTCGAATCTTCACAGAACACTGTATCTTACATTCACCTTCCAGAAGAATATAGGTGGTACATGCTACCCATGTCAAAGTTTCCCATTTTCAATTAAATGAGATTTGGGTGAAGGAAATCTAGCACCAATCCATCCAAAAAGAGTCTGCAAAGCCATCGAAATAGCAACAACAGGTGGTCGAGATGTTCCTGTCCAAACAATCAAGTTTCGTTTTTTCTATATATATCATAAACTAACAACAAATTTCACCAAATGAATTTTTTCCTTTCTAAAGTTTATGTAATCGACTAAAGAGTATGCTCCCTAAACTAGTTGATCAAACCAATCGACTTTCATCTTTGGGTATTATTATGAAACAAATAGGGATCATAATTAGGTGGAGTGTTTTCTTCTCTTCTAATAGGGATGAACACAAAAAACAGTCTGAATCGTTCATTTTACATCGTTATTTATAATTTTTCTCGATAAATCGTTGGTTAAATTTTTATAGGATAACCGCACCACTCAAATGGAGCAATTTATATTTCTTATGTAAATTCGCAACAACTTCACCACAACATATATACACACATATATATATATACATATATTTTTAATCTATTATTCCTTTTAAAATACTTTGTATTCTTGTATTTAGCCTTCCGTCTCCTTCTGTAATCCTTTGAAATAACATCTATACTTGGACCTTATTCTTGAAATCCACGGTCCATGTGTTGTGTTATTTCACTAGTATTTCTTCCATGCGTTGCACGGGTTGTCATATTCATTGTTGGATTTTAATAATAATAATTTGTACTAAATAAAGTTTGTTTATAATATTTTTCTCAAAACATTATATCTCTCTAAAGAAAAATAAAATAAAATTGAAGTGTAAATTTTTTTACATTTTTCCTCCTTTAAGCCTTATTATTAAAATATGTTTTTTGTTTTTACCGCTTACATTTTTTTTCTTGTACACTTTTATTTTTGTTAACTTTTGTGTCTTCCATTAAAAACAAATGAGACTTTATTTTCAATTTTTTTCCTCACACACTTTTATTTTTGTTTTACCCCTTCATTAACAAAAAAAGATTGAAAGTGTATTTGATAAAAAATATATATAAATTGAAGTGTAAGAGTAAAAGAGAATATAGAAAAAAGAAATGTAAGGGGGAAATGCATTTTCCTTAAAAACAATAATTTTCTATCAAAGATGTAAGTGTTACAAACCAAGGCTTGTTAGGACAATTTAAAGTTAGATCAATTTAAAATTTTTGCGATATTTTGGATATATCCCGATATTTTGCGATATATCCGCGATATTTCCCGATATTTTTCCAAATTTACACTGAGATGGACGAATATGGATATTTGCGATATATCCGCGATATATCCGGGATATCTCGGAATTTTTTTTTTACCCCCATATCCATATCACAACCTTCAAAATACGGATATATCGCGAATATATCGCACGTGTATCGGGATATTTTCATCCTTGGTAACAACTAACAACCAATGAGTATTAATAAATGATGAGGTAAGGAGACATGGGAGATTGCATGCCTGTACGTGCATAATGGGCAACAAGTAGTAGGGCATCTCCGGAAAATGGTAAGAGTCGTGGAACCACACTACTTAAAATCGGGTTTGTGTTTTGGTGATGCTCCTTTTTTAATACGCGGCTAAGTGTAATTGTGGACACGTGAAAGCACGACTTATCAGACCTTTTCCTCTGACAACCACATGCATCTCCTTCATCAAACACATTTCCTTGTTGCGTGCTTGTCTCCTAAATAAATAAATTAATACTATTGCATGCTTCATGTTATTATTATTATTTTTTAAATAATCCTCGTTAAATGCTTTTGAAAGATTTGGATATAAATATTACTATCTTGGTCCTATTTTGAAAGAGAACAAAGTTTTTATGAATAGCTAGTTCATTTCACATACAACTATATATACTCTACATATGTTCTCTTTTATTTTTTTCCAAATTTTATGATTTTTACTACTCACTCTAGACGGATTAAAATATTGTTTTTAAAGTTTTTGACATAAATTCAAAAATCTACTAAATAATATCCATCTATTTCCACTTATCACTAAAGTATCTCATAATCATCCTCATTCTTTCTTCACAATTACTTTTAATGCAATTAGTGTGCAATTTTATCTGATCAGTTTCCACGAGCTCTCATGTGTGTTCACGCATTCCGACGTATACCGACACGCCAATCTATCTGCATCTATACTTTTTCATACTTAACCCTATCCTACCTAATAATATAGGGTTAAACGAGAATGTTGCAAAATCCCCATTTAATCCTATCATACTTAACAACATAGGGTTAAACGTGGATTTTGTGTAATCCCCGTTTAACCCTATGTTGTTAGGAATTATAGGGTTAAACGAGGATTTTTACAAAATCCAAATTTCTTCAAGGATAAAAATATACACATTAATAGTTTCTCACAATAAATAAATGTGAATACCTTTATATGTATAAATGGGTATGAGATGCTTCAGTTTAATATAATCAATTAGATAATAGATATAATAGTCCTTTATACCACAAAATCAAAATAGTGTATTATTTTTTTACCACAAAAGATAATTTTGTTATTATTTTTTTTTTTTACTACAAATCAAGAAAATAGATTATCATTCTAATAAAATACAAAAATCATGTAAGACATTACACGAATTATTGTGTAAGACATATTTAAGGCATTACACGAATTTTCGTGTACGATATTATCGAATTTTTGTGTGAGACAATTCTCGTGACTTTTCAAAAATGATTTTTTTTTCTTTTTCAGAAGGATAATTTTATCAAATTTTTTGATTTAGGATAAAAAAGTAACAAAACTATCATGATAAAAAAAGTAATTCCTTAGTTATATAAAATGTTGTAGAAATATCTAGATAATATACATAAGACCATTAAATATACTTGGAAAAATCAAATCTTGCAAATTGCATGCAGAACACTTTTGTCAAATTGAAAAACTCATGTGCAATTATCGTACCGTGCAATGGTTTTGCAAAACACATAATACATACCTATTATAACTCATATTTATACTTGTAAAATATATATTTATAGTTGTACCGTATATATTTATAGCTATAAAACGTATATTTCAATCTCATCGCACGTGAGACTTTCGGTATCACAAATGACCAACAGTTTGTCAAAATATATGCCAAACCACGTGCCTATTATATATTTATTGAACTCTCACCAAAAAAATCTTTACAAATCTATCATTTAATTACTTGGTACAAATACACTCCAAAACCATGAATACAAATAAATGCGCCTTTAATGTCTCAAAGGAATATCGATGCAGTATTTGACACACGCTTTTGCTGTGGACACCGAATTAAATTAAAGACGTGCTTCTCAGTACTCACCGCCACCAATCCCACTACCGCTGCTCCTTTTTGGTCGTTATGACAGTTCACAATTTCCCGCCAATCGTGGGCCCCACGGCTGATAATCAACATTAATCAAACCGAATAAAATTATTCCTACCGACCCTTGAGAGGGTGAAGGGACACAAGGTAAATAAATAAAATAATAATTGTACATTTATTTATAATCCTTTTTTTGGTATGATATGTACACTAATATTTATTGGTTTGGTCATCTTCTGCTTTAAAATTAGATAGGCAAATTAATGTTAACCAAAATTCATTTATTAGGATATTATAATATATAATAAGACTCGCCAACAATATCCACATCAAATATATATTACATCACTATATGCAATAAGAGTGTCATATGAGCAATAAGATCTATTTTCCATTGTTTCTGTTACCCAATATAATTGTGGTGCATGAGAGGAAATTAATTCTCCATTATATTCTCATATAACACTATATTTTTCACCCAACTTAATTATGATGTGAGAAAAAAAATATGGTGAATTATTTTGAATCTAAATTTTAATTAGTAATGTCAATATTTGATACACGCTATGTGTGATGATTGATTTGAAATATGAGATGTACCTAACATGAACTGTAATAGAAAATGAATTACCTTTAGTATTATAGAACGTTTGGTTAAATTACCAAAAGATAGCTGAACATGTGATATCAACAAAATTTTAGTGAGTTCAAACTAATATACTTGTATATTTTTATTGAAATGCTAGTTTTTCGTTTCTTTTTCATATATAGTAAATGATTTATTTTTAGTTTCCAAATATCGAAAATGATAGTGTAATTCACTACAAACATGCACTCTACTTTCTATACTGTGTAATGTGTTACCACATCAGCAGGGTAGATACATTAGATTATACACAGTTAGTCACTAAATATGTTCAAAAATTTATTTTTCATGTTCTACCTCAAAATTATATAGATACCAAATTTAAAGAAAGAAAAAGTATATTCAAGGTCCATTTGCAAATTATTATTGCTTCGATTGCACATTAATTATAATTTACTCTCAAATATACCAGTCTAATATTTAATGTTTCGAAACAATATTAAAGTCAAAAAATTTACCATTGTAAAGTAAATATATTAATAAATATTGGTGAAAGATGAGAGTGAGCATACCATATCTTCTATCATATACGTTTTATTATATTTTATTTCAAAATAATTTAACACACATCACGTATATGTATTAAATGACATTACAACTAAAATGTTATTATATAAAACGTAATCGTAAAATACAGATTAAAACATCAAATGTAACGAAGAAGTCATACAAATCATTTTTTAAAATAATACAAACGTAAAAAGATTTTGATGTTGGGAAATCAATTTCATATTGACAACAGCTCACAGCTAAGTCCTCTTTCATCAGTTTTTACTACTTTTTAGGTATGATATAATAATCTTCTTTTCCTCCATGGGGAAAACCGACAATTTTTTCCATAACTTTTACTTTGTGACCATGCAAAATTGGTGCCAAATTCAAAAGTAATTATAACCTCGAAACGACGTCATATGTACGTCATTTGGGAGCGACATGTTTTTGGCCATGTTTTCTTGCTTCAAATGCGATTAGACATGTTTTAGCATAAAGCTTCTTTTATTGCAAAAATTGATTGAGGCTTACAATTGTGTTTCCTACTCACATTTAGCCTTGTTACCCTTACTAATTAGTGATGAAGAATAGAGATTAGATATATTTGATGGAGATTTATATTGATTTATTGTTATTCATATCTTTATCTTGATTTTATCGTATCTTTAAGATTCTAGGTTTTTATTAGTATAAATAGGAGTTATCTTTATTATGTCGAGGAGTTGAATTGATTTATGAAATAAGAAAACATAGTTTTCTCTTTACATCCGGTATTCCCAGAATCAACGGATTGTAATATTATCTCTATCATGCGGATTGTAATATTATCTCTATGCTTGCATCAATTAGTCATAACGTGGGTCCAATTAAGTAGTGATGAGGTTGACAAAAATTCTCTTCACAAATTATGTAAAAAAACTCAAAACAGTAAAAGATTCCTAAACAAATGATATGACAAGAGAAAGATATTTCTTTGGATAAAAGTGCTCAACATTCTTTCCCCAACAGTATAAACGTATGCCTCCATTTGATAAGATTAGAAAACCTTGGGGGAAAAGTTACACAATAGATATTTATAACTTATTCCTAAGTCAAGGGTAAAAATGTCATTTTTCCTTTAAAAACCTAATTAAAGGACTTGGGCTAAGACCTTCGAACAAGACCTGATCACTGTATTCGTGGATCTTTCACATGTGACTTCTAGTCGTGCAGAATTGACATTGATGATCGGATGTAGAATTGATATCGATAATTCGTTGTAGAAATGACATTGATGGTGTGAGATGCAGAATTAATACATGTGTTTTAGAGCTTATTCCCCCTCTTCTTGACGGATCTCGAGGACTTGAAATGAAATAAAACTTTCGGCAAAACTGCCTTTCTCAAATATAGTTGTTTTTCATGTGCAAACCTCATTTTTTCGGCAGAGCTGTCTTTCTTGGGCATAACTCATTTCTTCTGCAGAACTGTCTTTCTCGGACAGAGCTGCCTGAGCATCCTTACATGTTTGAAATTCAACAAAGGCAAAACCACAATTTTTCTTAATGTTATCTGGATTAGCCTTATAAGTAACATTATTATTATTATTTTTTTTTTGAATTTGAGAAGCAATCTTGGGCGATAAGGAGACCCATCCGTACATTTTCACTCGGGCTTTGATTTGGCCGTTTTCTTTCGTTTTTATTTTGAAAAGTGGGTAGCTTCTGTTTCTATAGCACTAAATTAGTGCATTGTTTGGCTTCTATTTCATTTGTGGTTTTTTTTTCCTTTAGGTATTGGAAAGACTTTTGAGAGACAAACACATGACAACTTAATAATCTCCCAAAAGGCTTACATGACAACATTATGGAGTTCCAAGTGGCAACACTTGAGAGTAACTAACCATATATATATTTATTTATTTATTTGATTCTCTGTTTTCAATTTTGAATTCTAAATTTCTTGATAATTAAGGAATATATTTGTCGGAATCTATGTTTCTTAGTTCACAACAAAAATTCTAAAACAACACCAAATTAGAATCAGAGGTAGGAATATAAAATGTAAAACATTCATATGATCGAGAATCTATAAAAGCACCACACTTCACTGTAGTTCTTTTAAAAATACAATCACGTGGGCTCTTTAGCATGGTACTAATAAGTTTAATATTACAAATTATGGGTGGGTTTGATATGTGGGTTTAATTGGGCTTTGCCTTTCTATTGGGCTCTTTGGTTCGCACTCAGTTTGTTATGGTTATATTTACTGTGGTTATTTCTTATTTGTCACAGTTAAAGCTTTATTTGCACATCAAAACATTTACTGTGGAGTTTTTTTCTTCTCACTGAATTTCTGCATATCGAGCCGGGCCAATGGGATTCGATTCGCACGCCGCTTGTCATCTTCGGGCTCCGACACCCTGCGTTTTGATGCTCCGATGAAGGTAAAATTTCTGTACTCACACCATCTCCGCCTTCTATCTTATGGTATGGAAATTCTCCCCTCTTTGAGAGAACACAATTCCTCTACTCAAAAACCCTAACACTTAAATTTTAGCTCACACTCCTCTGTTATGAGTGTTAAAGAGCAATATTGTTCCGTGTTTTTGTTATGATGCTTCATTGAAGCGTAGAGAGTTTGAGAGACGCAGTACAGTTGCAAGCTACTTTTCTGCAGATTTATGAATTTAATTTTGGTGTTAATGAAAACCATATTCATTGTCTATGGACCACAGTAAAAGTTCTCAGAGATTTTTTTTTTTTTTTTTTGTTGTCGTTTTAATCAATTATGTTTTTTTTTTGAATTTGAGATACAAAAACTTGTGCATGTTTCTTTATTCCCAACGCATCTTAAAAGTGTTAGTTTAATCTATTTAGAGAACAGTTAGGTCATAGTTAAGCGTCTTATCAAGGAATCAGGTTAGTGAAATGCTTGAAACAAAAGGTTAAAACTTGTTATATGAAAATCCAAAGAGCGGGAAAATTTAAAGTTCATTTTGCTTGCAAAACTGAATTTCCTAATTGGAATGCTTCACTCTATCAAATTTCTTCTCATAAATTCTGACAAAATTGAATTTCCATGGTGGTTTATTTACTGGATGAGCTTTTTCTGAATGTATTCTTTAATGTCATTTTGTACTTTTTAGTCTTGGGGGTGCAGGCTGCAGTTTTTTGGTGTCATTTTGGTTTTCAGGTGCATGTTATTGTCGAAACATGCATATTTGCAATTTTTTGTTAGTTTTGATTTTTGTAATGACATTTGTAATCATAATCTTTCCAAAGTTCCCAACATCCATATGCTTTTTTTTTTTTTTGATCAAAGGTCTATAGTTGAAGAAAGAGCACAATATTTGTGTTGACATCTTTGTTGGAAGCATGCAAAACAGAGAAAAAAGTCATGAATGTACTATTTTCTTCATATTTGTTTATTTAGGCTATCAATTATTTTTGAACAGATATTATCATTCATTAGTTGATTCTACCCTCATTTTCAAAATTATAAATGCTTATTTTTTCTTTATCTCCTTTCACAGCAGGCTGTTTTAGTATCTCTCCAGTCCAATTCTCTCTTCAAAGTTGACTCTTGACTCTTTTTCCTCCATTTCAGTTTTCTCTCTTCTCACAGCCTTTTCTTTTGTCCTTGCATTTACCATATTTTCTCTTTGTCCTCCATATTCAGTTCATCCTCAACTACTGGTTCCACAATGTTCCCTACTTCCCTTATCACTTCTACAACACCTTTGCAGTTGTGCCATCTTACCACCATCTCCTCTTGTATGTGTCTCACCTTTAGAACCCCAATCAATTTAACTCCCTTTATGCCAACCTACCCCACCAGTTCCATCCATATACTTCAGAAATGCTGATTCATTGTAATTTTCAAAGTTGTGTATGAAGTATGCATTGTGAAGGGGTGATCTTTTCTCAGTCAATTGACATGTAAAACTCGAATCCATAATGAACATACCCAGTAAAACTTCCAAAGTCACCCACTGTAGAACTCTGCCAAAACTCCCTCCAACCATCTCCCCACTGTCACCGCCAGACCCTACCACCATTACCAATCTCATCCTCAAAACAGACAACCCAGAGTTGCTAAGCCAAACCATCCATGCCGTACCTGATTGGACCCCATATTCTGTCCAAACAATTCTCAAAAACCTCTGGAATCATGGTCCTAAAGCCCTCCAATTTTTCAAACTCCTTGAGGATCACGCTTCCTACTCCCACCCAGCTGCTGCTTTTGACCATGCCATTGATATTGCAGCTCGAATGCGGGACTACAAAACCACATGGACCCTTGTGTGCAAGATGAGATCAAGGAAACTAGGTCCCACCCCAAAAACTTTTTCTATCATTACAGAAAGGTATGTCTCTGCTGGAAAAGCTGATAAAGCTGTTAAAATATTTCTATCTATGCATGAACATGGTTGCCAACAAGATTTGAATTCATTTAATGCATTGCTTGATGTGTTGTGTAAGTCGAAACGGGTAGAAATGGCACATAGGTTGTTTAAGGTTTTCCGAGGGAGGTTTAGAGCCGACGTGGTCAGTTACAACATTATTGCAAATGGGTTTTGTTTAAGGAAACAAACACCGCGAGCATTGGAAGTTATGAGGGAGATGGTTGAAAGGGGTTTGCAGCCAACATTGACAACATATAATACGTTACTCAGTAGTTATTTTAGAGCTGGACAGATAAGGGAAGGGTGGGAGTTTTTCTTGCAAATGAAGAAGAGAAAGATTGAGATTGATGTTGTGAGCTACACTACAGTGATTCATGGGTTTGGTGTTGCAGGCGAGGTTGAGAAGTCAAGGAAAGTGTTTGATGAGATGGTTGGAGCTGGCGTGCTTCCATCAGTTGCTACTTACACTGCCCTAATTCAAGTTTTGTGCAAGAAAGATTGTGTTGAAAATGCCATTGTATTGTTTGAGGATATGTTGGGGAAAGGTTATGTGCCGAATGCAACAACCTACAATGTACTTATTAGAGGAATGTGTCATGTGGGAAAAATGGATATGGCTATCAATTATATGGACAAAATGAAAGATGATTGTGAACCAACAATTCAAACATTTAATATAGTTATTAGGTACTATTGTGAGGATGGGAAAATTGAGGAGGCTCTGGAGGTTTTCCAGAAGATGAATGGTGGGACTTGTTTGCCTAATTTGGATACTTACAATATTTTAATCGGCTCAATGTTTGTAAGGAAGAAGTCAGATGATTTGGTGACTGCTGGGAAGTTGTTGATAGAAATGGTTGAACGAGGATTCTTGCCTCGAAAGTTTACCTTCAATCGGGTTCTAAATGGACTTGTGCTGACTGGTAATCAAGGATTTGCACAAGAAATTTTGAGACTGCAGAGTACTTGTGGCCGTCTTTCTCGTCATTTTAGATTGTGAACGTTATTGCATTGTTTTCACTGGCAGTCTAGCCTTTTGAGTTCCAATTTTCAATGGAAGATTTTCTATGGTGGTTGGTTTTTCATTCTGTGAAGTGATAGGAGTGCCTAAAGTACACAAGTCACAGTTTTAGGATGGTGACAGCTTTTGCCATGACGATATGCCATAACTAAGTGATGCAAAGAGTTTCTTAATTATGAAACCCATCCACAGTTTGCAATGGCCATGACATTTTCTGTCAATATGAGGATTAACGAAGCAGCTAATATCTAATCTAAAGGATCCTATGGTGCCATGCATAACGAGTACAGAATTTGACAGGTAGTTTGTTGCTGAAGTTAAAAGCTGGACATAATTTTCTCTTAGCTGTGAGCTGCACTAACATGTCTTCGTTCAACAGGATATTCGTTTGCCCAATCTCATTGTTTGAAGAAGCAAATGATCCAGATTTGGGAAATTGCACAGAAAAAGGTGATTATGCATCTAATTAATTAGTTTTCTTGCTGCATTTCTGTGATTGTGCACTCTCCATTTTCCCCTTAGTATTAGATAGCCAGATTAATTAACTCTTCTTAGCATGTTCATTACAATCCTTAAGTTGGCAAACTTGAACTTTGGTCAAGTTTTAAATAAGAGATTTTATTCAATAGGCTCTCATATATTTCCAGATTGGTATTTAGTTATATATCCTACGTGTACTCTGAAAGATGTTAAGTCGTACATTTTAAGTACAAAATGTGATCAGTCATGTATAAGTGACTTACATTGAACTGTTATTCACTAAAAATACCCTTATGAAAAGATTGAGAACCAACTCAATAAGTTTGCTGGCCTAAATCTCTATAGCGAAATAACCATATGCATATTGGTGGCCCCAAAGAACCATTGAATCTTCTGCCAAGGCAAACATCCATCATCGTATATCCGGAGAAATTCCCACGGATGGTTCCTTCTGAAGCCTCCTCGAAAAAGTATTGATGATCGTTGTTGATACTCGTGGCAAATTCTCCGAATGGTGATATTAGCAATACTGTAACGAGTATGAATTTTCCTCTTAATTTGACATTGGGAATTTGGTTTTAGATAGTTTTAAAGATGAACTATTTTCCCAATATGTCATTATAATTATTAGATTCATTGATTTAATCAGATTGTTGTACTGTACATTAATTTATGTAATCATCAATCAGTTAAAGAAATTGTTCATGATAGAAGTCTGATAAAAATAAAACTTTGTTCACAATTTTACACAAGTTAACAAAATTCAGATCTACGCGGATTTTATGTAGCAAACATTCAATCATTATGACATTATTATATCTTCAAGTTTATTCAATATGTGAAGCTAGTTTACCTTTCAGTTTTTGCGTAGTTAGTTATCTTTTATTAAGCTTATATAACCAGCATTTTAATAATTTTTTTTAAGTTTATGCAGTATGTAATTCAACATTGCATAAAAAAACCAATGGTTAGTTTTTTCGTTTGGCAATTTTTTTATTTGATGTATGTGATTTATTTTAATTTTTTCGTATTGGTTACCTTTTAATTAGTTTAAATATGCAAGATTAGTTCAAAACAATATATGAATCAAATCAATTATTTAACTGAACAAAATTAAAAAATAATAAATTATTAAATATTTAGATAATGAAATCAAGGATTCAAATCGTTTCTCTTCTCCTTTGAAACTACCATAAGACTCGTATAGTTGCTCCTCAATTATGAGCAACGACTGAAGTTATACTTACCCACTCTTGACTAAATACACATTTTAAAATGATTTATTACTACTAATTTTAAATATACCCTATAATATTACCATTCTATTATTTCAATTATATAACAAAAATTAAATAAAATAGTAAATATTAAGGATATTTAAGTCTCTTCATATATATTTATTTTTATTTGATTTAAATGAGATGTGTTTAGTAATGGGTAGGATGCTTAGCCCACCATGAGCAAATTACATATTGGGCCTTAACCCATTTAACGACAAAGGTGATTCACACTCTTGTCAACTGTCTTCTCCATCGCCTAACTCCTATCCAGATTCCTCCATTGAAACAACTCTCTGCTCACACTTTTCGTAGAGAAGAAGCAACAATGGCAGCTCGCACTCTCTCTGCAACCTCAATAACCCGGCCCGAATCCGAACAATTTAACCCGAATAAGCCCATCCACAACACTTTCACACCCCCTAAAATTATCAAGACTCAATGGCTGGGCACCATATCCAGGACCCAATTCTCACTTCCCTTTTCAAATCTTACAATTCGCCGTCCTATCAACGCCACCATATCATTCAGCTTACCCACTGCGTAATTCCTAATCACTTTTCTATTACGTGTTTGTATTTTTAACTGATTTATTTGGGCTTTATATTCTTGCTGAATGTTTACCTTTGAGTATGTGTATCTAAGTATAATTTGGGCTTTCTTTTGAAGCAGTAATGTATGTGAATATGAAATTTTCATACTTATGCATTAATCAAGTGGTGTTGTTATTTGAAGAAGTTGATTTTGTTATGAACTTGCAGAAAGCCAGAGATGGATATTGCCACTGAGAAAATTCCCAAGTGAGTTTGAGTTCGATATCTGCTTTTACTATTTCGGTCAGAGAATTTGATGGATGAGTATTCTGTTGTTTGTAGCATAGTTGTTTCATTTGGTGTCATTGTGTTGGGATTGAAGTGTTATGAATTGGGTTGAGTGAAATTTTAGATGGTCATCAAAGGCAATAAAGTCATTTGCAATGTCTGAGTTGGAAGCAAGAAAGATTAAGTCTTCAACCACTGGAACCGAAGCTCTCCTTATGGGGATTTTGATTGAGGGTCCGTAAATTTTTGCCTCCTTTACTTTGTATGCTCAATATATATTTTTATCTGTGACTATCAATCAATACATACTTTGCAACACACATCCTCTAGTTGTGGAAGGCTCTGATATTGGAAGGGCCTTATAATCAATAAATTCAAACCTTTGCGAAATTTTGTTATTTTGGCCAATCTTTTTGAAATAATTGATTTAGCCATAATTTTGTCAATTAGTTGCAAGTTTTGGCCAATTTGTGATATTAGTGCAAAATAAGGCGACATGTCCAACGACGAGTGGTGCATATAGATTGGAATTTAAAGTATCTTTAGGCTCTTTATAGATGTATATATAGTTCACACTCTTAAAATTACATTTATCACCAGTTAATTCTGCATTAATATCACAAACTTGGTGAAAGTTGTACCTAATTGACATAATCATGGCCAAATTGACTATAATAAAAAGATTGGCCAAAATGGCAAAGTCATGCAAATGTTTTGAACTTTTTTTTTTAATGACAATTAGGGCTATTGTTAGAAATATGGTTTTGTTTTCCACCTCTAGTGGTTGACAGTAGTATACATCAATTTAATGGCCTAATACAGTGGTAAAACTGATAAGGTGATGATGATGGTAAGACTGTTCATCCGAACAATTGTAGAATTAGCCTAGATCATACTTGTGAAGTAACTGCATTAAATTTGAAGTTTCATTCTTAGCTATATCGCCATGATTAATGCGATGTGCTTACATTTCTCTGCTGGAATTTGTTGTTGATTTATTATTTATTTTTCTTCGGAAATAGTTGTTAAGATATAGTAGTTATTTGTTTGAGGAATGTACGCCCATCTCATATAATTCTGTTTCCAGGAACTAATTTTGCCTCGATATTCTTGCGTTCAAAAGGAATTACACTTCATAAAGTGCGTGATGAAATTATAAAGATGCGTGGAAAGACTGATATGTACTACTTCAGCCCCGAGCATCCTCCATTAACTGAAGCTGCACAAAAAGCCCTTGATTGGGCTATCGATGAAAAGCTTAAATCTGGTGAGCTTTATTGAGTTATTTTTCCACCTCCTAAATTGATTTCTTTGAACTTCTTCTATCATTTGTCATGAGTATATAGAATGCCTGAATATACCATTGGTGTTGTTTGTCTCTGCTAAAGCTTGTGCTAGTGTATTATTATGGCTGACATGCAAGTACTAATGGAATACGGAATTTCTAAATACAAATGTCCAGATGTTATTGCATTCTTTTGCTACCTTTGTCAAGAGGAAAGCTGATTAGGGTACACTGTTCACCTACAACTTAGATATATCCATTTCTAATGGATAATTTGGAGCAAGCTGGTGAAACTTGCATGTAAAGTTGAAGCGTTCAATGATGATTCCTATGATAAAATTTGCATATTGAAACATTATGCCCGAAACCTTTGTGTGTGTGTATCATTTATGTCAATAGAAGTGTTTTTCTGTGGATTCGGATATGTTACCTCTGGAAGCTAGTGAGACTACAAGACGTAACTATTTTGATATATTATCGTATGAATCCTGTTGATTGTTCGTTATGGGTATTATTAAATTTATGCTTGCATTAACAAACTCATTCAGCATAGCACAAACGTAGTAAAGTAATATAGTTAAAAGTTGGACATCGAGATTCAGATATAGAGTTGGGGATATTTGTTCTAATATAAAGTTTGCCTTTTTGCTTGATAAGCTTGATGCTTCTGTTTCCCTTTCATCAAATAATTTTGCAAACTAGGAATGCAATTCTAGAAATCTACTATTTATTTCTATGTGAAATGCAGGGGATAATAGGGAAATTTCGACTACGCATCTACTTCTTGGATTGTGGCTGCAAGAAGAGTCACCGGGCCATCAAGTATTGGCTTCGTTGGGATTCAGTGATGATAATGCTAAGGAGCTTCATTCTTTGATATCTAAACCTGGATCTGCAGATGACTTGTAGTTGTTTATCCTCAATCAATAGTTGTTGTCTTGTTTTTTTTGGTACCAAAATGGTATATTCACTGCCATTCTCTTTTTTTAATGTGAAAAATTGGAGTAAATCATATTTTCTGGTTGTTAAAGTTTTGATGGGTGAACATGAGTATGTAGAGCTAAGAGATATGGCATGAAAATTTAGTCACCTGCAGTGAGACCACATTCATGTATAATTGACAATTTTATATTCGTAGATTTACTGTCCCAACAAAAGAAAAAATGGTTTGTTAAAACTTTAAGTTTTGTTGGTTAGTGGGGTTTTAAGGATAAATAAATGAGAATAGAATGAAGATGGATGGTTGGTGTGTTTTAAGGTTAGTTGATATTATTTTCATGGGGGTATTTATTAATTTAATTTAATTATCATCTATTTGATAATACAATGTAACTAATTATAAGCGTTTTGAAGATATAATAACTATAGTTATTCTAAATTTGAACTACTATTTAAAAATTTATAGCTAATTCAATTTATTTTTATATTTTTAAATAAATTTTAAAATAGTATTAAACAAACTTCGAATTTCTTAACAATTTTTTATTGCATTCAAATAAAAAAAAATTATAAGATTACTTAAATCTTTCTATTGATTTCGACAAAATTAGAAAAAAAAAGGCCTATCATTATTATTATTAAATATTTTTGAAAATCTTATTTGTTGACATGGTTAATCTTGTCCGTAGCCCGAATTAAAATATTTATAGTTGATTTTTAAAATTATCATGTTAATGGATTAAAAAATTTATATTTAATAAATTAGAAAAAATCCATCATAAATATAAAACAAACAATATCTATAATAATAACGAATATTTTAGTAACTACAAAAAATTGAAGACTTCTTTATATACAATATGAATTGATACATAAATAAAATTACAAATAAAATTAATACATGAATATACACCCAAAAAAACAACAATGAAATACTAATAATGAAATGAATTAAATTATTTTTTTAATAAATAATTTGACCATAATTTTTTTATTATATTATTAATGATTTATTTTTTCGTAGATTTAACATTTGGTTTTGGTTTTATTATTTTTTACATTGTAATAAAATTTTACGACTTTAAAATATTGTAGGATTTTTTAAATAAATTTTAGCTTCAAAAAATACTTTTAGATTTTCAAAATAACTCTCAATTTTTTTGAAAATAAACTTCTCAAGCAATTTGTAGATTAGTTATATCTTTATTTTTATTGAGACTAATTTTTTTAAAACTACCCAAAATCGTTGATTTTATAATTTTTTCGACTATAAATATAATATGTTGATTAAATATTTTTAGAAAAACTACCCTTTATTATTGTTGTTGTGTAGTGAAACGTCTTTTTTTAGATTTTATGCGTTGATATTTTATTTGAATATTGAAATAATTTTTAGAAATACCTTTGTCTATTTAATATTCTTATATAAACATTGTGATCTTATTATTATAACTTTTAATTTCTGGATTTATTATTTTATTTGAGGTTTTATTAGATTTTTAAACATCTTTTGTTTATGTTTTTATTTGTGTAGTTTTAAAATTACTTTCAAATTAAAACTATCTTCCAAATTTATTTTCTTATATTTAAAATGATTTTGAAATTACTATTTTTATATTTTATAAATTTCAAACGTTTTTCGATTTATTATTATTCATTTTATTGTTAAAGTATTGTTTGTTTGTTTTTTTGAACCAAATTGTTAATGTATTGTAAGACTTCATTTGTTGACGTTTAGATATTTCAAGATAACTTTTATGGTTTTTAAATAAAATTTCTTATTTTATTATAATTTTATATTTATTATATGATTTTTTTAGTTATATTTATCAACAATTTAATTGGTAAACAAATATAAGCTATATAAAATGACATATGGATCAACATTATGCAAAATTTAAGGTCATATATGATAAAAGAACTTCAATAATTTTTTAATTTTGATATTTAAACCTTTGTATTTAATTATATGAAATGACTCTATATATAGCTACAAAGAATTATTCAAAGTGTTATTACTTTTTTCGAAAAAAAAAACCTTAAATTTTTTAATAGCTATTATAAGGTCCATTTATTTTAATTGGCCCAATAAATTTCTTCACTTCCCATTAAATAAGTATACACAATTACCCTAATCTTCATTCATCCCGCAGATCTCCATTCTTCCTAAGCAGTGACGGCTCCATCTTCATTCTCTCATTCTCTTCTCCTCTCATCTTCTACTTCTTTTTCTTTCTTTCATTCTCTTATTGAGATCTGATTTCTTTTTTCTTCAGATCTGATTTCTGTCCTCACTCTTTCTTCATTCTTTCATCTACAACCGTATAGCTCAGCATGGAGGATCTGATTTTTTGATATTCTTTTTATTGTAATATGATAACTCACCAATACCGACAGAGTTTCAACTCTTTTGAAAAGATTTCATAAACTACGAATCGTGAATCTTTATCATCATTTAATCGGCAAAGAGTAGCTTCACTTTTGTGCATTTCGTGCTCCCATTTTTTCTTTCCTTATTTCTTCATGTTCATTCTTTAGTTGATATTCAATGATGGAGTGAGAGTCGCCAACTTGGATTGTGAGGGATGTGCTGCGAAGCATTGAAACAACCTTTATTCTATTTAGGCTCAAGTATATGAGTTCAAGTTATCAAAATGAACAAAAATAATTTTTGTTTAATGTTGCAACTTCTGTTCACTAATTTCTTTTAGCTACTTCCGCAAGTGTACGGTGTAGGGTGTAGAAGTGGTGAGCAAGGTCGATCCCACAAAGACTGGCTATCTAGGCACTAACTAATTACTCAAATTCAATTTTCAGTTTTATCTAGGAAAATCAAATCACACTGATTACAGATTAATTCAATAGAAAAGTAATCAAGCAGATAAATTCACTTAAGAATAACAGATATCTAAAACAGGTTCTAGGACATGCTTTCATCTAATTCTCATCAAACACACTTTAACCAATTCAAGTTCATTAATCAATCATCCTATATGAGCAATCACATATGTCGAATTAACAGCTCTCCCGAGTCAGTTAACCGGTTGATTATTATGCCACCAGAGATATCCCTACTCAATCTGATTGAAACATAATAACTCCTAAAAGTACCTAAGATTGATTTCTCATCACATAAATTCATTAATCTCCCGATCTAAGTCTTTTTATGTATCATGTGTTTATTCTTCCATAATTAAATCTCATCTCCCGAATTTTGATCTAATTACTAAAACATGCTCAATTACCGGCCGAATAACCAAACAAACAATCAATTCATAAATACACAAATAGGATAAACGATCATGAATTTTGAATTGAAATTAAAGATCCATTTAGATTCGAATCAAATTACTAACAAGCCCTAGAAACCCTAGGAAATTAGCTAGACATGATGATAAACAAACTCATAGACAAGATTGAAAATATCATATCCACTAAAATCTAATAAGAGAAGAAAAAATTAAAAGACGATCTCGCGATTCCTCGATCTCTTGAATTCTTCTTCAAATCAAATTAGCTAGACATGATGATAAACAAACTCATAGACAAGATTGGAAATATCATATCCACTAAAATCTAATAAGAGAAGAAAAAATTAAAAGACGATCTCGCGATTCCTCGATCTCTTGAATTCTTCTTCAAATCAAATTAGCTAGACATGATGATAAACAAACTCATAGACAAGATTGGAAATATCATATCCATTAAAATCTAATAAGAGAAGAAAAAATTAAAACTCTATTAGACGATCTCGCGATTCCTCGATCTCTTGAATTCTTCTTCAAATCCTCTCGCTGCTTCTCAGACTATCGTGTCCTTCTCTATGAATCTCTCCTCCTCATTTTTTTTCTCCCTCCTATGTTGAGTATGTCTCTTGTTGTGGGAATCTTCCAAGTGAAGTAAAATGTGAAGATTATCCAAGAAAAACAAATCTTAACAAGTTCCTGTCCATCCGGGCACGGTCGACCGTGCCCTACCAAGAGGTCGCTGGCTTTGCACGGAGTTGACCGTGCTGACCGTGCCCCACCATCGAATACTCACTGTACAATGGCGCACAGTCGTGCTATATGGCACGATCAGACCGTGCACCACCACTCTTCCTCGCGATCTCGTATTTCAACCCCTATTCTTCCTTATTTTTCTGTGATTCATTCCTTGATCATCAAGTACACTTGAAACATACACTTTTCTCATCAAAATCATGAAACTAAGTACAAACACGTCAAATGCAACTTATACAATATAATATCAGAAATCACCATAAAAACGTATCTAAACATATTCAAATGAATACATAAACATACGCAAAAATACGTGAAAAACGACACTTATCAGCTTCCCTGGATATTTCCTCCTGTGTTAAATATTTAAACATCGAAAATTTGACTAACACAAACCACATATGCCATGTCAAATGATATTACCAATTAATATATAGAGGAAAATACCCATTATACCATGAAAAATAAAAAATAATACACTTTATACCATCAAATTTAGTTTTAGGACACTTTCTACCACAAAATAAAGTTTATATACATTTTCTACTACTTTTTTAGTCCAAGTCAATGGAGAATAGTGCTTCGATTTGACAAGTCAATAGTATTGATGAGATTTGTCCATGCATGCAAAAAAATTCAACCATGCATGCAAAAAATTCAATTGATTCGAGGGTTTGGTGGCATTATTTATTGCCCATGCATGCGACTATTACACCCATTTTTTTGTTTTTTTTCCCTTAATATTTACTGTGAAATTTTGTTGTTATTTTTTATTGCACATGCATGCAACTATTACACCTAATTTTTTGTTTTTTTGTTCTTAATATTTACTGTGAATTCACATGCATTTTTTTACTGTTTATTCACTTTATACGTTTATATAAGGTTGATAAACTCAGTAACAAAATTATCATACAATAATTTTTCATACAAAATTCTCTCTAAATTTTTTTCGACATTTTGGCACTTGAAAGATTTGAAGAATTATCGTTGAAATAAGAAATGTATGTTTAATAGCTAAACGAGGATTATTAACATAATCCGCGTTTAACCCTATTTTTCTTCAAATGTTACGGTTCAACGTGAATTATAGGGTTAAACGTGGATTATTAATCCACGTTTAACCCCATAATTCAAAAATTAAAGGGTTAAACGTGAATTATTGGCTTAATTCACTTTTAACCCTATTTTTTTGATTAAATTAGTGTTAAAAGTGGATTATTGGCTTAATCCACGTGTAAACGTGGATTATGCACATAATACACGTTTATAGGGTCAATTCGAAATAAATATGGTTAAACATGGATCAATGGAATAATCCACGTTTAATCCTAATTTTTTTGACAAAAAATGAGTTAAATGTGGATTATTTGCATAAGCCATGTTTAACCCGTCATCGGTATCCCGCAGGCGCACAGCGTCCCGTCACACGTCGGGCGTGTGCGCACACCGCGGCCCTATCGTCGGGCGCGCACGCGCTCACGGGTGACTGTAGGCGGCACACGCACAGCGCCCCAGCACCCGTCGCGTGCGCGCATTTGAATAATAGATCTTTAATAATTAAAACAACATAATTTAATAATCCCCGTTTAATAATTTTAGTAATCCCCTTTAATAATTTATTAATTATGTTAATAAGGAAATTTTATTTATTTATTAGGTTAATTAATTTTTTTATAGATTTAATTTTATTTAAAAATGATTTATTTTGTTTAGAAGGAAAATCCACTATTAATTATTTATTTTGATCATAAGGAAAATTATTATCTACCTAACGTTTAGTTACAATAGTTATAATCTTCGTGTGTACATTAAATTATTTTTTTACAATATTACAGGATGATTTCGTGACGAATTATTATTTAGTTATAATAACATAACTATATTAGGATGTAAGTATATTAGTTATTGAGAATTATAAGTCATACGAAGATTAATTATAGTAACATTAGTTTATAAGTTAAACGAACATTACTTATTGATATTTGATTTATTATTTAAATAATTTATTCTTTTATGAGTGGAAAATCTAGTTTATTAGTTTTTTTATTTTATATGTTATTTATTATGTGTTTCATAATACTCATAAATTTTAATATTTTTTTTAGCAGTATCCACAAAAAAATGACTTCTGAAGTGGTTGTATGGTATGGAGGCTACTGGGAAGGTTTAGAATACACCAACGATTTTGAAGAGGTCATTCACCTTCATGAAAGAACACTATATGATTTAATGTCTTCCATTCATGAAGTTGTAGGTGTCGACATGATGCAGTGGGGATATGTGATTCACTCACTAATTGAAACTGAAGAAAGGATGAAGAAGATAAAAATAAAGAATACAACAGTTTTGCAACGAATATTGTCAATGATCGATGACGTTCTTGTTGTTTTCGTTTCTCTGACGAGGTTGGACGTTGGAGTATCCGATGTTGTCGTGTCTCCGGAGCCTTAAAATACACCCCCTGGAGGTGGATCGTCTTATCCTGAACATCCGGAACAACATATCACTATGGATGGGCAAAGTCAACGATGTGGTAAAAGTGGTGTACCATTTTTATCTAGCTATAAGGATCCGAACTCATATGTGTATATCGACCAAAATCACTATTTTTCATCTGTTCCCCTTGGAGTCCAATGCGACGAGGGATTTCAAGCAAGATGGGGAATACCCAATGAAGATGACAATACTCGTTTTGGGACTTCTTCGGGAATGTAGTGGGATCCTTCACCACCAGAGCATGATCGAAATGACTTCGGTGGCAGACTCGACTTAAACAGTGCTTCTACAGGGGTCGGATGAGAAGAGGTGTAACCATGTGAAGAATTTACAGAAACGACATATGAAAGAAGACCAGATCATGAAGACGATAATCGAAGTGGTAATCCTGCACTCTTGATTAATTCATTTCATTCTGAAAATAGTGAATTCGAGGTTGCATTATTTGTGATTATATCTATTTGTATGTAGATTCGGACAATGCAGGAGATGACTTCGAATTAAATACTGATCAGGAGAATATTTTGGATGTTGAACAACGAGAGGAGTATGAACAATTCTGTACATACATATTAAGACCGGAATGGTCTATCCCCGATATGTGGGAAATCGAGCTGCTCAATTCCTCACCGTGAGGGGGGTGAGCAAGTTACATACATTTTGCAAAAAGGATCCACCTTTTGCAGTAAGGTGGAATTGAAGAATGTTGTTGGGTTTCACCATTTGGAAAATCAAGTAGAATATCGTATGGACCATTCTGACAAACACAGATGGTTTGTAAGATGTAGGCAGCAAGACTGTCCTTTCATACTTTATGCAACCGAGAAATATGAGATTTGGAAAATCTCAAAGAGTGTTTTGCAACACAGTTATTTTTCGTATCTGAACCATAGTTCTCCACATCGACTTCCTTCTACTTTGATCGATGAGTACTACGTGGACACACTTCAGAAGGAGAAATTGACTATTGGACCCAGATGGATCATTGATGAAATGAACCGATGACATGGTTTGACCCTCAGTTATAGGTCTGCACTGAAGGCAAAACGTCATGCAATGTTCATCGCTTACGGTGACCCGAAGAAATCATTTTGGAATCTTCCATCTTACTTGCAGGTGTTGAAGGACACTAATCCTGATACTTATACAACCTTGGATACCGATTCGAATGAAAAATTCAAATTCATGTTTTTTGCATTGGCCGCCTCAATTGTGGGATTTGTAAGATATTCACGGCCGGTAATTGTGGTGGACGGGTGTCACTTGAAAGGTTTGTATAAAGATATTAGATTTGTTATTGTTACACAAGATGAAAACGATCAAATATTTCCTCTCGCAATTGACATAGAAAACATCGAGAATGATGAATCTTGGACATGGTTTGTGAAAAATGTCCGTGCAGCGTTTGGATGCCCAGATCAGCTGCTTATTGTGTCTGATCAACACCTTAGCATTGAAAATGCCATCAAGGAGACATACCCAGAAGCAACCCAATGGTTGTGTTGTTTTCATCTTCAACAAAATTTAGCGAGGTATGGAGCACATTTGGTTGGACTTTCAAGAGGGTTGCCTATTGTTATGATCGTGACGAGTTCGAGAGGTAAGTTATAAATCAATTCAGTTTCAATAATTCACTCACCTCCTTCATACACATATACTAGTTGTCGTTATTAATTTGACCAAAATCTTTCTTCTTGTTTTTTTCAGGCACATGAACAATATGAATGCATTATAGGTTCAAGGTGCACGCAATTCCTTAAACAACGCAAATAAGAGCAGATGGTCACGCGTGTATTGCCCGGTTCGAAGATTTTACTTTATGACGTCGAATGCTGTCGAGATATGGAATTCTTGCCTCCTTTGGGTACGGAGGCTTCCCGTTTGTTCATTTCTGGAGGGACTCGATAGATAATAGAAAAATGGTTTTAAGAAAGAAGAACAACTGCGGAAGATAGAGAAGAAATTCTGACAAAAGTTGTACATGATCGAGTTATCGAATACATAAAGCTTGGCCGACAAATGCATGTGGATAAGCTTGGATGCCACAAATTCAAGGTCACGGACCGTTCGAAGATTTTCATCGTCGACCTCAATTCAAATGAGTGCACCTATTCCATTTTCTAGATGGACTTGATACCATGCTCGCATGCATGTGCCGCAATAAGGTTTGTACTTCACCATAAAATATTTTTTGTCTTCTCTTAAATTGATTCAATTTGACATTATCTTACACCAATAAACACTCCCAATAACCTTTGCATACAATTTTATGAATCAATCAATGACTGCATACGTGTCTGAGTACTACACGACGATGTCTTTTAGGGGAATGTGGGCTGGTGATGTTAACCCTGTGCCCAAAGTACAAGATTTGATCATGTCGGATGATGTTCGTGGAATACTATGTCGGGTGCCTGATAAAACAAAACAAGCTGGTTGACCCAAAGGTAAACGAATTCCATCAATATGTGAGTTTTCAGGATGAAGAAAGGGGACAAGGACATGTAGTCGTTGCGGTGGTTCCGGTCACAACATATCCAGATGTACCAAAAATGTCGTGCCCATATCCGAACATCACGGTGAAGATGGACTCGGTGAGGAAATCCAACACCAGGGCAACCTTCAGTAAGGACGAGAAGACAAAAAATGCAGTTTGTGTCATTCAGAAGAATATACAAGAAGAAAATGTCTTCTCTATCGAAGCAATCCTGACCCCGAAGGATAGTATATTATTTCTAAACCAACATATTTATAGTATGTATCATGTATATTTCTCAATATATTGTTTTCGTGAGCTTCAAGTGAATAAACGAAAGTATGTATCAATTCGTGTTGTTAGATGTACATTATTGTCTCCAAAATTTATAGTTGTTAAACCAGGTTTTTTTTCCATAAATTGGTAGGAAAATATTTGTAAATTCTATTTAACGATATATTAACCCTAAATATTGCACTCAATTGTAGGAAAATTTCAATGAAGTATTAACCCTATATATTACACTCAATTGGACGATTGATGAATATCAAAAACATTTTACTAGTCGGGATGACATAAATAATAAGACAATCGGTTTGTCAATTACATCAACATACAAGAGGATCCTGTATATAAAAAAATGGTCCAAATAAGTAAAACAAAAACATGTACCGAAAAGTAACACTAAGTATCCCAAATACTTGGGTAAACTGTGTCCTCATCAATAACATCAACATAAGGTAAAAAAAATGGGGATTATTGTTCAATTGGCCTGTTCCATTATAACAAAAGCATACTGTCCTCGATGCAACACTAACTATCAAAAAAATCGAGAGAAACTGTGTCTCCATTAGTACTCCATTTATAAATATCAAAACCCATCCGTCGCCTAATCCTATCTATACCATCGATTAAATAGGGTCTAGGCTAAGTACGAGTCAGACAACTCTCGATGGACATCAAGACAAATATAGCGCAAGAACTGTTGTCCTTCTGTATATAACACTTGACAAGTTCTCCTACGACCAATTGATACTCATCGGGGATAGGAAAAACATCAAGACCCTCCTCTTGTCTTTTATCGTTGAAGGACGCGTACTCTAATAGGGATGGGAGAACACGTCTGATCGGCAGTGTCTGTACCAAACACACCTTTTTCTTGTGCTTGTTGTAAGTGTGCATCATGCTATCAAAAAGAGCAACACGTCCTTGACGGAACTGAATCTCACAGGTCACCCAATGTTCGTTGATGTTTATCACTGTCAGTATCTGCTTGAAACATGATACATGAAGTTATCTATCTCAATTAATTATAACCTATGTATGATCAAAATCCTTCTACTTTAATGTGCTCAATTGAAATTATACTTACACTATCGACATCCCTCCACCATGGTCTAATACGTCCCTATCTAGGATGTGTATCTCTGACGTAGGGCATCAAAACCTCCAGAAGTGCAACAGGAAAATTCTCCCTTTTTACACGCAATTCGTGTTTAATGTGTTCTGCCTTGCGGGCATGCGCCTCTTCGAAAATTGCCTTGCACTTTTCCTGCAGAAAACAATACAATGAATTGTTTGTATTATTTTACCATATAATAGTGAATTATTAAACATTAGATGAAGGATCATTAAAAAAAATATGTGTCCACTATCAGGATCTTGCCAGCTAAACCTCGATCGCGTCTAACACCGATGAACTTTGCTGACGTCTGAAGAATGTCGAGGTATGCATCAATTGGCTACAACACAACAACAATAATCACTAAACTCACACCGTGATAATAAAATAGTACATCAGGATATATTAAGGACTAAGTGTTTGCAATAAGAATACGTACCTGAAAATTGATGTCCACATCCGTGGCCACGAATGTACTGAAAAATTCAGGACCAAATGTGTAACCTGTCCACACGTTAACCTTGAAATGATCGTGTAAATTAGTATATCATTGATTACAAATAATTTGTGTTAAAATCATTTGTTGAGAAAGGGGACTAACAGTTCGGCATTAGATCTGGAGGCCATGTATCTCTCGAACTTGTCCTCCTTTGCTCACTCTCTTGCTCGTCTTTCATCCTTTAAGAACAGGCTCAGGACATATTTGCTCAGTGCTCTCAATCGCACAAGTCGGATGCCGGTACTCATCTGAGGGATATCGTATGAGGAGCTAGAATATCCTGACCCCCTCCATAATTGGCTGGTGTGTGTGCCACAAGGGCATCACCAGCTGTAGAAGTCCCCAAATCAAAATGTATAGCTGATAACTGTCCCTGAGGGTCACCAGTGGTAGGGGCAACGAGAGTAGACCAAGGATCTACACCCTGCTGTGTTGCCAAATCCTGCCCAAAACCTTACTCCGGTGGAGGATAGAAGGACTCATGAAATTCAGATCTATGAGTCGGCGCATCTTGCTCACCCGGTGGGTAGAACTGCTCATGATATGAGGGTACCTGGTTGTAGTAGTCCGTAATCCCAGTTTGGAGCATGTTTGGAATCTCCAACTCCAAACGTTCTATGTCCTCGCGTCCCCTATCCTCCACGTGACTGAGCCTCTCATCAACGTATTGCCGCATCTCAGAGAACTGCTCCCCAACATAATTTCTCATGCCCATCCAAGGACTAAAATATCGGTATCAAATGATATATTGGTACCTTGATTTTACGGAAATATCGATGGATATATCGATATCGGTGGATATATCGGTTTTTTACGTAAAAAAATTAAAAAATTTGTAAAAAAAATTGAAAAATATATCTAGTACTTTATATAATATTATAAGTAACATTAATACATATATTGAACTTAAAACTACAAATAAAATGATAAATTTACAATAAATATAAAGATACACTAATATTATATACATCATAATCCATTTATTAAATTTCAAAAAATTTAACTAAACTTAATTAAATTATGAGAGAAACCTAAATACTATTGTACTAATTTATTGTAAATAATTTAATTAAACTTAATTAAATTATGAGAGGAACCTAAATACTAGTGTACTAATTTATTGTAAATAATTTAATTAAATTTATATAAAGTAATTGTGTGACGACTAGGATTAAACGACGCACAATTTGATGATTAAATATTTAAACCTCTAATTATTTGATTTATTTTGTGTGCGTTTCAGAAAATTAATTATATGTATGTTTTAATGTAAGTTTAATTTAATTGGAAATTTCATGAAATGAAAAGTCGATAAAATAATTCATAAGTTGAACGAAATTAACGTAAACGAAAAATGGGATGAAACGCCGGAAGAATGGCCCAAATCGAAGCCCGATTGATGCCCCAAATTAAATAATATCATAATACATTTTAATATAAAGTTTAATTGTTAATAATATAAGATTGATGGCTTGTTTTTCGACCTTAGTATAAAAGGATTATATCATATAGTACATGGTAAAGCTTATGCTAAAATTAACCTAAGGTAAGAAACTTTCTCCTCCTTTTCTCTTCATCTTCTTCGGCGGCCGGCCGGCCGGACGTCGCCGTCGCCCGCGCTGGATTTTCCACCGACCTGAAATGTATCGTAACCTATGCCATTTTGAAGCCCTCGCCGAGACCGTTCCGATTCCGGGCTCGGAACAGCCATCAGCCGCCGCATTCACCGGCAATCGGCCGGAAAAGTTACGGCCTTTCTCTCACTAAAACCCTCAACTTTCTCTCGCTTAAATTCCGGCCATTTGGCCACCGATCGGAGTGATTCTTGAGCCTAGGTTGAAGTTCTCGCCGAGCCCATCATGTATTCGGACTCGGATCATCGATCGGATCATCCGATCTCCGGTAATGGCCGGTCAAAGTTTCTGACCTTTCTCTCTTCGAATCTCTTTCTCTCTCCCGTGTTCCTTCGTTGGAGTTGGTGACTGGGGGCGTCGCATATAGCGCAGGTATAATGACAACCCTCCACACGCAGATCTCGACATGAAAAAATCAACGATTTATCTCCGATATATGGTGATAAATCACCGATAAGCAGACAAAATTGTATGTCAGCCAATTTATGTATCGGACACCTCCAAAAATCGAGATTTCGTCGATTAATCGACGATTTCCGATGATTTTTCAGTCCTTGTGCCCATCAAACTTGCATTCATCGTTTCGAAGCCTATGTTGAACATGTTCTTCAGCTCGACGAACATCTATCCAACACTCTTAGCATCTCCCTATCTCGTGTATGATGGACCCGACTGGTCGGCGACAGGGGACGGTTGTGGCAGATACACTGGCGACTGAGGAGGACGATAATCGTGCTGCTGTGTTTGATATGCTGGATAATCCTTAGTATGATAACCCTCAGTATGATAGGTCGGTAGCTCATAATCCCCCCGTCTCGGAATCTCATGCATCTCCGATATAGGGACATCCACATACTGGTATGCTCTACCCTCATCTTCCTTTTCGATCTGCTGCAAGGTGGTATGATCGGCTCTCTGATCTCTGGCCGGTAAGTCTCGCTGGCCAATTAGCCGAGAACTCTGCCCTGTCGTCCAGGTCGACCTGCCCGACCACGTAGTCCTCGATGCTCGGGCCTGATGTTCGGTGACCCCAGCCGATGGAACACTAACATCTAGGACAACATTCACTGATTCTGACAAGACGACAGTCGACAGTCGACCTCGATTCTTCCTAGGAAGCTGAACCCCTTCTAAGAGATCCTGATTGATATGCTATCAGTACGGCTAGCGAGTCTCTCATCGCTCGGGCCTAAGATTCTCATAACACACAAGACCCTGCAATAGACATAGTTACAATGAAATGAATTAGAAATATGGGCATTGTAAGTAAATGTAAAGAATAAGAGACTATGGGTGTAATTTTTTCAAATCAACATACCTTCTGATCTAGCTCCCTTAAGACGTCGTCTAGTGGAATCTTTGTCGACCACCTCAAAAGCCTTGGTAACACCTTTTGAGACTTTGAAAGAAGCTTTCCGGCATAAATACCGGTGTACAGAATCGCCTCGAAAGCCCATATCTATAAAGTTACAATAACAATTCATGTTATAAGTAAATTGAATAAAAACTCAAAATATGAAACAATAAAAATAACAATTAATACTAACCATTACGGCTAACGAGAATCTGTAGAATTGGTAAGTCGAAGGCCTATTCCCAGTTGGGTCCGGCACACGAGATGGTAGTTAGTTGATTTTGTTCAAAAGGTGAAGATAAGAAATCTTACCCAATGGAAAACTCTCTTATCGCTCCTTGTTCTCCACCAAGTCCCAAACCCAAGGGTCAACTGAAGTGGTGAATGGGTCAACTCGAAGTAAAATGTTATACAGAAGGAGAATCTTGACAATCTTTATCGTGTCATCCTGACAAGCTACGAACTCCTTCGCTTTGAATCTCTTACGAGGAGTCGCCACAATAATCCGAGGCTCGCCTAAACATACTCGGTAAAACACACCACCCAACTATTGCGGATGGTCAAGAACAGTCGGCCTGAAATTAGAGTCGCCAAACCTTAAACCCGTCACCAGGGCGAACTCCCTTCTTGAGAACCGACATAGACGATGGTCTCCACCAAGAAGAAACCACACTTCATCCACGGGGGTATCGGGCCCATGTACCTCACGTGACATAAGGGCATGCAGAAAGCTTTTGCAACTGTTACACTCGGTATCCCAACACAAGAAATGGCCGAAACATGTCCTCTCAAAATCAACCACACAATCAATATGAGTTTTCAGTAAGGTTTTTTTTTATATCGTTTAGTACTCTAACATGAGTATACGAGTTAATGTATGCATGTTGTGTCTGATACTCTGCACGTACCCAATCGAGCTAAAATAAAGAAAAAAATGTTCATATTAATTTATACATTAATATGCAGATTGAAAGTACATATGCGAATTATTGTCTTACTATCTCTCTGGAAAATAAATATATCAAACTTATAAAGTAGGGTATTTTAGTTATTCAAATTAGTAGAAGTGGATAAAACGTGGATTATTAAATTACAAAAAAATAATTAGTAAACGGGGATTACTAAAATTATTAAAATTTTTAAGTCTCCCAACTATGGAAATTATGTTGTTTTAATTATTAAACGGGGATTATTTACAGCAAATTATTACAATTATTTAAGATGGATTAGGAAATTATTTGGCTTTGTATATTAAACGGGGATTATTAAACGGAGATTATTAAAATTACAAAAAATATTTAACGGGGATTAAGATATTATGTTGCTTTAATTATGAAATGGGGATTATTAAACGTGGATTATTAAAATTATCTACCTATTATCAAAGATGGATTAGAAAATTATTTGGCTTTAACTATTAGACGGGGATTATTAAACAGAGATTATAAAAATTGCAAAAAATATTTAACGGGGATTAGGATATTATGTTGCTTTAATTATTAAATGAGGATTATTATAAGTGGATTATTAAAATTATTACAAGTATTTAAGATGGATTAGGAAATTATTTGGCTTTGTATATTAAACGGGGATTATTAAACGGAGATTATTAAAATTACAAAAAATATTTAACGGAGATTAGGATATTATGTTGCTTTAATTATTAAATATGAATTATTAAATGTGGATTATTAACATTATCTAACTATTAATTAAGATGGATTAGGAAATTATTTGGCATTAAACGGGGAATATTAAACGGAGATTATAAAAATTATTAAAGGGGGATAATTCAAATATGATGTTTTAATTGTTAAACTAGGATTATTAAAATTATTAAACGAGATTATTCAAATTAGTAAACAGAGATTATTAACTTATATTGTCTTAATTATTAAACAGGGATTATTACATGTGAGCGCGCGTCCCCGACGGGTGACGGGGGCGCAGCGCGCATGCGCAAGACTAGTGACGGGGGCGCACTGCGCGCACGCCCGACGGGTAACGGTGGCGCAGTGTGCGCGCGCTCACGACGTGTGACGGGGGATGGGCCACGCTCGTGCCCCCCACGAATGACGGGGGCGCGGTGCGCACGCGTGCGCACGACGGCGTGCGCCTGGCCTAAACGTGGATTATTCATAATCACGTTTAACACTATAAATTTCGAAGTGTTAAACGTCGATGATGCCCGTTTAACCCTTTCAAACATGAATTCAAGCACATATTCAATCAAATTAACCCTATCAAATGCAAAATTAAACCCGTTTAATCATTCCAAACATGAATTCAAGCATATATTAAAACAAATTAACCCTAATCCCTAAATAATTTAGGGTTAAATGGGATTTGAAATCGACGTTTAACCCTCCGTTTGTTCAACTAATACTCAATAAATTCGAAGTATTAAGATAGTTTTCAACAAATTCAACCAAATTTCAACAAATTCTCAAGAAATTTCAACAAATTTGAAGCCTTCATTTCAACAAATTTCAACAAATTCGAGGGAATAAATCACTAACCTCTCCTTCTTGATTTGACATTTTTGTGTTAAACGTAGATTTTCAGCAAAAAATCGAAGAATTAACCGTGGATTATGAAGTGAATTTTTCAGTTTTTTACTTGGGAAATTTGGGGAAAAAATAAAAAATTTGGGGAAAAATTCGAATTGAAGGGTTTGGGGGTGGGGTGGAGGTGAGAGAAAATGTTTTTTTGACCAAGATTCCTTTTGACCAAGATGTGATTGGAGGTTGTTAGAGGTTGTTATGGGGTAATAAATGTTCTCATCAAAGTCAATCAAATTTGTGGTATTTTTTACCCTATAATTATATTTCATGGTATAAAGTATTCCACTTTTATATTTTATGGTATAAAAATGTCAATTTTATTTTTGGTGGTATTTTTTGTCATACTTTATATTTTTTTATGGTAAATTGAGTTGCTACCCCTAATATATAACATGTATAAAATGTTTTATAAAACACGAAATATCATAACATCACATGTTCTGAGTGATCTTATCAAAACCACATTTCCAACAATATAACTGTAATATGGAGAAAACGTTGATTATAATTTCTCTCTCAAACAAATTTGCAAAATGAGGAGAGAGAGAGAGGTGAGAGGGCCGACAAAGAGGATCTGTAGTAGATGAGGAGAGAGAGAGAGAGAGAGAGAGAATGCGATGGTGGTTCTGCTCATCCTGTCAGCGCTTCCCACGCCTCCTCCTCCTTTTCTCTTTTCATTTCTTTCCTATTTTATGTGCCCACTCAACCCTTTCTTTTCTCATTCACTAATAATCTTCTTGCTTATGCTCTTCCTTCTTATTTACCTCTTACTTTTTCTACCTACTTTATTATCATTTTATTTTATTTTACACTACACACTAAATATATATTTGTAACAGGTTTATTATCTAAATTGCCTAATAAATTAGGGGTTTGATGATTTAAAATTTTAAATATTTGGCCTGATAATTTAAGACTTGAAAATTTTATCCAATTTTAGTTTGAACTGCGATTAGACCGAAATCGTACATGAATGGTACGTGAACCCTTAATTTCAAGCTTTTCGGCCCAATTTCGCCAAGCCAATATTTGTTAATTTTGGATATTAATTTTCACACTTGGATAATTAGTTAACATATACTACCACAAATAAATTAAATCGACATAAAATTTATCCATCAGTTCCTATGAATAAAGCAGAATTAATATTCCAGTTTGCGAATGTTTATATATATAGGATCACATATGTATCACTCAGAGAGAGAGAGAGAGGAGAGAGAGAGAGAGTGTTGAAGTATCATTGGAAATAAAGACAATTAGGAGAGGATAAAGAGAGATGAATTATATAATGTTTGGAGGAATCGAACATTGTTACATCAGAGGCCAGGTGAGAAGTAGTACAAAAACCAGGAATTGTTCAATGAATAGACCCGTAGAGCACGGGGGTTATGACACGTGTGCTTCTGGTGGGACCCTCTCTTCAACATTAAGATTGACCATAATTGAATGTGGAGCATGTGCCTCCTCTCTCTCTCTCTCTATCTCCCTCTCTCTCTCTCTCTCTCTCTCCACATGATGTTGCATCCCAAGTCACGACCTAATTTAATTTTGCCAGCTACTTCTCCTTTATTGTTGCTTAACTTCATTCATCTCCATTTTTGCATTGACTTAAATATCATTAATAAAAAAAACAAAAAGGTCTTGGCCCCTTACACCAAGAATTACGATAGTATATCTATAAATGCAAATAATATGAAACGACAGTTATATAGATAATGATGCAATGTGGAATATGGTGAAACATGCATGATTATATAAGTGAGAATTAATGACTTATAAAATGTCAAAAAATTATTATATTTAAGAAAAGGAAGATTTATTATTATTAATTTTTTTTTTTGTATTCAATTGAGAAGGAGGGAAAAGAAAGACATAATACCTTCATTTGTGGTCATTGTTAATAGTTTATATTAAAAGAGCAACTCGAATTTTGATATGGTGTTTAACACTACCCTTAATTAGTTGGTATATAGTTTAGGTTGGGCACGCGTTGCTTAACTAAGTATTAAAAAAAATTCTTTCTTTGCTAGCCTAATTAGTAACATATAGGTTTAGGGATCTAAACCCCACCCCCACCCCCACCCCCAAAAAAAACCCAACTTTATGTGTAATGTTTAAAAGAAAAAAAAATGCAACATAACCTAAATTGTTTTTGGGTACATGGCTCCATCATTATTAAATTAATGGATTTAGGAATTTGTTCCAAAATGAGCAATTTTCCATATATAACATTAAGTAACAGGTAGATTTTATGAAGTAATGAGTAATAATATTTACCATGTAAAGAGGACATGACAAACTATTATAAGTTACTGCATAATCCTCTATTCCACATTGATGTTTCATTTGATGTTCTAAAATAACCACCATACATCAAGTGTGTAAAAGATAACATTACCAATTTACATGTTATTAATTGAAAATAATGAAATACGAAATGAAACACCAATTTATAATAGAGAATCCAGTTCGCTTTCTCATAATATTGAGTATACATATATCGTATGCTAGAATAAAGCTTTAAATATCGAGTTAGTCTTGTGTGCACTTGGTGTACATGCAATCCAGATCGACCCGATTTTTGATCCGGATCCGCGTGTTTTTGAATTTTTTTTTTTTTGCTTCAGGTTGTGACCTTTATGTTGTAAATGTGTGACCGTTATGTATAACTATCATGACCTTTATGTACTATAACTTAGAAAAAAATAAAGATTTTCAACATAATTTGAACTGTATACCTTTATATGATATCAATGCGACATTTATGTTATATCATGTCACCTTTATGTACAAATATTCTGACATTTATGCACTTTTATATATTACATAAAGGTCAGAATATTTGTACATAAATGTGACATAATATAACATAAATGTCACATTGATATCACATAAAAGTATACAATACAAATTGTGTTGAAAATCTTCATTTTTTTTCTAAATTACAGACATAAAGGTACGGATGTTTGTACATAAAAGTATGAAAGTTATAACTAAAAGGTATACATATTTTCCAAAAAAATGTAGAAAATAAACTAAGTGTGTTGCGCCTCCTTCCCGGCACGTGGGGGCGCGTGCCGACGCGTGAATGACTGTTCCGACGAGTGGATGATCGTGTCGGGTCGGATTGACCCGGATTGTACGGATCTAAGATCCGTGCACCAGGTGCACATGAGTTTTTGTGTTAAATATCAATATGTATCTCGTATTTTGGACCTAATTTCCTCTTATAATCCTGTGGTGACGCACGTTATCTAGCACTCTTCAAACATTACAATAGTTTAGGAATTTTGTTTTTGGGTCTCCAACTTTGCTTAATTGAATTAGAGTTTAAAAAAAAAAAATCTTTTATATATTTACTTACGATCACAAACAATTGCATAAATCTAGTATTACCTTTTAATTATATTAGTGATATGTTTATATTGTGTGAGTAATATCCTTACACCACATAAAATGAGGTAATATTTTTAAGTAAATGATCAAGTAATATATCTATATGTGATACAACTAATATCTTTATATAATAAACTAGCATATTTTAGTGAAATAACAGAATTTAAAAAAAAAAAAAAGTAAAGTAAGACAATATTATTTATAAGTAGATGCATTGATACCTTTATGTTCTAAAGTTAATATATTTACATGATACAATTAATATCCTTATCAATTATTAATTGAGACATTACATTTATGTGATACAACTAATAACTTTAATTAAAATTAGGTAATATCTTTAAGTAAATGCAGTAATCATTTATGTTATAAGGTTTATACCTTTACTTGATATAATTAATAGTCTTATGTGATATATTAGTAAAATAAAACAATACAATTATGTAAATAAAGTTATATCTAATATGATACAATTTATATCTTTATGTAGTAGAACAAATACATTTATATGTTCCAACTAATATATTCGAGTAAAAAATAATAAAATTATTTTTTTATCCATATATATTTTTCTACAACTCATAATTTTCTTCATTTATGCAGAAAAGTGCTATGAATATGAAGGACTTTACTTGCATATGGAGGACTCCGAATTAAGAAAAAAAATTACAATTTTCGTGTGTAAATATAGAGAAAGAAGAATCACACCAACAGAGAAAGAATTAAATACGAATTTGGAGATCATTTAGATATATGCAATACACAGGAGGAATATGAAGAGAAGAACCCAGATCTCACGCTATGAAGAAGATAAAATAAGGAAGAGGAAACGAGAAGAATCTCGTAGATTAGAAACAGAAGAACACTTGCTTACACATTAGGAAGATAAAATGAGTGTTATATACTTTGTTAATCGGGTTGGGTGTGGGTTGAATTGGATCCGTGAAACTGGTACATATGAGAGTCTTTTTTTTTTGAATTTTAGTGAAGTAATTCTATAATTAAAAAAAATTCTATATTCTATTCGATTACCTATTGCAACGAGTCAAAATGACACTATGTTATTATCCAAACTTATGAGCTTATACCTTTTCTTCTACTTAATTGGCATACTAAATTTGGTGGGAATATCTTTACCAACTCAATAATAATAGAAATATTCTTTCCTCATATCAAAAATAAATAAATTAACTAGTTAACGAAGAAACTTTTTAAATAATTATAGAAATCGATAAGAAAAATTAATATTAATTCTAAAATAGCAGATAATGAGACCAGCAAAAAAGTGAATTTTTTAAAGATTATATAATTAAAATAAAAATGATTAAATAAAGAACTAATTAAACTAAGAAGAAAAAAAGTACAGTTTTTCCAAAATTTTAAGCTCTGGAACACACAGTCAACATTTAATGCATTAATTAATATTACTGAAATCAAGAAAAACAAGTACTGTTAATGGAAATTTTATAAGATTAATTACCTCGTTTCTTTCTGAAATAATGATCCTTTTCTTTTGTCAACAGTTTAGTCATGTGGGTTTGAAGTTGTTATATCAATTGCATACAAAAGTTTACAGGCTGTTGGTTTAATTATATATGAGCTCGAAGTCAGAATGACTAAAAAACCCCTATATCTTGATAATTTGTTGCCATTATCTGGTGACAAATACTATGTGTAAATAATAAATTCTTTGATCAGATCTGATTTTAGAGTATATCATAAATTAAAGAATATAAAAATTGGACAGATTATTCTTAACTAATCAAGCAATTTAGGACCCAATATGTAGAAGATGATCAAATTGTAAGCCTAGAAATGATTATATAGATAATCTAGAAATAAAGTTGTATGAAAGATTAAAAACAAAGTTTGACCTCCGAAATAACACTTAATTGAGATCAGATAGATTTCCTTTAATAACCTTTCTCATAGATTTTATTACCAAGAAAATAGAAACCTTAACCAATGCCATTTTATCATATTTTTGTTGAGGGAGACATAAGGACAAAGAGAGGTTGAATATTGGTGATGAGATGGGCCAGCTTCAAATATAAAAACAATCATCTCATCAGGCACGTGTGAATACATACATATCAGTAGGTGAGAGAGAAAGAGATGAAGAGAAATACTTCCAAAATTGAACCCTAATCCACAAAAACAGCCCTTAGAAATCCAAGAAGCCAACCAAATCTAGCCGTTAACAACGCCGCCGTGAAGAGGGATCCATGGTGGTGGTGTGTTACACCCAAAAAGAAATCAATAAGAAAGAATAGCAAAAAAAAAGCTTCCATGGATGGACAAAGCTCACTTCCACCACCATTCACCAGAGACTTCAATCTCCAGAACCACTTCAACTCCGAGGACGACGAGCAGAGCGAGACGAGCGCCCTCAACTCCAAGCGGAGCCGCCACGATGCCGACTTCATCACCAGCGACGCCGCCGCTGCCCCGGGAGAAGGCGGCGAAATGTCCGCCAACCGCCGCCCAAGGGGCAGACCGGCCGGCTCGAAGAACAAACCCAAGCCGCCGGTCATCATCACGCGCGACAGCGCCAACGCGCTCCGGACCCACGTGATGGAGGTCTCCGATGGCTGCGACGTCATGGAGAGCGTCTCCGACTTCGCGCGCCGCCGCCAGCGCGGCGTCTGCGTCATGAGTGGGACCGGCAACGTCACCAACGTAACCCTAAGGCAGCCGGCAGCGCCGGGGGCCGTCATCACCCTGCACGGCCGCTTCGAGATCCTGTCGCTGTCCGGGTCGTTCCTGCCGCCGCCGGCGCCGCCTGCCGCCACCGGGCTGACCATATACTTGGGCGGTGGGCAGGGGCAGGTGCTGGGGGGCAGCGTAGTCGGGCAGCTGCTTGCGTCGGGGCCGGTGATTATAATGGCGGCGTCGTTTAGCAATGCTGCTTATGAAAGACTGCCATTGGAAGAAGAGGAGAATGCAGGTCAGATTCAAGGCTCGTCGCTCGGATCGCCGCCGCCGCCATTGCCGCCGCAAAATCAGCAGCAGCAGATTTTGGGTGACCCTTCTTTGTTGCAGGGAATGCCTCCCAATCTTTTTAACTCTATTCAGATGCAAAACGATGCGTTTTGGGCTACTGGGAGGCCTCCATTTTAGGTTCACAAAGATGGTAACTTTTCTGCTGCGATTATAGATGAATTTGTTGTTGTTTAATTTCTACTATGTGGGTACTTCCATTTTCACTTTTTGGTTTGGATTTGATGAGATGATGATGAGATGTTACTCAATGTTAATTGTAACTTGGTGTTAGCATTTTGTATACATTTTTTAATCTTTTGGTGAGCTTAATTAGTCTAATTTGTTGAAAAGGGGGTTTACTAATATGCACATACATTACTTAGTTGAGTGAAAAATCCCATCATTGTTTTTCCAAAACCATTTTGATAAAAAAGCTGTAGCTAGCTAGGGTTAAGCATTGAATCGCATGTAATCATTTTGTTTTGGATTTCTAATTATTGAATTGACTCTAACTATTATATTCTCATATTAATGAGTGAGATTACTGTAATCTGAGTAATGAGAAGAAGAAGAAGGCCCTCATTAATGCCATTGACGGTTTCGATAAGTTATTAGATGGTATGGGCTTCAATCTTTGATATCTGAATTTCGAAAGATTTCTCTCTCTCTCTCTCTCTCTATATATATATATATATATATATATATATATATATATATATACACACACACTTACAACATAATATGTATCAAACTCGATGTTTGATTAATTTCTTATAAAGTTAATTCCATGAAACTAGCTGATATTTTACGTTAATTGGTGTTAGCTCTACAAGAGATCGGGTTTAGATCAAACCCTAGATGATATGTACTCTATTGTCAATTTGTCTTTTTGTCAAACTACAACGTTTAATTTCCATTCAAATATTGTTACTTTTAGATTTTTTTCTTTCCAATTCTACGATTGCGTGGATATATTTGCACTTGTTCTTCTCTTCATTAATCGCATTGATGAAATACAATAATATAGTTATCTTATATATATATATATGCATATATAAATATAACTACTTATTTCATCTCAAAATAGGTGTCAGCTTAGCAAATAAAATGTTGCAAGTTTTAGCTAGGAATCCAACAAATAACTATCCTTAATTTTCCAAAATTACCTACCTTAATAAATTCTTGTTGAATTAAATGCTTAAATATTTTAAATTGAGCATTGTGAATGAAAAAAAAAAAACCAATAATCCAAGTTCAACACAGACAAATAAATCATTTATAAGGTTTAGATTGTGATGACCAGGGACGGATCCAGACTTTTTTAATGGTGGGGGTACAAAATAACTAAAATATAAAATACGTGAAGAATTTTTTCAATACATAATAATCCAAGTCTATGTTATAATAATCCACAAAATTTCATGTTAATTTTTCAAAATTTTAAAAAAATTCCATTATTTTTTCAATTTTTTTGCGATATCAATATATCCATTAATATATCGGTAAATTTAAGATTGTGATATTACTTGCAATACCCATATTTTCATCCTTGTATTACAGTAACATTGTCGTGTTCTTGTAACCAGCTTTAATTAAAATATTTACAAACACGTCAGTCCAAGTCTAGATTGGCGTAATTTTGGTATGATATATACACATATAATATTAATAGAGTGTAGAATTAAAGCTGCAATACAGTCACACCCTCCTCTCTCTCTCATACATGGCAGATGTTGTATTCTTGAATTGAGTTGTAACATTTTGCCTCAAAATTCCAAAAAAATGTGGGGGCACGTGCCCCCACCCCGAGGTATATGGATCCGTCTCTGGTGATGACCACGGTTCGAATTTGGATCACGTAAGTCTTCTACTCTCTAACTCATTAAAAGAAATCATTTGTAAGGTTTGTTAATCATTGATTTGTCTGTTATTTTCTAAAACTACACTTACTTATGCAGGAAGAAGTATTAAAAACTTGAGTATTAATCATTTAAAAAGAAAAGAAAAAAAGCTTAAAAAAGTGATAGATAGAAGGGGATGGAGAAGATGGTATACACGTGAGAAGAAGGTCCTTTTCGAGGCAAAGTAGATCAAGAGTTAGCGCAGGGACAAAGTGGGTTGAGCGTTATTTGCGGATTCTTTGAACTCATCAACTTTATTATTTAATTATTATGTTGATTTGATTAAGTAGTGTGTGATAATTCCCAAGATCTGAATCGGATTGGAGGCACATAAGCTCACAACATTCTTTCAACTCAACCAAATTAACGTCCCTTTTTGTACTTAGATAATTATTGCTTCCTTTTTATGCCCCCATGCGTATGTATACTTCAATATTCTGCAACCTTATCCATTCTTTTTCTTTATAGAGATTATCATTTCCCTTTTTTTTTCCTCTCCAGAGACTATCAATTTTCTTTTATATTTATCTATATGTGATGTTTTATGGTATTAGGTTTCATGTGAATGTAAGAGATTTAATTATGGAGAGCTTTTATTCTGAAGTGTTATTAATTTCATCGTAAGTTTTAAGGTCATATTTAAAGATTACATTGTGTAATTCCATCCATTTGCTCATCTTCTTAAATTTCACAAAAAAATTTATACACCTTGTGTATGGACCTTGAGTCTATCCGACCCAACCCAATCCGAAACACGCTCTGACATGCTCCACGTGCCTGGATTTCCGCACCCAAATTCGCTCTTATGTGTTATATTTTTAGTTATGTTGGTCATACCTTTAGTAATGTTAGTTGTATCTTAATATTATTTTAGAGAGACATTAATACATTTCATACATTTTATTTATATTAATAATACATTTTAGTTATGTTAGTTGTACCTTTAGTTATTACATAAATGTATGACTATGCTGATATAAGGATATAAGTAATAGTGCATATATGTTTGAGTAATATCACATAAAAGTATATGATTAATTTTAATTTTGATCCTATATGTATGATCCTTTACATTTTTGGGCAATCAAGTATACGTTTTCCAATTTTGGTCTTATATGTTTCAATTTTTTTCCAATTTCAATTCAATTTTGGTTAGATGGTCATCGGAAAATTTCACGTGGCATCGATAATTTTGAAAATTCCGATAAAAATTGAACTGAAATTGGAGAAAATTGAAATATACATAATCAAAATTGAAAAAATTTGATTGAAATTGGAAAAAAAAAATTGAAACATACATGACTAAAATTAGAAAATGTATACTTGGTTGTCACAAATGGAAAATGACCTTACATATTGGACCAAAATTGAAATTAACCCTAAAGGTATAAATGCACAAATTGTGCCGAAATTATTTTTTCGTTTTTAAAAGTTAAGGTATTACATAAATGTTATGATATTTGTACATAAATATATGACTAATATAACATAAATGTATGACTAATATAGTATAAATGTCGTCAGCACAAAAAATAAAATAAAATTACGGATTCAGATCTAGGCCGATCCGAATGCACATGCACCTAATGCACAGGAGACCTACTCCTTAAATTTATACTTGAATATTTTTCTTGCAAATGTATAACATATCATAACGTATATTAGAGAATCCAAATTAAATTTTGTTGACCTATATATATATATATATATATAAGTGAAAATCTCAACTTCATCATATAACTTAGGTATTATTGATTTTTTTACCATCAAATTTACGTGTTCTAATTTTGATGCTTTAATGATTATTTTTTTCTTCAATTTTAGTTGGAATTTATTCGAAATGTCCATTTCTGCCTATCATGTGAAAGTCAAAATTGAAAAATCCACGTTAGTAATTCTGCCATCCACGTGGGCAATAAATTGAAATTATTAGCAAATTAGATGAAAATGAGAAAAAAAAAAGATGATTAGAGGATCAAAATTTAACATACAATTAGTGGTAAAATAGTGAATAAGACCTAAGTTAGAGCATCTCCAACATTGTTGTATTTTAATACGAATTTGGTATTTTTCATCCTCCAGCAGTGCTGTAAAAGCGATCACTAATTTTTTTTAACTGCCAACTTTGAACTAGGTTAACGCACTTCAAATCCTACCGTATTCATTTTTTTCTTTTTTCTTTTTCTTTTCATTTTTTTTTCATTCCTCGTTTTTTCTTTCTTCTTTTTGTTTTCTTTATATTTATTAGAGTGTTATATTTATTAGATAATGATATGAATATTGATATTGATATTGATAGGTTCAACCTATTGATATCACAAATATTGAATATAAAATTTTGTAATTCTACTAATATATGGTAAAGATATAATGATATGAATATCAATATCTGAAATATATTGATATATTCAACCAATTAATATTGATAAGTTCAACCAATTGATATTGTAAACATTGAATATAGATATTATAACCCAACTAATATGGCATAGATAATAATATGAATATCGATGTTGATAACTTCAACCAATAGATATTTCAAATATATAGATATTATAGTTTGGGATATTTTCTAAAACCACAATCAATGTAAAATATTGTTATTAAATAATTATATTAAATAAGATAAAAAAAACACATATATATTATGAATATTAACAATAATTATGAATATTACTAAATATATGATATATAAAGAAAACATAAATAATAATAATAACAAGGAATATTATATTATAGAATATTTCATTTTAGTGCAAGAAATAATGTATATTGCTGAAGATGATTGAAAGTTTCTACATTAAGATAGTGCAAAATTTACAATAAATATTGTGCAACGTTGGAGATGTCCTAACAAGGTCGTAAATTGTAATTTAGTTCCTTTATAAAATATGTTTTTTAATCATTTTTTATCTTCTGTTTAGTTCTTTAATACACTTTGGATTTTCTATTGCGCGATGCTTCAATTGTATAGTATTGTAATTTGTAACACAAATTTTATGAAGAACACAAAATATTCGTGTAACTCGAATTTATTTGGATCAGATTGACAATCTTTAATTTCTTATCTTAGATTCTTCTCTTCAACATCTTTGAAGCCGACTTGGCTTTCAGTAATGTATTCGAGGGATTTTGCACCTGATTATTATCGAATTCAACATGATTATTTGATGGACTCCATACAAACCGTTTTGAATGTGCTTTGATACCTCTTCAATGGGTGAGAAGATTCCACAAAATAAGTTTTAGACAAACGAAACATAAAATATAGATCTTAATGGATCAATTCCAGCCTCCCTTTGCAATGCTATAAATCTTAAACTTTTTGACTTTGTCTTTCAATGATTTGAAATCTATGCATAATTGAATTAATTAAATAAGTTAATTCTTAATTGCTTGTTTATTATGTATGTTATCGGAACGAAATAAATACGTAATTTGAAGTCGAGTTATAGGTTATAATAATTAAATGATATTATATGTCGAAGCCCAAAGTTTTAGTAACAAGGGATAGCCTTATCCGAGGCCCATAAGCCCAAAAGAAGATACATACGTAGTGAGTTTGAGTACGTTAGGGTAAGTTTTGAACATCATTTGGAAAAGTGAGCTCTCTCTCTCCTCTGGTTGGCCACGCCGGCGATCCTCCTCCACCACCTCCGGCCGAATCTTACACCATTTTGAAGCTCTCACTGAGCCCATTTCAGATTCAAGCTCGGATCGGTTGTCCGCCACCGCCATTGCAGGAAACGGGCAGTGGAAAGTTTGGCCCTCTTTCTCTCATTTTCCCCCCTTCTTCTTCTCTCTTCTCCCTCCCCCTCTTTCTTCTTCCCGGTTGTTCTCTGCACTCCTCCACCGTGTGCGCCGCCGGGGGCGCGGCTATGTGCGTGTGCGTGTGTTGTCCGACATGGGTATGTGTGTTGTGTGTGTGTGTGGGAGGTTCGTCGGCTATGTGGCGTCGCCGGCCGCGGCTGCCGGAGGTGGAACTGGGGGGTAGGGCGCGGCTAGGAGGGGGTTGAGGGTGGAGGGGTCTTTCCGAAAATTTGAAAGAATTCAGGGACTTGGTTGCAAACCCCAGGTTTTTGGTATATTTACGTTTTAATCCCTAAACTTTTTAAAATCTCTTTTAAGCCCTCGAATTTTCTGAAAATTTCTTTTAGCCCCCAAAACTTTCTGAACTTTATGTTTTAACCCCCAGAACTTTTAAAAATTATGTTTTGACCCTTATAGTTTTTAGATATATCAGAAAGACCCCAAATCCTTTTTAATTTTGCAAATTGACCCCTTTGGTCAAAGTCAACATTCCAGAATTTACAAAAATGTCCTTATGCTTCTAAAAACTCTATTTTAAGCACGTTTTACCTCAATTTAAGCCCAAAACAATTCCCTTAGACCCGATGATCAAGATTCAAGCTTCCATGATCGTTTCAATACTTTTAATGATTTTGAAACCTTCTGTTTCGTTTCCTCTCCTCTATCGTTTCTTCCTTGAGTGTAACACCTAGGATAAAACAATGCATAATTGACTAATTAAATAATTAAACCCCTAATTATTTGATTTAATTATGTGTGTTTCAGAAAAATGAAATAATGCATGATTAATTTATCGAATGTATAATTTAATCGAAAAGCATAGGTTATAATTTATTAAAAGGTATCATAGTCGAAAATCGAAAAATAATACGTTAAAGAACGGTCCAATAAGGGCCCATGGCCAAAATGAAATATAAAGTCGTAAAATGAAGACACAAAAGATCATAATTTTGGACACACTTTTGAAAAGGTTCATCCTTTTCTCTCTCTCTCTAGGGTTCCGGCCGGCCGGAGTGCGATCAGTGCCACCCATCCCACCTCCATTTTGCTCGATTTTTATGCCTGAACGTAGCCCTCACCGAGCCCATTCCGAATCTGGGCTCGGATTGCCGAACCGCCGCCGCCTCCGTCGGGAAACGACCGGTGAAGTTTCAGCCTCTCTCTTTCTCTCTTCTCCTCTTTTTCTCTCTTTCTCTTTCTCTTCTCCTCTCTCTCTGCCTTGCCGTTGCTCTGCCTCTGTCACCGTTGTCTGTCGCACAGTGTGTGTGAGTGTGTGCATGTATGGGCGGCGTTGAGCAGCGCCGCCGTGTGCTGTGTGTGTGTTTGCCGACGCACAAAGCCGAGCCGGTGTGTGTGTGGTTTTGGAGGTGGTCGCCGGCGACATGGTGTCGTCAGTGTGTGCGTGTGCGACGAGAAATGGGTAGGCGCGACGGGGGTAGGGTTTGGAGAGGCAGGGGTCGTTTTGCAATTTTTTGGAAAGTCTAGGGACTTGGGTGCAAACCCTAGGTTTTAAGTTTATTTACGATTTAGTCCTTGGGTTGCCTAAAATATTGTTTTGCCCTCAAACTTTGGAAAATTATATTTTAACCCCCAAAAGTTTTCAAACTTTAGACTTTGACCCTCATAACTTTCGAAATTTGTATTTTGACCCTCAAAGTTTTAAAAATATCAAAAATATCCCAAATCTTTTTTGATTTTACAAAAATACCTCTGGTCAAAGTCAACTCTTTTCCAAAATTTACGAAAATGTCCCTACACCTTTAAATGCTCCGTTTAAGCTTGTTTTTCCTTCGTTTAAGCCCGTTTTTCCTTCGTTAAAGCTCTAATGGATCCCTTTACACCCTATGATCAAGTTTCGAGCGTTTGTTTCATTTTCTTTCTTTCAATGCCTTTTTTCGAGAGAGTTCTAAGTATACGTAATTATCGTAACAAGAATGAATAATCCTCGTTTGTATGTGTAGGTTTTCACGTTAAGGAACGATCGTAGACTTAGTACTTACGTTACATGAGGAAAACACCACCGAACAAGGTGGGGGTAACTTCTAAACCTTAATATTTATATTTCCGTTAATGATTGCATGAATGACGATAGATGAACGTATGATATGTGATCTTATGCCTCCGAAATGAACTCTATTCGTTATAATATATGAACCTAGGATTTAGGAAATGATTTTTTAATATTATGAATTGTGAACTTATGTGCTTTGGGATACGTGTTGTGATTTATATGTTCATTCATGTATTATGGACATGTTACGTAAGGATGAAAGTCCACTATCATGCTACGGATGAACTAATGGTCCGTAAAATATGCTACAGAGAGACTGGTAGTCCGTAAAAATCACCAAATGGTATAACGACGTTCATAGGGTAAGACAGGGAGTACTTTCACTTATCTTATATTACGTGCAATTGATATTATGTGTTGTGTTAAATTGTTGTTCTGTTACTTGTTGAATTAGCTTAACTATTTAATAAACCCTAAATATGGAAATTACTCCCACGAGTGTATTCAAACGCACTCACCTCCGCGTGTATTTACGCTACAGAAAACAATAAAAGTGGAGAAGTGTAGAGAGAAGGGTGCCATATTAGTTGTGACCTTTTTCCCTTTTCATTTTCCGAATTTACATTTTTAAACAATGTTGATCATCTGTAAAAGTTAAACTGTTCTTGTTTTCATTATGGATCCTATATGATTTCCACTGCTATGTTTTCATTGTTTTCTCCCGGCCATACGTCGAAGGTTTTTAATGTGTAAAAATCGTATGTTTAACTGTTTTTTTAAGTTCCTGATTTAAATATTATTTAAAACATTTATTCGTTTATCATACCTGTAAGTTTTAAAATGTATGTTTCTTTTCCTTTTTTTCCTGCACGTCTACAAGAAACTCTGATATTTTATGTTTGAAAATGGGGTATGATAATTTTAGTATCAGAGCAAGGTCCTACCCTTTGTAGGGCCCTGCTCAAGCTCGTTTTTCTTTTCAAACGTGTTTGTAATGAGAAAAATCTTTTAAAAGTGATGGATAAACACCTCCCTATGCGTTTCTCTTCCTAATTATGAAACCTAATAAAAAGAAACATTTATGTACTGTTATAGTTATTTATCGTATGTTGTATTCTTGTTGTTGTTTTACGTACCGGGGTAGTTTGGGTAGTCACCTCTGTTTGCCGGTACAGATGGTGAGAACATGACTGACAACATGAAATAGCAGTAGTGGGAGAGTTATCCCAATAGACGTGATGAGGAGATTCTACGAGGCCCGCATAGCACCGGACGAATCCGTTGGGGAGTTCATAGCTCGACTGCTTGTCTTATGGAGGAGAATAGAAGACGGGATATCACACACTCGAGCGAGCCAGCATGTAGTACAGGTGATGCCCGATGACCGGTCGGTCATCGCCTACATGACGTATCAAACTGAGATAGTATATTCCATCTACGACAGTCATCCCATCATCTCGTTCATACATTTTATAGGCATTCTCTTCGATGCATTGGTGTGTGAGGGGCAACCCATGATGCCGGAGCCAGGGTCGTTCGACCCCTCGAGCAACGATGATGATCCGAATGAGGATCAGAGCCCTCTTCCCGTAGGCACAGGGAGCCACCACCACCGCCACCGAAAGCTGAAGCCGTTGTAGTTGTTATGTAGGCATAGTTTGGATATGCTTTGTATGAGACCCTTAAGGCAATAGGATTAGTCGTAGTTTGGGTTGTATGATGGATTTTTTGGGATCTGTGTTTATTTGTTAAGTTTATATTAATGTTTATCTTCTTCTTCTCTCTTTTCTACGATGTGCTTGTCCTCTCTCTCTCTTTTCTTCGATGATAATGTGAATTGTTATTTTTGTTGAGATCTCTTTATAGTATCTTTTATATGATGCATATATCATGTTTTTCTAAAAAAGTATGCCGCGAGGACGACCATGCAGAGACCAACCGGTAATGGAAAGCTAATCTGAACACAATGTGGATACCACTATAGGAGACTTGGTGTCCGTGCTAAGAGGTCTGACCTGGCATTTCGAGACCGCACAAACTGCACCACCCAAGTCATTAAGAAACGATGCGAACGTGATCATTGAGCAGTTCCGACGCTTCAATCCACCGACCTTCAATGGAAGGGGAGAACCAGCTGAGGCTGAAGAGTGGCTAAGGTCGTTGGATCGACTTTTCGGACATCTATCATGCACCAAAGAGTAGAGAATCTTATGTGCCATTTTCCAACTTACCGAAGAAACAAGCTACTGATGGGAATTATACGCGAGGACCATATTTCTGGAGCGGAAGAGTTATGAACCGGGAAGCCTTCAAGGAGGCGGTTATGCAGAACTTTGTACCGCAATCATACCACGATAGAAATGAGATGGAGTTCCTGCATCTGCGACAGGGAGCCACGACCGTAGGTGAGTACGAAAGAAAATTCAACCAGTTAAGCAGATATGCAATCCACCTGGTAGACACGAATGCCAAGAAAGCCTGACATTTTGAAAGAAACCTTCGTCTGGAGATCAGTTCCATTTTGGCTGGTCAGGGTACTATGTCATATGCTGCAATTGTTGAGAGAGCTCAGGAGATTGCTTCTCGTCTACGCTTGGATGTGGCACCGCCCAAAAAAGTGGAAGTGGTGTCAGTAAAGAGGAAATAGACTGGTCCGAGTCGGAATTTCAACCAGAACAGGTTTTCAAGAGCCAACAATGCTCCGCTTCTCCCTACTCCCAGACCAGTGAACCCATTGACTAAGTGCGGGAGGGCTCATGCGGGACCATGCCTCCAGGGTACCCAGAACTGCTTCAGGTGTGGAGAGCCAGAACACATGACAAACAGTTGTTAGAAATTCAGAAACCCGGTGGCTGTAGCACCGAGGCCGAGGCCAGGAGAAGGTAAGGCTCGAATGTTTGCTCTCACTTGCTCAGAGGCTGCTGAGGGATCGAAAACCATAACAGGTATGTTAACATATACGATATCCCTGCTCTCATCTTGTTTGATACCGAGACAACCCATTCTTTCATCTCTATTGAGTTTTGTGATTTATTGAAGCATGAGAACGGTAGGGTAGTCGCTGAAACCCTAAAATTTAGTATACCATTGGAAAGGACAGTAAGAACGAAACATCTTTGTCGAGGTCTGAGAATCGCGTTTGGGAATAGAATTCTTTTAGCCGATTTGCATGCACTAGAGATGAAAGACTTTGATGTGATATTGGGAATGGATTGGCTTAAGGCTAATCACGCAGTGATCAAGTGTCATGTAAGAGAGATCATTTTTCAGATACCTGGAGATGAGGATTTCACATTTTTTGGAACACGAATTTGAGTCAATCCGAGGGTCGTATCGGTTATAAAGGTGACCAAAATGCTCAGTAAAAGAGATTGCAAGGCTTGGTTGGTAAACATGGTGGATCTCAAACAAGAAACGAGTCTCGTTGAGAAGGTGTCTATCGTGAGAGAATATATAGGTGTTTTTTCGGAAGATCTACCCGGGCCTCCGCCGAATCGATCGGTTGCTTTTGAAATTGATCTTATCCCAGGATCAACACCTGTATCGAAAACGCCATATTGGATGGCACCAAAGGAGCCACAGGAATTGAAAGTTCAGCTACAAGAACTTTTGAATAAATGATTCATTCGTCCAAGTGTATCAGCTTGGGGAGCTCCAATGCTCTTTGTGAAGAAGAATGATGGAATTTTTCAGATGTGCATCGACTATTGGGAGCTGAATAAGCGAACAATCAAGAATAACTATCATTTACCTCGGATTGAAGATTTGTTTGACCAGTTGAGAGACGCAAGTGTATTTTCAAAAATCAACTTGAGGTTTGGATACCATCAGGTAAAGGTCAAGAATGCTGATATACCTAAGGCAGCCTTCAGGACGAGGTATGACTACTACAAGTTTGTAGTGATACCTTTTGGACTCAGCAATGCACCAGCTATTTTTATGGATTTGATGAATCACGTTTTCCATCCATACCTCGATCGTTTCATCATAGTGTTCATCGACGACATTCTGGTCTACTCATGTGATGAGGCACACCACAAACAATACCTTAGGATTGTGTTGGACACTGCAAAAGAAAAAGCTTTTCATGAAATTTAAGAAATGTGAGTTTTGGCTCGACAAGGTAGCATTTCTTGGACATATTATATCCTCCAAGGGGATCGAAGTAGACCCTGACAAGGTGAAAGCTGTCAGCAATTGGAAAACTCCAACGAATGTTAATGAAATATGGAGTTTTCTTGGATTAGTTCGATATTACAGGAGGTTCATCAAAGGATTTTCGAAGATTGACACTCCCATGACCCTTTTGACATAAAAAGATGTGAAATTTCAATAGATTGAGCAATATGAACGCAGCTTCCAAGAGCTGAAGAAAAGATTGACAAAGGCACCAATTCTAATAGTTCCAGATGTGACGAAAGAGTTCGTGATTTATAGTGACACATCCAAATAAGGCTTGGAGTGTGTTCTGATGCAACAAGGGAAAATGATAGCCTACATATTAAGGCAACTGAAGACTCATGAGCAGAATTACCCAACACACGATCTAGAGCTGGCCGCCGTTGTACACGCTCTCAAGATTTGGAGACATTATCTTTACGGTGGAAAGTGTGAGATCTACACTAACTACAAGAGCCTGAAGTATTTCTTCGAATAGAAAGAGCTCAATATGAGACAGAGAAGATGGTTGGAGTTGGTGAAGGATTACGACTGCATGATTCTCTATCACCAAGGAAAAGTGAATATAGTTGTCGATGCTCTTAGCAGAAAATGGAAGAGAATTGTGTCGTACATAATCATAGACCAAATCAACTGATTGAAGAGATGTCGAGATTGAGTTTGGAGGTGGTGACGTCTCCGAGCAGCATCAAGGCTAAGATTGTAGCTTTGCTCGTGAAGCCCACTCTTCATGAGTGTATAATCGAGGCACAAGGAAGTGATAAGTTTCTGACGAAGATAAAGGCTCGTATGGATAAAGGAAAAATAGAAGGGTTCGCTTTGTCAACAGATGGAGCCCTGATCTTCCGGGGAAGGTTGTACGTGCCAAAGGACGAAGGGTTAAGAAATGGAATTCTAAAAGAAGCTCATTGCTCGTTGTTACCTGCACACCCTAGTTGTACGAAGATGTATAAGGATTTGAAGGACAGTTTTTTGTGGAGAAATATGAGAGGAAGCATTGGACTCTTCATCAAGAAGTGTCTGGTTTGCCAAGAAGTAAAAACCAAACACCAACGACCAGCCAGGATGTTAACTCCATTAGAGATATCGAAGTGGAAATGAGAACACATCGCCATGGACTTCGTTGTTGGATTGCCGAGAACCAAGCGAGGAAATCATGTCATATGGGTGATTGTGGACTAATCGACTAAGTCTGCTTATTTCTTGCCAATCAAGATGTCTTTCGGATTGGATAAGTTGGTTCGAATCTATCTAGAAGAGATCATCAGATTACACGGAGTACCAGTTTCTATCATATCAAATAGAGATCCACGTTTCACATTTAGATTCTGGCAGAGCTTGCAGAAGAAACTAGAGACCAAGTTGGTTTTCAGTACCATTTTCCACCCCCAAACAGATGGGCAGTCAAAAAAGACAATACAAATTCTGGAGGACATGTTGAGGGCATGCGCCCTAGATCTCCACAAAAGCTGGGAAGATCATCTATGCCTGGTGGAGTTCGCTTATAACAACAATTATCAGTCAACGATCGAGATGGCACCGTATGAAGCTCTATATGGGAGAAAGTGTCATTCACCTCTATGTTAGGACGAGGTGGGCGAGAAGAAAATTTTGGGACCCGAATTGATTGAACAAACAGTTGAGGTGATAAAGAAGATCCAAGGAAGAATCAGAGTGGCTCAGGACAGATATAAATCATATGTAGATAAGAGATGTAGAGAGTTGAAGTTCGAGGTGGGAGACAAGGTTTTTCTGAAGGTGTCACCTACTAAAGGAGTTTATCATTTCGGAAAAAGGGGAAAGTTGAGGCTGAGGTACGTGGGACCATTCGAGATCTTGAATCGAGTTGGAGAGGTTACGTACCGTCTAGCCTTGCCGTGAGATTTCATAAGAATACACAACGTTTTCCATATATCCATGCTGTGAAAGTACATATTCGATCCGAGCCACGTAATCGACCAAGGAAGCATCGGGGTTGAGAAGGATCTGACCTATGAAAAAGTCCTAGTGGCCATTTTAGACAGAAAGACTCGCCAGCTGAGGAATCGAGAGATGACCTTAGTGAAAGTTCAATGGAGTTGCCATGAAAGGGAAGAAGCAACCTGAGAATAAGATGAGATCCTAACAAAGTATCCAAATTTACCGATTTTAGGTATGCTTCTAAATTTCGAGGATGAAAATTTTCTGAGGAAGGGAAGTAACGCCTAGGACAAAATGATGCATAATTGACTAATTAAATAATTACACCTCTAATTGTTTGATTTAATTACGTGTGTTTCAGAAAAACAAAATAATGCATGATAAATTTATCGGATGTATAATTTAATCAAAAAACATAGGTTATAATTTATTAAAAGGTATCGTAGTCGAAAACCGAAAGATAATACGTTAAAGAACGGTCCAATAAGGGCCCGTGGCCAAAACAAAGTATAAAGTCGCAAAATGAAGACACAAATGATCATAATTTTAGACACACTTTTGAAAAGGTTCCTCCCTCTCTCTCCCCCCTCTCTCTAGGGTTCCTGCCAGCCGGAGTGCTGCCGGACCGCCGCCGATATCGCTCATTCCTCCCCTGTTTCGTTCGATTTTTATACTGAAACGTAGCCCTCGTCGAGCCCTTCCGGATCCGAGCTCGAATCACCGAACCGCCGCTGTCTTCATCGGGAAACACACTCACCCCTGTGTATATTCACACTACAAAAAACAATGAAAGCAGAAAAGTATAAAGAGAATAGTGCCATATCAGCTGTGACCTTTTTCCCTTTTCATTTTCTGGATTTATCTTTTTAAACAATGTTGATCGTCTGTAAAAGTTAAATTGTTCTTCTTTTTGTTATGGATTCTGTATGATTTCTGCTGCTATGTTTTAAATATTTTCTCCCGGCCATACGCCGAAGGTTTTGAATGTGTAAAAATCATATGTTTAATTGTTTTTCGAAGTCTAATTTAAATATTGTTTTAAACCTTTATTCATTTATCATACATGTAAGTTTTAAAATACATGTTTCTTTTCTCTCTTTTCCTGCACGCCTATAAGAAATTCTGATATTTTAAGTATGAAAACAGTGCGTGACATCAAGAGTGATTTCTAAGTTAATCTTGAACCTTATAAAACGATTAGAAATCTAAACCTTCTTCTGTATATATATAGGCTTCGAGATGAAAGAACGAACATAGGCTATAGAGCATCGAGTTTCTTGTAGGTTACCACCGAACAAGATGGGGGTAATTTCTGAATCAAACTCCTTACTTTCCGCTTTTATATGGATGCTTAAGCTTTGAAAAATATCATGAATACTCGATTGAACGAACGAATGCCACATGAACTCATGATCAAGGAAATGTTTCTTTAATGCTAAGTTACGTTAATTTTTCTAAGTATGCTGTGTTTATGTGTTGTGATATATATATATGTGTGTGTGTGTGCGCGCGCGCGCATGCAATGGACGACTGACGATTGCTATGGCGACTCTGCCGCAAACTACTGAATGAGAATTTCGATCTTGTAGCTACAATAACGGATAAAGAACCGTTTATAGGATAAGATAGGGAAAACCCACACCTATCTATAGCCACACGCCACGTGTTATGTGTTGTGATTAAATGTTGTGATTAAGAATACTCGTTTATCTCTATTGTTTAATAAACGTTAATTATAGAAAGTATCCCCATGAGTGTATTCCAAACACTCATTCCGTGTGCACTCACACTACAGATATAAAAGGAAATGAGGAGGCGTGAAGAGAGAGATGTCATGTCAAGAAAATGTTTTAATTCTTTCTATATTTAGATTTTCTAAACAGTGTTCGATTTTCTGTTTTGTAAAAGCTTAACCGTTGTAATGGATCCTGTCTTTGAGACTTTCGTTGTATGGCTTTTAAACATCTTTCCTGTTTATTTTTGAATGCTTCGGTTATGTAAAAACGCGAATTTAAGATGCTATAAAGATTTTGTTGAGGGTGATATCTCAACCATATTTATCGTTTGTTTTATTCTCACTTTCAAAAATGTATGTTTCTTTTGTCCTTATTGGATGTCCAATGCGTTAAACTTTGATATTTATATGTTTTCAAAATGAGGCGTGACAAATGCTCACATTCCTTTTGATCTTGAATGTCCCAAATAAGCTCATCATAGCCATTCCAAATGGTTGCCGACTCCAAACATTTTCGGTGGACTCTTATGTAGGAAACATGCACGACAAAGCTTCAACTACACTGATAAAAATGCATGGTTCAAAAGCCTCAACAACATTGATGAAAATGGTTTATCATCATCTTAGAAATTGGAAAATGTGCAACGAAATGCAAAGATGGATAGTTAGTCTAATTATGTAATCATTCATCCGAATTATCATGATTATAGATGCAAAAATGGTGTAACCAATAACAACAACAAAAATTCATGTACTGAATATCCCCACAAATTTTAACTTGAAAACCATTCTACACGAAGACCACGTCGACATTGAATGTCTCCGTGGAAAAAAAGTTGTCTGAATATTTGCAATTTCACCATCTACATACAAAATATATAAAACTATAGTTACAAAACATAATTTCAAAATACAGTTAACCATGAAATAACAAACATACTTTATATATATCTAAAATATTCTCCATCTGCGTATGTACAAATCACATATATGATTTTTGGCTGGAATTTCTATTGGGGTTGCAAAATTAAAAAATATATATATATATAATACATGATCGAAAAGAATAACTAATTTAGATTCTAAAATGAAAAAACACGTATAATACAGATTGAGAAATGATATTAACCCTAAAACAAAATATCTATAAGGTTTAGTATATTGGAATATTGTAGAGCGTTTAATACAACTTTAATAAAAGTACTGAGGTATTGTGCATGGATTCCATGTTTTCAGGGATCGTCTCATTGCCATTTTCACCTCCATTTAATAAACAGTTGATACCACATGTAATAAATGAGAATAAATAGCAGTGGAACACATCGATTACAAATAAAGGATTTTCATAGGGGGTTTACTACATAATATACAAGAGCACATGCATGCAAATGAACAAAAAATAGGGATTTTTTGAATAAAAATAATATAATAAAAGATACACATTCGAAAGTATTACCATAACGAGAAGGTAGGTGATATAATACTTTTTTTTTTTTTTTTACCATTTTATAAACTGACACTGACAAGAGAGCCAAATCCCTTCGTTAATTCTCAGAGAGAGAAAAATTTGATAACTGCTTACTATTTGGAATTAGGGTTTTTTTTTTTTCATAAATAAGGAATTTTGTTTCTTTTAATTGTATTTTTATTTATTTTAATGTTTTATTTATTTATTTTAATAAATATTGTGAGATTTTGATGGGAAATGAAATGCATATTTTTTCTTCCAACTTTTTTATCCTAGTGAATTGATAATGTACCAAATTTCATGCCAACAAGGATAGCCACGTGTTTTTGTGTGATACATATGATTAAATGTTAGCTAGATCGACAAACTAGCCCAAAAACAAAAAAATTGGGGGTGCACATGCATTTCTCAATTCTCATGCAATTTGGACACTATTGAAATATTTGGATTAAAAATGAACTAAATTTGTAGAAAGTTACTTTCCTAAATTGCCAACTCGAATTAAACTCAGTCCTATTGGCTACCTCGAATATTAAGCCCATAATCAATCATAGCGCACTAAAATAAGCTAAAGCGCTCTTATCTCAATCAAAATGCCCATGTCAATAACGCCTGCAAACACGATGGTCTTCATATATGAAAAAATAAAATAAATTTCTCAACTTTCAAATACAAATTCAAAACCTATGTACACCTTTAAGACCAGTGAATGAGGAAAAAAAACAAGAATTAGATTAGATACAAAACAATAGCTATAAAACGATAATGAAACCGGAAGACAATTTTTTACATTCTTTTTTTCCAGATTATATCCATCCAATCTTGTCAACCTAAGTTATTAAACTTTACCTTAACCTCCTACTTCACAATAAAAAATGCTATATTGTTCTGCATAACTTTAGCCATAATCAATTCTTAACCTCTTCAATTCAGCTTGGAAAGTAGAACTGGACTTCAGTGTTCGTTGTGCGAGAGCCCTTATGTCCTCCCGTGAACAGTCCCGTGATATACGAACAAGTTCCCACAATGCACCTCCGTTTATCATTTCCCTTGCATTCACCTCTGTAATGAAGAAATTCTAGCATTTTTAGGTACCAAAATCTAGCCATCTCAATCTTGATACGAGTAAACGTTAAACGAAATAAGTTTTACCGAGTTGAGCTAAATGGCAAAGCGCTAGCTCAATGTGGCGTTTAATTGGTGATGCTTCATTATTAGCATTTTGCACGATCCAAGGAAGGACACCATCTTCAATTAAGATAGACCTCAAGCTCTTAGACCCTGCAACAAAACAACTACACTCTTTTTTAGTACAACTACAACTAAGCTTTTATCCCATTAACTGGGGTTGGCTACAATGAAGCATTGCATGTCTTTTTTAGTACTCTCTTTCCAAGTCCTTTTAGGACTTCACATTCCCATTTTTAATTTGAGTCATTTTCTCTACTTTTTAGTCTGTATTGGAGTATCTTGAGGGTCTACTTATATGTAAGATCCATTTTTGACATGCTTCTCTGATATTTCTCTGGGCTACATTTGTACACTGTTTTCTTCCTATGAATTAATTATTTATTCTAGAAAATCAAATGTGTCGAACATCATTTCGATATTCTCATTTCTACTACCGTGAATTTTAGTTCTTGTTCAAATTCAATTGGCCAACACTCTCATCCATAAAGCATTGCCGGCCCTATGGTTGTTTCAAAAAAATTTGGCAATTAGGGCTAGAGAAATTTGTCAAAAGAAAGTCTTAGTCTCACTTGGGTCACACACATGATTTAGCTAAAATGAGCAAGCATTGTTGAGAAATTCCACCGACCAAAAAAAAGATGGAACTATTATATATAAACAGCAAAGATGGGTAAGTAGAAGTGTAAAAAGAGCTGCATAAATAAATCTCATTTGGTGGCAGAGAGGACAGAGAGCACTTCACCTTGAGTGGATGCCCTAGACTCGCATTTTGCAAAGTTTGCAATTCCACGAGCCACTTGAGCAAGAACATCGGGATGTCTGCATCTAACCATTCCCAACAGAGCTCTAATACCACCTTCAGCTCTTAACTTAGTTTGCAACTTATCTGACAATGTAATAGCAACATTAGCAGCAGAAAGAAATTCTATTCTAGCTTCCACTTCATAGCTGAGTCTCGTAAACTTCAAATTACGGATAACACGACATTTACTATAAAGTTTAGATAACAGCAAAAGATATTTGCATTGAAGGCCAAGTTGGGAAAAAGTAGTCCATTAAATGAAGAGACACATATAGAAGAAGTTAATCTATCAACACTGGAGATAATAAATATGTAAGCACCATCTTAGAGAATCAACAGGGAAAACACAACAGCCACATAATGATAAGATAGAAGTTTGTAGCTAAAACCATCTCCTTAGGAGAAGGCAATAGTAGAATAAGGAGAAAGAATGACAATGGGAAGCATAGCTTCCCGAAAACGGCAAGTGCTAACTCGACATGTTAGGGACTAACAAGGACAGGCTATTGAAATTGAAAAGTAAAGGTAACAAGACATGGATACTGACCGTTTCCACAAAGATTAGCAACAGCTCCAGCAATCATGCGAAGTGTCTGAGGATCCTCTGCCTTGGCTGCTGTCAGAGACAACAAGCTTATGCCCCCTTGAGACATAATGAGCTCCTGATTGGTTTCTGAGCATCACCAGGTATCACACATATAAGCTAGAGTGGAACTATGTTAAAAAAAAATCTTCCTCAAAAAATGTAAACCCAGCTATGATGAATGGAAAATTACCATTCATTGCAAGATTTGCTATAGCCCCAGCAGCAACTCTATGTATTGTCTCATCATTGGAACTTCTCAGGAGTGCAAGCAAAGATGTAAGTCCACCAGCCTCGACAATCCTTTCCTGATTTGACTCTGAATATTAAGGAAAGATGATAAGCGAATATCAGTTACCAATATGAAAAAAGAGAGCGAGGTATTCTTTGATCCAACAGATGACCTAGTGGCAACCAGACACAAAAGGGAAAAGCATCTTCCCTAGTTATTGATAAAATCTAGTGGCGCAATGTAATTCTAAGATATGGATGTGGCCCAAGGGAAATTAAATTGGAAAACATTAAGACCAGCATTATCCTAAGAGATTGACAATATAATTGCACAAAATTTTCCTTTCTGCTCAAGTTCATATGTATTTAGCCACGACACTACAATTAAAAATAGTTGTACCAAAACACTGTCAGGTCATCTAAAATGCTCCACTACAAATCATTCTTTCCATATCCAATTCCAGGACTACTTCATCTAAAAAACTCTGCACCTTTTTACTATGCTACCACAATAATAACAATAATAATGATGATGAAAATAATAATCATAAAAGTAAGGGTAAAAAAACAAAAACCCACCTCAAGTATAACACATTTAGCACTCTACTATATCATTTATAAATGTTTTCACTTTACTATATCATGTACACGGATTTTTAAAAGAACTATAAATCCGGCTGCCACATCATGTTTTCCCACAGGAAGCCAATCACGTGCCTCTCATGTGATTTTGTGAGGGGTAATTTTGTCATTTCAATTTTTTTATTTATTTCTGAATTTAAATTTCAATAAATTGTTTTTCTACACTCTCTCTCCAAACCCCAAACATCAATTCCCCAGCAACTCTTTCTCCTCTCTGATTCTCTAACCTGTACCATTCCGGCAGCACCCTTCTAGGTACATCAATGGCGTCAAACACAATCATCCCAACCAGATTTTCACCATTCATGCTCTTATTTTTCACTGAAATCTTGATGCTTGGGGCTTGAATACGATCTGGAATTTAAGTGTTTTGGAAATGCTTTGGCAGCAAATTTGTACCCTCCGAGATACACTTCGACGAAAGACTCGGTCATTCCATCTGCTCCACCAAGTCGAAGGCGGTGCCGACTTGCCTGAGACCCCTCCGCCGCCGAGGCTCGGCCACGTCTTAGGTTGAAATCTTCTTCGGCCATTGTGTTTCTGTTAGCATTTGGATTCTGATTCTGGATCTTATTTTGGTTTGCCATTCTTTAAAAAGTTTCAGCAATAAACCATAGATCTTAGTTTCAGATCTCAAAAAATCGCAAATCTACACAAATGATCAGCAGAGATTTTGAGTTTCTCTCTTTAATTTTTTTTCCCCAAATTGCTGAATTTGTATGAAGCGGGGATCGAAACCCATTTTCCACATCGAATTCAAAGGAAAAAATGACAATTTCGGTATCATCAAATCAGAATCTGTCGAATGTTCATCGATTTTCCCACAACAGTGCCTCTTTGTTTTCTTAAAATTTACATATAGAAAGAGAGGGATGAGTTATGAGGATGAAGAAAGAGAGAGAGAAGAGAAATTATTTATGGAAATTGAAATTTTAAATAAAAAATAAAATGACAATTACCCCTCACAAAATCACATGAGAGGCATGTGATTGGCTTCCGATGGGAAAACATGACGTGACAGCCGGAATTACAGTTCTTTGAAAAATTCGTGAACATGAGATAGTAAAGTGAAGACATTTATAAATGAATAGTAAAGTGCTAAATGTGATATACTTGAGGTGGGTTTTTGTTTTTTACCCTAAAAATAATAATAATAATATTATTATTATTATTATAATATTATTTTTGTTTGTTTAAAAAATCATCAACCTGGTCTATAGGATAATGAAGAGAGGTGTTATGTTCAGCCATAGATATATGAAGTATGAACGAAGATTGGGTGAGAGGAAAAACAACAGAAGTAACATCGACAACAATTAATACTAATATGATGATATTTAGATTATACCTTCTGCAGCCAGATTGGCAACGACTTTCACAGCATGAATGCGTACATCAGCATCTTCCGATTCAAGTAATGACAATATTTTATGCAGTCCCACTGTTGCAGTGCAGTAGATTTCAGCAATTAAAAGGATTAAAGAGCAAAGATTTACTAAAGAATTGAGTAAGTTTCCAGAAAAAAAAGGAAAAAATTTGGAAATTTTTTGACCACCTTGTTCAAAGAGCTTCACCATTGATGTTTTCTCACCATCACCAGACTCTCTCAGCTGTGGATGCTTGACCTGAGGAATGAGAGAGTCCAGGGATCTAGGTACTTCTCCGCTCGAATCTTTATCAAGATTTCTTCTTGACTACAAAGTCATAGAAAACAACAAAGTAGATGATATTTCATGGGGCACAAAAATCTAAAGCACAACACCACAGGCTCTTTTACCAACTTTCAGTCATATAGTCCGCGCCAAATCCAGCTCAACCACAATGCTAGAGACTAACAACACTCAAAAGGGAAAAAGACATATCACATATGCCTGTGAACTATAACTTGAGGCAAAGTAGGGGGGGGGGGCGTAATAATTGGCTATTAACTAGTATGATTTCTCTAAGGGAAGGTAGTCGTCAATGCACCATATTCAGAGATCACTGAGCAATGGACAAAAAAAATTTCAACAAAAAACTAAAGACAGTTGATAATGTGTTCATTACTACAAAAATATGTGGATTAGGTTTAATTTTTAGCAACCCATTATGGAAGTGGGCTGCCAAAAACAGGCTAGCTCATTTAGGTTAGGGATGTGCTTTTTTTGTTTTGTTTTTTGGAGTGATGGTTTGGTTTGGGATGGCCTGTTTTCAGCTTTACAGAAATGCCACTATCATCTATAACCCCCAACCTTGGCACAGAAAGAGAGCAATAAGAAAAGACAAATGATGACAACATAAAACAAGGATTGGCACGACAAAAAATGAAATGCTCAAAAAAGAGTACAGCTGGAAGATGACATTCTTTATTTGATCTGCTGGATAGAGAGTATCAATGAAACCAGTCCAGATATTTTTTATTTACATTCCAAAATAATGAATTCTCAAACCAGTTACCTGGTCTGCTTCGAAACTTATTTGTAGTAGCTGATTATGTAGCATTTCAATTTCTTCTTCAAGTTTTGCCTTTTGAAATTCTTCATCTTCCAGCATCTTACGAAGCTTTAAGAGTTCAGCATTTTTGGAAGCCTAATGGCACAACTATCTATTATTAGAAGCCAAGTTACAAATCTAACAAGAAAGAATAGTTTGTATAATAAATGAACATAATTAACCAATACAACCAACACCTCACTGCTCTTCCAGTGAATCAATTGACTATTAAGATTATCAACTTCAGCTTCTGCAGCTTTGCGTAAGGAAATTTCATTCTGAAGCTTCTGTTTCATCTCTGCAACTTCAGCGGAAGCAAACAGCACTGGAGGCTGCAACAGAACAAAATTCCAATTAGATAATTATTTTTCAATGATACATTTTACCATTATCATTTTACAAAAACGGGGGCAGGGGGGATTTGAAGGGTTCCAGTTATGGTGAGGCATGGAAGCATAGAACCAAGAACTTCCTCAGTTATGAAACCTTAAGCCAAGAATACCAGTCAGACATTTTATTAGAGTACGTTAAAAGTTTGATCGTTTGAAAGAAAGCTAAAAATAATAATTACATAATTTCATGTGAAAATTTGATTCATCTGTACTGTGAAAGTTAATCATCACAAGGGACATTAGGAAAGCTAAGATACAAGTTGAAGATAAACTCTATGCAAGCAAGCTTCTCAACAGGTCTATTGGAGTAAATAGTTTTAGCACCACATATGTTAATTATTTGTAAAAGGTAGTAGCTTAGCATTTGAATCTTCAACCAACAACACCAGTACACCACATTAAAGCTCCTTTCTTGTTATGTGATCAAATTATTATGCAATTTCTTATTCAGTCATGCTACCCTACCCACCGTGGGCACGTTAAGATGTGTCCACCGCTGATGTGTGAAAAATCCAGAATACCAATTAATCTCACTTTCCATATAACGAGGGGATGAGATCATTACATGTCATCGGTGAGCATATTAAGAGTTGTCCACGTTGGACATTTGAGCATTTTCCATTTCTTGTTATGTAATCAAATGATTATGAAATACCTCTAACTTCGATTTCTGATCAATGCTATCATCTGATGGCCCAACTTTGACTTTTTGATGTCCGTGCTTCTCTTGTTTTGCCACCGATTGTTCCTCAAGCCTCTTAACTAACTCCATATTGTCTTTCCGACACTTAAGTTTCTCCTTCTGAAAAGAAATAACATAATTAATATTCCAGGTGTTGAAAATATGGAGAGATTTTAAGAATATTTGCCTCTTATTGTGATTTATTTTGTCTCCCTGATTTATTGTTATTTGTTTTCCTAATTTTTAGGCTATGTTTATTTCTAGTTTTATAATCTACTAAAATCCTACCCTATAAATTATACCTAAACCAATCAATCATCACCAACACCACATTTTCACAATAATCTAATACAAATATCAACCTTTTCCAGAGATGATTTGACATCTACAGTACCTACATACTCCAGACAATCCCAAAACAAACATACATTTTTTAATATTCACCTTTATTACACAATCTAGAGTATTATTTAAATCATTAAATGAGATCCAACAGAGTATTATTTAGGAGACTACACTACTAATCAGTATTAAACAACTTTTTTCAACCAAATATGGGCATCAGACAGTATCAACTCGCTCACATGTAAATTTAGCTCAACAGACCCGGAGCAACGATTGGTTGATATTGATTTCACAGAAGCAATATGTTCCATTTTTCTGACTTTCCTTTCGTCAGATATTATGAGATTGGAATCATGTTTTATAGTTTGACATGATTGTAATTGTGAGAGGGGTAACTCATTCCTTCAATAATATTTTTTGTTAAGTATCAAAAACTAAAAAACTATGTTCATGTTTTTTGATTTATGATATATATTATATCAGCACATATCCAAAGTAAACTGATAACAATATGTCATGGAATTTTAACTAATGGCATTTTGATATAAAAATAATTGACCAGTATTTGCACCCAGTATCAACTATGTTGATCAGTATTCACGTACCTCCAATGCATCAACATAGTTATGTTCCACCTCAACAACACGCTTCTGAGCTTCCAATGCTATCCTTTCAATCTCATCCTGGAATGCTTTATGTTGCCTTTCATGTTCTGCAATTAGTTTGTCCAATTGTATTTCGAGCCTCCTTGACAAACTTTTGTAATCAAACTCCTCTTTAATTTTTACCATGTTCTCGACCTTCATAGCCTGCAAAAGTAGGAATAATAATATCAATGAATAACAACAACAAACCCAATGATTATTTTTTTGATAATATTTTCATAACAATATCTTTCAAAGTTCCATACTTAATTTCTTAAAGTATGAAAATATTTACTAGAAACAGTTAGATCGACCAATAAAAATAACTTATAAAATAGAAAAGGTGAAATAACTAAACAAATCTAAAATTTAATACTCATTTTCTAAGGAAACACTGCAAAGAAGTTCAAACCCGTTGTCCAAACATTATGGTGCTTGATGTCTCTCCTCGATGGCGTGGGGATGGCCCGATAGTAATAACCAATGAGGTTCTAGCTGTACCTGAGAATTGAACATTTGACAACCCATGTCATAAAATAGTGGCATTGGATCTCATAGATCTTCATTTAACAAATAGACAGCTATAGTGCTACACATATATAAGACTTGAGGTGTTTCCATATCAATTACATATATGAAATTCTGGAATGGATTAGATAACCTCAAGCCTCCTGAAAATCCCACAAATGATGCGTATTAAGTTTCATGCAACTTTTCAGTACTAATGAACTCATGCACTTGCTTATAAATAGACATATCTTCGGTATCCATATGAGCTTGACAACACATATTCAGACTGGACGACTCCTTTTTGCAGATGGATGGCAATAAGACAAACATACTATCATTCTCATGCAACCTTCCCAAAATTTGATATCCATAAAACCTTATACATCCTCTATTAATCTAGCTTAAGTGTATATGACATATAAGCATCCTAAAGTGCAAATTAGTTTAAATAATATGGTTACTAAGAAGAAAAATATTCTGTATGATGTATTAATCAGCATGCAAAATTTGAAACTTGGACACTCTTCCAATGATAGGCTGCAAGTACACCATTCATTAAGTTCATGAAATAGATAATTAAATAAACTACTCTTGAAGTTTGGCCTACTTAAAAGAAAACCAATAATGTTTGTAAATTACAAACATATCCCTTAACATTTGCTTCTATTTCACAAATTGGATCTGGTGAAAGGTGTCCTTGTAAGGAAAAGACAAAGGCACTTGTACTCGTTAAAGGAGTATTTAATTTCCAAACATAATAGGGTTCTTTGAATAAATGTCAAATTTCAGTACCTTTTGTAATTTACCCTTAAAACTATTACTAATCACATGAGAAAGAAAAGAGCGACTTAATAGTCTCCCGCCAGATACTTTAGGCAGATAAAACAGAAAAATAAGGAACAGATAATTCACTGAACCTACATCTTGATACAACATATTATTTTAATTATTATTCGAATAAACAAAAGAAAGAAACATAAATATCAAGGAAGGAAAGATATATATCATCATCAAGCTTACACAAACCATTACTAAAACTTGGAACACATTTGTTGAACAAATTCATCTTTACTTGATAATAAAAACACATTTCTTCATCAGAAATCCAAATTTGAAGAGAGTATAAGGGCAGGGGACTGAAGAGAGGATTTTATGGCAGGAAGATCTTTTAGCTATTGCATTCTTTCCTGATAAAGTGGTTTACTTGTTGCAATATGATTCTTAAGATGGAAGCTTTATTGAAAGCAAATTATCACCTCCAAAAGAATCTCGGAGCAATCTGGTCAGTTTAGAGTCACGTACAGGAACATGAGCACTGTTCTCTGCCAATGCATTGATACACTTTCCAAGTGCACTCAAAGAGAGATTGATAGACTTAGCTTCCCCTAATGTATTACCCTCACTCCCTGCCAGATGGAGATAAATGATTGTCAGAAGCAGGAACAGGAAAAGGTTAAAGACTGCTGCATAAATATGCCAAAGCAATACCAACTTCTGAAGACATGGAATAATGCCAAAGAAGAAACAACTAAAATAAATAAATTGACAGTAGAGAACAGGCTCACTAAGTATCTAGTAGGGAATGGTGCATCCACCTCTCCATGTTAGAAGAAAGAGAGCATAATAAAAAATGATGCAGAAAGCCGAGAGCATAAAAAGAAGCATTACAGATTAAGAATTCAAGACTTTACAGTATTAGATTTTAGGAGGAAACAAATAAAAAGGGATGTTTACTGGATAATTTCTTCCATATAAGAAGCATTACAGATTAAGAATTCAAGACTTTATGGTATTAGGTTTTAGGAGGAAACAAATAATCACAAAACTCCTATTTTGTGTGGTCGGGTATGGGATCGATGAGTCTGACATCATATAAGAAGTAATTCAGTTAACCCACAACTGTGCAGACAACTTGGTGAATATACCAAAAGACATACTGTTATTCTATAGGATAGATTTGGGATGTAAAAGAACTGGTGCAAACATTAAAATACAGCTTCTTTCCAAGAACTTGTGAACTCAAGGATAGGCCAAAAGGTCATCATCATCAAAGTCCATTTGCCCTACTTGCAGGGTCTATAGATAGGTCAAAAGGAACGTCATAGAATTACAATGAGTTCTAATTCTTCCAAGATATAAGAACTGAATAAATATCCCCTATGGGATTAGAGCAATACCTGACTTGTCAATGCGCTCAGAACCAGCAAGGTCCACAATAACTAACTTGCTTTTTCGTACAAGGGGAGGCTTCAATGTTTTACCCACTGGGGTCATGTTACCATTTGCATTTGACAAAGAAGAATTTTTCCCTTTCAAGGACCTCTTTACGTATACCTGCAAGGAAAGAAATACCATATGCAATAGTCATAAGATGTGTGATGAATACCATGTACGTTACAAAATTTGATGCAAAATGAATATCGTAACATAGAAATGCACTTTATTCACCATTAGAATGGCATGACTACGAGAGGATTCTGTATTTAATTTTGTATTTGCAGCAAAACGATGTGCTTCCCCTAATTGCAGTAATTCTGCAAAGCTTTTATGATCTCTTATTTCTACCAAAGTCGCCCCAGGTAAAGAAACATCTCCACTTTTAGGATCTTCCACAATAGATATATTGTCATTAGATGGATTAAGAAGGTCTTGTATTGTTTCCATGTAAAGCTGCAGCAATACATAAAGAAAGATAAGGTCAGCGCTTCCTAATGACAACAGAAAAACTATCTGATTAAAACAGAAAAAAAAACTAATGAAGAGGATTTCCAACGAAAAGGTAAAAATATTCAGAGCTAAATAAAACCTGCAAATAAGAAACAGAGATTAAATCATTCTCAGGTGATACTACTTCCAATATATCCTCCATCGCACGCAACATTATTCCGCGACCAGCAGCATCTTCATCTCCTAGTCGTCCAACAGTGTAGGTTTTACCTGTACCAGTCTGCCCATACGCCATTACTGTTCCGTTGTAACCATCTAAAACACTCTGCAGGAAACAACATAAACGTTTTTTATATTTAAAGGGTTAATTACTAATTTTTCATACAAATTGTACGTGATTCGACACTTTTGTGTATAAACAAACTTTGAATCGTTCCACTTTACTGTATGTACTTTAAATTTGATGCATTCTACTGTGCCGGACAAATCCTAGTTGTAGATTTCTGACATATGTAAGGCTAGGATTTGCCCGATATGGTAAATATATCAAATTCAAAGTTCATACGACAAAGTGGAACAATTCAAAGTTTATACAAAAAAGAGTCAAAGATATTTTTTACCCTATTTTAAATCAGAAAGCTTGACATATTTTGAGGTCCATCAAGGATGAAGACCACATAGCAACAAACAAACACTTTATATTAACCAAAAGAAATTCCAGGGGCCCATTACAATATGATATGGTAGGTGCATAAATTAAATCTAAATTCCATAGCTAGAGCAGCATATAGCTCAATGAAGAAAGAATTTTTATTGAAAGCGTAACATACTGAAGATATATTATGAAGAAATAAAATGAAATTATATGCAAAAATTTAGGTTGTGAAGAAATTAAGACATGCCCAAATGCATAACCAGGCTAAGTATAAGAAGGATCCATGTGCAAGATGAGACTCTTTGGCATTAACAATAATTATATCCAGGAACATCAGTTAACTGTAGATTTGCACAGATCAAGTTACTAAGACATGAAAAGCGAACTGTAAATTGATAAGATAAAGATAGATGACAAGAACTTTAGAAAGTCAATTCATGAAAAAAATTTAAAAGAAGTAACCTAGGGAAATTAACGTTTGAGGTACTAGCCACAGCTTTATATAGGAATCAAATACCTGTTATAAGGTCTTGATTCAATCATGTCATCCACAAGAATATATTCATATGATTGAAAGATCTTTACGCACATAACAGAAAAAGATCTGTGGTATTGAAAGTAAATGGATAATAATGAGAATTAACAAATAAGTCCAGCTGGTATTTTACCTCAACTACAGGTTTTGCCACAACTTCATATACACGCTTTTGCGATGCAAACTCTGTTAAAACTTCGTCAAACTCATAAGTATCAGAATCCCAATTGTTTTTCCGAAGTTTCAACCGTTTGAGCTGAAATAAATCCAAGAAAATTGCATTTGAGAGGGAAAAAATTTCTGGCTTTAATTATAGTAGCAATTCCCAAAGCAATACATTCTGAAAATGGGCATTATATGGTAGTACCTCTGGTTGCAATTCGACACAATCAGCAAAATCAGCATCTGCCACCATCTCTTCTGAATTCCGAGGCCTTAATCTGACTGCAACTCGTACTCTCCCAGAAACTATATTACAAATGGCAAATGCAATATCTAGTATGAAATAAGTCTTCATTCTTTATAGAAAAAGTCTTACTAGCTTGAATGATGCGCAAAAACACGTCATTTTGGGTAACACACTACATCAAGAAAAAGAATGTCTTGAGTTTGAAAAATGTGCAGGGGAATCGAGGGTACAAAAAGAAAGTTTCCATATATTTGTTTGTAAGATAGAGGGGAAATACCGAAAATACAGGGAAACAATCATACAAGTATAATCTCCCATTCAGGTAAATAACAAAAGGAATCTACTCTAAATTTTATAACTTTGATGTCAAACCCTCTTAACAAATAACCACAAAAGGTGAGACTGTGAGAGCATCATCCATGAATCAAATAATATAGTGGCTATGTGTGGCACCATTACCATAAATTGACTGCAGATACATAGTGTTGCATTTCAAAATAACCATCAATAAGCATTACAATAACAACAACAACAAAACACCAGAATTTCACTACACTTAGGCTCAATATGGAAAATTTGAGATCAAATCTTTGCATTATTCTCCACAGACTCGAAATTCAAAACATAAACAACAATTAGCATAATAATCACGCAAAATTTTCTATAAAAAAACACGCATTACACACTTGTACAAGAAGCAACCAAAATTAACCACATTTTAACCGGAAAATCTAAATTACACAGAAGATTACTCGTGGAATCATCTCGGTTGCTTTGACGAAGAGCAGAAGAAGCCGTTGACTGCTGCGACTTCGACTTAGCAGAAGAAGATGAAGAGTATTTCGAATTATAATTCTCCAATTTCATAGCTCCTCCTCTGGATATGCTGCTGCCATTTCTCAAGCTATTGGTAGACATTTCCTTAGCCTTTTTTCCTTCACATCATATCCTTCACATGAAGAGAGAGAAGCGATCAGAGAAGTTGGAGAATGGAAGAAGAAAGGCTGGATTTGAGAGTTTCTTCCAACAGTTGAATGAAAAAAGGAGTGAAAATAACAACCAGTGTTGGAAAAGTGGAGAAAGTGGGCTCTCTCTCTCAATTATTATCTACCAAAGGTCGCTTCGCTAATTTAATTTTATTTAATTCTTCTTTTTATCATTACTATTAATTTTAAAAAGAAAAAAAAGGTATGAGCAAAGTCAAATTTCATATCATAAAATATAGCAGCTCATAAATTCATCTCATCAATTCAACTGCAACTGTTTTATTATCATTTAGCATATGATAACTACATATCACTTCATCACATTAATATATAATTGGTAATCCTGTAATTATATTAGATAACTGTATCAAGAATTTCTATTCTTCTAATTTAAATTTATAACCATTGTTTGCAATTGGATTAATGGACTCGAATTGAGAGTTTGAAATTGCAATGGTATTATTATTTGTTGTTATTATGGGAGAGAGTCAGTTAGTTAAGTTCCTTTATTATTATTTAACATTCATTTGAAATATTTAATTATACAAAAATTATATAAGCGCGACCATCTCACAAATATAATTTCATCAAATTCAATTCATATTTTTCACAAATCAATATCTATTTTTTGGGATGTGAATTAAATTGTCTTACAAATTAGATTCTTTGATTGAATGATTTTACAAAAATTCTACTCAATTAATTGTAACTGTCATCAATCAATTAATCTATACTAATATAAAAGCAAAGAAGTTGGCAAAAATTACTAATTTGCCACTTTCCCTCTAAAAAATGTCATATCATGAATATCTTTTTTTTTTCTTTCTTTCTCTCTTTGATGCAATTTTAACACAAACTTTTATTTTCCCATATATAATATGTAATTTGAGTCTTATTCAATAAGTCATTGCTAAAATATCTCAAAAAATTTGAGATTTAATTAATTTGTCACATAAAATTTTGATTTTATCTTCTATAACATGTATGAATTATGTTAGAGTTAAAAAAATAGTATTATAATATAATCATGGTGTCACGCCCCAAAATCTTTCACTTAAAATATCAGAGTTTTTCATTTTTGGGCGTGAATAAAGAAAGGGGAAAAAGGCGAACATAATATTTAAAAGAAAGAATAAGGAAAGGACAAGGAGTGGTACACTTGAAACATCAGATACAACCGATAAAATAGGGTTTGAAACCTTACGCAGCGGAAAAACATCAGGATCCTTTACAAAGAGGGAGAAATACAGTTTTCTTTTACAAACGTACAACATAACTTCAAAAGACAAAACCAGAAGACGGACACGGCTGATAGGGCACTCCTCTCTCTACGCGTCAAAATTCGCATCTTCTCTTGTAGTGTGAGTACAAAATAGGGGTGAGTGCGTTGAATACACTCGTGGGGATACTTTCCAAAGTTTTAACATGTTATTAAACATATAAAATAACTCAGCAATTAGACACATCACATAAATACACAACACATAATTTCGTTCATAAACGGACACACAACCCATGACTCACAAATGGACTCGCAGCCCATTGGACACTGAGCCTAAAGGACACTCCGCCGACTTTCTAATGGACACGTAGCCCAATTGGACACTCCGCCGACTCACTACTGGACACTAAGCCCAATTGGACACTCAGCCCACACCTATCACACTTTCATAAAATAAACACATAATATATCACAGCACGTAGAGTTCATCAGTTCAAATATCAGATAGGGAAAACAGTAAACACATAGAGTTTAGAAGTTACCCCCACCTCGTTCGGTGGTACCACATGAGTAGCGAGTACCAGAGATCCCATGTCTCGGATCTCGTGTCTCAAAGCTCGTGTCTCAAATCTCGTGTCTCGATGTTCAATCCAACTGATAGCCTACATATGTTATGGTGTTCTTAGATCATTAACATCGTATAATTAAAGCTATAAAAGCTCCCGGCAGAAAAATGATCGTTAATTACGCGACGGATCGAGAACTCTAAAGATTGGAGTTGAAGAAATGAGAGTGGATATCCAATCCATATGGCTGAGATGATAGAGAAAGAAATTTGGGTCACGACGGAAAAAGAATGAGCTCAATCGGAGTTAAAACGAGCTCAAACGGAGCATTTTAAATTTAGGGGTAAAATGGTAATTTTGGTCAAAGGGTTGACTTTGACCTGACCCACGGACCCCGATCAACGACGTCTCATCTGCGACGACTCAATATGGATGAACGACGGAAAAAATGGGGTTCGGATCGAAAACACGGCGTCGAGTGCACGTCGGCACCCGATGGGTATGCATGGGCGCGCGCGTGACTTCCCGACACCCGGCAGCTGCCGAGTTTTCTCGGCAGTGGGTCAAGGCACTCGGCTGGCTGCCGAGTTTTCTCGGCAGCCCCATTCCCAGACTTCCCGACGGTGGCCTGCTCGACCAGACCACTTCCCGGCGTCGCTTCCTGCCGCCACCCCCAGGTTCGCCGGAAACCTCGCACCACCGGTTACCACCTCCGGCCATCCTTTGCCGGATTCCGACATGAATAGTGCTTGAAAAGTACACCGCAAAACCCTTCGATGCTCAGATTTTCGAACACCAACCTTCTCCCAAAAACTCTCCGGCCGGCGACCCCCGTCACCGACGACCATTCCTTGAGCCCCGGCCGGCAACCCCCCGTTGCCGTCAACCCTTTTCGGCCAACCCAAGTCATACACACAACATATACATATACTCCCTCACTCACACACCATCTTGCATACACACACACTGTCACCCTACTCTGGCCGGCGGCCACCTGCCGCCGGCGACCACCACTAACCACCGTCACCTTGGTCGGCGACCCCCAGTCGCCGGCCACCAACAGCCGCCGTGCACACACACACAGGAGCACAACCACACATGCACATAGTATAACATACACACACACATCGAATTCCACTCGCCGGCGACTTCCAGTCGCCGGCCACCCACCAGAGACCACCGCCAGCGACCTCCCGTCATCGGCCCATCTTTCCCGCACGGCGGCGCCACCCGGTGCCGCCCCCAACAGCAAGCAATACACACACACACTAACACACCTAAATACACACACACATGCACGTAACATACATATAAGCCACTGTCCATCTTCGGCGACGCCACCCACGGCGACGTCGGCACTCCAGCGTGTCACCCTTACCTCCGGCAACCTCCGACAGCAGCTCCGGCGCGGTGGAGAGAGAAAAACAGAAGAGAGAGAAGGTGGTGCAAGGAATAGGGTTAGGGTTTCAAGGCTGTTTTTCACCGTTTTCCGACGAATGACAAATCAGAATTGAATTCCGAGACCTATTCTGGAATCGTCTCGTCGAGACGAACGTCGTGTGCGAAAATTGGCCGAAACCGACAACGTTGGATTTTCCGGCCACCGGCCGGCGGCGGCCCGCCGGAGACAGAAAAATCGGAAAGAGAGAGAGAGGAGAGAGAGACTTACGTTTTTTCAGCGCGTTCGGCTCATTCGGAAAAACGATGAAAAATAAATCGGGGAAGACCCTATTTATAGAAATCCGAAAAGTTACTATTCATCCAAAATATCCCAATCACTATTCATCGGTTGATTTTTCAACATTACTATTCACGTAGAAATCCCATTTTACTATTCACCGAAATATCTTTCGATTTTTCGAAACTTCGAGTTTTGCCCTTTCCGTCACCGTTTGATCTACGGGTCTCCGATTGACCCCTAGTTCGTTTCTATCTTCTCGTCTTTCCAAAACGCATCTTATGGTATGAAAATATTCTATATACCATGTCCAAGAAAAATATCGATCCGAAGCACACATTAGACACGTATCTGAAACGCACGTAATTAATTAGACAGCCAAAATATACACACGTAATTATTAAGTCGTATGTTAAAATATTTAATTAATAAATTATGCTCGTTTTGATCCGGGGCGCTACACATGGTTATCATAATGAAATTTATAATTAATATATATTAGTTTGTACTCGAAAACATATTTGTTATATTATTTATTTGTGAAAAATAATAAATAAAGTGATTATTTAAATATTGAATAAATAGATTGCTTTAATTTTAGTTGGATCATAGTTCAATGACTTAAGTCTACTTAAATTGGTATATTGATTTTTTTTTTATTGTCAAATCACATGTTTACAATAGTGGTAATATTGTTATAAATGTTTCAATTGCAAACAATTATGTTGTTTTGTCATATATAATTTTAATAAGATAATACATTATGTTGCAAACAATTACATTGTTTTGTCATATCATTATATATTGTTTTATTTCTCCAAACTAATCAATGAAAATAATTATTTATGACTTTGTTTCAATTTTATGTGGCTTTATGTTATTTTTATAATTATTTAACTTAATATATTTATATTTTTTGATCTATGTTTAGATTAATATATAGACTTCTCAATCATGTGATTGAGTTATAAATATACTTTTTTTGTTTTATTTCTAATTCAATTATTTGAAATTAATAAATATAATCATGTAAGACGAAAGAATATTAAATTTTTTTTTTCTAATTATTGAATAATCATATATTCAGTGTGCATATAATTGATTACATTTTTTTTATCAAGTAATTAATATTTATCACATATTTATCATTTATTTAATATTACGAAATATAAGTATATAAGGATTCAGTCTTTTTTTAATAATTAAATATTCTATATACTTTGTTTTCTTATAAATATTTATGTTATTTTATCAAATATTAAAATGTATCACATATTATATGACAAACAGTGCAATGTACGGGAGAACTTACTAGTTGATGATAATATATTACCTTCTGGTGGAGAAATTTATTGTCATCATAATTTTTTAATTAACAACACATAATTTCCAATGATATTCCACGTGGATGAGAGGGTTTATTTTACAATTTAACGAGTGGTGTATTTTATGAAGAAGAAGTAAGCAAATGTAATTATTAAGAAAATTATTTATGAACATGCCTCCAAGTCTCCAACTCTCTAATTGTTATATTCCCAATAATAATAGAGAGATGTTGTTGTGCAACTTGTGCACGGATCAGTGGATCCGTGCACAACAATCCGGATCAGTTCTGGCCCCACACGCATCACAGGACGCGCTCCAAACAGCTGGCGCGTGTTAACACACGCCATTAATTAAAAAAAAAAATCATTTTACTGTTCATCGTCTTCTCACGCGGATTTGGGGGAAAAACTAAGACAACCATTGTTCATGGTATGCTCTTCTTTTACCATGAAAACAGACTAATACTCTAATTTAATTTTGATCCATTGACATAACGTCCAATATTGATCAAATTTCGACCATAAACACATAAATATTGTTTCTGAAAAAATAAAATTCCGCCATTGATGAAGGTTTGAAGATGAGACAGTGGTTGATGAAGGTTTAAAGTTGATACAGTGTTCAAATACCCATTGATTGAAGGTTTTAGTGTTTGAATTGAAGATTGAAGGACAAATCTCAAAAAAATTTGGGAGAACTGCGACATCGATTAACAAAATCGCGAAGGAAAAATTTCCGCCATTGATACAGTGTTATGTATAAATTATATAGTACTGTTATATAAATTTATGTAGTACTGTTGTGTTATTTTAGTCATACGGTTGTGTTTATTGAGTGGTACTGTTATGTATAAGTTAATAGTACTGTTATCTATAAATTATATAGAACTGTTATATTAATTTATGTAATATTGTTGTGTTATTTTAGTGATACGGTTGTGTTTATTGAGTGGTACTGTTATGTATAAGTTAGTAGTACTGTTATCTATAAATTATATAGAACTGTTATATTAATTTATGTAATATTGTTGTGTTATTTTAGTGATACGGTTGTGTTTATTGAGTGGTACTGTTATGTATAAGTTAGTAGTATTGTTATGTATAAATTATATAGTACTGTTATATAAATTTATGTAGTACTGTTGTGTTATTTTAGTCATACGGTTGTGTTTATTGAGTGGTACTGTTATGTATAAGTTAGTAGTACTGTTATCTATAAATTATATAGAACTGTTATATTAATTTATGTAATATTGTTGTGTTATTTTAGTGATACGGTTGTGTTTATTGAGTGGTACTGTTATGTATAAGTTAGTAGTACTGTTATCTATAAATTATATAGAACTGTTATATTAATTTATGTAATACTGTTGTGTTATTTTAGTGATACGATTGTGTTTATTGAGTGATACTGTTATGTATAAGTTAGTAGTACTGTTATGTATAAATTATATAGAACTGTTATATTAATTTATGCACTCAACAACAGAGGCACGAAATTTGTAAAAAATCAGAAAAAAAAACAGAGAACACGAAATTGAAAAATAAATCATGAAAAATAAAATAAAAATCACGAAAATAAAATTTTGAATGTCAGATAGAAGAACACGATTACAAATTCGAACTAAGTTTGCAGAGAGAAGAAGACGATTACTGAAATTTGCAATGTGAGAGAGAAGAAGACGCTGAAGAAAATGAGTTTGTACTGAAATTTTGAGAACTTGAGTTTTTCTTCTGAGAGAGAAGAAGACGCTGAAGAAGGAGAGAGAAAACACACTGAAGAAGGAGAGAGAAGAACATGCTGAAGACGCGTGAAAACTGTCTGCCTGTGTGTGTGAGAGAGAAAATAAATTGTGGTGGGCTGCATCATATAAGTTTGGGCCTGAATTTATATATATGATGGGTCAGTTGGGTTGGATACCAAGATCCGTGCACCTCGTGCACAAAAGTTTTTGTCATAATAATAAAAGGCTCCATGGCAGTTATATATAAAGTTGGTGCATCTCAAACTTCCTTGTACTATTAAATAAAATATAGTAGTAATAAACTTATTCTTGTTTTCTTCATTTATTTTACATGTACCTTCAAATTACCTTTTTTTTTTTTTTAGTTTTGACTATTAATATGTAATATTTTAATATATAAAGACTTATGCATATTTTATAAATGGAAAAATGTACATTTCATAATTGAGAAAATCACGAAAGCTTTCTATGCATCCATATATGATAATTTCTACTTGTAAAATGTTATTTCCGAATAACCTATTAAATAAAGATATTATTATTGGAGTGAGTCTCTTATGAGACCGTCTCACGGATTTTTATTGCATTGTGTAAGATGAGGCAATCCACAACTCAAACCCTACAATTCACATGTTGTTTGTAGGTGATGGGAATCCGTCTTACGGTAGCTATCCGTGAAACTGTCTCACATGAGTTTTTGTGTTTTTATTGGTCAAACTCTTAAACAACATTAATAATGAATAAAAACAATTTATGAGTTGGTCAATTAATTAGGAAAATGGAAGCTAAAATAAATTAAGTTACTGAATTTTCGATTGACATCGAATACGCATGATGAATAAAACTTTAAATATTTCTTTAACCAAAAAAATAAAGAAAAGGCTTGACTAGATCTTCACTCCTAAAAATAGAAGTATATTAAAACTATTTATTATTTTGGTTGGACTCATATATTTATTTTGATTAAATAGCTTCAAACTCAACCAGTAATAAAACCAAATAACTTTAAATGTAAAGTCAAGTTTTATCACTTAACTTGAAGTCCTAGATGTTTTATTTGTCTATTTTCAATTTATTTGCATTTTTATTTTGTACAAACCTTGAGGGGTATCTAGACAAATACTAAATGAGAAAATTGTAGCTAAAATTGGAGTTTTAGATTTGAATGGCGCCAAATAGGCATAATTTACTTTTTCTCAAACCATCTAAGTTTTAGATAATTTAAATTGTGGAGATAAAAGTTTAAGCAAACTTGAGGGCCACTACTAGATTTCTGGGAAATTTTTTATATATATATATATATATATATGTCACTCTATATATTCTATTCTATTTAAAATAATAATAATGGTGAGTATTTAAAAGTCTTTAGTTAAATGTAGATGGAATATTTCAAAGGAAAATGTCTTGAGATGTTCTTAAAGTATACAAATTAACCATGATAGATATATATCAATATATATATATATATATCAGATTCTGTAAAGGTTTGAAATTCATGAAGATTTTCTTAAATTTTTTAAAATCTGACATGAAATTTTAGGAATACTATAAATACCAGGTGCATGGATCCTAAATCCATACAATTGGATTAACCCAATCTGAAGATTATCTTCACGCTCCTTACACGCCCACACGCGCTTAGAATCCGTGTCCACACTCTATCCCACATGTTATACCTTTTAGTTATGTTAAAGTAACATTTATGTGTTATGTTGGTATAACATTTATGTTATGTTAGTTTAACTTTTATATTATAATAATATTTACACAGACATACATGTAATATATTTTAAATTTTTATATTATAATAATATAACTTTTATGTTGATATAAATGTATAAGTAATCTTACGTAAAGGTATAAGTAATAATATATAAATGTATGAGTAATATCTCATAAAAGTATGATCAAATTGTTTTATTTTTGTAAGTTAAAGTATTACATAAATGTCATGATATTTATAAATGTTATACTAATATAACATAAATGTATTACAATACTAAAGTAAAGGTATATGAATTTGTAAAGGTCTGACTATACTGACAAAATAGTACAAGTAATATTACATAAAAATTATGATATTTGTATATAAAAATTATATTAATATAACATAAATGTTACCGTATGAATGAAAAAAAAAAAAAAAAAATATATATATATATATATATATATATATATATATATATAAAATTTAAGCACCGAATTCGGGTCACACCCAGCTGCATGGTGCAACTAGTGCATACAATTGCTACTCATATAAAAAATTTAATACATCAACTTAACAAAACATTTATCTGATATTACGGTAAGAGTTAAAATTTGCTCGATAAAAAACTGTAATAAAGAGTCATGGGTTGAATGTAGGAAATATATAATATGTTTATAAAATTACTGTCAACTAAATATGATGATTAATAAAAAAAAAAAAAAGTTATTATTGTTGTTGTTTCATTTTTTTTAGCAAAAGCCAAATTCTTAAATTCATAGAAATTGGTATTTACTAATATATTTGATATCAAACTCAATTTGTACTGTAAACTGATAGATATCGATATTTTTACCAAGATTTCTCAATAATTTATCTCATCTTAATCCTCTATCGATTTTAGAGAGACCAATAATATTGGAAGTTATGGAGAAGTATCGTGATATTTAAACATTGTATATAAGAGAAATATGAGTCAACCATGATGTACATTTTTAATTAAAAAGGCTATTAATTGATAAAAATATTATAATATGAAAATGAGGTGATAAATATATATAACTTCAATGTATTATGATTAGAATCACTATTTTCATAATTGAACTAAAAAAAGTCGTTCAACTCATGGAACCGAAAATGGGTTAATATCGAATTAAGTAGAACTAGTAAATAGATCTAAGCTATTTTTATTATTATTATTTTTTTGTGGCTATGTGTGGATATAATAACTTGGACTTGAATATCTATAAATATGAGAGGGATGAGGTCATGAAGAATGTATTTTGATTTTGAAAGGGCAAAAAGGTAAATGTAAAAGACCCAATTATGAAAAGGGCAAGGGAGAGCACCGACTAAAAAAACAATCTAATTGATGGCCCATCTTAAGCATTTGTTGCATTCATGCTTTTTTTCATATGTATAATATTTACATATGATGGATTTCACTTTTCAATGTAAGTTGTATCAAACAAAGAGGTGAGAGGTGGGTCATCAATTTCATTCTAATCAAATTGTTCCCATTGAATTTGGATGGAGGCAATGCGAATATCAATGCCAAAACCCTAATATTGATGTAAAGTGTAAATTGCATTTTAAGAAAAAATAATTTAGAGGATCCCATCATTGCTGTAAAAACATATGAATTTGATGTTTTTTTTTCCTCCAACAATGCTATAAAAGATTATGTCAACAATTCTCATTTTCGGCATTCTCCTTTTCTTTTCTTTTTTTTCTTTTTTTAATTCATTTTTTATAATAATAAGGAATATTATGGAATATTCATTTTTAGTGCAAAATGGTACAAAATTTATGCTAAAATACCATACAGTGGTGGAGATGCTTGGAGATAGATAATTGGAGGAGAAAAACAATATAGAGGTATGAAATATGAAATAGATACAAATTTTATAAATATATTACAAACCAATTAAACCAATATAAAGGTATGAATTACGAAAGAGATATAAATTAACTTTTATAAAGATATTACAAACAAATTAAACGAACATAAATAAAACAAGACCCATGTATTTGGACGTGGAACTTGTCTTTAGGACCTTCAGGTGTTAAATGTCTCCTCCTAACTGTTTAAGCTATGGTCTTATGGGAAAGATAGCTAGATATTAATGGTTTTATATAAAATATAAAAAAGAGAGAGAGAAAGAGGGAGAGATATCTATTCGATTTCAAGAAAAAAGAAAACTCGTCTTTTTACATAGTACAACTTCTATTTTTTATCCACTAAATAAAATATATTTTTTAGCTATAAAAGTTTACTTATGTCCCTCCATAAAATCCATCATTCAAATTTTTTGTAATTAATCATCAGTTTGTTACAATGTGTCAAGGGCACTATAAAATTTGCCCTATAAAATTTCCAATTTAAAAAGTAAATTTAAGTTATTGTTATTGTTGTTGTTATTATTATTTTGGTTGGAAGGATTATGAATGTTAATTCGATGGAGATATAATACTTTCCATATAATTGAGTTGAAATTCTGAAATTGAGGCAACTTTTTATTTATATATATTTTCATTTTCAGCACTTGTTTCAGTTATTGCTGAGCCTATATTTTAATTCATCACAATATTAGTTAGGATAGTTGGAAATATTTTAAAAGGTAAACTTAACTTAAAATTATAAATATTTAAAAATATGAGTAAATTATTCATATTTATTTAAAAAATAATAAATCCAAGTCAATCATATTTTGACCCCAAAAGGAGCAAGATAACAACTTTTAATTAACAAAGCAATTGGTACATTTCGTCGAGTGTAAAATCTAACAACACATTCTACACGAGTTTTGAAGATTTTCTATAATAAAATGTTTTCTACCCATAAATGTAAGGAAAATGCTTTTAAATTAGCCAAATTGTACTTTAATTTTGGACAAAATTAGCTTCAAATTTAATTTAAAATCTAGTAAAAAATATAAGAATATATATATATATATATATATATATATATATTTATCATTTTAGGGGTTTTCATCTTTTAGATGAAACGTTACTAAAATCCATATTTTCCATGTTAATGTGTAAGTAATATAAGTTTTGATATGAAAATGACATTAACATTATTTCTCCTTCTAACACATGATACCCACATAGATGGTGGATGCATATATATATGGTGAAATAACACCTTGAGCCACCTAAGTCACCAACTCAAGTGTTGTTGCAAAAGCTTTCATAACAATGAAATGAAATATTACCTAACTCATTTTAGTAAATAAAAGCACCAACATTTGCTATGCTCCTAAAAGACATGCCAAACATACAAGCAATCTATGCAACTTGAATTCTTCAAAAATACGCTAGCTAGAAATATTGTTGTCTGTCTTAAATATTAATTACCTTCAAATATACAATTTAGTAATAAATTCAGTTTGATATTTAATATTCACTTTGTTCCAAAATAAATATTATTTTTAAGTGTTTTCACACATATTAAAAGATGATATAAAGATTGATGTATCCTATTTAAATATAATTATTGTGTAAGTTTTTTTCTCTATCCTCTTTTTTTTTTTTTTTTCTTTTTTGCTTGGTGAGAAATTTATTGAAATCAGAAAATGAGTATAAGAAATACCCAAAGGCATAGTGAAAGACAATAAGAGGAGCAAAATAGAACAAAATTAGGCACCTAAGTACTTTCTAGGATTGGTTAGCTGATCTTTGAATGAAAACCCACAATAATATCCAAAAATAGAGACAAACCAACTTCACCCTCTTAACATCCTACTTTAATTTGGTAGGAGTAAATGAGGATATTTTTGATAAATTATTGGTAAATATGTTTTGAAATCCTAAAATGACACTTATTTCGGGACAAATTTCTTTTACTAAAACGATATTTATTTTGGGAGGAAGAAAGTAAGTTTACTAAAATAATTTGGAAAATCATGCAAAATAATAAATCTAGTTGTGGTACTCAAACAATTTATTAAATGGTAATCTACATTGTTTTTTTTAAAGAAACTTAGGGAGGGTGGTGGGGTTTGAGTGTTTGATGCTTAACAACTGCATTTGACAAAGTGAATAAATTCATTCTTATTCCCTTTCTTTAATTTGGTTGATAAAGTGGAAAGCTATAAAGAGAGAGTAGTGAAGTGATGAAAGAGATGTTATTGGTTGTTTGATAGAGATTTCACATTCATATATGAGTTGAATCATGTTATTTGCTCGCAAAGACAATCATAGGGGGGCTTATTTCTTCCACGAGTTCTTTATACTCAAACACTTCATTTGAAAAGTTCAAATTTCATCGATCATGTGGTCCTTCATTTGATTTACAGGCATTTTGACACTCATTCATCCTAAATTCATACAATTTTTTTAACTGACAATTATCTTAATAGAAATTCGATATCTATTGTTTTGTTTCAGTAAATTTTTTTCACAAAGGACGATAATGCTTTTCAACGGCACTTATGGCTTCCCTTAACTAATAGGAGGTCTCGTGATTCCTACATTTCTTTTGGTCCTTTTCTTTTAGTGCTTCATGAAAGAAAACTTTGCTTCAAATTTTTTTATGGGTGGACATCCGATAGAAGAAGTAAATTATAGACATAATTAATACAATTCAATCCGCTCCTCATGACAAACTTAATGGCTGCATCCAATTTTCAAAAGATTTCCCAATTGTGTTCGAAATAACTTGATATTCAAATAGCCAATATTTTATAACTGTTGTGTCAATTTTAGGCACCATGTAACTTATGCATGATTTATAGCCTGAAAAAAAGAACATTGTGGAAAAAAAAAAAAAGAATCACATGGTGGGGTGGGGGAACGTGTTCCAAATTGCCAAAAAAAAAAAAAAAAAAACCATAAATCCATGAACAAAATAATTATAACATCTAACCATGTCTTGGGAACCGACTTTGTTTCAAATTGATTTAACGTTTTAATTGACATTTTTTCTTAATAATTAATCAATACTCAATCATAATTCATAATCATTATTAACTTAATCGAAGATGATTTAGCCAGTGCCCACAGAAACTCCTCCCAATGGATACAATATTGTTTACGCTTGCAATCAAAGTTGGATTATTTCAACTTTCAGCATCAGGTTAGGGTGATTTTTCTGAATTTATTATGGAAAAAAAAAAGATTTAGGATAGATTTATAAAAAGTCTACTTAATTATAAGAAAAACATTTTGATTCTTAGCTAAGAGTTTGAAACTTTTTTTAAAATCAAAATAATATTTTCTGGACCATATTGTATCATTAATGAAGTCCAACAAACAAAATTAAGTCTAACAAACCCATACCACCATATATATTGCAACTCATCTCATCATATTATAGCTAGCTCCTACCATCATTCAACTAGCTCATTCCACGATATACTACAATTTGTTTACTATATATTTCAGTCGATATGTACTACCATATATTTAAGTTTGTACCACCATATAAATGTCACTACTATCATATACTTCAACTCATACCACAATATTACAGTCCATACCATCATTCATGTTTCCTGTTTCACCATATACTATAACTCGTACCACCATATTCAAACATGTATTAACATATTTAAGTTTGTACTATCAAATATTAGAAGAAAATAGTAGGATAAAAAACTTGTAACGCCTAGAATAAAACGATGCATAATTTGTGTAACGCCTAGGAAAAACGATGCATAATTGGCTAAATAAATAATTAAACCCCTAATTGTTTGATTTAATTACGTGTGTTTTAGAAAAACGATATAATGCATAATTAATTATTCGGTTGTATAATTAAATGGTGAAGCATAGGTTATATTTTAATAACGATATCGTAAAATGTGATACGAGGAAAATACGTGCATTTTAGTAGTATTTAATGTGAGATTTTATGATCATTTATTTGATTGGATGCACTATTTTCCTACATATTTGTGTTTTGTGTCTCCAAGTACTTCATAAATTATTTTCTTGATTATTTTAGGAGTTTTGAAGTATTTTGAAGACGAGACGAGATAAGCATGGATCAAGGGAATCGAGATTTGGGCTAAGAAGAAGAATGAGCCTAATTAATTAATTGGAGAGATTTTGGGCTTGAGTTAAATTAATGCCCATTACTTGAAGAGTGGAGGCCCAAATGCTTAAGGTTTAAAGAAAAGAAGGCCCATGCCCAGTTTTGAATTAAAGAAAGGGCAATTCACGCCGCCTGCAAGGAGAAGTGTCTTCTTTCCCAAGAAAAAAATAGACTTCATCTCTTTAGCATATATATATATATAACTGAAAATGAAACCCAAAGGTATCGTAGTTAAAAACCGCAAGTTAAAACGTTAAAGGACGTCTCGTTAAGGGTTCATGGACGAAAACACGAAGAATACGAAAAATCGAATATATGTATATATAGTGTGAAACGAGTCGTCAAAGTCATAATTCGACCGACAAAGTAAAAAGGTAGATTTTTTCTCTCCTTTTCTCTCTTCTCTGTTTTCCGGCCGACGGCCGCTGCGCCGCAGCGACGGCGTGGGAACTTTTTTCTCGATTTGGTCTGATTTTTTTACAGTTTTAAGCTTTTACCGAGCCCATTCCAAATCCGAGCTCGGTTTTACATTTCGACGTTTCCTTTACCGGGAAACGACCGGTCAAACCCCGGAAAATCCTATTTTTCATTCTCTCCCTCGCCGGAAAACTCACTGTTTCATACCTCTACTGTCACCGTCGCCATCGCTGAGTGTGTGTGTGTCGTGTTGGGGGGTGATGCCGCCGTGAGCGGCGGCGCTGGGGTTGTGGCGTGCGTGTGTTTGTGTGTGTGTGCTGTTGTGTTGTGGGGACGGCGTTGATTACGCCGGTGTGGGTGCTGGAGGTTGTGGTCAGTGCGCGGTGTCGCGCCGGGATGTTGGAGTGCACGCAATGCGCGTGCTGGGGTGCGTTGTGTGCGTCCCGGGCTGTGTCGAGGTGCGTTGTGTGCGTGCTGGCGTACGTGTGTGTGTGTTAGTCCGTGTCGTGTGTGTGCGTGGTGTAACCAGTCGTGTTGTCCGGCGACGGCAGAACGGGTTTTGATGAGAGAGGGGTCGTTTTGCTATTTCGTTCAATTCGGGGACCGTTTTGTAAACCCTAGATTCTTAGGATTTTACATTCTAGTCTTCCATCTTTTAAAATCTCGTTTTAACCCCCAAAGTTTTGAATATATCAAAAAGACCCCAAAATTATTCTGTATTTACAAAGATACCCCTGGTCAAAGTCAACACTTTACTAGAATTTACGAAAACGCTTCTGCACCTTTAAACGCTCCATTTAAGCTCGTTTTTCCTCCATTTTAGCCCGTTTTTCCTCCGTTCAAATCCTAATTGTTTCCCTTTTACCCCATGATCACATGTTTAATCTTCCACACTCATTTCTTCATTATTGATCTCTAAAGCCTTCATTTTGTTTCATTTAACCTATCGTTTCTTCTTCAAGAGAGAGTTTATATATTTAATTATCGTAATAACGAAATTAAGAAACCTCTTTACATGTGTAGGTTCTCAATCGGAACAAATACTTTAGAACTTGATACTTTGACTTACACGAGGTTTACCACCGAACAAGGTAGGGGTAACTTCTAATCTCTATATGTTTATGTTTTCCGTATTTGATATATGAATTGTTGAACCCTATGTACCATGAATACTGTGTGCATGTTTTTATATTGTGAATAGACAGTGATGGTCCCAAGTGGTCAGAGGTTCAGAGAGGGGTGAATGAACCTTTATCGATTTTTCAATCTTTAAAATCTATTAAAGATGCAGATTCCTGATTCTTAAAAGACACAGTAACCTGACTTGATCAGAAACCTGGCAGAATGCTGATTTAGGTTTCTGACCTAACTTTCTTAGTATGCAGCGGAATAAACAACGATAGAGTTTCTTTTGGAAAAACAGTTTTCTTTGCAAGTATGCTATTTTCAAAACACTTTATGCAGGATGCTTATGAAATGCTCAGCAAGATAAATATAGATAGAATGCAATGTAGCAGATATATCAAAACAATAAACACACAAAGGTTTATAGTGGTTCGAAGGTGGTGTAAATCTTCTACGTCCACTCTACTCCTTCACAAGGAGGAACTTCGTTTGGTTAGTTCGAATTACAAGCCTCGCTTTACAAACTTCTTCCTAACAAGCTATGTCTACTAGAATCCCAGACTCTAGTCGAAGGCCACAACCCACAAAGGGTACAATCCCACAAAGGACAAGTAGTCTACTTCTAGACTACACACTTAGCAAGGATATTATCCTCTCAACTAAGTACACCTAAATCAACCTAGCGCACACAACACAAATGGTTAAAAGATAAAGGTTTCTTCAACTGTGGTGATGAAGTCAGTCTTGAACTTGATAGCTTGAATGCTTGGTAGATTGACTGCTTCTTCGAAGGTTGAGTGACTGAACTTAGTAAGAGTTTGAATATAAAAGACTTGAGAGATTTTGCAATGTATGTTTCAAAGCTTCAGTTGTCTTCATGGTCACTTCATCCTTCTATTTATAGATCTTTAGAAAATGCCCTTTGAAGAAAGGTATTGTCCTTGTTCCATTTCAAATTTGATCTTCCAAATCTTTGCAATTAATGCGACTGAACAACTGAGAAGAGAAGTCTTGTCCTAGTCTGATTTGCATTAATGGCGACATTCCTTGGTTGCAGTTTTTCTCTCACATCCAGGTAGCATCTTCTTATTGGTCTGACACTTTACTTTAGTCAAACGGATCTTTGTCAGCAACCTTCCTCGTACAACATTCAATGTATATTCCTCGTATAGTGATAAATGAGCTGAGCAGGAGTTGTCAGCTTGCTGCTTTGTCCTTCAGTGCTTGTATATCTTAGATGACAACTTTTTGATGTGAAACAGCTTTCTGTTCCAGAGCAACTTTCTTGTCTTGACATCTGATTGTCAGCTTCCTAACACGACTAGCTTCCTTTGTCAATCAATTGTTCAGTCTTCAATGTAACTTCCTGATATTTTGATTGCTTGATTCTTCTTTGAACATAAAGTGTTCCTTGAAGTTCTGTTCCAAACATTTTTCTTTATCTTTCTAAAGACCTACTATTATATTCATAAAAATATGCTTATAGGTCTATGTCCCACTAATAAAATATGGAGAATGAGTACTCTAACTTTCTATCCAAAGTTACATTGTCTCATCAAAACCTACATAGATATCTCCCAACAATTTTCCCCTTTTTGATGATGACAAAACCCATAAAGAAAGAGAACTAAGCAGTAAGATCAGATGACTACTCATCGAGTAAAAAGTACAAGTATGCAAAATATCCTCTTTACAAAGTGAAGAGATAGCTTACTGTAAAACAAAATCCAAAGTATAGAATATAGAAATTCTTTTACAAGGAATATTATTACAAAGATGAACTGATAGAACTCGTAAGCATGTTTTCTTCAATTTCTTGTCCCTCAAAACAGCTTTTTTTGAACTTGATCATTTTCAGAGCTTCTTCGCTTATGCTGTTTTGCTGCTTCTTCAAACTTCGTCCCTCTCCACCAGTTCAAGATAGAATCCTAATAAGACTTCTCCATCTGTTTTGCTATTTTAGGAATCTAAATCCATCTCAGCCAGAAGTCTTCATAGTATAATAGTTGTTTTCCTTTCTTGACCCTTTTTATCAACATGTCTTGCCAAGACAATTTTCCTTCTCTTGTCAGATATTGATATTCTTTCAGTGCATTTTTGCATGTGAGACAATTTTTGAAGTAACCAGTCTTACATAGATCCCCGAAGTATCTCATGTAGGCTGATCTTTTGAAATTGCGAATGTCCTCAAATTTCGGATTCCTATCCTGGGGTAGAGCGACCTTGTCGAAGATTTCCATATTCCAGAAGGTAGGGTCAATTACTTTCTCCGATTTTTGATCAAGTAGAACAGAAACCTCAGCTGGAACTTTGTCGCCAGAGAAATTGGGGGCTTCCTGATTTGGGTAGGAGTGTCTCTCAGTATTGTAAACTCCATTGCCAATAACTCCTAGCCTTGAAATCCAGTTAGACTCCAATTCCCTTCGATCAGTAGGTGCTCTATGCACAGTAATCTGTTGTTGTTTTCCCTGCTGTTTTCTTCTATCTCTTCCAGTTTGCTGTCTTTGAGTACTTTGTCTTGTTTTAGTAGCAGCAACCTATGTTGTTGCAGTACTGTCTGCTAGTTGAGAACTAGCATCCCCAGTACCTACACCACCTTCTTCATCATCATCTTTTCTTTTCTTTTTCAGATCAGCATCCTGACCAGCTCCTGAGTCAGATCTCTTTCGTTTGCTTCTTCTGATCAATGTTATCTGATCCTTGTCCTCTTTTTTATCAAGCTCCCTTGTTGTTGTATCAACAATTTCAGAATCGGGCTCCAGTTGTTTCTTTTTCTGCTTCCTCTACCTTTGCCGCTTTCTTTTCCCCTTTTTGGCATCATCAATAAGAAAGCCCTATTGGGTGACGGCCTCAGCAGCTTCAGCTGCTTCAACAGGATAGACCTTTCCCAGAATATACCTCATTTCTCCCATTAGCATTCTCAATATCTGGTATCCTTCTTTGAAATCAGCGATGCCCTTGCTTTGGGAGGAAGAACTTTCCTTGAGATCAGCCAAGGCAAGTCCATGTGCATGTTGAGTATCTTTTACTTCTTTCATATTCTGTTTCAGGTCAGAAGTAGCAGTTTTCTGTCTTCTTCAAAGACAGCTCTGGATTTTGTCTGATTGTTGAACTCGTTCAATTTGTCATTCATAGCGTCGGGGAGCTCTTCTATTGTCTTCTTCAAGTCTTCTAGTGTTGAAGCAAACTGCTTCTCATTCAAGATAATTTTATTGGCTAAGTCCAATCTATGACACTCTAGAGTTCTTGTAAGTTGCTGGACAACATCCATCACATTTCTGAGTGTCAATTCTTGAGTGTCAGCATGAGTCTCAATTCCAACCAATGGTCGAGGGTTATGAGGAGTAAAGACGACCAGTGCCTGATTCTCACGTCTGCTGGCCTCTTCATCATCTTGCTGCGCTGTCTCTGTATGTTTGGCAGTAAGATATCTTATCCTCTCCTCTTGAGTAAGTTGAATTTTTCCAGGTTCCTTAAGTGGAGGAGAGTCGGATTCATCTTCACTGGAACTGGATGAATCATTACCGTCATTGCTTGGCGGTGGATCAGAGGTTGTAACAGGTTCCTTGTCTTTCAAAAGCAACTCAGCATCCTTCACAACTGTCCTTTGTGTATCTTCAGTAGGGGTTGTCTCAACAGTATCTGTGCCAAGAGTTTGTGATTGAGATGTTGTCTCAACAGTGACCTAGGGATCAACAACCTGCTCATTGATGTGGGCCTGACTTCCCTCGGCAACTTGTTCAGTAGTAATGATTGCTTCATGGGAAACGATAATTTCCTGTGTCACATCTTCAACTGTTACTTCCTCAGCGACTTCATCTGCTTGAATATGTGCAGTTGTAGTTGCCTCAGCAACCTTCTCAGTTGTATCATTAGCAGCCTGACTGACTTCAAAATTATGTACAATGTCAGTGGAAGCTTCAGCAACTAGCACTTCATTCGTTGCTCCGTTTCTAACAACTTCCACCTCATTTCCATTATTTCTTCCAACAATTTTCCCCTCAACTACTTCATTTATTTCTATACTAGCCTGAGGGTTTTCTTCAGCTATTTGTGCTGCTACTTCAGCCAGCACAGGAAGTCCGGCCTCTGCAGTTTCCTTTAGTGCTTTTTCATCGGCAAACTCAGTCTTAACAGTTTGATAGACTGCTTGGATGATAGGTGTTGCCGCTCTTTCAACAGATTCATCATTGATGGGTAGAGTTGCAGAGTAATCCAACAACTATTCATCTGGATCCACAATATCAAGGTTAGTGATCAGGAAAAGATCTGTGATACATGTGTAGGTTGGGGATTCAGTTCCTTCAATAACTCTAGAGTTTGATTCCCCGTGCTGCAGCTCTCTTGAGGATATGAATTGTTGAGCTCTGCTTGCTTCAATTTCTTACTGCAACATCCTTCTGTTAGCTTCTTCTTCAAAATAGGTAGCTAATTGAGCTCTCGCCAGCTCGACTTCAGATGAGATCCTAACAGTCTCGGTGCTGAGGCTCATAAGTGTATTGTCTGCCTCAGCTGTCATTAACTGTTCCCTCATCATTTCTACTCCTTTCTGCTTATTTGACAAGAAGGTGTGTAACTCATTTTGTCTTTCCTTAATGAGATCGATGAAATTATCAGCATGTCTGACCATGAATCCTAGCCTAAAAAAGGGTAGGAGTCCCAAATGATCATCTTCCTGGTCCACAAAGTTACTTATCCAAGGCAGGATGATATCTTCTACTTCAAACTAGTCTTCCCACTCAGCTAGTTCCTTTGCTGGGCTTAGCCTATTTTCTCTCCACTGTTCATATGTAAGAAGAATTCTTTTGAAAATGGAATTCGGGGTTTTACCCAATATCTCTGCTGCATCATCAGTACTGATTGATTCAATGGAATCTTTTACTCTGTTCAGAATGTCAAGCTCTTTCAATCTGTTTCTCATGAGTTGAGAAACAAGCGTGTCATCTGAGGTTTTGACCAATCTTCTGCGGGAACTTGTTACAGAAACGTCTACTATAGTGATTTTTTCTATGTCATCGGAGTCTGAGCGTTGAGTCTTTGTTGGGACAACAACTTGATCTTCCTAAGCAACATGAATTTCTACAGCGTTGCTCTCATCAGGGACCTGAGATGATGAATCAACATCCTGATCTACATCCATAGTGGCAGGATCCTCAGGTTGCGGGATCAGTAAAGGTTCTTCAACACTGGTTGTGGCCTCCTCAATGACAATGTTGTCAGTAGGGATGATGGCCACAAGTTCCTCAGGGATGAGAACTCTTTCCTCAGGATCAGAATCCTGCAGTCTCAGAGTTGGTGCCGATTTCTTCTTCTTTGAAATGGGAGCAATCTCTTTCCCTTTCTTCTTCTTTGAATGAGCCATCTCCTGCTTTCTTTTTGTAGGCAGGACAACAGCTTTCTTAGCCCCAGCTTTCTTCACACCAAGAAACCATCCTGGTGCATACCTAACACTCATCTCCAGAGGAATTTTTGGTAGTTTCTTCCTAAATTCGCTGGAAAACTATTCCTACCCAGTTGACATCTGCTTCACGAACCACAACAATCATCATTCTGAATCTTATTGTTGTGCACTTGTCAAAGCTTCCATACCTTCCTTCCAATGTGTGTACAAGTAAGTCATGAAGAAGCTCATATGCTGGCTTAAGCTTCTTCTTTCCAAAATTGACAGTAGAGACCTTCTTCACTGAATCCAGTTTAAACTGGTTCCAATTTTCTTCCAGAAATTCTGACCCATAGGAGGCTAGGTCAGAAAGTGTCATGCTTGAGTTGGATATTCTGAAAGCGTGTGCAATGTCTTCAGCAGTCAGTGTATGAACTTTCTCATCAGTTTCATTCATTTCGAATGAGATAGTCTTCTCATCCTCTGATCATGTTGCAAAGACGTAGAACTTTTCAACAGATAGGGCGGAGTACCCTATGTAGGTTGTAGTAAAAAGCCCATCAAGATTATTTTTGATGATATGATCCCATATCTCGGTTAGAAGTTCATTGTCCTTATATGGAGATTCGTCTCCAAGCAGTGTGAAAAGATTCACAAGTCTTCCTTCGATAACCTTGGTTTCTCTGGATTGAGCCATTGATGTTTCAGAAAAAGTTTTTGAGAGAGAGGGTGAGAGATTTGATTTGCACAGAGAGAGATGTGAATGTGGAATGATTCAAGGGTTTTGGCGGTTTTGATACGTCTCTTGATTCAAAACCGTTCAACGGTTAAGATTGAGAATTTTAAGGGGTGGTTCTTATTAACGATTGAGATTTGAATTATAGAAGGGCAAATCTGTAAGACGTCTGAGATTGTGTCAGAATTGGAATCGCATCTTTCTCTTTTTCCTCTGAAAAGGTAATTTTTGCATTTAATGCAGTTGTCAAACTGTCGTCCTTAATCATTATTTAAGGTTACTGTTGGTGATACGAGGTTGTAAGATGTATAAATGCTGATCAATAAATGCTTTCTTTAGCAACCTCTTTCAGTGACCTGATTCAGTAACCTGTCATACCTTGATAGAGAATGAAACTGAATATTGTCCGAGGATCCTGTTTATATGAGGATCAGTATCCTATTTCAGCATCCTGGAAATTTTGATGTTTGGGATACTGAGTGAGTATAGAACCTTGAGAGGGTTCCCCCTTACTTAGGAACCTTGTATTTCCTTACTCATTGGAGCTTGATGATACCAAGCTCTATTCTCAGCATAGAAAATCTTGATTCACACAGGGGTTTTGTGAAAATATCAGCTAGCTGCAAGTCAGTATGCACTTTCTTCAGTAAGATATCCTTCTTTTCCACATAATCTCTAATGAAGTGATGTCGCACATCAATGTGCTTTATTCTTGAGTGGAAAACAGGATTGTGAGTGATGGCAATTGCACTGGTGTTGTCACAGAGGATGAGAGTTTTCTTCTCTATTATACCATAATTCTTCAGTTGTTGCTGTATCCATAAGATCTGTGCACATCAACTTCCTGCATCTACATACTCAGCTTCAGCTGTTGATGTTGCAATAGATATTTACTTTCTGCAGAACTAAGAGATAAGTCTCTGTCCAAGCAACTGACAGGTTCCACTTGTACTCTTTCTGTCTATCTTGCAGCCTGCGAAATCAGAGTCTGAATAGCCCTTTAGGTTGAATCCTCCTTCTTTCGGATACCATAGTCCAACATCTTGAGTGCCTTTTAGATATTTGATAATCCTTTTTACTGCAGCAAGATGTGACTCTTTTGGGGCTGTCTGAAATCTTGCACAAACTCCAACTGCAAAAACTATGTCAGGTCTGCTCGCTATTAAGTATAGCAAGAATCCAATAAGTCTTTTGTTCTTGGTAACCTCCACATCATTTCCATCTTCACCTTTATCCATGCCGATAGATGTGGCTATAGGTATGCTTACTGAGGATCTATTTTCCATACCAAACTTCTTGATTAACTCCTTGGTGTACTTGGCTTGATTGATGAAAGTTTCATGTTGAAGTTGTTTCACTTGTAGACCAAGAAAGAAACTGAGTTCTCCCATCATACTCATTTCAAACTTGTTTTTCATGAGTGAAGAGAACTTAGCACAGAGATCTTTGTTTGTTGATCCAAAAATAATGTCATCAACATAGATCTGAACGAGGAGTATGTTGTCACCATCCAATATTCTGAAGAGAGTCTTGTCTACTGCCACTTTCTGAAATCCATTCTCGAGGAGGTATAGGGATAGTGTATCATACCAAGCTCTAGGAGCTTGCTTTAATCCATACAAGGCTTTCTCTAGTCTGTAGACTTTATCTTTAGCTTGCTCTTCAAAACCTGGTGGTTGTTCTATATAGACTTCCTCTGTTAGGAGTCCATTCAGAAATGCACTCTTCACATCCATTTGGTGTACTTTGAAGTCATTGTGAGCAACGTAGGCCAGAAATATCCTAATAGCTTCAAATCTTGCAACAGGAGCAAAGGTCTCATCAAAATCTATTCCCTCTTGCAGTATCCTTTTGCTACCAATCTTACCTTGTTTCTGACCACAGTTCCTGATTTGTCTATCTTGTTCTTGTATACCCACTTTGTTCCAATAACTCCTTGATGATCAGGTCTCGGAACCAACTTCCATACTTGGTTCATCACAAATTCATTCAGTTGATATCCCTAATCACGAGTTCTCTAGGATGATTCCTAAGCCATGTTCTGTCAGGCTCAAAGGTAAATGATGGTTGCTGAACAACAGTTTGTCGTTCATCATCACCCTGTCTTTGATTACTGTTTGTCTGCTGATTTCTGTCTGCTTGCTGATTAGTATCCTGTGTTACTGCATTTCCTGGTGCAGTGAGTTGTGAGTTGCTTGCAGTAACATCTTCAATAGGTATTGGAACTCCATCTATATATCTGACTGTTTGATCTTTGATCTTTAACTTGGATACATCTTCTCTTAGCTTTTCCAGATCAGCAGTATCACAATGTGGTTCATCAAACACTACATGAACTGATTCTTCAACAACCAAACTTCTTTTGTTGAAGATCCTGAAGGTCTTGCTTACTGAGGAGTATCCCAAAAATACTCCTTCATCAGATTTCTCATCAAAGGTCTTCAAGTATTTTTTTCCATTGTTCAGGATGTAGTATCTATATCCAAAGATATGAAAGTATGAAATGTTAGGTATTTTCCCATACCATACTTTGTAGGGAGTCTTGTAATGGTCTTTGTTGATCAAACATCTGTTCTGTGTATAACATACTGTGCTGGTTGCTTCTGCCCAAAATCTCTTAGGTATTCCAGCATCAGCAATCATCGTTCTTGTTGCTTCCTTCAGAGTCTTGTTTCTTCTTTCTACAACTCCATTCTGTTGTGGAGTCCTTGCTGCAGAATATTCATGACAGATATCATTCTCTAAACAATATTTCTCAATAAACTTGTTTGTGAACTCAGTTCCTCTGTCAGATCTTATCTTTACAATACTCTAGCTCTTCTTATTCTGCACCCTCTTCATGAAATCTAGAAGTCTGGCTTGGGTTTCAGATTTCTTGGCAAAGAAGATGGTCCAAGTGAATCTTGATTAGTCATCCACTATTACAAGAGAATACTTCTTCCCACTCACACTAATAGGCTCTACTGGTCCAAATAGATCCATGTGCAGAAAGTCCAGTATCCTATTTGAGGATCTTTGAACTTTGTCTTTGAATGAGCTTCTTACTTGTTTTCCTTTCTGACAGGGTCCACAAACACTTTTCTTCTTGTAAGCAACATCAGGTAGCCCTCTCACTAGATTCTTCCTTGCTAGCTTGTTGATTGTTTTGAAGTTTAGGTGGCTCATCCTTTTTATGCCATAACCAACTTAGCTCTGGGGTGCTCTTTGCTATGAAGCAAGTTGGTTGTATAGTTGAGTTCCAATCAGCAAGGTAGATGTTGTCTCTCCTGGTTCCAGTAAGCTTAACCTCTTTTGTCTTGTTGTCTTTGATCAGACATTTGTTGAGGTTGAACTCTACTGAATATCCTTTGTCACAGAATTGACTGATACTCAGGAGGTTATATTTTAATCCTTTGACATATGAGATGTCGCTGATACTTGCATTGCCCTTGATCAAGCTTCTTGTGCCCTTAGTATTTTCTTTGGAGTTGTCGTCAAATACAACTTGAGGGCCTTTACATGGTTGGAAGTCTTTCAATCCAGCTTTGTTGCCAATCATATGTCTAGAGTAGCCACTATCAATGTACCATACATCACTATTGCTTCCTGGCAACTGCACCTACAAGTAGATCAGACAGATTTAAGTATCCATACAAGTACAGGTCCTGGGGGATTAGTACCTTTTGGAACCCACACTTGTCTTATGGTAATTAATTTACCAGAGGCTATGGTGGTTCTCATTTTGTAAGTGTTTTGGGAAGGATACTGTTTATAAGCTTGGGGTTTCCAGGTCTTGTGTTTTCTGTTTGTGAAAGATATTCTTTTATACCTTTCTTGTGAATAGACCTGTTGGAACTTAGACACGAATGCCTTGGTTCTCATGGAGTGAAGCTCTTGATCTATCTTAGAAAACTGTTGTTTTCTTCTCTTACTGACAGCAAATTGATTATGCTGTTTTCTGAGATTTCTTGCAGGCTTACTGTCTTCTTCCTGCAGAAGGGGTTTCCCCTTATCCAGAGTACTTGTTTTGTTCAAGCTTTCATTCATTTGAGTAAGCTCTTGAGCAAAAGGAACTCGAGCTTGAACAAACTTTCCAGCATTGGATGAGCTGGTTTCATTCTGAGAAGTACTGGCACAGTATCCTAGACCATTTCCATTATTGGGGTTTTAAGTCCTTTGGATACATTCTTGTGCTTTCCTTGCTGATTTGCTATACATATCAATTATGTTTTGCAATTCACCTTTCTCAATTTCTAGCTTAGTGACCACCAGTTTAAACTTAGAAAGCTCAGCTCTGAGATTGTTGCATTCTGTGCTGAAGTACTCCAGGTCAGTGACCTGTTCCTTTAGTACAATTTGCTCACTCTTGAGCTGACGGTTTTTCTCTTTAAGTCCTTCATGAGCTGAGTTTATCTGCTCTAAGTCACTCATGATCTATCTAAAAGTTTGGATCATGTTAAGTTTTCAGAACTTGAAGTGATGAGAGATTGTGAGGTTAACTCATTTCCATCGTTGTCCTCATAGTCTTTGGCCATTAGGCATATCAGTGCTTCTTCATCAGAGGAGGAGCTATAGATGTTTTCTAATGAGATATCATCCTTGTATACGGCGTTGGAGGTGCTTGCTGCCTTAAGTACTTTATGCTCAGTGATAAGCGCCCTAAGCTTTTGCTTTTCATCTCTCCTTCTATCGTCTTTCCATTTTCTCTCTTTCTCCGTATACTTTTGTACTTGAGGATAGAGACAGTTTCTAATGAAGTGACCAGCTCTTCTGCAATTGTAACACAGATCGGTGGTTCCTGTGTTAGGTTGCTAATGGGGTTTGATATGTGGATTTTTTTCTGATGATTGTGGTTTCCTTCTGAAGTCGTTTCCTTTATGATTGTTTTTTATAAATTTTCTGAATTTCTTCAGTAAGAGTGTCATTTTCTCTTCTGTATCCTCAGTAAGCAATTCATCTTCCTTGCTCTTCATCTTGCTGCTGCTCGTGCTAGCAGCAACCTGGTTTCTTGCAACCAGTGCTGCTATTTTGGCATTCGTCTCTTCCATCTTCTTTCTCCTCCGTTCAATGTCATATTCGAAGGATTTTAGGTAGGAGAAGAGATTGAAGGTACTCATCGCGTTGAGATTTAGTAACACTCTCATCGCGGTTTCTTTGCTATGTCACTCATAAGGTAGGGCTCGTAGCACCTTCATGTTTTTCTCTTTCTGGGTGTAGATTCTTCCCAAAGATTCTAGCTCACTCACAATGATTATGAATCTTTGATCGAGCTCATCAAGAGTTTCTCCAGACTTCATATTAAATTGCTCAAACAGTTGGATGGCTTTGGAGATCCTATTATCTCTGGCAAGCTCGTTGCCTTCACATATCATTCCTAGCATCACTCATATCTCTTTGGCTATTGAGCATTCTTTGACTTTGCTGAATGTTCCTTTGTCCAGCATTAGGAATAGGACGTTCTTAGCCACATTGTCGAGGTTGACCTTTTTCCTTTCTTTAGGAGTGTACTCATGTCTTTCCTTGATGATGTACTCCTGTAGTGGTGGTCCTCTTCTGGGTCTTGGGGTAGCTTCCTGTTGGCCGAAACCTGGTGGTGCCTCAACATCTTCGTCGATAATAGCTGCTCCTTCGACTTCACCATCAGCTCCTTCAGCTACAGCTGCTGCTGCTGAAGCATGTCTGTGTTCTCGAATCTATTCCATGTAAGCAGGATTCACTTTGTAAATCACTGGTGGTCCTTTGGTTATAACAAACCATATTTCATCGTGCATGGCTGAAAGGTGAGCTTGCATCTGTATCCTCCAGTCATCAAACTCATCTACTGAAAACATAGGAAGCTTATGATGTGTCATGTCCATGCTTTATGCTAAAAGATGAGTTTTGGTCTAACAAAATAGAAAAGGCTTTTCCAATGCAGAAACAGGTGGATCTGGGTAGGTTACCAGTCAAGTTGGTGTTTAACCCAACTCGCTTTGATACCACTTGATGGTCCCAAGTGGTCAGAGGTTCAGAGGGGGGTGAATGAACTTTTATCAATTTTTCGATCTTTAAAATCTATTAGAGATACATGTTCCTGATTCTTCAAAGACACAGTAACCTGACTTGATCAAAAACCTGGTAGAATGCTGATTCAGGTTTCTGACCCAGCTTTCTCAGTATGCAGCGGAACAAACAACGATAGAGTTTCTTTTGGAAAAATAGTTTTCTTTGCAAGTATGCTTTATTCAAAACACTTTATGCAGGATGCTTATGAAATGCTCAGCAAGATAAATATAGATAGAATGCAATGTAGCAGATATATCAAAACAATAAATACACAAAGGTTTATAGTGGTTCAAAGGTGGTGTAAGCCTTCTACGTCCACTCTACTCCTTCACAAGGAGAAACTTCGTTAGGTCAGTTCGAATTACAAGCCTCGCTTTACAAACTTCTTCCTAACAAGCTACGCCTACTAGAATCCCAGACTCTAGTCGAAGGCCACAACCCACAAAGGGTACAATCCCACAAAGGGCAAGTAGCTTACTTCTAGACACACACTTAGTAAGGATACTATCCTCTCAACTAAGTACACCTAAAACAACCTAGTGCACACAACACAAATGGTTAAAAGATAAAGGTTTCTTCAACTGTGGTGATGAAGTCAGTCTTGAACTTGATAGCTTGAATGCTTGGTAGATTGACTGCTTCTTCGAAGGTTGAGTGACTGAGCTTAGTAAGAGTTTGAATATGAAAGACTTGAGAGATTTTGCAATGTATGTTTCAAAGCTTTAGTTGTCTTCATGGTCACTACATCCTTCTATTTATAGATCTTTGGAAAATGCCCGTTGAAGAAAGACATTGTTCTTGTTCCATTTCAAATTTGATCTTCCAAATCTTTGCAATTAATGCGACTGAACAACTGAGAAGAGAAGTCTTGTCCTAGTCTGATTTGCATTAATGACGACATTCCTTGGTTGTAGTTCTTCTCTCACATCCAGGTGGCATCTTCTTATTGGTCTGGCATTTTACTTTAGTCAAATGGATCTTTGTCAGCAACCTTCCTCCTACAGCATTCAATGTATATTCCTCGTATAGTGATAAATGAGCTGAGTAGGAGTTGTCAGCTTGTTGTTTTGTCCTTCAGTGCTTGTATATCTTAGATGTCAGCTTTCTGATGTGAAATAACTTTCTGTTCCAGAGTAGTTTTCTTGTCTTGACATCTAATTGTCAGCTTCCTAACTCGACTAGCTTCCTTTGCCAATTAATTGTTCAGTCTTTAATGTAACTTCCTGATCTTCTGATTGCTTGATTCTTCTTTGGACACGAAGTGTTCCTTGAAGTTCTGTTCCAAACATTTTTCTTTATCTTTCTAAAGATCTACTATTATATTCATAAAGATATGCTTATAGGTCTATGTCCCACTTATAAAATGTGGAGAATGAGTACTCTAACTTTCTATCCAAAGTTACATTATCACATCAAAACCTACATAGAAATCTCCCAATAGACAGGGTGGTCCGTAAATACATCAATAGTTAGGGATGGACTGGGTGGTCCGTAAATATCCGTAAATACACCGATAGTTAGTGATGGGTTGGGTCATCCGTTAAGGAAATGATTTACGTGCTGTGCAATATATGTGATGTGTCTAATTGCCGAACTTATACATGTTTGACTTGTTTAACTGCTTAGTAATTGTTAAAACATGGAAATTATCCTCACGAGTGTATTCAACACACTCACCCCTATCTGTATTCACACTATAGAAAATGACGAGAATCAAGATCCGTAGAGAGGGTGGTGCCATATCAAGTCTCCTATTTTTGTCTTTTTAAAAACTTGATGTTGAAACGATATTTTAATATTTCACGTTTGTAAAACTATACTGTTTTTTTTATAAATTCTGTATAAGATTTTCCGCTGCTCAAGGTTTAAAATGTTTTACTTCAGCTGGTGCCGAAGTAATGTATATATAAATCTTTCTATCGTCTGTTATCTTCCCATTCTGTTTTAAAATATGTCACTTTCCCCTTTCTTCTTGCACGCCCACAAGAAAACTCTGATATTTTAAGTATGAAAATGGGGCGTGACAATTGGATTAATTAAGTAATTTAGCCCCTAATTGTTTGATTTTATTATGTGCATTTCAGAAAAATGAAATAATGAATAAGTAATTTATCAAGCTATAATTTAATTGAACCATAGGTTATAAAATATAAATAACGATATCGTAAGTTGAAGCCCACAGTTGATGCATTAATGGGTGGCCCATTAAGGGCCCATAGCCCAAAATTGAATCATATAAAAGTAAAATTTGGAACACTCAAGTGAATTTTGGAACACATTTGGACAAAGTATATTTCTCTCTCTTTCCTGCCCTTTGGCCGGCTGGCCGTCATTTCGTCGCCGCACCATCACCGGCACCGTCCTCCTTCCTCCCCGTTTCGGTCGATTTTTTCATGGAACGAAGGCCTCACCAAGCCCGTTCCAGATTCGGGCTTGGTTTGTCGAACCGCAACCTCCTCCGTCGTGAATCAACCGATGAAGGGATGGCCAAACCCCTTTCTCTTTCTCTCTCTCTCTCCCCTTTTTCTCTCCTCTCTCAGTTGTCTCTGTTTCCCCACCGTCTATGGTCATGTTGAGCCAGCGTGAAGGTCGCGCCGGCATGCTGCCTCGTCGTTACTAGAATGCGCGATAGGCTGTGTGTGTGCAGATGTGTGTGTGTCGCTGTGTGCGTGTGTGAGGCATCACTGTGTAGGGCGGCACCGTGTCGGGTATGTTCGGGTGGGGTGTGTACGTGTGTTGGGTGTCGCCAGTGATAGGTGGTCGCCAGTCGTGGCTGTACAGGTAGCGGAGGGAGAGGCGCGACGGGTGGTTGGAGGGAGGGAGGGAGGGGTCATTTTGCAATTTCGAAGAGTCCAGGGACTTGGATGCAAACCCTAGATTTTAAGTTTATTTACGTTTTAGCCCCTGAACTTTCTAAAATCTCTTTTAAGCCCTCAAAGTTTTGGAAAATTCTTTTTTAACCCCCAAAAGTTTCTAAACTTTATGTTTTAACCCCTAAATCTTCTGAAAATTATATTTTGACCCCAAAGGTTTTAAAAATATCAAAAAGACCCCAAATCTTTTCTGATTTTACAAAATGACCTCTGGGTCAAAGTCAACCTTTTCAAAATTTATAAAAATGCCCCTACACTTTTAAAAGCTCTGTTTAAGCTCATTTTTCCTCCATTTAATCTCGTTTTTCCTCCGTTAAAGCTCTAATCGATCCCTTTAAACCCTATAATAAAGATTCAAGCTTTCGTTTTGTATTCTTCCCTTTAACGTTTCTTCTAGAGAGAGTTTCTATATTAAAGTATGCATAATTAACATAATAAGGAATCTAAGAACCCTCGTTTGCATGTGTAGGCTTTCAAGTTAAGGAAAGATCTTAAGGCTTAGGATTCAAAGTATCATGAGGGATCACCACCGAACGAGGTGAGGGTAACTTCTAATCCCCAAAAGTTTTACATTTCTGTATATGATGCATGAATGATGATGAACGAACACATGCATGTGAACTTAATGTTAATGAAATGCTTATTGATCGATATGAATTGTGAACTCTATGTGCCTTGAATACGTACTGTGAATATTGTGTTCATGCATGCATATTATGGTTATGTTATGAAAGGACAAAAGTCCACATTCATACTACGGAGGGACTGGTGGTCCGTAAAAAGTATCAACAGTATAAAAACCGTTCATAGGGTAAGACGAGGAGTACCCGCACCTATCTAAAGTTATGTGCAATGCATATTATATGCTATGTTTAATTGATGTATTTATACATGTTTGATCAGTTTAAGGCTTAATAAACGTTAAAACATGGAAATTATCCCCACGAGTGTATTCAACGCACTCACCCCGCGTGTATTCACACTACAGAAAAAGATGAAAGTTGGGAAGCGTAGAGAGAGGAGTGTCGTATCAAGATGTGTCCCTTCCTTTTTCGGATTTTGGTTTTTCTGAACAATGTTGTTAACCGTTTGCAAAGTTAACCGTTTTTCTATTTATGGATCCTGTATGAATTTCCGCTGCTTAGATTTCAATGTTTTCTTCCAACTATACGCCAAGGGTTTGAACATGTAAAATCGCAAGTTTAAAAGTTCTCGAAGCTTCTATTATGAATGTTATTTGAATCTTTTATCGCCTGTTATTCTGTAAAGTTTTAAAATGTATGTTTCTCTTTCCTCTTTTGCTGCACACCCACAAAGAAAACTCTGATATTTTTAAGTATGAAAATGGGGTGTGACAAAACTTTTTTCTTAACTAAAAATGAACAATTAACAGAAAAAAAAAAAAAAGGTTTGTAAATAAATATAGTCAAAAATGGGTTTCCTCGGATAAATTTGCACTCATGTTTGTAGGGTGCTTACTTTTTATTTTATTATGGAAAATGATATAATTATGTTATAATGACACATTTTCGTGTTTTTTTTTTTTGAGAGACCCCAACATGTTAAAACACAACCAAACTGATATAAAATCATCTAGAATTTTTTTTTTTGAACTCAAGTGAATGAAGGACCTATTGTGGAGCATATATACACTGGACAAGTGCAAGGAATACAAGCTTGAAGTACGATCGACACTATCGCATATTCGCATCATTATCCTAGTCCATGGCATCGCTATCATTCAACTGAGGTACACATGCATCTATATATATGTATTTAATGCGCAACATCTAAGAATTAATTTTCACACATTTGACTATGTAATCATGATGAATTCATGAGTAATAATTATCTTATACTATATATGTTGTTTTAGAATTTAACTTTGTTTATTCTTAATTGTGTAATTTTCGACGAGCTAGTACTTCTATTAACGTGCAGCAAAATGTAATTTGTTTATTATTATTATTATTATTATTATTATTATTATTATTATTATTATTATTATTATTATTATTATTATTTTGGTGACAACTGACAAGTGGGTGCAACTAAGAAATAACTAAAAAAAATAAGCCAAATTTCGGCATCAAGTCGTAGCAAATCAATGTATTAAAAAAAAAAAAAAAGACTTTTTACGATAATTGATATAAAATAACAGAATAAAACTATTTGAGACAAGTTTGCATTTGCAAAATCAGTTTTGATTGGGTTAACCGATTTTTAGTGACAATCATTAGTATGTGGCTCATATTTCCAGATGTTGTCAAAAAAAAAAATTATTTGTGAGAAAAATTTTGAGACTAATTCAAAGATAAAATATTCTAAAAAAAAAAAAAAGTTTTACGACAACATCCATTATTATTATTTTTTTAAAACATTTTATTAATTGTCAATAATTTTTTCTTTTTTTGTAGTATTTCTAGGTACATAGATCAAATATTTATATTAAATATTTATTTATTAAAATACTTGAAAAGGATCGTGTATGTTAAATTTTCATCATGTTTAATATTTTTCTTACTTTTCTTTTATATATCTTTTCCATGGTTATAAATATTTAAATTACAATAAATGTGTTAAGAATAATATTTTCTGATTTATTTCTTAATTTTGAAAACGATAGCAAATTATCTATAACATCTTTTTTTTGTGTAACCTAGAAGGATTTTTGTTATGGTCATCAATATGTTTATAGTATTGAAGGATACGACAGTATTTTAGTCTTAGTTTTGTCAAATTTGTTGAAATTCATATATTTCAATATTGGTGCGTAGAGGATAAGTAAAATAAAAATGAGGGGATGAAGGCTCCTTTTGAAAAACATTTATTAATAATTTGCATATTATTTCTGAGTCAACTCTCTCGTGGAACTAGTGAATGGATCTAAAATCTATACATCTGTCTCGTCTCGATCTAAATCTAATCCTATATCTAATTTTTTATTTTTTATTTTTATTATTTTTTTTTTACCTTAGCGGTCTTCTCAGATTAGTATCATTCTCAAATCAGCCGTCACGTTCAGATTAGCACCCTTCTTCTCAGTTCCAGTCGTCGTATACTTCTTCTCAAATCCTTCTATGGTGTTCGTCTTTTTTTTTTTAATCCGAATATGAATGTCTTCTTCTTCAACTCTTCTTCTTTCTTTCTTTAGAGGCTACCCTTCTTCTTTTCCTTTTTTTAAAGAGCAACACTTGTGTGCCCCGGGGCATGGATCCTCAGATCCATGCTCCCGACCCGCTCTGGCCCACCCACTGCCCTATATATATTTTTTTTCTTTTTTTTTTTCTCTAATTCTTCTTTTCTGTGCGCTGTGTTGGAGTTTGTTAAAATAAAAGAATGTTTTTCTTATCCCACATCGGTTTGGAGATGAAGAGGAGGAGACTTTCTAATGCTATTTAAGAAGCCTGAGTGTTTTGGTTTCAAACACACCAATCAATACACTTTATTCTTGTGTTTGATTCTAGTTAAAATTCCTTTCTCGTATTCTCCTTTAATAGAGTCTCATGAGAAATGTGAGAATCATTGTAGACTTGTAATAGTGTATGAGTGTCGAGTGAAAGAGAGAAATTCTGTATGATTGTATAAATTTATCATATAGTGGTATCTCTTTGGTGGGTCGTGGTTTTTCTCCGGTTTTGGAGTTTTCTTAAAGGTAAGCATGTAATACCTTAAAAGGTGCATATGTAATACTTTAAAAGTGCATATGTAATACCTTATACTATAAGCATTAATACCTTAAAAAGTGCATATGTAATACTTTAAAAGTGCATATGTAATACCTTATACTATAAGCAGTAATACCTTAAAGGTAAGCATACAATACCTTAAAAGGTGCATATGTAATACCATATATTATGAGCATTAATACCTTAAAGGTAATATGTAATACCTAAGAGTATACAATTGATATCTTAAAAACATACAAGTGATATCTTAAGAGTTGTTTTATACTATAAGCACTAATACCTTAAAAGTAAATATGTAAATAAGAAGAATGAGAATAAGAAAATAGAGAAGAAGAAGAAGAAGAAGAATGTACAAAATAAATAAGAAGAATAACAAATCGATAGGAAAATAGATTAAGAAGGAGAGAAAAAAAAAAGATAAGAAAATAGATTAAGAATGAGAGGAAAAAAAAAAAAAAAAAAAACAACAACATTATTTCTGCACAAATACCTTAAGAGTAAATGTGTGATACCTTAAAAGTAAACAACTTATACCTTAAGAGCATACAACTAATACCTTCACTGAAAATCTTAAGATTTCAAATGTTACATCGTCTTCTTCCTCAAAATTTTTGCAAATCACGATTTCATCATATTTTTCGTCAAATTTTCTACAAATCATGATTTCATATTGTTTGAAATAATTTATTTTTAATGTTTTAAAATTACTCATAAATAAGAAGGGGAAAAAACCTCATAAATAATGTCATGGCAATTTGAAGAAAAATGTACTAAACAAATAAGAAGAATAATAAATCAATAAGAAAAGAGATTAAGAAGAAAAAGAGGAAAAATAAGAAAACAACATTGTTTCTGCATAATACCTTAAGGGTAGACATGTGATACCTGAACAGTAAATGTGTGATACCTGAAGAGTATATAATCAGGTTTGTGCTCGACCACACCTGGGAGCGGCCCATAATTTTTTGCGTTTCTTAAATGCCTAATATTTATTGCGATGGTGGTATTGGGCTTCAATGAAAGGATTTTTAATATTTTTTCTTCTCTAATATAGAATTGATGTAGAAATGAAGAACATCATGAGTTGCAGAAAAAAAATTGTTGAAGGTTACTAAATTATATTAAATAACGGTATCACTAATATTATATAAAAATATTAGCTTATTTTAGTGAAATATAACGTAAAAATATAGCTTATTAGCTTATTAATTGTAACTCATAAAGGTATTGATTGTATTACATAAATGTAGCACTAGCATAACTAAAAGATATAACTAACATAACTAAAGGGTACTACATGTCTATGTAATATAATGTAAGAGTACAACTAACATAACATAAAAATATCACTATCATACTAAACGATATTACATGTCTTTATAATATAATATAAGGATACAACTAACATAACATAAATGTATCACTATCATAACATAAATGTATGACTATCTGACTTGTCGTTATTTGCTATGTTTTATCATCATAAAATTGGGTTTAAAAGTGGATATTTGGGCTTTAATTGTGAAGATGGGCTCGATGGGCTCAATGGAGCTTGATGGAGACTACATCAAATGGGCTTAAGTGATTTGGTAGGAAAGAAAGGGCAAATAAAAGTTTTACTCCAATTTAGCTCTTATCTTTTGTAATAGACTTTTATATCCTTAGGATTTTAGTTTTATGAGTTTTTTTAGGGGTAGGAAAGATATTTATGTAATCGAGTTATCTCCACTACTCGATCTCTCTCTCCTCTCTTTCTCTCTCTAGCACCCAAACACACGCCATTCACCTCATTCTATAATTCAAAGTTTTGTTCTCCTCTAGTTTTTTATTGATCTCAAGAAGAATGTTGAAGATTTACATGGAGATGATTAATCAAAGCATAAGTGCTAAATTTATCCTCTTTGATTCAAAGGTTGTTTAATTCGATTGATATCACTGTGAGACTTTGTGATTGATTAAATTTCTTACTTTATTTTAAGTATCTGTTAATTCATGATTTAATTCTATAAAGTAGTTTGGATTGATCTGATAATTCAATTTGAATTATATTTTGCTAATGCTATCCATGAGTTCTCTTTTATATGTTGTTGAATGATTGATACTTAGTAACATTAGGTTGATTATGTTTTTAATGAGATTGTGTAATTGTCTAATGAATTAATGGGACTAAAGAAACTATAAGCTTAGCAATTGCAGTTATCTTAATTATTAGGTTCTAGGTTTCAGTTTAGGTTTAATTGTTTTCATCAGAGTTTAATGCAGTTGTTAATTAATTTGGAAAACACGTCAATTAGTTAATGACTGGTTTTGATTGGATGTTGGGTTTGAACAATTAAATTGGGAAAACATGGACTTCTCTACAGCGTCGTATTAGTCTAAGGTTAAATGTTTGAATGTGCAAGATGAAAATTTGTAGCATATGATCAGTGATGCAATCAAATGTCGACACTTTTGAATTGGAGTTTCATGAGGTTAATCTCTCTTTTATTTCGTTTCATATTTTTCATTCTTATTTTTATTTAATTGCTTGCTTGTTAGTTTAGTAGATAATCAAAAATCCCCCATCCCTTGGTTTGTTTTATGCTCAAGAGAATTAAGTCATTTTCAAGTCAAGGCGTTACAGGAGATCATCGACCGGGCCTTATTAGCTACCCTCGTCCATCGTGGAGGTTTGAATTTGACTTTCTTGGAGGTTTATTTGCAATTTTCAAAATTTTCAAAATTTAAGCCTTTCTCCTTATACTTTTGGAAGTTTTCAGTTTAGCCTCAATTATTTTGAAATGTTATCTTCTTTGTTTATTTTCTTATTTTAAAGGCATGAAAATAATACTAATCAACATAAATTTAATATTATATGTTATATATACATATATATAATATTTTATAAGTTGCTATTATTATCAGTATTTTAACTATCTTAATATTTTTCCCATTTCATATACAATTTAGAAAAAAAACCAAGTTTAGTAATATCTTAAGAAGATAAATGTTAGTTTATAATATGATAAGTAGTATTCTAAATAAAAAAATTGCTTTTGTAGGAGAAGACGAGCCTTTGAGCAAGGAACTCTGCGACCTTAAGAACATTTCTGGACCTTCCTATTATTCAAGGTGGGATAATTATATGCTTATGTGTTTAAGTCCAATTACATGCTTATATGTGTGTATTTATCATCTAAGTTCATGTTATGTTATGAATTCTTGGAAATGCCCATGACAAGTTACGTGACATTCTGTGAATCTCTATGATTTATATATATATATATATATATATATATATATATATATATATATAATCATGTGGTTGGTTAATTATCTCATTGAGTGTTCAAAACACTCATGCCTATGTTTAAACAATATGTTTCAGATGGAGCTTTGGAAGACGATGAGTCGGAGCCTGAATAAGTGGGAAGGGATAATCTGTATAGTTTTGTCAAACACGATTTTAATCATTTTGTGGTGGTGAGAAAGGGGTTTTTAAGACCGTGTTATGTTGTTTCGAACCTTGTGATATCGAACGTCAGCTTACATTTTTGATCTAATAGTTTTTCGCTGCTAAAATAGTCTCATCGTTAAAGTTAAATTTATTTCTATACTTGATGATAATTATTTTTTTGAATTTGTTATTTTTAGTGATACCCTGACTTGAAGATAGATGGTTTCAAGTCGGGACGTTACAGTCATGTTCCCTAAGGATTGACCATACTTGTCGTTATACACATTTGCTCATTTCGGAGTAGGAATTTTTTTTTGTTGGTTTGACAAGCCATCATTATCATAACTAAAATGTATTACATATCTGTGTAATATAATGTAATGGTACAACTAGCATAACATAAAAGTATCACTATCATAAATAAAATATATTATATGTCTATGTAATATAATGTAAGGGTACAACTAACACAACATAACTATTTCACTAGTATAACTAAAATGTGTTACATGTTTGTGTAATATAATGTAAATGTATGACTAATATAATATAAATATATCACTAACATAACTAAAAAAATATGATTAACATAATTAAAAAGTATAACATATTCGTTAAAAAATTAACAGACGTAATAGAATGCAAATGCGGATGTGTGGCATGCTTTATGTAGGACTGGTTCGGTACGGTATACCGAAATTTTTTTACCATACCAAATACCGTACCGAAATATTCGGTATGCCAAAAAACATACCGATACCGTACCAAAATTTTCGGTATACCGAAATTTTCGGTATATTGATAGCTTATACCGAATTACCGAATTTTTCAGTATACCGAAATTTACCGTCATACCATACCAAAATTTACCGAATTTATCGAAATTTACCGAAAATATAAAAAATTACCGAACTTGCCAAAATTTACCCAAAAAAAAGGAAAGTAGATCCCCTTAATGAAAAAAAGAAGAAGCAGATCCCCTTCTGTGGAGAAGAACACAACAGATCCCTTTCATTTTAGTCTCATTCTCAATCCCCTTAAAAAAAGGTCAAAACATAAATTTCATTAATTCACCATGCCAACAGTCTCATGTTTATACACACATAAACATCAAATTCAAAAAATCCTGCATAAGCATCAAAACCACAATCTTCATACAGATTAGGCAAAAAGCAAATCGATCATAAATTCAAGCTTCGAAGTAGAATCTACATCAGTTCAAAACCAAAACCTAAAACAAATTGCATAAAAACAAATACGCATATCATTCAAACATACATGTTGGCAGCAATGGTTGGACGAATAATGGTTGGTGGTCGGTCTCTGCTTGGGAAGGACAGTGTTGTGAGGGGATATGGAAAATAGGGTTTTGCTGAGTCAGGGCAAAATAAGTCCATTTAAAATAATAATAATATTAATAATAATAATAATAATATATATTATTAATATTAATATATTTCGGTATATACCGAAATACCGAAAAATTCTAAATCTTCATACCAATATCGTATCGAAATTTTAGATATTTTTTGTATTTTTCGACACGGTATGTGCGGTATACTGAAATTGTCGGTATTTTTCCTAGCCCTATAAGATGCATAAAGATAACCTCCCGAATTGAGTTGACCAGATGCATAGAAATATTTGTGTATATTTTTAAGCGAGATTTCTTTTGGCAACTTCAAAAGGGGTAAATAAAGCTTGCAAAACATTATCTCATGGGCCTATTGTTTTTTAATTATGGGTATGGTCCAATCCCATTCTCATATCTATGTAAAGCCCATTTGCTCCTTATATCGGAATAATACACATAAATTAGGGCAACAATCAGCAGCCCGAACGAACTTGACGAAGGTAAGTTTTCTTTTAGTATTTCTTTATTGACTAAAAGACATTTTCGGTATTAAATTATACTTGAATTGTCATGTATTTTTTAATAAAATTTTGAAACATTTCACTACGTCGCCTATATGAATTTTAAAAATTGAAGCATTTTATCATATCAATAAAAAATATGTTTGAAATCAATTATTAAGATTTGTTCGATACAATAAAATGTATCAAATTTAAGATTCATAAATCAAAGTGAAAGATATAAAAAATATTAATTACATATCATTTGGATGATGAAATATAATTAAGATCTTCTATATGGCTCAATCACAATTTTGTTGCTGACAAATACATTCACAATCGGCGCACATAATTCATATCAATACAACAAAAAAGGTTTATTAGTGATAAAAAAATATTGTTGGAAAAATATTGATAGTGATCGTAAAACATTACATGGTAAAAATAGTGCATAACATGTCATCAATGTCGTCCAATTGGGAGGCAGGACCAAAATTGTCCTAATTAATTCGTGAAATTGTTTTAATTAAACTTCTAAATTACTATCCTAAAAAGATGTTATCCGCAAAATCAATGCTAGACCCTATAGTAACGGAAACTCAAATAAATTTTTTAATTAATTATCCTACGTGCATATACATTTTGTGCACAAATATATATACGCTTACAAGTGGAGTATTGATATTATAGTATTGACAAAATACCATTATGCAAGTGTAGTGTATCTCAGAATCATTTCATGTCATTATATACTCATTGAATTTGATAGTATTAGATGGAATTCCAATATCAAATTGTCAATAATAATATTGATTGCGATATTTGAGTAGAAATGGTTGATGAAGAGGAGCAGAGAGAGCCTCAATGCATTAAGAGCAATCGATTACATTTCGCAAGTAGCTGAATGGATGTGCACAAATTATATTGTGTACAAATTTAAGTGGACTTTATTGTTCCATTCTATACTACATATTACACATTTTGTCTTTTATGATTCATGCACTTATTTTTGTACGCATTCTATCTTATTTACTTGGGACTCATTTTTATTCATCGTTCAAATTGTATTATGTATTTACCGTTAAACTATAGTATATGCTGAGAAATCACTATAAAAAATGAGTATTTACGATAAGATTTTCTACGATAAAAAATTGTCGTAAAAAATGTTAATATAAATTAACAGTATGTTGTCTCACAAAAAGTAATGAAAAAAGTTTATTCGCAACAAAAACCATTTGCGAGATTGACTTTTGCAATAATAACTTAGCAACAATGTTTTTACGGCAACATTTTGTTGTCACAAATATTTATTTTTCTTTTAGTGAATTCAGTTTAGGTATAAAATACTTTAATACACCGGAACCAATTGGTTTTTTCTATCAATTACACCTCAACTAATTAATTACATAGGTTATCATCAAAATTATTTTTAGAAATTAATAAATTAATTTTTGTAACAGATTAAATTTAGATTACGTAAATACACGATATAAAATATTTGGTTATTCTAAGCACAATCATTCATGTGAAAAGACATTATTAACAGAGTTTTAGTGACATTCAAACTCACTTAGTCGACTCCTCGCACAATTACACAGTTTATGAGGAGTTTGAAGGCCACCAGCCACATGGGCACTGAAATGGGTCTTTCAGATAGGTTTCACGTGTTCAAGTTTGGGCCAAACTCATATTAGAGTGGTACTAGATAGTTCGTGCATGAATTTCTCACTCATCAAAAATCAATTTTTAAAGAATAAATACATTACGATAATCTATTTGGAACGTAGATTAATCTTTTGCATAATTCATTACTGATCCGTTTAGTCAAAACTTCCTACATAGGTTAACAAACGATGCAAACTTTCAAGATATATATTCCTTTTACAATATTGAGGTTCCATAATCCAATTAAAAATACAATATAATCCAACCATCCGATTGAAATTGAATTGTAGATTTGAAAATTAATTAAGATGAGAAGTGGACCAATAGTTAATAAATGCATGGAATAAAAAATCATGATTGATGCATGTGAGCTACGTCAATACATTGGTGATTAAACCAAATTGGCAGAGTTGCCATTGTGCAGAAACACTTGATCACTTGAGTAGAACATATCAAATAAAAGGCAAATTCTTCATTCTCTTGTTGACTACTAACGAAATATTACTCTTCCATTCTCGTATAAGTATTGAGTAGTAGCTATTAGTTGCACTAGTAAAACTAGGCATTGAGTATGGGATTTGAGTGCTTCTATTATTCTTCAAAAGTCACATTATTAATTCTTATTATTATTAGCCCTCACTTGCTTACACTGTTCACATTAATTTCTCCATCATTGCTTTAAACTAAGTACACAACCTGTTGAAATTATTATGATGACTCTAGCCATTCATTAATCATCCATTTATAGCATATATGGCCCCTTGCCTATTTATTTCAGAACAAGTATAATTATGATGGAGGGTCATATACATATATATATATATATATAATAAGCACTACAAGAAAAGATCAAAATAAAGACGAAATGATTTATTGTTAACCATAAAATATCAGTCTTTAAAGTATATTAGTGAAGAATTTAAAAATATTATTTAATTATAAACACCCTACTATGGAAAGAAATATTATTATTTTTAATTAGCCAGCAGTTTGAGACTATTCTTTGTCGACCAAGAAAATATTTTGTTGGAGTATTGTATCTTTAATGAAGTTAACCACATATCCCATATACTTCAGTCTGTACCATTATATTGCATTTCATGTCATCATTAAAGTAGCTTGTATTATCAAATTACATCTCGTATCATCATTAATATAGCATATACCATTATATTACATGTTTTGTATATCATCATTAATGTAGTACGAACCATCATATACATTAATTCATACCACCATATACTTAAGTCCGTATCACCAAATATTAGAAGAGTAAAACTAAACGAAAATCATTTCTCAGAACTAAAAAACAACAAAATCTAACAATGTAACCAAAAAAAAATTCTTAGTGAAGATGTTAAAGAACGTGGTTCCTCCAATTCTTTATGTCAAAAAAAAAAAAAGTAGATAAGGAACGTGGTACTCAAATTATAATCCAAGTAATTGACTGATTAATATATCTAATTAAGATTTCATGGTCATGTCATATCAACATAATGTCAATATGTAATTAACAGCCGCCTTTAGAGGATTAGTGAACCAATTAATAGCATTCAATAATCATACACTGATCTCCTTTGTCTCCACATCATGCACCAAATTAGCTTATTGCTGAAAATCTCATCCTCATCTCAATTAAATTATTTCTGAAATGTTGCAACACGTATAAATATGAGTTTTCATTTATTTTCTATTAATTCAAAAGCGTCTGCAAATTAATGAGTGTTTTGCTCCATCTTATATTTTTTTTAAACATCTTATAAAACAGGTTTAAGAATTTATAATTTTCCAATAATATGTATTTGGCCAATTTTTTTTTAATACTTGTTCATCATAACATAAGGAGAATATAAACATTTTCCCCCTTAGAAATAATTATGAAATTTTATCTTATTTCTAAAATAAATGTTATTTAAATTACAATTTTGCCATTACTAACATCTTAAATTCATCATAATATATAACCCAATTACTAAACAATTTATTTTTAAATAAGATAAGACATCTTATAACTCTAAAAATATGTCCCATATGATATAAGAGTTTATAAGGCCATTTAAATTCAAATAAAACCCCTTGTCGATCTTGAACTCGTTGCATGTGTGTATTTTTATTGAATCATTTTAGGACTTTTAATTTACATATATTGAACACTGTTTTTGAAGGGTAATGGTGGTTGGGTAATAGGGAAATGTAAAAAATATAAAATATAAAATTCAATATGCTATGATGTGAGATGCAAGGAAGAAGAAAAATCTGATCTTTTTTTCATGTTGGCAGCCGACAACATAATATATTAAAAAACTTCCTAATAATTCAAATTGCACGATTTATTTAAAATCATATATATTTATTATTAACATTCAAGTGTTTGGTTAAAATTGCAATTAAAATAACCATCATAATTTTTTCAAAACTTACCTCTATAAAAATATAGGGACAATCACAAAACTATCTAAATATGATAAGAAAAAATTAAAATTAACCAAAACATAAAAAAAAAAAAAATTGTATTTAAAATCAAATTGACTAAAATATCCTTAGTGAAATTAGTTTTGATCCCCATGTAACAATAAAAAATGACACCACGCGCACAACTAAGTGGTTCGTGTGACATAAACCACACAAACACACTAACACAACACCAAACCACATATACAATTTGTGCAATGTATGAATCAAACAAATACAAACATGGTTCGTGCAAGACCACACAATGCACGAACCACGAACACACATTGCACGAAATTGACATACACACGGGTTCGCCTACATTTTAATAAGTATGCTTTTGTAAATCTATCACTTTTTTGACTAGAACAAGATGTTTATTATGAATATTACTTTAATTATTTTGTTATCTCATCTAGCTATTTCTAATCACATTATCACTATTTTATGAATATATTTATGAAGTTTGGATTTTACATCAATGGTAAAATAAAAGATAAAACACAAATTAAAACAAAAATATTATGTAATTTGTAAATTACAAGTGTGAAGCCAAGGAAGATAGTTACAGAGACGCAGTTGAATTTGGACATTTCTTCCCTCCTATTCTTTAATTATTATTATTTATTTAATTTTCTTTTTTTCTTCTCCATGCATAATTGCTTATAGATGAGGGTGCACCTCATGGTAATCATGACACTTCTTCTGTCATCATTACATTTCTTGAAATTAAACGCCCCCCCCCCCCCCCCCAGGTACACCAAGGGTGCATATATTTAAACACTATTGTGACCTCAACAACTTATAAACTCACCATTAATAAGATCTATTTGTCTTCCTCTTTTTTCTCTTATTTCATTCATCAACCATAGCATTCAAACACCATTCAACAATATGTGTATAGGTTCCAAGGATTTAACACAACCTCACAAACTTCACTTCTTCCATCGAAAATCAAAGAGAACAAAGCTTCGTTTTCTTGTAAGGCTTTCAAGGTATGATGATACAATATTTACATACTTATATATATTAATGCTAAATCATTTCATCACTCAGTTGCATGTTTACTACAAATAGAAACAAAAAGAATTAACCATGTTAGAATAACTATTTTCTTAATATATCCTAATTGTATTTACATGTTTTGACATGTGATTTTAATTAGCAGAAGGAATAAGCAAGAAAGAGAGAAAGTTAGCAGTGATATGGTGCTGAAGAATTTGAAGCTTTACATGAAGAATATGAGCATCAAAGAAGAAAATGATAAGTTGAGGAAAAAGGCATGTCTCCTCCACCAAGAGAACCTTGCTTTGATTTCTGAGTTTCAAAGGAGATTTAACAAGTGCTTACCAAAATAAATTTAATGATTTTAATAAAAATACTTATTGGATTTCTTTTCTTAATATATATATATATATATATATATATATTATATATTATAAGTTTATGTTATAACTTATGTATTGCTATATATAATTGTGTAGCAGTATTCTGTATCTGCATGAGTACCTATATTTTTGTCCCAAAACAAATTAATCTACAGTACATTTACTGTGTTATGTGAGAGAATCCATTGCACTCTTTGTTGACATATTGAGGTGGTCACAGACAGCCATGTGTAATTTGTTTTTTTCTTTAGTACTTTTTTTTAATGGGAGTAGTTCTGTGTATAGTCTATTTCGTTACTTTCAATATGTTGATGGGTGAAATAATTAATAACTATTTAAAATAAAGAATTTAGTGTGAGGAAGGAGTGTGTACATGCATGGACATTCTAATAAGATGCATTAATTTTTTAAAAATTGTAAAAAAAAAAAAACACAATTTTCAGTACTAATTATTAGTGATTGTCGTTATTTTATATACATTTTCAATCATTCTACTTTATCATATGAATTTTAAATTTGATGCATATTATTCTATCGGATCAATTCTAATCATTGATTTTTGACACATAAACAACAGTGATTTGTTCTTCATGCTAAAATTCATCAAAGTTCATACGACAAAATGAAATAATTCAAAGTTCATACAAAAAAAATTATCAAATCATGTACATGTCAGATAACATTGTCAACCTTTTTAGAAATGATAATGCAGAGTTTTGTTGGTAAACTATACTTTAATCACCATGTTTTGTATCTCGTGATAAATTAGTATTTCAATCTAATTTTTAACATTTAATTACCATATTTTGCATTTGTTACAAACTAGTACCTAACATTACGTTTTTTTCACTTAACTGAGCTTCAAAATATAAAGAGCCGGCTGTCACTTACGTGTCTTAATTTGCATTTTGTAATAACAATAGTTTCCGAGTTTGGATATTTAAAATAATAAACCTCAAAAGTTATATACCAACTTCTTACAAAATGTAAAGATTGTCAATCAAAATGTTAAAATCAAAGGAAAGATACCATTATGTTACAAAATGCAAATATCATTAAAATGTTAAAAAGCAAGAGTTGGATATCAATTCGGTGCCAAATGTAAAGATAGGCTCAAACAAGTATAATTTACCATTTCTCTGAATGAGTTGGATATAATTCTTATGAGACCGTCTTAAAAGTTTAATTTCATAAAATGAGTCAACTCATAATCTATACATGAAATATTAACTTGTCTATAAATGAAATAAAGTTTAATTTCATAAAATGAGTCAACTCATAATCTATACATGAAATATTAACTTGTCTATAAATGAAATATTAACTCGTAAAAAGAAGTTTAGATTATGTATAATGAACACCACAATAAGTTTTTGTAGAATTAGTTAGGGATGTCACTATCGAGAAAGTCTCTTTAGGTGGTTGTCATATAAGATGATAGAAAGGGGAGATTTTAATTCTCTTTAATATCATGAATTCTTATTATTTTTTCTCCAAACTTAATCGAGTATGGCTAATAGTCGCCTAAAATGAAAACAATAATAATAGAAATTTTCATTTATTTTTTATTTTATGACCCATTCTGATTGGTTCTTCCCTTCAAGAAAATCTAATTTGAACACAAAATTTGAGGGATTTATATTAATACAAAATAAAATTCTACTTTTTACCAGAAAGTGTTTGTGATTAAAATCAACAAAAAAAAACAACCTTTTTGTTAAAAAGGTCAAAGGCTGCTAGCTAGAGCCTAGAACTACCACTTTCTAGTTTCTACCAACGTGATTGCATGGACAAATTTATGCAGCTAATGTTATTATAAAATGAAACAGCAATTAAAATAATAAATAATTGGCTATTATATGTAAGCAAAATTTAAAGTAAAGAAGAAGCCAATATTTCTCATCTGCACTACCCATCGTCAACTCGTAGCCACTCAGGTTAAGTGCAACCTTTAACAGTGTCTTAGCTGAGATGTGACATCTCTAAACTCTCAACTTCGAACAAATTTAACTTTAAATAACTCAATTTATTAAACAACTACTATAAAGAAGATTAAGTTATATATAGCATTCCCAACCCTCGAGATATGGTAAATTATGAAACGGCCTTTGAAATTTATAAAATTTACAATCAAACCCTAAGCAAGGCTACGGCTGAAGAATAGGAAAAGACACAATAATCCAACAAGCAATTTTGTACAGACTTTGAAAAGAATTATTTTTAAATTAAACTTACATAAAATCTGCACTATGAACTAGGCGAATAAATTTTACATCGTCTCATCTAAACTTTATCTTCACCAATGTCCAATGATAAACCAAAAATTTTGTGTCAACAACAAAATATATGTTTCTATTGTATATCAGTGGTAGATTCATAATGTTTATTAATCACTAGAATAAAGATTGCTAAAGGGGCCATATTTTTTTGGTCTCTAAATTTAGTGAGCTAATTTTCTCTCTAAAGCATGCTCACATAATGCTCGTATTTTCCCTTGTAGAATAATTCCTAGTGTTTAGTCAAAAACCTCTATCATTATAAGTAGTAAGAACAATGTTGCACAATCTCCATATTATTTTTGGAATAGTGGACTTTTATTTTATTTATTTATATTTATGGAAGGAGTGGAGAGTTTTGGACCAGTTGGAAAACCTACATCAACAACATTTGTCAAACTAAGAATCATAAAGTGCAACTTTTGTCCATATAGAATTATAATTGTTATTGACTTACAAGCTACAGAGAAGATAAGTACACCAATCTAACATGGATGTTCAAACTGCTCATGATTACTCAGAACAAGGGTAATAAAGTCTAAATATATGGCGATTTTATAAGTAATTTGTGATTTTCTTGAAACATTATAGCTATTAATATCCCAAGTCAAGCCACTTGATTGACTAACTTACCAGCCATGATAGAGTGGGAGCTTTTTCGCTGAGGATACAGCTTGATCTTCGCGGGTAGTCAAAGCATAGAAAAGTTTCCCATCGCGTGATCGGAAATTCTCATCATTCACCTCTTACATGTAAAAATAAGAAAGATCATTCAATTCAATAGAGTTAACCTCAAAATGAGGTATGAAAGAGTCAAGGAAAAGTAATTACCATTGAGACTATGAAGTGGTGTAATTGAGTCCTCAATTGAAGAATGGAAGTTAAGAGTTGTTGGAACGTTGGTTGGACGATGTGTAGATGCGGTAGGCAGCAATGCACATTGTTATGTTACCGATCACGGTCAATGCTGCTTGAAGAGCCACCAAAACCTAAACATCATAGCAGAAATACTACCATATATAAAAATTGCTATATTTTACTTAAAACTAGCTCTATTCATGATGCCACACTATAACTCAAAGGTGATGCTGTTTAAGGGTTGAGATTTCCAAAATGTGTTAGCCTGATTACATTTATGGATGGAATCAATGGATGACGAAAAGAAATGGTTGGATATGTCATCTCTAGTGCCTTTGAAAGCTGATACACATACTACCTTTCCCTTCATTGAGTGAGATCACACTTATAGTTTGCCATCACTTGAAAACCATGTGAAATTCAAAGCAGTTAATAGACCTGCATAAACATCAGTCTTTCCTACACATATTATAATAGCTTGAAAACCATGTGAGTCTTCAAGTGAATATCATCATTACCCCATCTAGAAATCATAAGTCTAGCCTCACTGAGTCTCCTGTGAAGATTTTAGAGGATGAGGCTGAACTGGAACGAATAAAGGCCCAAAGGTGCTAGTATTCCAGTCCATGAAATGGTGGAGAAGGTGTATGTGTGAAAGTTTATAAAGACAATTTGAGTGAAAGAACTAGGCATCACAATTTGAGTCCACACTTGGTTGGCAAAGTTAAGAGCTTGGAATCACAACCAGTTGACCAATCTCCTTTGTGTAATAGACACCTCTGTTAACATAGTCTTTCACAGAAAATGGTCCTTCATGGATGGATTGAAGGACTATAATACAATACCACCTTTGTAGTATTTGAGTTTTGCACTCCCTTTCGGCGGTGGGGTTTGAGATTTGTTGTAGTATGAAGGCTGACCATTTCACCTCAGATTTTCTATTTTAATTATTATTCCCCAAGGATGGATGTTAGACAAGGACCCTACCTGTTCACGGATGATAAATATACCCGTGATTCTGCCCAAATTAGAAACATGAAAAAGGAGTACTTACTTCCTCACAACTATGAAAAGCTAAATCCACAGAATACTACTCCCACGTCTATTCTTCTAAACCAAAATGATTGAATGTTTGGTCTATCTGGTTTAAGAAGTCCCAAGATACTCCTGCGTAGCTGTCCAGACATATAATGCAAGATAACTTTGCAAGGCATCATTTAGAAGGGTGTTTTAGTGCTGCAGGCAATATTAGCTCAAATTGTGAATTGCTGAAAATATTAAATGATACATCTTCTAATGGTTTAAGCTTTTAGATGACATTATAGAAGACCAAACAAAAGCTCGTGAGTTCAAATCCCACAGCTACCCATTTACCAAAAAAATCTCCATATGCTAGGCTTTGATATAAAGTAACTCATCCACATGCAGGTATTGGATGATACTCCTCTCTAACAGCTCAAACTTTAGATGAGGTGGACATTGAATATGCATAGCATCACTGATTGGAGATTCTTGGCATGTGCTTCATGTGCAGCATTGATACTACAATGCCTTAACCCAGGGTGAAATAACTAAAAGATTTTTGTTGGAAGGTCTCATATATATCTTTGGACTGTCCATTACAGATCTGGTTATGCTATGTCACCTTACCCATGATTTTCTTAATCATAAGCTATAATTAGTGAATCGAACAACTGAATGATGACACTGAGGCGAAGTTGGCTTTATATTTTCTGAGAAGCACTAAATTGATCTTGAATACCAAAATTTTAAACTCAATTAATACTTATGAGGTCCCTATAAACCAAATATGTTGGATAATGTCATATTACTCTTTTCCTGAGAGATTAATATAGGGAAAGCAACTAGACAGCATATACTCGTGAGTAAATGAATGTTTAAATTTCCAATTCTCAAGTTGTTCAGGCATCAAGCTTTATTGGCTCAGTATCCCGCCTAAAACTATGGCTAAGAATTCAGGTCGAAAAGTTTGATCTAAATGTGCCAGAGGAGACCAGCATCGGGCATTAACAGTATGACGTAAGAAAAATAATTTCTGCTTCATGCATAAGATAATGGGGTGTTATTAAGACCTCTTTAACATTCAAACCATTGTTGTGGTGTTAACAATTATGGACCATATAATAAAGTTGCAAAATGTTATTCTGCAATAATGAAAAGAACAAAAAGGACCAGAGAAAAGGGTCGAAATAGACTCTCTCACTTCCCATTCAGTAAAATGAAAGATTTTTTTTTTTTTTTGTTGACATAAAACATAAGCAAATCAAATGCGAGGATAATTCATCGACCAAGCTAGATGAAACTTTCTATGACAAATAGAAAGACTTAAAGATTATACCTCAAGGGAATCTGAGTTGTAAAAGAAATGCCATGTACACGCACAAAGAGCTCCACCTAACAGAGGCACCTACACAGATAGGTAGCACTACATGAGAATGTCATTAAGCTGTATTTACAAAACTAATTTCCTTGTCATGTAGGATAGTAGCAGTTTCTTGTTTATTTTTCTGAAAAGATACAACGTCGTCTATTTTTCAAAGAAGCAACAAAGAAACTTTTAATACCTCACTCTAGAAAATAAGTCAACCAATCATGGCATGCTCTCTTATGGAAATATGGTGAAATAAATTAACATCTTTTACAACCAAAGTTTCTAATAGTTATTCCTTCAGTTTCAGTTTATTAGTCATTCAGAGAAGTGTCATATATAAAGATATGTAAAGTGTAAAGCAAAGATTAAAAATGCTACTCCCTCCGTTCCATTTCTATCAATCATTTAAGGTTATTCACAAAGACTAAGGAAGTATTTGACACATAATTCTGCATATAAAATGACTACATTACCCTTGTTTCATTATTGTACTCAATGAAGGGAAGACCAAATACAAATATAAGATAGTCTAAAGTTTGAAACAAAGATTTTAATGCTTACTGATATTCAAAAGCGCCAAATAGACGGAACAAATTGTAATCTACAAAACCAAAAATGAAATGGAACAAAGGTAGTATTTAATAAGTACATGGCAAATTCTCGCATCAATCGCTCGTATGGTGCAACCAGGTTTCAAAACTGGATTCATGAATAATTTGAGAAATTGTAATCTGACAAGTAATATTTTTATTCTTTTGTTGTATCATGTAATACATTTATGCATATTATTTAATAGTATGCAATATTTTTATGCATATCAGGTAATACTTTTATGCATATATTACATAGTATTTCTTGTTAAAATTAAAATTTGGTATTTCTTGTTAAAATTAAAATTTGTCAAAAGTATTACATGATATGCATAAAAATATTACATTATATAAAAGTATTACCTAATACACACAAAAATATTATCTAATAAAACTTGACTTGTGCGTTGACCTGAACCATGCAACCGCCGCTCTAAGTATAATTTTACATATAAAATGATAGCATTTTCCCTCTTTTAAGAAAGACTAAAGAAATAGTAAATCAATTACATCCAAGGAAAAAAATTCACCGAAATTTCACCGAAATTTCGCTAATTTTGAGTCACCGAAATTGAAACGGGGGTTGAATAAATTTCGTTGGTATTTCACCGAAATTTCGGCGAAATTTCGGTAAATTTCGATTTCGGTAAAGTTATACTATAAAATGTTTGAAAATCACGAAATTTCGGTGAAATTTCGGTAAATTTCGTTTCAATTTCGATTTCGGTGAAATTTTTATTTTTTTTACCCAAAATAATTATAATATTTTATAATGAATTACACCAATTTTTTAAGGGAAAAAAATTGTATTTTTCACATTATAATTATAACGTGTATAACACAATCAAATAATTTTCTTACATATTTATCGTAAATGGCTCACAGATTGAAAAGATAAGATGGATTATTCCACTCAAACCACATTATCTAATAATAATAATAATAATGTAGTGTCATTCATAAGTTATTCAATTATGTATTCAATTATTTTTTGTTATAGTAATAATGTATTCAATTATTTTGAATTTCTCATGTTATTATACCAGACAACATTTTAATAATAGTTAATTCCAATATTGGTTGTAAATATATCATTTTGTTTGAAATTTTAAGTTGAATATATGTATTAATGTTAGTTATAATATTCTATACAATATCATATCCAAATTCCCAAATTTTAACAAAGTTTCTGACATTTTTCTAAATTTTACCGAAATTTTCACCGAAATCGAAACTTTCACCGAAATTTCCGTAAAATCAATGTACCGAAATTTCTACCGAAATCGAAATTTTCATCCTTGATTACATCCTACAAATTTCCAAATTAATCAAAAGGAGGGTAAACTTGGAAAGAAACACTTTAATTTTCCAGAGAACATATTGTATTGATATGAGCACAACAGGTGTAGAGAAAATGTAGAACGATATTGAAGTTGATGAGGGAAGAACAATTTACCATTCCCCAAGAAAGACCCTTCCAAGATTCGTACCCAGATTTCTCTCCATATTGCCATACCAAACCCATCGCAGTAGCCCTTTTCAGTAAACACAAATTCAGGTTAAACAATTTAAAACACAAAAATCGGAAACAATTCCCATGAAAATCAACTACATCACTCACCATTCAACAACACTGGAAACATGAACAGCCCAGGTGGGAAGAGAGAGAGCGTTGGATGGCTCACTGAAAATTGGGGACTCCAAAGCAAGGGAGGGTTCCACGAGGGACATAAAGGTAATTCCAGCAGCTGCTCCCATCAAAATGGCGATGGGTTTTGAGCTCTTACGGTTACTTCTTTTGACGGCATTTACATCGAGTTTTGATGGAGGAGTACAAGTAAGAAGATGGGGCAGTTTCAGTTTTGTGAGAAATAATGGTATGGAAGGATAGAGAGTGTGTAATGTTCCCATTTGTGAGGAAGAAAGGTGAGTGTTGGTTGATCAGATAGAAATGAGAGTGAAGAAGAAAGATTTGGGACATTCCTAGAAGACTCGGCCGGCTGGTCTAATCGGACCGGCGGTTTTCATGAACCGGTCTCTATGCCAGTTCAAAACCTTTCCAACCTTAATAATACTAATTAATGTACGTGTGGACCATCCACAACCCAAGAATTTCCAAGCACACCCCAACTTTTTGCTTATTTAATTAAAAAAATTAAAAAATAATTATATTCCAATTTTATCCTTAAAATTTGAAGAAAAAAAAAAAGAGGACTATCCACACCCCCAATGTCTTCTCAATCAAGGATAAAAATTTCGGTTTCGATAAAAATATCGATACCCTAATTTTATGGAAATATCGATTTCAATGAAAATATCGATTTCGGTGGAAATTTCAGACATTTTTTTAAAAAATATGGAAACTTTGTAAAAAAATTGAAAAATATATCTAGTAGTTTACAAAATATTATAACTAACATTAATACATATATTGAACTTAAATTCCAAATAAAATGATATGTTTACAACAAATATAGAGATAAACTATTATATAAATGTTGTCTGTTATGATAACATGACAAATTTTGTACAAAATTAATACATGAACTAGTAATAGCTTGAACTCCTATGAGGTTCAAATGAAAAAGATGACATGTCATCTTAATTCAAACAATATTGCACAAGCACATAAGTACTAAATATTATATTACATGTACAAAACAATAAATAAATATTGATCACAACATCCTTTGAAAAAATTAAATATTTTAGTAAAGTATTTGAATAACTAACCTTTTTATTCTCTAAAAATCCTGAATTCTCTTGATGTAGAACAACATTTGTAGATGGAGAATATTTGTAAAAGGAGAAAATCTAGAAATTATTATGGAATTGAATGTATAAATATATGATATATTTATAGATAAAAAGGGTAGACAAAAATATATGAAATGACTCATTCTTGGATAAAAAATCTTATCTCCAATTGTAATAAATGATGTGGATTTAAGAAATCTCATTTTATTAAAATCATCATTTTATTAAGGATATTACTTATTAGAGATAATTGATGTATATATATAAGATATCATACTGAATATCATACTGGATGGACAAAATTCATTTTTCGTCCTTCCCTAGGGACGTTGTCCAATTTTAGTCCTCTTGTTTTCCGATCATCAATTTTAGTCCTCTTAAATCCCCGGCTGTCCAATTTTAGTTCGATTGCCCAATTTTGGTCCTCCTAACTCGATTTCCGATCAGCTCTGGGCGAGTGCACAACATTCGCCCCCAATTTCAACCAGTTGATGATTTTACGCGAACTAAATTCATTTTTCGTCCTTCCCTAGGGACGTTGTCCAATTTTAGTCCTCTTGTTTTTCGATCATCAATTTTAGTCCTTCTATCTCTCCGGTTGTCCAATTTTAGTCCGATTGCTCAATTTTGGTCCTCCTAACTCGATTTTCCGGTCAGCTCCGGGAGAGTGCACAACACTCGCCACCAATTTCATGAGTTCCGAAAGCTGGCGCTTATGTGGCAACTATTTTCACATGTGGTATTGTTTTTTGTTTTATTTTCCTAATTAAAATGCCACATCATCCGTCATGTCATTAAAAAATTAAAATATATATAAAAAAAGGAAAAAATTTAAATTAGAAAAAAAAAACGGACATAATAAAAAAATTGTATTTTTATCTTTAATTTTGTTCCTATTTTTTATATATTTTTAATTTTTTAATATTTTTTATTGCATTTAAATGCAATAAAAAAATAAAAAAATGAGAAAAATATAAAGAAAGAAACATAATTAAATTTAAAAAAAAACACAAACATAATTATTTTGTTTCTTTTTTTAATATTTTTTATTGCATTTTTAAACAAAAAAATGAGAAAAATTAAAAAAAAGGAACATAGTTTAAATTTAAAAAAACAAAACATAAACGAATTAAAACATTTTTTTTCTGTTTTTTCATTAATTTTGTTCCTTTTTTTAATTTTTTTTGCATTTAAATGCAATAAAAAAACAAAAAAATGACAAAAAATATAAAAAAAGAAACATTGTTGGGATTTCAATGTTTAGATTTTGATGAGACAAACTAATGATGTAATAAGAAGTTTTAGTACCCCATTTTTCACAATGTTTAAGTGAAAACATAGACTAGGATTGAGTCTTGTTATGGAAGCTGAAAGATGAAAGAACGACATGCAGCATCGCTGCAAGAAGAAGATACAGGAGTACTGCAAGAAAGGTTACATCAGTACTGTACGAAGACATTGCAAAAAGGTCCAAGTTACAGCAGCAATACAAAGCACAAACAGATGCAAGCAGACCTAGGATACAGCGCTAAGCTCCTGCTCAAACTATCAAACAGCGCCAATGACAAACAGAATAAGTATCCTGAAATCCGAGAAAGGATAAATGCAGTACGAGGAACAAAGATTCAAACAAGAATAATTAGAGCCGTTCTAGAAAAGATCAAAGTTGCAGATACGGAGCCAATGCCAAGACGCCATGTAGACTGACACGCCGCAGAAAGCTGCGAACCACAACCATCGTATTAAATGCTCCGAAAAGATAAGTCAAGTCGTATTAAATACGAGCCATGCCTTTGATCAACTAATCTAAATATTCAAAATGGGAGATATCTCCTTCAACGGATATCTTCTCTACAAGTATAAATAGAGGATGAGTAAAACTGAAGCTAACAACTGAAACTACAAGATCTGAACGGAAATCATTTGCATAAAAGCTCTCAAACATTCAAGATATACGTTCAATTTCAGTCACTCAACCTTTGTGAAGTGGAACAAGTACAAAGTTGAAAGATCCTTTGAAGGATTCAGAAGCTCACTTCATCGCACCAATTGAAGAACAAATCTATATACTTCTTAACCTTGTTGTCGTGTGCGTAGGTTGTTTTAGGTGTCGTACAGTTGATAGGAGAGATCCTTGTTGTATGTATAGTTGTCTAAGAGTTAGGCAACTTCCCTGTGTGGGAGTATGGAACCCTGTGTGGGTTAGCCTTTAGAGTTTGCAGTTGTTGAATGGACGCTGGACTCTAGTAGGTAGTTAGTTTTGTAAGTTGATAGATTGTTAGGGAGTGTCCTATAATTCAATCTTGCTTAATAAAGTTCCTGCTCGAGGTAGCAGTAGAGTGGATGTAGAAGGCTTACACCACCTTCGAACCACTATAAGCCATAAGTGTTTTATTATTTTCTTATCTTCGCTTTATCCTTTATATATCTCTGTCATATGCATAAAACATTTTGAAAATGATCATATTTGAGAAAACCAGCCAGCCTTGTGTCTTAAAAGCTTTATTTTTCCACTGCGTATAAAACTCAAGTTACAACGTGCAACACTGCATCCTAGTGCTGTAAGCAGTAACTGACTGGAGCTGCAAGTTCAAGTAACTTGCAGAATAGTAAGTTTTAATATATTTTCAAAATCGACCAAGGTTCATTCACCCCCCCTCTGAACCTCGGACACCACTTGGGACCAACAAGTAGTATCAGAGCGAGTTGGGTTAAAAGCCAACTTGTCTGGTCATCTACCCAGATCCACCTTTGTCTCGCTGTTTTCTCTGCATCCTGAAAATCTCATTCTCTTCAGCATATCATGGACTCCTCTAATCATAAGTTACCCATGTTTTCCATAGAGGAATATGACGATTGGAAGATAAGAATGCAGTCACATCTTTCAGCAATGAATGATGAGATGTGGAAGATCATCACCGAAGGACCGAATATCCCTATGAAGGTAAACCCCATATTCGGTAGAGAGATGGAAGAATGAGCACAACCACCACCCAACTTCCTGGTCAAACCAAGACAAGAATGGAACAATGAAGACAGGAAGAGAGCCAACCTAGACAACGTGGCCAAGAATGCTCTATTCATCAACTTGGATAAAGGCACATTCAGCAAAGTCAAAACTTGTAGAATGTCCAAGGAAATTTGGGAAAAGTTGGAACAAATATGTGAGGGGACAGAGCTCACTAAAGATAATAAGATCTCCAACGCCACCCAACTGTTTGAGCTCTTCGAGATGAAGAATGAAGAGACTCTTGAGCAACTAGATTTAAGATTCACATCCATTGTGAATGAACTTGAAGCTCTGGGCAAGCACTACACTCAAAAGGAGAAGAACATGAAAGTGCTTAGAGTCTTGCCCGCTGAGTGGGATATCAAGACCACTGCCATGAGAGTGTCATGGATTTGAAATCCATGAATACGTTTGATCTATTCTCTTACCTCAAAGCATTCGAATACGATATCAACAGACGGGGAAAAAAGACAGAAGAATCGAGCTCCAAAGTTACAGCGCTAACTGCCAGAGGACTTAAAGATACAGCAACCACAAGTTGCAGCAAGCAATCAAAGGTTGCAGCAGAAGACTCTGAAGAGGAGATGGCTCTTCTTCTAAAGAAATTTAAAAGATTCATGATGAGCAACAACAGCAATAACAACACCTACCTCAATAAGAGGAATGACTTCAAAAGAAGTCATCTACCTCCTCAGGTGTCCCCCTCTCCTCGCTCAAATACGACTGATCTTGATTTGTGCTATAATTGCAGGAAGCCAGGACATTTTGCCAGAAGCTATCCACACCCAACGGTGTACAAATATCCAGAAGAAAAGAGAAATCAAATAAGAGAAAAGAGAAGAGAGGATATGCACAAGCTTCGAGCTCTCATTGGAGAGATGGAGAAGGCCAAGGATACATCAGTCTCAAAGGAGATACTGAAAGCTGCAGAATCCTCTGACAGCGATACTGAAACCTCATTTTCCGATGAAGAAGCACTGATATGCCTGATGGCAAACAACTGTGAGGACAATGATGAAGAAGAGGTTTTAGTGCCACGTTGCAGCAGCGATGTATGGTACATAGACAGTGGCTGCTCAAGACACATGACAGACAGTAAAGAAGTTCTGAGAGACTTCCAAGAATGCAAAGGACCAAAGATCATTTTTGGAGATGATTCCAAAGGACGCACAAAAGGAAGTGGATGCCTAATCAAAGGAAATGTAAAGATCAAAGATGTATCCTATGTGAAAGGCCTCAGATACAATCTTCTAAGCATCAGTCAATTTTGTGACAAATGATACTCAGTGGAGTTCAACCTCAACAAGTGCTTAATCAAGGGTAGTACATCAAATGAAGTTAAGCTTACAGGAACAAGAAGAGGAAACATATATCTTGCAGACTGGAACTCTTTTATTCACCCAACATTTTTCATTGTGAAAAGTCCACCAGAGCTGAGTTGGCTATGACACAAGAGATTAAGCCACCTGAACTTCAAGATGATCAACAAGCTAACAAGAAAAGATCTTGTAAGAGGATTGCCGGATGTGGCATACAAAAAAGAGAATATATGTGGAGCTTGTCAGAAGGAAAAACAAGTGAAAAGCTCATTCAAAGACAAGTTGCAGAAATCATCTCACAGGATTCTAGACCTTCTACATATGGACCACTTTGGACTAGTAGAAGCAGTAAGCATAAGTAGGAAGATGTACTCACTTGTGGTAGTAGATGACTACTCCAGATACACATGGACCATATTCCTTGCTAAGAAATCAGAAACACAAAGCAAGCTACCGGACCTCATGAAGAAAATTCAAAATGAAAAGAGCTTGAACATTGAAAAGATCAGATCAGACAGAGGAACTGAGTTCACAAACAAATTCATTGAGAAATTCTGTTCTGACAATGGTATTAGTCATGAATACTCTGCTGCAGGAACACCTCAACAGAATGGTGTAGCTGAAATGAGGAATAGAACCCTCAAGGAAACAGCAAGGACAATGATAGCAGAGACAGAGATACCCAAGAGATTTTGGGCTGAAGCAACCAACACTGCATGTTATACACATAACAGATGCTTAATCAACAAGGATCTAGATAAAACCCCTTATGAAGTCTGGAATGGATATACCCCGAATGTCTCACATCTGCATATCTTTGGATGCAAGTGCTATATTCTCAACAATGGAAAGGAATATCTAAAACCTTTGATGCAAAATCAGACGAATGAGTATTTTTAGGATACTTTGCTGTAAGTAGAGCCTTCAGAATCTTTAACAAGAGAACCTTAGTGGTTGATGAGTCAATCCATATGGTGTTTGATGAACCACATTGTGACACAAAGAATCTAGAAGAACCAGCTGAGGATACAACTCCAAGGAAAGAAGGTTATGTTTCATATGTTGAAGGAGTTCTGCATATAGGAGAAGACAAAGAAGAAGAAGTTGCATCTCTGGATGCAGCAGATAATCTTACAGCAGCAGATAATCTTACAGCAGCAGAACTTCTAGTCCTACAGCAACATGAGGAGCAACCTAGACCTGTACATGTTTTTGAACCTGATAGGACATGGCTGAGAAATCATCCTAAGGATCTTATCATTGGAGATCCATCCACAGGAGTAAGGACAAGAAGGTCCATACCTCATGAAGCAATGTTTGCATACTTCATATCTCAAACAGAGGCCTAAAATGTTAAAGAAGTTTTACAAAATAACAATTGGGTGCAAGCCATGCAAGAAGAACCAAATGGATTTGAAAGAAATCAGGTTTGGCAAATAGTTGCAAGACCAACTCATAAAGAGTTATTGGAACAAAATAGGTCTTCAAGAACAAGCTAGATGAATCTGGATGTGTTGTGAGGAATAAAACAAGATTAGTTGCTAAAGGATATTGCCAGGAAGAATGAATTGATTTTGATGAGACTTTTGCTCCAGTAGCAAGGCTGGAAGCCATAAGGATTTTTCTGGCATATGCAGCTCACATGAATTTCAATGTATATCAAATGGATGTGAAAAGTGCATTCCTTAATGGTATTCTTACAGGGGAAGTGTATGTAGAGCAACCTCCAAGTTTTGAAGATCAAGCAGAAAAAAGGTGTTCAGGTTACACAAAGCCCTGTATGGACTCAAGCAAGTACCAAGAGCTTGGTATGACACTTTATCTATCTATTTGCTGGAAAATGGCTTCAAGAAAGAAATAATGGACAAAACTCTATTCAGGATACATGATGAAAATAGTATACTTCTCGTACAGATATATGTGGATGATATCATCTTCAGATCCTCCAACAAAGAGCTTTGTGAGAAGTTCTCCAATCTGATGCAATCAAAATTTGAGATGATGTTGGGATATTTCAGTGGTTATCTTGATAAGACAAAACACTAACTCAAGAAGAAATGAACAGTTTGCGTAAGGTATTGAAGCCTAGTTTCCACACCACATGATCAAGGAAAGATCATGTATTGGTTTCTCAAGATACAGGGAAAACCAACCTTAGAAGAAGTAAGAACACTTCTAAGGGCTAGCATGCTGAAGGAGCAGCAAGCTAGTAGAAGTATCCTGAGCTGAAGAAGAGTCAGGATACTGGAAGTAGCTTGCAGCAGGTTGAGAAGGAACCGGAGTCAGGAAGCTGCAGACAGTAAACTAGGTTGCTACTATGGTGTAAGCTGGTCTAGGTTACAGGAGCAGGTTGCTGAGCAGGAAGCTGTTCTGAAAGGAGAATTCAGAAAGCTAGTTGCTGCTGCAAGAACTCGATAAGAACTACAAGAATGCGTGCTTACAGCAGAGGTTGTCGAGGATACAGGACTGGCCGAGGAGATAGAGTCCTTGCTGAAGACCTCAGAAGAGGATGTTTTGACAACACTTTCTGAGGATAAGAAGACCTCTGAAGGGATGAACTGTTGAGACAATATTCTTAGAGGATGTTCGAGTAGAAGCTGAGGATAATCGAGGAGAAGCTGAGGTAACTGCTGATCAGCTAGAGTATCTCATAAGGAGGTTGATGTTGCTGATGCTGCAAGCTCATAAGAACCTATCCAGGTTACAGCAGCAGAAGTTACTAAGGAAGCTAAAGTCTGCAAGAAGCTGCTGCAAGTATTCATATACAACAAGACTGCAAGAAAGCAGTTACATCATCGCAGCAAAGAAAGAATGAACGGCATGTAGCTTCGCTGCAAAAAAAGATACAGGAATACTGCAAGAAAGGTTACAACAGTACTGTATGAAGACACTACAAGAAGGTCTATGTTACAGCAGCACTATAATGCATTAAACAGTTGCAAGCAGACCTAGGATACAGCGCCCTTGATAAGCAACCAACTGAAGAAGTATCCTGCGATCCGAGGAAGGATGAATGCAGTACGAAGGAAAAAACCGTTCGAGAGAAGACTGAAGTTGCAGACATGGAGCCAATGTGAAGACGCCACGTGGACTGACGCGCTGCAGAAAGCTGCGAGCCGCAATTACCACGATAAAAGCTCCAGAAGAGTCAAGTCACATTAAATACAAACCATGTCGTTGGTCTAATAGCCCAGATGCATTTAATGTGACCTCAGAGGAGATCTTGGAGATAAAAGCTTGTTTTTGAAGAAGTAAGAAGTATCTCTCTTCAACGGATACTTCTCAACGGATAGAAATTCCAAGATCTATAAATAGAAGGTGTGGCTGACTGAGCTAGAGGATTGGACAAGTCGAGTGGAAATTCAGAAATCATCCAAAGTTTTTAGCTTCCACTTGTCCAAGCCACTCAACCTTCTAGGAGCAGTCAACAACAATAGATGAGCTTTCAGCGAACAAGACTGCTCCGCACCAGTTGAAGACTTTTTTTTTCTTGTTAACCTTAAAGCTGTGTGCGTAGGTTGTTTAGGTGTCAAACAGTTGATAGGAGAGATCCTTGCTGTTTGTATAGTTGTCTAGGTGCTAGGCAGCTTCTCTGTGTGGGAGTGTGGAACCCTGTGTGGGTTAGCCTTTAGAATTTACAGTGCTGTGTGATCTCTGGATTCTAGTTGGCGGGCCTTTAGAATTTGCAGTGTTGTGTGATCTCTGGATTCTAGTTGGCGGGCCTTTAGAGTTTGCAGTGCTGTGTGATCTCTAGACTCTAGTTGGCGTTTACTTTGTAAAGTTGATAGGTTGTGAGGAAGAGTCCTGTAATTCAATCTTGCTTAACAAAGTTCCTGCTCGAGGAAGCAGTAGAGTGGATGTAGAGGGCTTACACCACATTCGAACCACTATAAAGGATAAGATGTTTTATTGCTTTCTCTCTTACGCTTTATCTTGCATATCTCTATCTATCATACACATAAAACATCTTGGAAACGATCATGTTAAACCAGCCAGCTTATGTTTTAAAAGAGTTTATCTTTCCTTGTGCTTTAAAAGAGTTTATCTTTCCGTTGCGCTTAAAACTCTAAGTTACAGCAAGCAGCACTGCCTTCTAGTGTTGTAAGCAGTAACTGACTGGCGCTGCAAGTTCTCGTAGCTTGCAGAACAGTTTGTTTTGAAAAGGTTTTTCAAAATAGACTGAGGTTCATTCACCCCACATCTGAACCTCGGACACCGCTTGGGACCCAACAAATGAGTATGATGAGAGAATTAAGTTTCTTTCTAGGGCTGCAAGTAAAGCAGCTGGCTGCAGGAACCTTCATCAGCCAGGTCAAATACACAAAAAAACTTATCAAGAAGTTCGGCATGGAGAATGGGGCAGCAACATCTATTCCTATGTCTACTTCGATAAGTCTTGACAAAGATGAAGATGGTAAAGATGTAGATATCACAAAGTACAGACGACTCATAGGATCCTTGTTGTATCTTACAGCAAGCAGGCCAGATATTCTGACTCAGATTATGTAGGCTGCAAGATTGATAGAAAGAGCACCAGTGGGACTTGTCAATTTCTGGGAAATAGACTTGTTTCATGGTTCTGCAGGAAGCAAACATCAATTGCAACATCTACAGCAGAAGCAGAATATGTTGCAGCAGGAAGTTGCTGTGTGCAAATTCTCTGGATACAACAACAACTAAGAGATTATGGGATTGAAGAAAAAGAGACTCCAATTCTCTGTGACAACACGAGTGCAATTACAATTACCCATAATCCCGTATTTCACTCAAGAACAAAACATATCGATATACGACATCACTTTATTAGAGATCACGAGGAAAAGAAAGATGTCGTGCTTGAGAAAGTTCATACGGATCTCCAGCTTGCAGATATATTCACTAAACCATTGAGTGAACCGAGGTTGTCTATGCTTAGAAACGAGCTAGGAATTCTGAATTTATGAAGAGGAAAGGAAAATGTAGAAGCCCAGGGGGAATATCTGCATGCTTGTAAGAAGCTGCAAGTATAGTGTTGTAAGCTACATCTACATATAGCGCTGGGTTCAAACAGCGCTGTATCTTTATTCTTACAGTTCAGAAAGATAATGAGAGAGTAAGCAGCACCTAGTTACAACATTTATTTCAAAGAGTATTTAATACTCTGCAACCTCGTACCCAGGCTGTTGCAACCTTAAAAGGATAATAAATTGGACGGCAAATCGCATGTCTTTCAGCATTTAATGCAAGCCCGCTATGTCAGAAGACGAAGAGGCCCGATCAGAGTCCACGTCTGCACAAGTCATGATTATTTACGATTTGACCCCTTTGTCTTTTTCTAAGGACCGTAAGATCATTTCCATCTTTTTAATCTTAACTGTCGATCTTACTATTCATCCTTTGATATTCTTCTCAAACCCCATAATCTTCTCTTTTCAAATTCATTTCACCTTCATCACAAAGAGAAGTTTCTTTTCATCGCAATATTCCCTGAGTCCCAATATTTTCAAACCTCTCTCAAATATTTATCCATAGCGGCTCGACAAACCACAGTACTGGAAGGACGCTTGATCAACCAGGAGCACGTTTACGCTTCTGGGTTGTACGATAACACTGTCATCCGAAGAATTTTTGATGTCCTGGAACAGACCCAAATCCTAGGGTTGTTAACCACCACCTACACTGCATTCTCTGTAGAATCAGTTCAGAGATTCTACGCCTTCGCCAAGACTTCTCAAGAAAGAAACTGCATCCGGTTCAAGATGGGTGCAGACGAAGAAGAAAAGTCTTTAACCGTCAGAGACATAGCCACCACCTTCAGCATCTCTTCAGGAGGCTTGACCCCCAGTCAACTTGTGACTTATGGGGAGAAGAACGCACAAGAGATGTGGATCTCTTTAAGGTAAGAGATGCAGGGGCAGAGATCAAGAGAAGCGCCCCGAAGAAACTCTTCAAACCGGAGTTTGAACTGCTCCATGATATCTGTGCGTACTCCATTGAAGGCAGAACTGGGAGTTACGACAAATACACAGATCTCCGGTTCCGGATCATGTCCGCCATCATGGCCGGAGAAAAGGTGAACTGGGCTAGGTTCATCATGAAGAGAATATAGGAGGAAACAGAGAAGAGCACAGTAAGGATGAGCTATGGAATCACCATTTGCTCTCTGCTCTGCAAGCTAGATGTTCAGCTTGCAGCTCCCATTCCCATTCCTGTTGGGAAGTATCTTGGAGAGAAGAAGAAGGGTAAGACCCAACCAAAGACAGCTGCTGCTGGGGTTGCACAGAAGAAAGCCAAAGACAAAAAGAATGCGACCCTGGCACTGCAGGATGAAGATACAGGCAGTAGGAGTGAAGATGGTGATAATGATGATGAAAATCCTCTTCCCGTCATTAAGGGGACACCAAGGAGGACAGAACCTGAACCTGAGTCCTCGTCCTTAGATGATGATGCACCCCTGGCCAGGAGGGCCCCGAGCAGCAAGAAGCAGGCTGCTGCAGCTGCTTATTCCTAACTTTCTACTGCAAGTTTGTCAGTAGATGCTGTTGCAGATGAGTCACATCAGCAAAGGGTTCAGCCAGATGAGAAAGTTGTTCAGTCTGTGCTCGACCCAACCTTCCCAGCTGCTAGAAATATGGAGCAGCAATATAGTCTCTGGAGGGAGATGAGACTGTCCAAGGGAGAAATCTTGATGCAATGGAAGGATTTTCTCTCTGTGGAGAAAGAAGTCCTGGAGCGGGCCAATTCAGAAGATATTCTGGCACTCCTGCAACCTGAGTATGCAGTAGAGGTGGAAGATAGATCGAGAAGCACCGCTGCTCAGGAAGCAATGGACAAAAGAAAGAGCAAACCTCTTGCAGAATCCCACTCTGCAGAGTTGCCGATGAAAACAGCAACAGAAGATGCTCAAATCTTCTTAGTCCCGGCTGCAGAAGCTGTAAGAAGGGACGATGACGTCGTATTTGTGCAAGAGCAAATCGACACCCTGGGAGTGGAACAGGCTGAGGAGGCCATGATGCAACAGGCGCTGCAAGCAAGTGTCAAGGAGATAAGGATGCAACACACTCCTAAGAGGATACGAGGAGAAGGAAGCTCAAGTCGTCTCAATTCAAACTCTCCCGCATATGAGCAAATGGTTGAAAGCCTCTCCAATATAGTCGTTCTTGATTCTTTGGAGGAGAAGGAGCCTCAACTGGTGGATTATGAAGATTCCCCGGTGCACACCATTTCTGATGCAGATGCAGACACTCATGGGGAACCAACCGCCACCATCAGAGATGCTCACTCTGACATTGCTGAGATTGTCGATGAAACGACCATGGAGGAAGTTGCAGAGGCGATACTCCCTGTACTGGCAGAGACAACAGTACAGCAAACAGCCACCCAATCAGAAGCTGTAGAAGATACAGGAATGGTGGATGCTGAGATTCTTGCAGTAACCGAGCTTTCAGTACTGCATACAGTGGAAGCTGCAAGAAACCAACCAGAATTGCAAGAACCTATTCTTGCAGTAGAAACTGTCGAGGTCACAGGATCGGCCAAGGAGACGGGGTCCTTGCTAAAAACCTCAGACGAGGCTGTTGTTCAGACAACACTCTCTGAGGGTACGAAGACCTCTGAAGGGACAGCTGTTGAGACAGTACCCTTAGAGGATGTTCAAGAAGAAGCTGAGGTAACCACTACACAGCTAGAGTCACCTCATGAGGAGGTTGATGCTGCTGCTGCTGAACGCTCAAAAGAACCTATCCAGGTTACAGTAGCAGAGGTTACTAAGGAAGCTAAGATGGCTGAATTCCTCCGGATAATGGCTGAACGAAGAAGAGCCATATATGGAAATATTGGTGATATGGAACTCATGATATCATCCGATGAGGAGGAAGAAGTCGCTGAACAAAATCCCACCTCAAACTGCCCAAATCCCTTATCAAATGAGGATGTGGATGAAGAGATTGAGCCAGAGGCTCCAAGGCCCGATGCAGCACAACCCGATGCAGCACAACCCGTTGCAGCATAACTTTCAAGCTCGTTAGTTCCTTATAATACATCGGTTGCTGCCTCTCAAAGACGGAATGCAGGCATGACCCCTGATGAATCGATTGGCAGGATAGTTAATGTTGTTAGACACCTGATTCATGCTCTTCAGGATCATGAGTCTAACATGTTGAACAACATGAAGGTTGGCGCTTAGTTCCACGCTGCAACCATGTCCGGCTTCAAGGAAGATATTGAAACACTGCCTAAGATGATCAAGCAAAATCTGAATGAAAATGCTAGCAGGCTGTATATGGACAGGGTTAGAATGAAGGGTGAACTGAAGAGAGAAGCTCAACTCACCCGAGATGAAGTCAAACTCTACAAGAAGTATGCAGAAACAACATCAAAAAGACTTCAAACTCACGCCTTGGTGCTAGAGACACTTATGGATCATGTAACCGACCAATCCAGAAGAACCAGAAGTGTTGACGAACGAGTAGCGAACCTGGAGATGATTATAGGCGAACTGAGGGACCACATTATGGTGAAGCCCCAACACTAGTATGCTCAAGTATCCAGGGAAGCCCCAGCACCTGCAAGAGGACTACGGTCTAAAGTAGTTCCAAGTGCCCCTGCTCCACCCTCGGCTTTTGATGATGCCAAAAAGGGGGAAGGATTTCAAGATAGATACAGGAGCATTGGGGAAAAAGAAGGTGAAGAAAATGAGAAAGAAGATGATGACCAGCCTCTAAGCAGGAGGAGGAAGAGGTCTGGATCTGCTGCTGCTGCTGACGCTCCTTCTCCAAAATGAGGAAGAAAAGATGATGAAGGAGAAACGGGTGGTGTAGCTGCTGCAAGCAGATCAGCAACAGGAGCAACATACAGCAGCGCTGCAAGAAAAGATGCAGCACCTCCCTCTGATCATCATACAAAGAGAGGGAAAGAGAGCCAAGAGCGAGGCTCAAGAAAAAGAGTAAGCAGAGTCGAGGTTGAAAGACTCTACAACGAAAAAATGGCTGCTCAGAGGGTGGAGAGAGCCAGAGCAGAAAGAGAAGAACATGCCTAGATACAAAGGCTTGGAGTGATTGGTGAGAGGAGAATCTTTGACAAAGATCTCTACCAATACCCCCTCAAGAAATTCCACGCCTCGACACGGACAACATATCAGCTAAAGTATCAGTATTGATGGATTAGAGGCCTGATGGAGAGAACATGGCCTGGAGCTTAAACATCTTCAAGACAATCGAATTGCCTACAGATAGGAATCCATCCTTTGAAGCAATCAAGCTGTATAAGAGATCCGAGTATCTCAGATATTTCAGATTTCTGTGCAGAAAGGGCAAATTCAGTAGATTTCAAACCTGTCAATCTGCACTGAGAAGATATGAAGAGCTTACTAGGGCTGGAGAGCTTGATATTCAGAATTTCTACATAGACCTAGTGAAGAAAGGTCATATAGTGCCTTACTGTAAGGACTTCTGGCTGAGATGGATTCAGATTCCAAAGATTAAGGAGAAACTTGAAGAATCCTATCAGGAGTCCATTCGAGACTGGTGGAAAGGATCAAGAGAGTGAGCAGAGCAAGAAGGAAGAACTGCTGAAAGAAAACCAGATGAAACGTCTACAAGGAGGTCCCTATTTCAGCAATAATTTTTTTTTGAGGAGTAAACAAGATACATCGCTATACATCCAGGGTTATTTGCTTTTATGTTTATCATTTATGTAATCCTGATGTAATTTGATTTGATGCAATGAAAACTTTCCTCATGAACGATATTATGTAATGGTTTTGTCATCATCAAAAAGGGGAAAATTGTTGGGATTTCAATGTTTAGATTTTGATGAGACAAACCAAGGATGTAATAGGAAGTTTTAGTATCCCATTTTTCACAATGTTTAAGTGAAAACATAGACTAGGATTGAGTCTTGTTATGGAAGCTGAAAGATGGAGGTACACATGCATATAATGTTGTATCGAAGATTTCAGAATGACGTTGCTGTAAGAAAGCAGATACAACAACACTGCAAGAAGGCAACTACAACATTTCAGCATAGTATGAAAGAATGGCATGCAGCATCGCTGCAAGAAGAAGATACAGGAGTACTGCAAGAAAGGTTACAACAGTACTGTACGAAGACACTGCAAGAAGGTCCAAGTTACAACAACAATACAAAACACAAATAGATGCAAGCAGACCTAGGATACAGCGCTAAGCTCCTGCTCAAACTATCAAACAGCGCCAATGACAAACATAATAAGTATCCTGAAATCCGAGAAAGGATAAATGCAGTACAAAGAATGAAGATTCAAACAAGAATAATTAGAGCCGTTCCAGAAAAGATCAAAGTTGCAGATACGGAGCCAATGCCAAGACGCCACGTAGACTGACGCTCTGTAAAAAACTGCGAACCGCAACCATCGCATTAAATACTCCGAAAAGATACGTCAAGTCGCATTAAATGCGAGCTATGCCTTTGATCAACTAATCTAAATATTCAAAATGGGAGATATCTCCTTCAACGAATATCTTTTCTACAAGTATAAATAGAGAATGAGTAAAACTGAAGCTAACAACTGAAACTACAAGATCTGAACCGAAATCATTTGCACAAAATCTCTCAAACATTCAAGCTATACGTTCAGTTTCAGTCACTCAACCTCTGTGAAGTGGAGCAAGTACAAAGCTGAAAGATCCTTTGAAGGATTCAGAAGCTCACTTCATCGCACCAGTTGAAGAACAAATCTATATACTTCTTAACCTTGTTGCTGTGTGTAGGTTGTTTTAGCTGTCGTACAGTTGATAGGAGAGATCCTTGCTGTATGTATAGTTGTCTAAGAGTTAGGTAACTTCCCTGTGTGGTTTAGCCTTTAGAGTTTGCAGTTGTTGTGTGGACGTTGGACTCTAGTAGGTGGTTAGCTTTGTAAGTTGATAGATTGTTAAGGAGTGTCCTGTAATTCAATCTTGCTTAACAAAGTTCCTACTCGAGGTAGCAGTAGAGTGGATGTAGAAGACTTACACCACCTTCGAACCACTATAAGCCATAAGTGTTTTATTATTTTCTTATCTGTGTTTTATCCTTCATATATCTCTGTCATATGCATAAAACATTTTGAAAAGGATCATATTTGAGAAAACCAACCAGTCTTGTGTCTTAAAAGCTTTATTTTTCCGATGCGTATAAAACTCAAGTTACAGCGTGCAGCACTGCATCCTAGTGCTGTAAGCAGTAACTGACTGGAGCTGTAAGTTCAAGTAACTTGCAGAACAGTAAGTTTTAATATATTTTCAAAATCGACCAAGGTTCATTCACCCCCCTCTAAACCTCGGACACCACTTGGGACCAACAAACATAATTAAATTTAAAAAAAAACGATTATAATTATTTGTTCCTTTTTATATATATTTTTAATTTTTTAATTTTTTTCTTTGTTTTTTTATTTTTTTTATTACATTTAAATGCAATACAAAAAATTAAAAATATATAAAAATATAGGAACAAAATTAAAGGAAAAAAAACAATTTTTTTTTATTCTGTTCATTTTTTTTTAATTTAATTTTTTTCCTTTTTTTTATATTTTAATTTTTTAATGACATGGTGGATAATGTGGCATTTTAATTAGGAAAATAAAATAAAAAGAAATACCACATGTGAAAATAGTTGCCACATAAGGTCCAACTATCGGAACTCATGAAATTGGGGGCGAGTGTTGTGCACTCGCCCGGAGCTGACTGAAAAATCAAGTTAGGAGGACCAAAATTGAGCAATCGGACTAAAATTGGACAACTAGAGAGATAGGAGGACTAAAATTGATGATCGAAAAACAAGAGGACTAAAATTGAACAACGTCCCTAGGGAAGGACGAAAAATGAATTTAGTCCTCGTAAAATCATCAATTGGTTGAAATTGGGGGCGAGTGTTGTGCACTCGCCCAGAACTGACTGGAAAATCGAGTTAGGAGGGCCAAAATTGGGCAATCGGACTAAAATTGGATAGCCGGAGATTTAAGAGGACTAAAATTGATATTCGAAAAACAAGAGGACTAAAATTGGACAACGTCCCAAGGGAAGGACGAAAAATGATTTTTTTCTCATTAAGGGTGAGGATGAATTTCCTGTTTGAGTTCAGATTATTTTGTTATCTCATTCTCTATTAGCTTGAGATAATGTATCTCATCATACGTATGCACATTTATGCTTTTGGTGGGCATTTGATAATTTTAGTATCATAATAATATCATTCATGAGGTATATCACAAAACATTAATATATGTTGATGTTTCAATTTAAAGCTGGGCTGACATTATTATTTTTTGCTTTTTAAGGTTTCTATTTATAATATAAATCCAAACAATAAACATGAAGATGATCTCTAATAAAGTCTGGAGGTTCCGTCCAAATTAATGGTGAGGCTAGAGTGAAAAAGATAAGAAGCCTTAACAAAAGTGTGGACTATATCGGTTGTTTGCCTCATAACAAAGCGCATTTGCTAAAACAAAAGAATTAAGATGGTTCTTACAAGACAAAATAACGCTACCAAATTCAGAATTATCGCTAATCTTCATTGCATCCACCGGTCTTTGCATTTGATTCCATAATAACATGTAAGAGTTGCATATTCTTCATCCATTTGAGTGTCTCATTAACGAATTCATTTTCCCTCTTGAACAACAAAAAATCCCCTTGAAAACAAGTTTCGACCACCCACAAAAGTTCTGAATTCATCCCTTGAAACCATATCACTGCACATTTGATTGCTTTTATGGAAGAAAGCTACATCCACATTACATTTGAGAAAACTTGAACTTGGGGTGCTAACGAAGACAAGTTGGAGTTTGTGACGGACACAGTTCACGGACATGCTAGGCTTGCATCCATTCACACAAGACATTTCGTGCATTTCATAGTCGGTAAGCAATTTCTTACAGCTCGTCAAAGGAAATGCTTCACCTTTAGTGATATTTTGATTCACCAAAGTGAGTTCCAATTGCATTCAATTCTATCATTCTCATCCAAAGAATTTTCCAACAATTTGTCACTCGATTTCACAGCATATTTTCTGTTGGTCCCAAGTGGTCAGAGGTTCAGAGGGGGGTGAATGAACCTCTATCGATTTTTCGATTTTAAAACTTTTAGTGAAACAGGTTCCTCATTTTACAGAGAAACAGTAACCTGACTCGATCAGAAACCTGGCAGTATGCTGATTCAGGTTTCTTTCTCGATGATCACAGTATGTAGTGGAATAAACTAAGATAGAGTTTCTTTATGAAAACCTGTTTTCCTTTTCCAAATATGATTTTATCAAAGTATTTTACACAGAACGCTTATGGTATGCTCAGCAAGATAGATATGAAAATAAATACAATGCAGCAAATATAAAAACAATAAATAGTTATGGCTTATAGTGGTTCGAAGGTGGTGTAAGCCTTCTACGTCCACTCTACTTCTTCTCAAGGAGAAACTTCGTTAAGTCAGTTCGATTTACAAGCCTCGCTTTACAAACCTCTTCCTAACAAGTTATACCTACTAGAATCAAAGATTCCTAGGTCAAATCCCACACAGGGTACAAAACTCACACAGAGTAAATAGCCTACACAAGACTAACAAACTTAGCAAGGATCAAATCCTATCAACTAAGTACACCAAACTTAAAACAACCTAGCACACAACAACTGGTTAAAAGTATATGATTTTTCTTCAACTGGTGCGAACTTGAAACAGCCTTAAACTTGAAAGCTCTAATGCTTGAATAGACTGCTTCTTGAAGGTTGAGCGACTGAACTTGGATAGCTTGAGAAGCTTGGAAATGAAGAGCTTGAATGCTTAAGAATAGTTGGTAGTTCAGTAGTCTTCATGGTCACTCCTTCCTTCTATTTATATCAATGGGAAAATGTCCGTTGAAGAGAGACATTGTCCTTGTTGCATTTCAAGTTGATCTTGCAAATCTTTGCAATTAATGCGACTGAAGAACTAGGGTTATAGAGCATGTCCTAAACTGATCCGCATTAATGACGTCATACTTCGGTTACAGTGCTTTTGCAGAGGCGCGGGTCTAGGTGACATAACTTCATTGGCCAGGCACGAACTTCTATCCAACGGATCCTTAACATGAGCCATTTCTCGTGTAGCATTCAATATAATCCTCGTACTGCATTGAATAAGATAGTTCAACTTACAGTTTACTACTCAGGTTGCAGTGCTTGCTTACTGTAGTTGCCAGTTTGCTGATATGCGTCAGCTTCCTGATTCTGAACAGCTTCTTATTTCAAAATCCTGCAGACAGCTTCCAGTCTTCTACTCAGCTTCCTGTTTCATCTGCTTACTAATCATTGTTCCTTTTTCAATATCTTGATGCTTTCAAACCTTCTTATGGTCCAGAAACCTACTTATGATCAGCTTTCTCTATCTTTCATATATATATAACTTAGCAAATCTATCTAAGAAATATAAACTTGTCAAACTATAATCCACTTATAAAACGTGGAAAATGGGTACTCTAAAGTCTTATTTAAAAGATTACATTGTCTCATCAAAACCTAAACGGAAATATCCCAACATTTTCCATCCTTCGTATAGTGCCATACATGACAGTCTTTAGTAATGTAATTCAAAATAAAGACGATTTGTCATTTTCTAATTAATTTATACTAGGTTTGAACCCGTGCAATGCACAGACTTCCTTTAACACTATATCTAATTTTTATTTTATAAGTAATATTATTTCATAAGTGTTTGTTGATTTATTTTTATGTATGATATTTTTTTCTATATTCTTAAAATAATCTTTCTCATTGTTTTTTTATTTTTTTTTCATTTGATCTTTAGCACAACATTGTTAATTGCTAGTTCTTTATAGGTGTTTTAACTATTGTTTAGGTATTTTCATATCTTTCTTTAAAATTATAGAATAAATCTCATTTTTATCACTCGAAGACACCTGTTTTGTTTCGATTTTACCTTTGAGTGCTCTTTTTATCAAGTTGACATAATGATTTCATTTGTAATTGTTTTCTTTTTGTGTTCTTTTTATTAATCTTAACTAATTGTTACATCTATTGTTGTAATCTTTTATTACAATTTCCCAATGATTTAAGGAGGTGTTTGGACTGGATGTGCCCATCCAAATTTTGAATGAATAATATCATAATCATGTTATTTATTAATTTGCAGAATCCTATAACTCTAATCTATTTTTTCTACTTTATCCATTTTTTTACAATTCCCACTAAAAATATTTTGTTTTTTTAAAATAAAATAATAGAACATCTATTTTTTCTACAATTCCCGATATGATCCACTTTAAAACTTGCAAATCTATCTACGTCTCCAATCTAAACATATCCTAAGTTTTTTTAGCACCTATTTTTTGTTAATTTCATTAGTTTTGCAAGAGCATTATTGTTTACTTTTTTTTTTTTTTTCAATTTGAAATGTTGGACAAAAACTATTATTCAAGTTTGGAACCAAAAATTTGATGTATAAAAAGACAATACAACATTAGCAATCTCTTCCAAGCATTTGTAACTTACATATTTATTTTTAAGGGAGGACACTTACAACATTGTAAAGCTCCAAGTGTCATCACTTGAGAGAATCAAACCACACTTTTATATATATATATAATTCTCTGTTTGTGATCATGCTTTTAAGATTGGCAGTAGGGATGAATTCCATTTTTAATTAAGCTGGCAAGGAAGAAAACACAAAACAAGCAAAACGTATACTCTTTTCGTATCAAGCAAGAAGCCAAAACAGTAAAGAAACTCTGCAACAAAGATTGCATATATCAACTCAGCAAAAATCCTGTTTCTGTCCACTTCCAGCATTTGTATGAATTTCATGCAAAGCTGTTTGATGTAACTTATGATTTTAACAACTAATTTATTTACTGAGATAAAGCTAAAATAACATTTGAGTAAGTATTGCAACTATACAGAAATCTGGCTCAAATCTTGGAAGTAAAAGGAAAGAGCAAAAGCATAGAAACGTCATAAACAAACAGTTTTCTACTCCCTTACCCTTCCCTCCCTGCAGATGACGAGAAACCAGCACAGCTCGCCCAAGTATCCATCTTATATCATCTTCTCAACAGGTGATGAATTGAATCATTATTGTCATTAAGAAGAGCTTTCATATTAAAAAATGAGAGATCAATCACTGCCCATCTAGCAACTCTCCCTTTTGCAGTTCCTTCAATCGCCTTTTTGCGTATATTGTGACCATTGCTGTGGTTGCCACCGTGATGCAAAACCCCGAAACATTCAGTAATATCTCAGCAGCTGACATAGTGTGCTGATTATGTGAAGCATCCGCTATTGTTTGTATGATGATGCCACTGCATTTAAAAATAATATGAGACCTCATTTGATCATCATATATTAAATGCAAACAGAACAGAAATCATATAGAATAATTCCGATGAGATAGAAATTTCACTTTCTTTTGCTCAAATTTTAATAACCAAAGAGGCCAACAACCAAAGACATCATTAACAGCATACAGAAGATAAATTTATGTCCAAGAAGAAGTTAATCAATCACGTTCTCTATGCATGCACAATGAAGTCGAACATATGAGAGAGAGAGAGAGAGAGAGAGAGAGAGAGAGAGAGAGAGAGAGAGAGAGGTTACGTGTAAAGTGTAAGAAATATTTCAGGCACCATTCCGATGAGTGTCCCAAACAAGTAAGGAGCATACTTGACATCAGTAGCCACAGCACAGTAGTTATATAAGATATAAGGGAAAGGAGAAATCCGAATGAAAGCCACAGCTCTGAACTGATTAAACCAACTTCCCTCCCCTGCTAATCTTATCACTGAAGCTTTCTTTGGATATCTATCTAGCCATGCCTACAAGTCAAAGAAACAATACAAAGTTAATGTGAGCTTGCATTTCGATTAAGAGATTTGAAATGCAAATGTTTTTTTCTGTGCATTTCAGATTCAACTATATTGAAATGGATTTGCCATCATGCATTTCAAATCCATCCTTGAATCCTTTGATCTAAACACAACCTGAGAGAGAATATAAAAGTCATGAAAGTACCTGGATTTTATGATAAAAAATGGAACCAATGAAATACGGAAGAGAGACACCAATTGTGACCCCTCCAACGACCAGCAAAAATCCATAGCCATATCCAAAAGTTATCCCAGCAACCCACATGGAAGGTGAAGAAGGTATAAGGAGTGATGGAAATATTGCTAAAGAACCAAAGATTAAAAGCCCTAGCTCCTTTTTGCTGAATGTTTCCCTCTCCCAATTTATCATGGGGATCATTTCCTGAAAAAAGAAAAAGTACATCACAACCAGTCAAAATGTGAAGATGTTCAAGTAACACCCTCGTTTCTCACGTCACTTTTTGGCATGGACTTTGAAAGTATCATGGAAATATGCATAGCATAATCGAAGACAGCTATGAGCAAATGGCAGAAATACAATATCAGAAGAAACCCAGCTAAGCATCATCGATACTACTTTAGACCTTAATTATCAGCAAAAAAAGGCAAAAATTGAGCACCGTATCTCAATAGAGCTTTTAACTTCAACTAAAAATGAATGTAGGCAAAACATAAGCAATCATAAACTGACTCGCAACTTTGAATGTATCAGCTTATACTTATACAGAATAAAAGGTTACATAATTCCTGCATTATCCCAACCCTCCATCATCACCATACAGAAACTAAAAGTGGTCTAATTGATCTATAATTGAGCAATTCATTTATATTGCTAAAAGTTCTTCAGAAAAATTGAATAATATTGATATGAACACACAATTTAGGCTAGTGCAAACATGGCAAACAATATAATATTGAATTAGAAAACAAACATATCTCAGAAAAAAACCTAAACATGGTTCCCATTATAGTTCTGCAATTGTCTCGATACATATACATAAACCTAATACAAAAATTCCTCAAATATTTATCAGAGAGAGAAAACCACAGATTTGTGCAATTGAAGAGAAAAGTAACCTTATCCATCAGAAAGGGCCCGACCCATTTCAGAAAAACCACAGCCAATACCCCAACGAACACCGCCACAAGCCCCAGCCTCGCCCACCACCATAACGACCAGCGCCGCTGGCAATCGCCGCCAGCCGAAGGCGGCGTTTCCTGGGCTACGCCATCACAACCGCCGCCGCCGCCCTCCAATTTCAGGTAATCGCCCACCATCTTAGGATCCTCAGGACCAGCATTGTAAGTCATCAGAAACCCGGATCGAACCGCAGCTGAAATTATGATCGATTAACCGAGCAGAAACTCTCAATTATTCAGCGACGAAAAAGAAGACGATTTTGGGCCCCCACCAATTGAGGGGGCTTCAGGTTTTCGTAGTAACAGTCAAAATAGAGCCGTTATTACACTTTTATTCTCGATTATTCTTGGTATATAAGGTGAGCAGAGCAGGAGAGAGAAGAATGTGCGGCAATGGAGGAAGCGAAGGAGAGGGAAAATCGGAGATTACGTGGATGAACTTTCGTGTGTGTGTGTGTGTGTGTGTGTGTTTAAGTGCAAGTAATTATTCTTTGATGCTTGCAAACAAGATGAAGAAGAATGACAGTTGCCCTTTAATATGAGCACTCCTCAAATAGCTATTGACAGCATTAATCTTATTATTTTTTTAATAAAATTTAGTTTGGATAGGAACTCTGGTCGAGACATATGCATGATAAAAGATAATCATAATTCGTTGATTTTGATAATATTTGGAAACCAATACAATAACAATTTCAAAGAGAACACTTTTATAAGAAAACCGTTTAAAATAATTACAAAAACTATTATTTATACTAATATAAACTTAAAATCCTAAAATATAAAGATAAAATTAACAAAAGATATTGATAACAATAAAATTTATCTAAATCTGGATAAAGATCTAATCTCTTATATATCTAATCTCCATCAAAATCTTTTTTTAGAAACAACAATACGGATTATTGATAGATCAATTATAGTATGAATTGTGATAGCATTGTTAATGCTTGGTACAAATTAATGTCATTAATGATATTTAGTTCAATTTAAATTTAGTAATGTAAATAATCAAAATTCTCATTTTACCCTTGCCATTTAATAAATTAAACAACACTAGAAATATCAATTCCTCTCAAAGTTTTAAAATTTAATCAATAATCTTATACCAAAATTACCAAAAAAAATAACAAAAAAAGAAGAAGGAGAAGGACAGTTTGTTATCGTATATTATATTAACATATATTATTAATTCGTATAAAAATTAAGGTAATAGGTAAAAAAAAAAAATTAACTAATGTACATAATAATATTTTAATGTATATATCTATTATTAACTAAATATTAAGATATTAACACATTACTATATATATATATATATATATATATATTTTTTTTTTTTTTTTGAAATGAACACAATAATATATTTCATATATACTATTATGTACTTAATTAAAATATATTAAAATTATTAAAGGCATCAAAATACAATTAATGTATTACAATGAGATATAATGAAATTCATATCAACTTTTCGAACAAAAGTTGATAGTTTTTTTTTATACACTGTGAATCGTATTACACAAATTTTAGTGTATCATTTGGCAAAATTAAAAAATAAAAATAAAAAGGAAACAGAAAAAGAAAAAGAAAAAAGAAAAATTATGAATATTAGAATGAATGAACCAAAACGGTAAAACTTGAGTAGGGGTGGTTAATATACCGAAAATAGCGGTATACCGCACTTACCGTACCGAAAAAATACCGAAAATATCGGTATACCGAAAATTTCGGTAAGGTATGATACCGTACCGGTAAATTTCGGTACGGTAACGGTATGAATTTTTTTATTTTTCGGTATACCGGTATACCGAAATAATTTTCGGTATACCGACATACCGAAACTTTTCAGTATACCGAACAGTTTCGGTATACCGGTATAAAAATAAATATCAATATTATTTTTAATAATTCTAATACAAAAGGATGTTCGGTATACCGGTATAAAAATAAATATCAATATTATTTTTAATAATTCTAATACAAAAGGATGTTCGGTATACCGGTATAAAAATAAATATCAATATTATTTTTTAATAATTCTAATACAAAAATCTTTTTCGGTAATACAAAAATCATTTTCGATATGGAACGGTATGTCGGTCCATTCCGGTATACCGGTATGGAACGGTATGTCGGTATGGAACGGTATGCCGGTCCATTCGGTATACCGGTATGGAACGGTATGCCGGTCCATTCCGGTATACCGAAATGACGGTATGGTAACGGTATGAACTTTTCTTATACCGAAATTTCGGTATACCGAAGGTACGGTATACCGAAATTTTCGGTAAGGTAACGGCATGAAATTTCGGTATACCGAAATTTTCGGTACGGTAACGATATGGCGAGAAATTTACGGTATACCGTACCGAACCACCCCTAAACTTGAGTACACGTCTTAAAATGCATTGTAATTTCCATTTATTACGAAAGTTTGGGATTTTACTCATACTTAATGTCAATCTTATAACTCTCCATTTTTATTTTTTAAAACAAATCTGATAAGCATTATTTTTTGTATTTTCAAAACTCATTATGATAAAATTTAAAAATTCTAAATACTCACATATTCCAAATATAACTTTATAAAACGTACTACTGGTTAGTGATTACTTACAAGATCTGTTTTTCAAGCCAAATATTCTAAACAGAGCTCAAATGATTAATCAACAATAATAAAATAAAAAAGAAAAGCATTAATGAAGTCAACAATATTTTTTTTTATCAAATCTGAAATATATATGAAAAGAGGAGGTGGCCATATCAATATCGTTGGTGCCATAGACGTCAGCATATGGTGGTAGGGTGAGTGGCACAGTATAAAGTTGAGCGAGATACGTGGCGAGTATTTTGACAGCTGTTTTAACTCAAAGCTGAAATCATATTTATTGTAATATGCATACGTCATATGACGTCAATATCTCGCTTTGAAACGCGTGAAGAAATAGATTTCTTTACAAATTTACATCAGTTTCTTTTTTGATTTTTTAAGAAAAATTTTACATGAGTTAAAGAAAATTTGGAAAAGTATAAAAAAAAATCCAAATGATTTAATTTGACTGTATTATTATTATTATTATTTTCCATAAACTTATATATCTCTAGTACGGATTTTTAGATCTGTAATTTCTTGGGCGTTTGGATTGTCTTCATTTCCTCACAGGTGGCAATATCTTAGTTTTATGCGTTCTAGCGTCACTTGATCTGCATAAATTTTTCAGCACACGTTCCGCGTTTGGATTGTCTCCATGTCCTTCCTCACAGGCGGCAACATCTTAGTTTTGTGCGTTCACGCGCCACTTGATCTGCATAAATTCTTTAGCACACGTTCCGCGTTTGGATTGTCTCCATGTCCTCACAGGCGGCAACATCTTAGTTTTGTGCGTTCACGCGCCACTTGATCTGCATAAATTCTTCAGCACACGTTCCGCGTTTGGATTGTCTCCATGTCCTCACAGGCGGCAACATCTTAGTTTTGTGCGTTCACGCGCCACTTGATCTGCATAAATTCTTCAGCACACGTTCCCTAATTCGTATAAATTCTTTAGCGGATGTATTAGTTATATAATCATAATTATATAATCATAATTATATAATCATAAGTTGTATACTCATAAGATATTATTTGTATAACTGAAATATTGTTCACATTTTATTTTTTCACTGAAAGGTATTAATTATATATTTATAATGTATTACTTGTATAATTGAAATTTATGTTTACATTTTACTTTAAAGATATTATTTATTTTTTCAAAGGGTATTTATTACTTATGTACATGAAAAATATTTTGTTTGTTTGTCCAAATGTATTACGTGTAATATGTAAATGTATTATGTGTTTATTTCCAATGTATTAATTATTTTATTTAAAAATATTACTTTGTTTTACTGAAAGATATTACTTATTATATGTAAAGGTATTAATTGTTTTATCTGAATACTCGTTTTATTAAAATTTAAGGTATTAGTCGTATAAGTAAATGATATAACTTGTATAAGTAAAATGTATTAGTGTACTGTAAAGTGTAAGTTTAAAACCTTAAAATAGAATTCATGATTTCATCATCTTCTTTGTCAATTTTTTTTGCAATTCATGATTTCATCATCATCTTCATCAATTTTTCTGAAAATCATGATTTCATATTGTTTGAGATAATTGATTTTCAATGTTTAAAAATTATTATAATAGAATTGTGATTTGAAATCAATTATCTAAATTTATAAATATGAGAAAAAAAGAGAAGAGAGAAGAAAAAATTCCACACATGATTCCATCGTAACTCGAAAAGAAAATAAAGAAGAATAATGTAGAAAACTGATAAGGAGAAGAAGAGATTGAGAAGATGAAGAGGAGTTGAGTAGAGAGACACAACAGCATGAATTTGAGAGAGAAATGAAAAAAGAAATATATGTATATATATGGTGGCCGGGTCGGGATGGATGAGTGGGTCGGGTTGAGGCATGGATTTGTGCACCAAGAGCAAAACAAACCTGCTTTTTTTTCGAATAAAAAGATTTATATTTGGCAAAAACTAATATACCCCGGTGTATGTACCCCAAAGGTATTATTAGTTTAATATTAGCTATAATCCTAAAGATATTAGTTCCGTACTCATAAGATATTACTTGTATAACTGAAATATATGTTTTAGTGAAATATATTAGTTTTATATTCATAAGGTATTAGTTATTTATTTATTAGGTATTTACTAGTATAAATGAAATATATGTTTTAGTGAAAAATATTACTTAAGGTATTACTAGTTACATGTAAAGATATTAATCCTATTATTTAAAGGTATTAGAATTTGAGTTGGGGTACAGTATAACCGAGGGGTTCACATGCCCTTCTCTTCATATTTTTAATTTTTAACAAATTAAGATCAAAATTTTTAAAATTTTGATCTAACATAATTAAATTTGTCCTAAATGATATATAATTAATGTGTGTTTTTTAATCCAAATAACATATAGTGTAAGAATCATATTAACTAAAAAATAGAAGGTCTTATGTGAGACAGTCTCACGTGAGACCTTATGTAAGACATAATTCATATGAATTAATAAAGCCGGTCAATCCATTCAATATGGTCAATATCGATCTCATATAAGATCATAAAAAGTTCCGTCTCACGTGAATTTTTACCACTAAAAAAAAGATAATATAAAATTTGATGACAAAACTAATGTGCAATTGGTGTACAGATCTATGATACGTACAAATCAACTCGATCTGGTCTCATGCGCCCCAACTTCAACTCACATGCCCATATGCTCGTGTCCACACCCTTTCATTTCAGTCTTAGTTGTGTCAAACATATAATACATTTGAGTGATATATGTAATACAATCTAGTTATATGAATAATACATTTTTAGTTATGCGAGTAATACACTTACATTATATTTCAGTAAAATAAGGTGATATATTTATGTGATACAACTAATACATTTATATAATACAACTAATATAATAACATTATTTAAAGGTATAATAAGATAATATGTTTAAGTAAATACAATAACATTTTTATGTTGCATGAGTAATACATTTACGTGCTACAAGTAATACTCCTACATTATATTTCAATAATATTATATGGTTAATACATTTACGTAATTACGTGCTACATGTAATATTCTTACGTTCTACTTGGATATGTTGATTTGAAATTCATGATTTAAAATGAATGGATCTGAAATCCACCCAAATAACTCAGAAATTAATTTACCGTACAAGCGATTGATTTCAAATCCACATATATGATATAACCAAACACCACCCATGGATTCGTTACCATGAATTTCAAATCTCTCTTTAAATATACCTATCCAAACGGACCCTTAGGTTATATTTTAGTAAAATAAGTTATAATGTCTTTATGTAATTTGTAAATGAAGTTATACTTTTATGTGATACAACTAACATATAAATATTATATATATATATATATAGGGATTAAACAACTAATATCTTTATTTAATACAAAATCAGTAGTTTTCTATGATACAACAAATACATACATTTAATATAACATGCTTTTTTATGGAGATAAGATTGTATTTTAATTATTTATAGTTTATATAGTTTAGGACTTTGCTTAGCTTTTAATTAATTTTTTGTGGGTCGGCCTTTTAGGGCTGACGCTAAAACCCTAGTTTATCTATTATAAATAGGAGTCTTAAGAATATTGTAAAGCAATTGAAAATAAATTGAAATATTGGGTTATCCCTTTAATCGTATTTTATTTCGGTATTCGTTTAGAATCAACAGATTGTCTTTGCTGCATCACTTTCACCCTTTGCGTATCTTTTATCCATATTTTTCCTACAATTGATAACCTTCTTTGTTTTTGCAGATGAGTGACTATGGTTATGGATTTTTTTTTAATTGAAAAGAAGACCGTGAAGAAGAGGAAAAAAAAAGAGAAAAATAACCCCAAAAGAATGATTTAAAAGAAGAAGACAAGAGAATTCCTCATCTTTTCTTTTCTTTCCAAAACTCCTATTCCATATGGAAAAGAACTCACACAAAATTATATCAGATAATATATATAATATCTCATAAATATCTCATTTAATTAATATATATTTTTAATCGGATAGAAAAACAAACTTAATTATACTGCAATATACATTATAATATAATAAAATTCATAATAGATCACTGAAGAGGCTAATCAGATCAAATCAAATTAAGTTTCAATAAATTAAATCCAAGTCAAATCTCATACTACACTACTATAAATATAAGATTGCAATCCTAAATTAAATTATAATTAGTGAAGTATTAAATCAATAATAAAATACATCTTTTGATTGATCCATCCAACATAATCTAATCACAAAAACATAAATGATCATCTATCATATTGGACAAATTTAACGACATTTGACCCAAACTCAGCTTCTTTAAAAATTGAAATGACATACGCATTTTTATAATTGAAAAAAGAAAAAAAAAACAGCGTACTTAAAAGTGCAAAATCTAAACGATGTGATTTTTATATTTTTTCCCAAGAAAAAGGAGAAATAGATTGCAATTCACGTAACATCTAAACGCATTCATTATCCCCCAAAAAGGGTGATACGAGACATTTTAATGATAAAAAAGTACACATAAATTGTCTAAACAAAAATACCAAATTGCTCAGCCAATTAGCATTTAAATAAGTGGGGACAAGATGAAACAAAATATTCAGTTGCAAATGTAATTTCAATAATGAATATTTTTTTTACAACTTTTTCTTAACTGGTTGGCCTATATGTGATGTCTAATATACTTTTTTATTTTATTTTTAACAGAGAACAAAATTGAAAATTTCATGATTCTATCCGAAAACAATTTAATCTCTCACTTCCTCTACCATCTTTTCAACTTTTGAAGCTAGATATTTGATTTCATTTGCTCCTCATCAAATTTTTCACGAAAAAAGAAAGAATATCTCAGAATTTTTTTTTCGAGATGAGTAATTTTGATGCAATAAAATGTTTGATTTCTAGATGTTAACCGAAGATAATTGGATATCCATCTAATATTTTCAAGAGTTATTGTTTAACATTATTTTAAAGTTATTGCGGATATTAGAACTATGATGGATAATCAATTAATTTACTGTCAAAAGAATTAAGAGAAAAGAAAAAGAACACCATCTTTAATGTGCAAAAGTATAAAAACAACAAAAAGATAAGTAAAACTGATGCAATTCTCAAAAGCGGAAATCACATAACAACAAAAAAACATATTTTGGACTATAAAAATTACAGCAACTCCAAATTAAAAAAAAATCAATATAAAGAAGATAATAAATCTACACAAACTCGAAGATACTTCATCTAGATTATTAGATTTTATATAACAAGTTGTGCAGATACAAATTTATGAATCTAGCATGGTTAAAAATAATAAAAAATATATTTATTTGTCAAATTATTAAATGATAGACAACTATTGTCAACTCATAGTCCCTCATTGTCCATATGGAAACGGAACAAACCTTGTTCATTACAACCAAACCAAACCAAACAAACCCCAACTCGTTTTCCCTAAAATCCTTTACTGTCTGAGATTTGCTGTTTTCCTTTTTAAAGTCTTTCTTTATAATTAATGCAACTCTTGGTGGTGGTGGTGTGGTTTTGCCTTGGTCGTTGGACAGAATAAATGCTTCTTTTTTGCACTGAAACAGACCTTACATAATCATCAGACAAAATAACATTAAAAAGAAAGTATAGCAGTAATGGCCAAATGTTTGAAAGACAGAACGATTTCATCTCTTGTTTCTTAATGCTAATATATTTAATTTAATTAGTATTTAAGTACAACACCAGTGAACTAGTGGGGGGTTGCACATCTTGGACCATGTGGTTGTACATCACAAAGAGAAGGGTATTAATTATTAATTAATCAATTTGTCTCTTTCCAGCCTAGCTAAGCAGTTTTTCCATTTCATCAACCCTCTCTCTCTCTCTCTCTCTCTCTCTCTCTCATCCACTTCATTGCTCAATTGAGAAGATTCACAGAGAAAAGCACAAAAGACAACATTTTTACAGCGATTCGCCTCAATGCAATTCCATCGCCTCATACTATAGGATGAAGAAGTGGATCCAGCAAGTGTAATGCTGGGATTATGATGGGAACATGAGAATGCTAGGTACAGATTTCCACTGCCTTGTATTCCTTTGCTTGCTTCACTTTGTTGTAGTTATAGTCTCTCCAATTACTGAGAAGGAGATTTTGCTTCAATTCAAGGGCAACATTTCTAGTGACCCTTTCAACAGTTTGAGTTCGTGGGATCCTAGTAAAATCCCTTGCCAAGATTATAATGGTGTTTCTTGTAATTCTGATGGGAATGTGGTGAAGATTGTGCTATGGAACACTGGTCTTGGTGGGGTGTTATCTCCTGCATTGTCTGGGTTGAAATCTCTGAGGATTATAACCTTGTTTGGGAATCAATTCAGTGGTAATATCCCTTCTGAGTATGGAGAGATTGGTACATTGTGGAAGATTAACTTGAGCTCCAATGCCCTCTCTGGATCAATCCCAGAGTTCATTGGAGATTTGCCTAACATAAGGTTTCTTGATTTGTCTTGGAATGGGTATAGTGGTGAGATTCCTTCTGCATTGTTCAAGAATTGTTACAAAACAAAGTTTGTTTCTTTGGCACATAACATTCTCTCAGGGTCAATCCCTGTCTCCATTGGTAATTGTTTGAATCTAGAAGGGATAGATGTGTCTTTTAATGGGCTAAGCGGGGCGTTGCCGTTAGAAGTTTGTAGCATTCCTAGGATCATATACTTGTCAGTGAGGAGTAATTTGCTATCTGGGAGTGTTCAAAAACAGGTTTCTGAATGTGGGAGCTTGAATCTATTGGATCTTGGTAGCAATGGGTTTAGCGGGCCTGCCCCGTTTGAGGTTCTTGGGGTGGAGAATCTTACATACTTCAATATTTCTTGGAATGGGTTTGAAGGGGGGATTCCAGACATAGGTTCTTGCAGAAAACTCGAAGTTTTTGATGTTTCGGGCAATGCTTTGTATGGAGAAGTTCCATCAAGTATAAGTAAATGTGGTGGCCTTAAGTATTTGGATTTGGGGTTTAATAGGTTTAGTGGAAGCATACCTGCTGGAATATCTGGTTTGAAAAACCTAGTGGTTCTTCGATTGGCGAATAACTCGATGGATGGGAGTATTCCTGCAGGTTTAGGGGGTATAGAATGGCTTGAAGTGCTTGATTTACACAACCTCAGACTTCATGGTGAAATCCCTAATGAGATCACCCAATGCCAGTTTCTTCTTGAGCTGTAAGTCCCATCAATTATCTGTCTCCTCTCTCTTTAATGTATACTTACAAAGAATTTCTATTTTGTCTCGACTAATCGATTTTCTTATATATGTTTAGGGATGTTTCAGGAAACTCTTTGGGGGGTGGGATTCCACAAAACCTTGAGAACATGACACATATTGTAATTCTTGATCTACATCAGAATAAGCTAAATGGAAGCATACCATTGGCCATTGGAAATTTGTCTAACCTACGTTTTCTAGATTTTTCGGAGAATTTACTCTCTGGTTCGATTCCTTCTACGCTTGAAAGCATAAAAAACTTAACTCATTTCAATGTCTCTTACAACGGCCTTTCTGGTGCTATCCCCTCGATTCAAAGCATCCAGCAGTTTGGATTCTATGCATTTTTTCAAAATCCAGGTCTATGCGGTGCTCCATTGGAGAACTCATGCTCGGGCCATGGTTCTACTTCGGCTACAAGGAAACCAAAACTGAGTGCTTCTGCCATTGTTGCTATAATTGCTGCTTCTTTGATTGCTATTGGTGTTTGTGTCATCACATTCATCAATATCAAGGCCCGTGGGCGGAGACGAGGGGGGGATGAAACTATGGTTATAGAAAGCACTCCACTATCTTCAACCGAATCAAATCTCATCATCGGGAAACTGGTCCTCTTCAGCCAAAGTTTACCCTCAAAATACGAGGATTGGGAAGCTGGGACGAAGGCTTTGCTAGACAAGGAATGCTTAGTAGGTGGAGGCTCGATTGGAACTGTGTACAAAACCACCTTTGAAGGTGGAATCTCCATAGCAGTGAAGAAACTCGAGACACTAGGAAGGATGAGGAACCAAGATGAGTTCGAGCAGGAAATAGGGCGTCTTGGAAGCCTTCAGCACCCTAATCTCGTCACCATTCAAGGGTATTATTGGTCATCTAGCATGCAGCTAATTCTGTCCGAATTTGTACCCAAAGGGAATCTGTACGACAACTTGCATGGACTCGGTTATCCTGGCACAAGCACGAGTTGTGGTAATCCAGAACTGACTTGGTCGAGAAGGTTTCACATAGCAGTTGGAACGGCCCGTGCTTTAGCCTATCTTCACCATGACTGTAAGCCTCCGGTTCTTCATCTCAATGTCAAATCCACGAACATACTCCTCGACGAAAGCTACACCGCTAAGCTCTCTGATTTCGGATTGGGGAAGCTGCTTCCTCTTTTGGACACCTACGGTTTCACAAAAACTCACAATGCGGTTGGATACATAGCGCCAGAGCTCGCGCAGAGTTCAAGAATCAGCGATAAATGCGATGTCTATAGCTTTGGAGTGATTCTGTTGGAGTTGGTTAGTGGTAGAAAGCCGGTGGAAAGCCCAACGGTGAACGAGGTGGTGATTCTGTGTGAATATGTTAGAGGGATGATAGAGAGGGGTCATGCTTCGGATTGCTTCGACACAAGTTTGAGGGGGTTCGTTGAAAACGAGCTGATTCAGGTGATGAAGTTGGGGTTGATTTGTACTAGTGAAATGGCTTCAAGGAGACCAAGCATGGCTGAGGTTATTCAGGTTCTTGAGTCTATAAGAAATGGTTCTGAATTATAGCATAAATGGGGGCTAACTTTCAACATTCTTTTGGATTCATATTACCATCATCAATTGTTTGTAGTTGCCAATAATGTTATTCTATTTCTTTTTTTTAGCATATGGAACATGTGTGCACCTTGTATTCATTGGGAAATTGAGTTTTAATGTTCTTACACATTCTATGGTTTCCTATGGAAAAAAAAGAGACTTTGTCATCTACATGTTTGATAGATACATGTCTGGCGTTCTTGATACATGTCAGCTTTAAGACTATTTAAGATTGTAAAATATAATGAAAGTAAAATTTAGATGGTAAAGTACAACAATTAAAAAATTACATATCATAAAACTAGATGGTAAAAGCACAGTTTGGATATCAAATGTTATTCACCCTATTTTCAAATCTAAATTAGCCTAATGTAGCTTTTAGAGCAACAATTATTGTCCATTTTCTGATCTTTCATTAGTCATTACATATGGTGTATTATTCACTGCACATTTTCACTAAAAAATTGTCCATTTTCAACAAATTGCCAACAAGATCCAAGTTGGGATACAACCGTACAACCCCCCCAAGTTACAAATAAGCCTTTTATCTCCTTTTAATTTTGTCCAATCAAACTTATTAGCGTCTAATCATTTTAAAACTAGACAATTAAGCAAACACCTCCGTCTATTTCACATTAAACGGAGTTAATGAAACTGTTTTTGATTTGTGGGTCAGGGGTCCCACTACTTCCGGGCAACAATTTTATGACACATAACACTATTAGTAGAAAAGTTTATCGTCCAAAGCCTAAACTTCAATAATTATTTTTAATTATTATTATTGTTATTAACAATAACTAGTAAATTTCTCATATGATGCACTACGTCTTTGAATCCAGCAAGTTCTTTGGCATGAGATCACAATATCTTCAAAAAGCTGCAATGCGAAATTTCTGACATAAAATTACAATATGGAAAGATTTATTTAAAACATGAGATTATTTTCGGCTTCACTTGTCTTTAAAGTTAACAAAATTGTCTAGTCGTGATGGAAACGTTACTTATCACTCCAATTTTTTTTTTTTTACTTTTTTTTAAATTTTCTTGATTTTTTAACCTTAATTTTTTTTTTCTTAAAATCTTTTGCCCCTCAAAATGAAAATAAGGTATGAAAGTTGAATAGGCAAAAGTAAAAACAAAAATGATAAATAATAAATGTGTACAAATTAAAGTACAAAGGGCTAAAGCTTAAAAAAAAGTACATGAGACAAAATATGTATTATAATTTCCAAAGCTTTCCCTATTGATAAATCATCATTAGAGATGTTAAATGGGATGCCCCAGGGGCTAACCAAATCGAAAAAAAAAAAAAAACATTTAACTCGAAATTTCTTTAGCCCAAAATTTGTTAGGGCCAGCCAGATGATTAACCGGTTGGTCCCTGTATTTTTTTTTTAATCTTTTTGAATTAGATTAATTTTTTAAATTTTAAGTATATAAAATATAAAAACAAACGTCCAATTATATGTGTATTATCCTAAATTTAATTTCTTTGATTTATAAACATTAACTATATGAAATAAATTAAATAATAACAATATAATACCTATATACTATATAATATCAACCACTTAGTCAATAAATACGTACAAATAACAAGTTTGCTCATATTTTATTTCAATTTATAGTCATTTTTTCAATGGTTTCATTTATAAATTGCAGCAAGTATAAACTCAATGGTAATCTAACTTTATAATGTTTTTGCAATTTATTGCATTTAATTTTATATGTGAATTTTGAATGTTATGTTTATTTTAACTCAAAAAATTATATTATATATTTAATATATAAATATATTTTTTCTTAATAGCCCGATAATAACCCGTTTAGTCTGAAGTCCGTTAGAATTATGTGAGGTTCCAATATTCGAGACCCATTTAAGTTAGTCCGTTTAACACAAAACCCGTTTTGTTGGAAATTGGAAGAGAAGATTGGTTTTGACCAATCTTTGACCAAATTTTAATGTTGATTCCATTTTAAATAAATGGAAATAAGTTGCTAAATCGGAATCTACGTTTCGTGTAGATGAATGTAGTGTATTTACTTTCGAATTTCCAATTTCGGGTGAATGAGAAATTAATACACAAAGTTGGCAACTTGGATTCTTCTTGTGAAGGAAAATGGGAGAAAAGTGAAGTTGTCCCACATAGGAAAAATGGAAGGAAAAGTTTCACTTTATTAATAGGAGCACATGTATAAGAAATAATCATGTGTGCTTCCATATGGTGGAACCTAGTGCCATTTTTTGGACCTAGTTGGCTAAGCACTCACGCACCATCCGAACCGCACGAGACATCATCACACTCGGGTTGGGTCCGGACCGGACCAAGTTGGATTCAGACCAGGTCACGGGTCGGGTCGCAGGCCGGGTCGGGTCGTGGTTGCGGGCCGGGTCGGGCCAAGTGGTGTGACCCTTGGGTGTGAAAGGGTGTCACCAAGTGGTGTGACCCTTGGGTCCAAATGGCTTGACCCTTGGGAAGAGGTGTGAATACACCTTTTGGATCCAAGGGTGGTGTCCATTGTGGGAAATGATACATCTCCTTACTCCTATAAATAGGAGGCCCCCATTTCATTTCATTTCATTCGAACATTCAGATTTCCAACGTTCATTCAGAAAATCACGCATAGTCAATATTAAGAAAGTCTCGAGTATCGAGTAAGTTCGCCGATAGCTTTTGGGTTGTTGTGCTATAATCATTAAGCTTGAAGTCGAGTATCGAGTAAGTTCGCCGATAGCTTTTGGGTTGTGCTATAATCCTTAAGCTTGAAGTCGTTGTATCTTGGGGACGATTGCCGTTAACCGTGAGCACTTGGATACGGGGCAATATCGTCTTACGGAGAAAGAGCCTAGCTCTTGCCTCGACTTAACCTCATTGTTGTGCATCTTTTCAATACGCCTAACCACCTAATTTTCCAACAACGTAAGACGATATCTTGTGTATTGAAGAGATGGCATCCACATCTTCCGCACCAGTTTTCGCCGAGAAACCGCCAAAGTTTGATGGAAGTGAGTTCAAAAGGTGGCAACAGAAGATGTTGTTCTACCTGATGACACTTGGTCTTGCAAGGTTCATCCAAGAAGACCCGCCTACAGTGGCCGATGATGAAACAGACCAACAAATGCGCACCGCACTAGATGCATGGAATCACAGCGACTTCCTATGCAGGAACTATATTCTGAATGGGCTAGAAGACTCCCTATATAACGTCTATGCGGTTACTAAGACCTCAAAAGAGTTATGGGAATCTCTGGAGAAGAAGTACAAGACGGAGGACGCCGGAATGAAAAAGTTCATTGTCGGCAAGTTCTTGGATTTCAAGATGGTCGATACAAAGACTGTTTTGGACCAAGTTCGGGAGTTGCAACTAATCCTACATGACATACATGCTGAGGGTATGCAACTCAGTGAATCTTTTCAAGTAGCTGCTATTATTGAGAAGTTACCGCCTCTGTGGAAAGATTTCAAGAACTACCTTAAGCACAAGAGAAAGGAAATGGGGCTTGAGGACCTGATTGTGAGACTAAGGATCGAGGAAGACAACCGGAAATCCGAAGTCAAGAGCAGCAGGACATCAATGGAGGCAAAAGTAAACCTGGCCGAAACGCGTCCTAGCAACAAGAGGAAGGGGTCGGGCAACTCTCAGTCTAAACAGGAACCTAAGAAGAAAGTCAAAGGGAACTGCTACAACTGTGGAAAGCCTGGACACTTTGCTAGAGAATGACGACAACCCAAGAAGGGCAATCAAGGTCAAGCCAACCTTGCTGAGGAAGATGTACCTGTAAACATGACGGAGCTCGACCTATCAGCTGTCGTATTTGAAGCCAACTTGGTAGACAATCCGAGAGATTGGTGGGTGGATACTGGAGCTACGCGTCATATATGCTCCGACAAGGAGATGTTCTCAACCTACATGCCAATCACTGGCAGGAAGCTGTACATGGGAAATTCAGCAACCTCCAACGTGGCTGGATTAGGAAGAGTGGTACTCAAGATGACCTCAGAGAAAGAGCTGACGCTCGTGGATGTTCTGCATGTCCCAGACATTCGCAAGAATCTAGTTTCTGGCTCGCTGTTGAGCAAAGCCGGATTTAGATTAGTGTTTGAGGCCGGAAAATTTGTACTGACCAAGACTGGTCTATTTGTTGGAAAGGGCTACCTTGAAAAGGGGCTCTTTAAGTTGAATGTAATGACTGTACACCACGATATTAAGCGGACTGATGATAATAAAGTAATTAATTCATCTTACTTGATTGAGAGTTCTAATTTATGGCATGATAGATTAGGACATGTAAATTTAAACAGATTGCGAAAGCTCGTAAGTTTGAATTTATTGCCTAAAATGGAAATGAATTCACAAAATAAGTGTGAAGTATGTGTTGAGGCAAAAATGACCAAAACACCTTTCCATTCAGTGGAACGAAGTACTGAACCTCTAGAGTTGATCCATACAGACATATGTGATCTAAAATTTGTGCAAACTAGAGGGGGTAAGAAGTACTTTATTACGTTCATAGATAACTGCACAAGGTACTCTTATGTGTATCTTTTGAAAGCAAAAGAGGAAGCTCTTGAGGCCTTCAAAAATTATAAGAGTGAGGTTGAGAATCAACTCAACAAAAGAATCAAAATGATTCGTAGTGACAGAGGTGGGGAGTATGTAGCTCCGTTTGAAGAGTTCTGTACTGAACATGGGATTATTCACCAAACTACGGCTCCATATTTACCTCAGTCAAATGGCGTTGCAGAACGCAAGAATAGATCTCTAAAGGAGATGATGAATGCAATGTTGCTAAGTTCTGGCTTACCCCAGAACATGTGGGGGGAAGCCGTGCTTTCAGCAAATCACATTCTGAATAAATTACCACACAAGAAAAGGGACAAGACTCCGTATGAGTCATGGAAAGGAAGGAAGCCTTCTTACCATTACCTGAAAGTGTGGGGGTGCCTAGCAAAGGTAGAAGTACCTAAGCCTAAACAGGTGAAGATAGGACCCAAGACTGTTGATTGCATATTCATTGGATATGCTTATCACAGCAGTGCATATCGATTCTTGGTACACAAATCAGAAATTCCAGACATGACTGAAGGAATGACCATAGAGTCGAGAAATGCAATGTTCTTTGAGAACGTCTTTCTGAAAAAAGAAAAGAAAGAGATTAGTTCTAACAAGAGAACTTATGAAGCTGGTCAAAATCATTCTCAAGAGGAAAATGAACCGAGACGCAGCAAGAGACCAAGAGTGACAAAGTCATTCGGTCCTGATTTTCTAACTTACATGTTAGAAACTGAACCCGTGACAATTCAAGAAACACTGTCCAGCCCAGATGCTCCTCTCTGGAAGGAAGCTATCAATAGTGAAATTGAGTCCATCATGCAAAATCATACGTGGGAGTTAGTTGATCTTCCACCGGGGTGCAAACCTTTAGGATGCAAGTGGATCCTTAAAAGAAAATATAAGGCTGATGGATCAATCGATAAATACAAAGCTCGATTGGTAGCAAAGGAGTTCAAACAAAAGGAAGGATATGATTTCTTTGACACTTACTCACCTGTCACAAGAATCACATCCATTCGAGTGCTAATAGCTATTGCAGCGCTGCACAATCTTGAAATACATCAGATGGATGTAAAGACAGCTTTCCTAAATGGGGAACTGGACGAGGAGATTTATATGGAACAACCCGAGGGGTTTGTAGCACCCGGACAAGAGAATAAAGTATGCAAACTTGTCAAATCACTGTATGGGCTGAAACAAGCACCTAAGCAGTGGCATGAGAAATTTGACAAAACGATGATATCAAATGGGTTCAAAATCAATGAGTGTGACAAATGTGTATACATTAAAGAAACACAAAATGATTTTGTGATTGTCTGTCTTTATGTAGACGACATGTTGATCATGGGTAACAACCGTGATGCAATTGTGAAAACTAAGAATATGTTAAAGAGTAACTTTGACATGAAGGATATGGGTTTAGCAGATATCATACTAGGAATAAAAATTTCTAGGATATCTGAAGGAATTGTCTTATCACAATCTCATTACGTCGAGAACGTGCTTAAGAAATTCGAGGCTTGGGACTTACCTCCGGCTAAAACTCCGGTTGATCTAAGTCTGCATTTAGCCAAAAATAAAGGTGACCCAGTATCTCAACTGAAATATGCAAGAGTCATTGGTAGCTTGATGTATCTCACAAACTGTACACGCCCCGATATTGCATACTCAGTTAGCAAACTTAGTAGATTCACGAGTAATCCAGGGTCAGACCACTGGATAGCTTTGACAAGGGTCCTAAGGTATCTAAAACATACCATGAACCATGGTATACTTTATACGAAATATCCTGCTGTATTAGAGGGATACAGCGATGCAAATTGGATATCAGATTCGACTGACTCCAAGTCCACAAGCGGATACGTATTCACTATAGGTGGAGGAGCAGTGTCCTGGAAATCTTCTAAGCAAACGTGCATAGCTCGATCCACGATGGAGTCTGAGTTTATTGCGCTAGATAAAGCCGGTGAAGAAGCCGAGTGACTTAGGAATTTCTTAGAAGACATTCCGTGTTGGATTAAACCTGTGCCTCCAGTGATAATACATTGCGACAGTATGTCGGCAATTGGGAGGGCACAGAGTAGTATGTACAATGGTAAGTCTCGTCATATTCGTCGGAGACATAATACCGTGAGACAACTGATCTCTGGTGGTATAATTTCCATTGACTATGTGAAGTCTAAGGAAAATATTGCGGATCCGTTAACGAAAGGTATTAACAGAGATCAGATGTATAGTGCAGTGAAGGGAATGGGGTTGAAAAACCACACATTACAGACGTCATAGTGGTAACTTAACCATGAAGTGTGGAGGATCCCACAAACTTGGTTCAATGAGACAACTAAGCTATGATCTAAGTCTAGATATGCACTTGGAATTTATCCAATGCTCCATTCTTGAGGCTGCCCCAAGTGCAGAACCTGTGCAGTGTGGTAAGGGTAAGCATTTCAAATGCTTTTAATGATTCCTATAGCCTTTAAAGGTGGGGTATGACAGGATACTCTTTATGGGAGATCACCTATATGAGTGAGAAGTGTGGCCGCTTCAACTCCAAAGAATGAAGAACACTCATGAATCCAAGATATGGTCCATGGCCGAAACGGACACAACGTGAGAATTGAAAGATATCAGAACTATCGTTGTGTGGGTATTATTGTTTTGGTATACACAAACGGCGGAGGGGTTCAAGGCATCACGTCCACCAAATCGCCAGTATATCCGATAGTATTCCACTAGGGAAGATTCAAAGCCAGAAGCTATCTATCCTGATGCAACAATGGTTCGTCGGGACTTTCTTATGTGTCTGCATTTATGCATGCATTAATTTCATCATTCATGTGGGGGATTGTTGGAAATTGGAAGAGAAGATTGGTTTTGACCAATCTTTGACCAAATTTTAATGTTGATTCCATTTTAAATAAATGGAAATAAGTTGCTAAATCGGAATCTACGTTTCGTGTAGATGAATGTAGTGTATTTACTTTCGAATTTCCAATTTCGGGTGAATGAGAAATTAATACACAAAGTTGGCAACTTGGATCCTTCTTGTGAAGGAAAATGGGAGAAAAGTGAAGTTGTCCCACATAGGAAAAATGGAAGGAAAAGTTTCACTTTATTAATAGGAGCACATGTATAAGAAATAATCATGTGTGCTTCCATATGGTGGAACCTAGTGCCATTTTTTGGACCTAGTTGGCTAAGCACTCACGCACCATCCGAACCGCATGAGACATCATCACACTCGGGTTGGGTCTGGACCGGACCAAGTTGGATTCGGACCAGGTCACGGGTCGGGTCGCAAGCTGGGTCGGGTCGCGGTCGCGGGCCGGGTCGGGTCGCGGGTCGGGCCAAGTGGTGTGACCCTTGGGTGTGAAAGGGTGTCACCAAGTGGTGTGACCCTTGGGTCCAAATGGCTTGACCCTTGGGAAGAGGTGTGAATACACCTTTTGGATCCAAGGGTGGTGTCCATTGTGGGAAAGGATACATCTCCTTACTCCTATAAATAGGAGGCCCCCATTTCATTTCATTTCATTCGAACATTCAGATTTCCAACGTTCATTCAGAAAATCACGCATAGTCAATATTAAGAAAGTCTCGAGTATCGAGTAAGTTCGCCGATAGCTTTTGGGTTGTTGTGCTATAATCCTTAAGCTTGAAGTCGAGTATCGAGTAAGTTCGCCGATAACTTTTGGGTTGTTGTGCTATAATCCTTAAGCTTGAAGTCGTTGTATCTTGGGGACGATTGCCGTTAACCGTGAGCACTTGGATACGGGGCAATATCGTCTTACGGAGAAAGAGCCTAGCTCTTGCCTCGACTTAACCCCATTGTTGTGCATCTTTTCAATATGCCTAACCACCTAATTTTCCAACACGTTTAACCCAAAATCCGTTAGGGCTAGCCCGAAACCGCTAGGTCCAGTCCGTTTAACATCCCTAATCATCATAGTTGTCTTTCCTATCAAAGAATAGTCTCAGAGCATCTGCATTAATAATAAATTTTTTGATACGTGTTTTTGCAGGGATGCAATGTTTTACTGTAATAGCATTCTTACAAGGAGAGATAGTAAAAATACTAATCAAGTGAGTTCAACACAACAACCTCCATTATTTCTTTATTTTTCTTTCTTTTCTTAACTCTTTTATGATATTATTTTAATATATTAATAAGAATCTATAAACAATTGATGTAGATGCCCTTAATAATAACTACTTCCCAATAATATTTCAAACCACTAGTTTAACCACCACAAAAGAAATGTTTAAATGCTGACTATAACAATAAACATATAGATGCTACATTTGTAACATTAGATACCATACAAGAAAAAAATTATTAACTATAGCGTAACAAAATCAGATATTTATAATCAACATAAATAATAGCAAGCACAAAAGGTATCAAATCTTGGTGGATTATATTGGTTGCAAGTTGCTTGAATGAGCTTTCCGGGTTTTGCAGAAACACTATCGCATTTATCAGTACATATTTTGAAAGTAGCAAGTGGTACAATCCATTTCGATGTTTATCTTGCAAACTCGTGCTTGGTCTTTTCTCAATGCAACACCAAAATCTGTGAATTTCACAAGATTTAATCTGTTTTCATTAATTGTTATAACATTAATTCAAAGGAGAAATAAAATAAATAAAAAAAAAGGAGTAAAAGTTTAAAATTGAGAAAGGAATTAATATGTTTCATATATATGCTTAATTACCTGAGACGAGAATGAAATAGAAAAGTAGAACCAAAGTAGATGCCAAGAGCTTTGCCATTGAAGATTGTGACACCTGACATTTTGTATATGATAATAAGAACACTATTAGTGATAGTATTTAGAATATATATTATAATATATATATATATATATATATATAATATCTAGAAGTACTGCAATCTATATTAGTGGACTTTTACCATATATATATATGAAATCTTTAATTTTTAGTTTTATAAATTAGGTTCTGTCTATAAATATTTTTTGCTACCGACCACTAGTTACCAAAAAACAAAAGAAAAAAGTTTATTTGGGGACTATACACCATAAAAGGGGTAAAATGCATTAAATTCCCTTGTGATAATATGAAAGTTTTAATAAAATCAAAAAATCCAACTAAAATATGATAAATTACAATAATTTAAATATGAAAACTGTTAATATAATCAAATAAGTGCAAGTAAAATACGATAAATTACAAAAGATCTAAAGCATATTTCAGGATATTACAAAATAATTTAATAAATTCCTAAATTATATTATAATGCGAAGATTGTTAAAATAAAAAAATCCAATTATAATCTGAAAATTGCAAAATAAAAATAAAAATCAAGATTATATATAAATAAAAATGTCACTATAAATACTGAAAATCAGTTGATTACTAAAAAGGTGACCAAACCTTATTATTATTGTTGGGCCTCCACCAAACCGACCCGGCCTAGGGGTTGGCCCAAGTGGAGACCAGAACCGGCTAGAAGACCAAAAGCCCGACGACCAGAACCGGCTAGAAGCGCAGAAGACTAGAACTGGCTAGAAGACCAGAAGGCCAGAACCGGAGACCGAACTGGTCGAAAGGCCAGAACCGGCCAGAAGGTCGGAAGGCCAGAAATTGGGGTCATCATTATCAGAAGAGTAGGAAAGACAATTTATTTCAATGAGTCGTCAAGAAAGGAAGCGAATCAAAATCAAATCATATCCGATTTAGATAGATTAACTCGATTCTTCCTTATCGAGACCCTAAAATCGGAGAATTTGAGTCTTAATCACCAAGTTTCGTATCTTACATTTAGCCTATAAATAGGGCTCAAAACCTCAATTAAGCGGGTTTGAAATAATTGTATTCAAGCAATTCGAGATTTTCTCTCAATTCTTATATAAAAAACATTCTGTCCGGCCAAAACTGACATGCTAGAACATGCCCGGCCGGTCAGAACAAGCTGAATAAATTTGCCCAAGTAGGCACCGAAATAAATTTGCCCAAGTAGGCACCGGGCGCAGTGTAAACTGACCGGCCAAAACAAGCCGAATAAATTTGCCCAAGTAGGCGCAATGTTTTCTTACTTCATTGGTTCGATTTCCTTGAGCCAGATCGATATTTTTTAGTGTTTGGCTAGAATTTTGTACTCTATAAAATCTGACGTCAACAATTATTATTATTATTTTTTTATCCAATGTGGATATCTCTTCATATTCCATCACTATTTAATTTATGTACATGTTTAGACTGCCGACTTTAAGCACTAATTTCTTGTTTATCAGAAGTTGGATTCGAGAAAGTAAATATACTAAAATTATTTACTCAGAACATAGTTTTTAATTTCGCAACTTATTTTCATTTTAATCAAACGAAACATCATGTAATAATTGTCAAAATGTGGCCAACACCCATTTTTTCAAACCAATTTTATTTATAAAAAAAAAAAAAAAAGACGAGCAATTTGTTATTTTCCAACTAATTCCTTTGATTCCACCTTATTTTCAAACTAATTGGTGGCCGGGTGAGCCACCTAAGTTTGACTCCTCCATTTGAAAATTATATAAGTTTTGTCCTAGTATCTAAGTATTTAGTATCTAATATATATAATTTGTGTGTATAGGATAATTTACATGAACCAGAGAGTATAATTTGTATGTATAGTATACTAAAAAAAAACTAAAACTATACAATTTGAAAACCTAAAAAGTGATATTTATAATTACCACCAACTGAACTTGTTTTATTTGCCCTCTTCTACTCATCGATCTCCAAAATGAGTGGCAACTCAGCTTGGTAATGTCTTTCAAGCAATCCAGCCACAAGATTAGTGGCATTGCTATCTGGAAATGGATTTGCAGGCATTGTGAGATCACTTCCATCTCCTTCCAACATTTGTACCACTTCTTTCATAGATGGCCTATCCATTGGATCCCAATTTATACAACAAAGCCCAACTATTGTTACTTTCCTTGCTATGTTCCCATGATCACCTTCTTCAATCTCTGCCCAAAAATCATCTCCTAGATTCAAATGATTGTAAATCCATTGCGGAAAATACACTCGGCTCATGTTCATCTTCGGGTCCTCATTTTTCCGCCCTCCCACCATTTCTAACAACAACATTCCAAAACTGTACACATCTGACTTATATGATACCTTCCCAAAAGTCCTGGACAATAATTCGGGCGCAATGTAGCCCATTGTGCCCCTGGCGGCCGTCATTGTCACTGCGCTCTGTTCCTTGGAACAGAGCTTTGCTAGACCAAAATCACAGACCTTAGGGGTGAAATTTTGGTCTAGCAGTATATTGTGGGGCTTGATGTCAAAATGGAGGATCTGTTGATCACACCCCTCGTGGAGATACTCGATGCCTTTGGCTATGCCTAAAGCAATGTCTTGCAACTTTTCCCATCCAAGAGAATCTCTCTTGGATTCCGATAGGAAAATGAACTTTTCTAGTGAATCGTTTGGAAGAAATTCGTAGACAAGAACTCTTCTAAACCCTTCGGCACAAAACCCTACCAAACGGACCACGTTAACGTGGTGTATTCGACCGATAGTTCGTACTTCATTCACAAATTCCTCACCATTTTCCTTGGAATTATTTAGCACTTTTACAGCAATGCTTATTTCATCTGTTAACTTGCCTTTGTATACAACTCCATACCCTCCTTCTCCCAATTTCTCACTGAATTGATTTGTGAGTCTTTTTATATCAGAGTAACAGAATCTAGTGGGCTTAAGGGCTTTGTAATCTCCCAGAAAACTTTCAATCTTCTTTTGATTCTCTCTCTTTCTTATAATTAGAATGGAAACAATGATGATAGCTGTGATTGTTATCACCACAAGAAAAGAACCAATTGCTGTGGAATAGAATCACACTGTCAAATATTATATTTCTCTCACAGTTAATAGCAAAAGAATGAAAAATGCAAGTTTTGTATTTACCTGCAATCAGCTTCGTTGACAGTCCTATAATCAACATAAGCAAAATATTAATTCATTATCTAATAAGTCACATGGAAAGACAGGGAAGAAAAAGAAAATAATTTTTTGTTCCATAACTATTAAATTGCCCAAATTAAAAGGGTTCAGTCCCAAGAAAATCACTCAATGTTCCAGAGCAACGAAAAAATGTAAATAGGAGGGGTGTGGTAAAACTAGTCCTTTTTTTAAGTGACAAAATTAATCCCTTTCTTTTTAATTATAATGTTTTTGTCCTAAAATTCTTAATTTAGTTGGAATTCTAACGACTATTTTAAATAACTACAAAATGATATAAACTTGACATGAAACAATTGATAATTGTATCTTTACACTATTTTGTCAGTTATTTGTTTTAGAGATGCCAACTAAAATATTTTTAATATGTAAATAATTATTAGGAATAAAAAACATGATAATTTAAATAAAAGAAGCTTTTTTTTCTTTTTTTTTCCGTCACTTTTAAAAGAAAAAATACTAGTTTTACCATACTCTTATAATTGTAGGACCAATTTTACATTTTCCCCACACCAAAGGGGCTCAAATGCCCTAATCAATTGGCCAATTTCCCAAATTTTCATTGCAAATATGAGCAGCTTTTAGAACAAAAAAATTTCTTGGACCAATTAATTTGGACAAGTTAATATATAATCATGCAAGAAAAATGGAGATGTACCTTTATGATTCTTTGGTCTATCAACACACAGAATTCCTCTAGTAACATTGTTAAAGCTGCATCTTTTCATTTCAACTTCACAGGATCTGCATTCCGGTTCCGACCAGTTCAACAAGAGATCCTTTTGATCAAATATGTCGTATGGCACGTTCGAAACATTGCTGAATCTGGTGCAAGAAGTGAGTCCAAGTGAATCCATGTCCGAATCGGATCGAATAGGGAAGAACTTGTTTGTCGAACCTCCCAAACAAGAAATCTCACGTCGACTAGTTTCCGAAGTGGAACAATTGAAGATGATAAAGTCATCCAATGTGCTAAAAGGCCTACCCAAGAAACTGAAGGGGGATGTAGTAATGTTTAGATTTGGAAGCTTTCGAGAGAGACAATTATTTGGGTCGCGTAGATGAACTTGTTGCAGTTTGTAGTTGACTTTACGTACAACAAGATCCACCTTGGAAGGCAGTACGAGGATGGTTTCCTTTTTCTCATTGCATTCTACATCGAAACCTGGATAGCCACAGTGTTGAGGTTGTACATTCTTGATTCTGAAAGGGAACCGAATCTCGGGGCCGCCTTTCCGGCATCTGTCTGGGATACAATCGTCGGCTGCGGCTCCGAGCAGTGGGGAGGAGAAGAGGAGGAGAGTGATGAAGAAGAAGAAGGACATTTTTAATGTTTGAGGATAACACAAGAATTGAGCAATTTGTGTGTGCATATGAGTGGTTGTTTATGTCTTAAAATTGACTGCATTTGTCATACCAAGTCAAGACCAAAATTTCCATGGTCCCTTTCATTAATTTGTTATGCGCGTAGCTTCACTAGTATTTCCTCAATTATTGTAATGAAGATTCAACACCCATTCACAAGTTCATGATTAGTCTTGGTCTTCCATTTTATCCCATCGGATCCGGCTTTTATACTACTTTATATAACTAAAATGATTTATATTATAAGAAAATACGTCTTTTGTGCGGTAGACATAATAAAACAAATTAAAATCTTTTACCGATTTTAAGGGGTGTTTGGACTGGATTTGGCCCATCCGAATTTTGGATGAGATCAGTCTAGTTCATGTTTGGACAAAAAATTTTAAAATCGTACAACTATAATTCTTAATAAAAAAATCTATTTTTTCTACAAATCTCAACAAAAATCATCTACTTTTTATACCATTCCCAATATGAAAAATGACATCTTAATTATAATCACACCCCACAAAATCTAAAAACAAACACAAAACTTTTAAAGTTCATACTCACAAAATCCTCCTAAATTCCAAATCCAAATTTACAAAAGTCACCTTAATTTAAAGAGTGACACTCTCATGCCTCCGGGGCACGATTCCCCCAACCCATTTACTTCTTTTTTTTCTCTCTCTTGCATTAACCTTCCTTTTTTTTTTCTCTTCCTTCTTCCTCTGTTGTTCCTTTTTTTTTTTTTTCTCTCTTCCTATAACTTGAAATCATAGCAGTATACGACAAAAGTGATGCAACAAACACCATAGTTGGTTATTGATTGAGTAATATGAATTATTTATAGAAATTTTGGGAAAGAAGATGATAAAAATCCTGTATTTAAAATTTTAAATTCATTCTGTCACGACCCATTTTCGTACTTAAAAAATATCAGAGTTTTCTTTGTGGGCATGCAGGAAGAAGGGGAAAGAGATGTACATGATATAAAACAGAAACCTTTGGAAAAGATAACATACGATTTTTACATATACAAATCCTCGGCGTCTAGCCGAAATAAAACATTTGAATATAGCAGCGAAACATCATACAGGATCCATAACAAGGAAGAAAAATAACAGTTTATCTTTACAAACGTGAAATACTAACAACATTGTTTCAACGTTAAGTTTTGAAAGCAAAAAGAGAAATCTTGATATGACACTTTTCTTTTTACAAATCTTGATTTTCTTCATCTCCTGTAGTGTGAATACAGATAGAGGTGAGTGCGTTTGAATACACTCGTGGAAGTAATTTCATATCTTAAGCTCATTAAGCAATTAAGTTGTTCTAATATTTACAAATACAACAATTAGACACAACACATAGCTCTAAATAGGTGAGAGAGCAACCCATCTTATCCTATAAATGGTTTGTAATACTGTTGGTGCTTTTCCTGGGCCACCAGTCCATTGGTACTTTTATGGGCCACCAGTCTATTGGTGTTTTTTACGGGCCACCAGTCCATCCCTAACATGATCTTGGACTTCCGTCCTCATTTATCATATTCATATCGTATGCATGAACAAATAAAACACAACATATAATCCAAGACACATAAGGTTCAACAAATTCATAGCAATCAATAACATTATAATATTATCAAGTTTACATGCATGCGTTCATTTATCATCATTGTGCGTTAAATACAGAAACATAAAGTTATTAGAAATTAGAAGTTACCCCCACCTTGTTCGGTGGTAACCACGTGTAATGTCAAAGTAACAAGTTTTTAAGGTGTATGTTCTGATTGAAAGCCTACACATGTAAAGAGGTTTCTTAGATTCATAATACGTTAATTACGTATAATTAATTATAAAAATTCTCTTAAAGAAGAAGCGATAGGAATAAACGAGACGGAATAAAAGATCTAAAGATCAAGGATGAAGAAACAAGTGTGGATGGTTAAACATGTGATCTAAAGATAAAAAGAGAAATATTAGGGTTTGAATGGAAGAAGAATGAGATTAAACGGAGTTAAAACGAGCTCAAACGGAGCGTTTTGAGGTATAGGGGCATTTTCGTAATTTTTCAGAAAAGGGTTGACTTTGACCGAAACCCCTGACTCCCGACCGACGACATCCTGTCGCCGGTGACACAACGCACACACACGACGACATGCACACGGCGTGCACAACAGACCCGGCGCCGCGCGCACAGTGCCTCTGTCGCTCGTTCGCGCGCACGCTCGCTCCCGTCACCCGGTGCCGCGCGTGCACACCCATCCCGGCGCGCGCACTGGCGCACTCAGCAGTTCCCATCGGGTTTGACAGCAACAACAGCAGCTTCCAGTAACGGTGACGTCACCTGGCACCGCCCCGCGACTCGCCGGCACCACCAACGCCGGCCACCACTACCACCACCACCACGGCGATGCTGCATAGCGCCGCCACCAACAGCAGAAAACACAACACACACTCACATGCACACACACACCTTACACGACCAACACACACCTGCACAGCTTTGGCGTCGCCGCCCACGGCGGCGCCACCCCCACCCCACGACACACACACAGGGAAGGTCTATCTACTGTTCCGGCAAGGAAGAGAGAGAGAGAGAGAGAGAGAGAGAGAATAGATGAGAGAGAAAGGAAGAGAGGAGAAGGAAAAATTAGGGTTTTTCGATGATTGATTGGCCGTTTTCCGGTGAAGGAGATGTCGAAATGAAAATCCGAGACCTGTTCTAGAATCGTCTCGGCGAGACCTACAAGCTATGTGAAAATCGGGTGAAATCGAGAAAAAGTTTTCGACATCAGCGGTGGCACGGCAACGGCTGCTGGAAAACAGAGGAGAGAAAAAAGAGAGAAAAGAGAGAAAATTCTTACTTTTTTAATTTTTCGTTCGAATAATTACTTTTACGATTCGTGTCGTATTATTTATACTCTTTTTTCGAAAAAATCGCACTATTCATCGATAATATCTTATTTTTTACTATTCATCAAAATGTCTTACTATTCATGAAAATATCTCACTATTCATGAAAATATCTTACTTTTTACTATTCATCGAAAATATCTCGTTTTCGATTCTTCATATTCATCGTATTCTTCGTTATTTGAGCTACGGGTCTCCGATTGACCTCAAATTCATTTCTATCTTTTCATTTTTCGATTACGAACGTTATGATAAAATTATAACCTATACTTTTTGATTAAATTATACCATCGATTAATTAAACATGCATTTTATCATTTTTTCTGAAACACACATAATTAAATCAAACAATTATGGGTTTAATTATTTAATTAATCAATTATGCGTCGTTTTTGTCCTAGGCGCTACACATTCTATAGTACACTGATACCTTAAGAGTATACAAGTGATACCTAAAGAGTATACAAGTGATACTTGAAGAGTATGCAACTAATATCATTCATTGAATAAACAACTAATACCTTAAGAGTAAATATGTAATACATTATACTGTAAACATTAATACCTTAAAGGTAAATATATAATACCTTAAATGTGCATATGTAATACTTTATATTATAAACATTAATACCTTAAAGGTAAATATGTGATACCTTAAATGTGCGCATATGCAATACCTTATTCTATAAACATTAATACCTTAAAGGTAAATATGTAATACCTTAAAGGTGCATATGTAATACTTTATACTATAATCATTAATACCTTAAAGGCAAGGATGAAAATATCCCGATACATGTGTGATATATCCACGATATATCCGTATTTTGAAGGTTGCGATATGGATATGAGGGGTAATTTTTTTTTTCGGGATAACCTAGATATATTGCGGATATATCGCAAATATCCATATCTGTATCCATATCCGTCCATCTCAGTGTAAAATTGAAAAAAAATCGGGAAATATCACGAATATATCATGGATATATCGCAAAATATCGGGATATATCCAAAAATCGAGATTTTTTTACAAATATGTATTTTTAGACCAAAAATAAATTTGATTAAAATTTGAAAAATATTTTGTAGCAGCAATAGTTCTTTTATTGGGAAATATTTTAAAAAAATTATTAGAATAAGATTGATTAATTTGATTTATCATTTAAACATTGCCGATTATCACAAATCTAACAAATGTCCTATGGAAGCATGTACCAACAAAATGATGATTGACTCAATCCACACTATCCAATTTATGGTGAAACCATTGGAAGAGATAGAGTAACATACCAACAACATGTGCATAATTATATTCATAATTACTCAAATATGATGAGTTGGTACCAATATTGTTTGGACAAAGATAACATTGCACCTATTATTTTTGAACCTCATAGATCATCATGTTGACTCTAGTGATTTGGTTGTATCAATCAATTTTGAATAAATCTCAATTTTCGTAACGCTTTTTGATTGTATGTATGCTTTTGTATGTATTATTTATCAATCATTTTGTTGAGATTTCAAATTAAATATATGCATTTTTGGATGATATAATAGTCTTTAAAATCTTATGTAAAATTTCCAATTTTTTAATAGAGTTTCCATAATTTTTTTAAATTTTTTGCGATATCGATATGCGATATCGATATATCCATCGATATATCCATAAAATCAAGGTTGCGATACGATACGCGATATGGATATTTTCATCCTTGCTTAAAGGTAAATATGTAATACTTTAAATGTGCGCATGTGTAATACCTTATTTTATAAGCATTAATACCTACACATACCTTATTTTATAAGCATTAATACCTTAAAGGTAAATATGTAATACCTTAAGAGTATACAACTGATATCTTAAGAGGATACAACTAATGAATGAAACTCATGAATGAAATGTTTTAATCTTAATATATATATATATATGATATTTAGTAAATTTATATTCAAAGATAAAATCAAGGATCATTTTAAATTGATAATGTTTTAGGTTGACTAATGAGGAATTATATAAATGAAATGCACTTATTTTAGTATCATGGATGTACAATAAATGCACGTATATTTACTTATATACAAAATAAATGATTGAGAAAAAAAAAAGTCAAGTAGGAGCGAAGTAGGGGAATATTCATGAGAAGTGTGGGTTGGGGTGGGTTTTGTGGGTTTATGACAAAAAAGAAAAAAAACAAAAAAAAGGCTGGGGGCATGGTGCCCTAGGAGCCCGCAAGTTTTTGCGTAATTTAGAACACACACAAGCTAAATGTTTTAAATGCCCTTTTCAATTAATTGTCACCCACAACTCCTATTATCCGTCTAAAATCTCTTGCACAAATCAAAAAGTGAAATTAGACAAGAAAAAATTGTCACTCGAATCTCATTAATCTCTCTCATCTCCATCTTTCCATATTTTGATTAGAATGTTCAAACATTATCTCTTTAATCTCTCTCATTTGTTGCTTTAAATAGGTAAGGATTCTTATTTTTCTCATTACTTGCAAAAATTTTAATTTGTTTTCAATTACACATGTCCAATCGATTAGAACCGTGATTCCAGTTTTGAACCATCAGTTCAAAAAATCGTAGATGGTCAACCTGAAACTAACAATGTTATTCATAGTTTCGATCAAACACGACGATTCTGTTATAACCACCGATTTCATTGAGTGTTTTTACTTTTTTTTTCTTGGACTGGTTTTGGTTGCATTTTTATTTTTTAACAGTATTTGCAAGTTATAATTCTCTTAACTATAGTATAATGAAATGATGATTATTGAATTAAATAACAAAAAATATTTGAATCAACAATTTGCTAATTGGTATAAATAACAAAGTTTATTTATAAAGTAAAATGCATAACTTACAACAACAATACAATTTAGTAGATCCAACTTGTTATATTCGGTCAATAAAATTCTACTGATAAGGCTACTGGCCGCCGATTAAATTAAGCCATTCAGGCTACTGATAAAGCTATTGGCCACCAATTAAATTAAGCCATTTAGGCTACTGATAAGGCTACTGGCCACCAATTAAATCAAGCCATTTAGGCTACTGATAAGGCTATTGGCCACCGATTAAGTATTTGGACTACTACTAAATTACGTTTTAGCAAAGGAAAACACTGCAAAAGCTTACAATCGGTCACCCACTGAAGCACTGATTTGACCTTCTTTGTTGTTGACGTTAAACACTTATGATCGGTCAGAAACATTTTACACCAATAGAACAATTGAAGGATAATGATCAGATGGATAAAGCTCGAAGAATAACACCTATACCTATAAAGACAGATGTCAGACATACAATAACATAGTTGTTACCTACTACTTTATGCAGCAGTACATCTGTAAATAGAGTCTACGCTTGTACAAGCTACTATATTAGCTATAATGATAGTTTTTACTATTTTTAGATAAACACTTAACTATAAAAGGGGAATTAACGCCCCAGAAACAGACATCGAGCAATAAAAAAAATTCTTTTTAATTCTCATACTTTCATAAATTCGTAGCATAATCGGTCACCAAGTAGCCTCAATACTCATCCACTGTTTCCAATTGCTAATCGGTCGGTGAAAATAATTAGCCACACATAATTACCGAATTACTCACAAACCATCAAGTTTATTTGAAAGTTGATCTTTCGTATCAATAAATTGGCGCTAGAAGGAGAGAGAGAAGACTACAACATATCAAACATGTCTTGACCTACTGATGATTTTCCAATGAGTCCGACGAGCTCAACCGATAACCACAATCAAGATAATCATGGTTGAAATAAGGACCAAATTAATCAAGTTCCGACAAAAATTATCATAGAACATCTTACCCAAGCCCCTGAGCTATGGGCGGTACTGACTTCCATATGCAAGCAGCAGCTAGAGGTTACAAAATGAATCAATCGGGAGGAACCAAAAGTAAACTCACATGTGGAAACCAATAGACGTTGAAGGCAAGAACAACCAATTCAAAGCCAAGTTGCGGAGAGCCCTCGCCCATCCTTGAGAAAAACACACCATCGGAGAACTCACTCTAGGAGCAACCGCTAATCCACCACATCAGCATAAACGTGAACACCTGCTAGATACAACATCTCGATCGGCTTGATGAAAGATGGACTGAGATCTAATTCCAGTACCGCAAGTTTCTATTAGTGGAAATATCTTAACGAATGGAGTTAATCGAGGGTCGGGTCTTGCTCATGACTTGGTGGAAATTCAACGTTTACGGGATCACATTACGGAGCTGGAGAGTAAACAACATCATGCCCCTGATTTAGGGAAAAACTCCTTGGAGAAGGTATCTTCATTTTCTCTTCAAATATTATCTGAACCATTACCGAATAAAATGAAACTACCACAAATTTGACTCTATAATGGGGAAACCGATCCGATTTCACACCTAGATAAATATTTATCTTGGATGGAGCTCCAGGGAGCAACAAATGTGATTTTATGTCGGGCTTTTCCCGTGACCTTAGGTGACCAAGCCCACTGATGGTACAGAATGTTGCCAAAACACTCAATCCACTCATGGGAAGAACTTTCTTCACATTTTTCGGCCCAATTTATGGGATCCAAAATTAGAACAGTACCCAAAGAGAGACTAGTTGCTATAAAATAAAACAAAGATGAATCACTAAAGAAATACCTGGATTGATTTAATAAACAAATAATGGAGATTGAGAAGATATCAGATGATGTCATCTTGATGGCGGTAATCTCGGGGCTACGCTAATAAAGTTGATTTTGGTGGTTTATCCACGAGTAGGGACCTCAAACTTACCAAGATTTTTTAGTAATAGCAAAAAGACATATTTATGTAGAGGAGACGGTGAGTTCTTAGCATGACAGTCAGATAGATAGAGTAAGGGGAGCTCAAGGTTGAAAAGAGAACAAAAGAGCTAACCGAAGAGAAGACCAGTCGGTCAGGGGCCGCTTTTAAGCCCTTTGAAACCGCTCAAGAACAATATGTTAGGAGTATATTGACACTTAAACTTGAAGAGGTATATGAACAAGTAAAAGAGATGGAAATTCTCCCTCCAGTAAGACCTTTGATGAAAAATCCTACTGAGTTGGATCATAGTAGGTACTGCAGGTACCATCGATCAATAGGTCATAACACTGATGAGTGTCCTGACCTACTAAGAGTTTTTTTTCGTTTGATTAAAAAAGGTAACCTGAAAATATTTACGAAGAAACCTCCGACCGAGAAGAAGCTGATTGAAGGACCACAACAACAAGGTGAACAAGACCGACCACCAGTACCAAAATGTCCTATGCCGGAGATTTTTCCGTTAGTCAACATAAATGATTCATCAATTGGGGTTTCTAATTAGAAAAAGAAACAATAGATACGAGAAGCTACCAATGCTTATCAGCAATGCTATATGATGTCTTCTAGATCGGGATCAAATACCACATCAGGTACAATGTACTATAACGATTTGGAGGTAGCTGTAAGGATCATGCATCCTCATAATGATCCATTGGTAGTCACTTTCAAAATTTGAGGACCACAGTACACAGGATAATGGTTGATACTGGGAGTTATGCAAATATCATGTATTATGATGTTTATCGGCAATTAAGCACAACCACTTTACCAGTCCGAAAGTGTAATGATGTAATAACCAAATTTGATGGGTGTTCGACAATACTTTAGGAGTAATTGATTTGCCAGTTGAATTCGGAGATGGTGAGATTAAGAAGACAATCATTATAGAATTTGTGATCATTGAATCAGACTCAGTACCTATCTACAATGTAATTTTGGGAAGACCAACACTCTATCGACTCCATGCTTCAGTATCTATGTGTAATTATTGTTTAAAGTTCCCAACTCCATTCGGAGAAGGGATTGTTCGGGGGAATCAATGTGAAGCAATGGAGTGTCTTCATTTACTTAAACCCAGAGAGATATATTTATTGGAAAATGAAGACCCAGGACATATAGCTGACCGAGTAGGTTAAGAAAATTTTGAAAGAGAGCAAAACCACCAAGAAAAACTCTTAGTACCTGAACACATTGAAGTATGAGAGACTCTAAATCCACGAAAGGATGATAGAAAGAAGTGAGCAGAGCCTGTAAAAGAGATAGATATAATAGTCATAGATGATGCAGTGCTCGAAAGTGAACTTAGGATCGGTCGGAATTTACAAGAACCCATTCGAGGTGAACTCATGGATTTTTTACGAGCTAATTTAGATGTATTTGCTTGGACCTACTCCGATATGATTGAGATTGACTCAGAAAAAACATGTCACCAATTGAGTATTGATTCTAAACTTAAACCAGTAGCTCAAAAAAGAAGGAAATTGAGTCCTGAAAGGTATGAGACTTTAAACTTGGAGGTTTTAAAACTACTGGGAAATAGATTTATAAGAGAAACAAGGTACCCTAAATGGGTGGCCAATCCTGTGTTGGTTCGTAAACCAAATAGGGCTTGGAGACTTTGTATTGACTTTACTGATCTTAATAAAGCATGTCCCAAGGATATCTATCCATTACCACACATAGATCAGATGGTGGATGCTACCGCTGGACATGAGCTAATGAGTTTTATAGATGCTTACTCTGGATATAATTAGATTCTAATGCATCCGGAAGATGAGGAGTACACCGTCTTTATGACCGATCGAGGACTTTACTATTATCTAATGATGTCCTTTAGCTTAAAGAATGCAGAAGCAACCTATCAAAGGTTAGTTAATAAAATGTTTGCAATAAAAGGTTAGTCAATCAAAGTATATGTCGACGATATGTTGGTCAAAAGTCTGAAGGCAAGAGATCATATCATACACCTAGTTGAAATGTTTGGAATATTGAGGGAATATAAGATGGAGTTGAATCCAAAGAAATGTGTTTTTGGTGTTGGCTCGAGAAAATTTATCGACTGCATGGTCAGTCAAAGAGGAATAAAGGTAAATCTTGCCAAGATAACTACAATCATAAACTTACACCCACCGACTAAGACCAAACACGTACAGAGTTTTACCGACCGAGTAGCAGCTCTTAGTCGGTTTATCTCTCGATAAACCGATAAATATAAACCCTTCTTTGACACTATCAAGAAAAATAAGAGTTTTCAATGGAATGAGGAATGTCAGAGCGCTTTTGAGAAGTTGAAGGAATTTTTAGCACATCCTCTTGTCATGGCAAAACCTTTGCCAAATGAAGTTTTCTACTTATACTTGGCTGTTTCAAATCGGGCACTTAGTGTTGTTCTTATTTGGCATAAGGGACACATACAATATCCTGTATATTATGTGAGTCAAGCCTTACATAATGCCAAAATAAGATATCCACCGATGGATAAGTTAGTATATGCCCTGATTATGTCAGCTCGAAAACTTCGACCTTACTTTCTTGGTCGCCGAATAGAGGTTCTGACTAACTATCCCTTGAGACAAGCTCTACAAGGACCAAATGCATTAGGACGAATGTTAAAGTGGTCAGTTGAACTTGGTCAATACGTTATCTCTTACACACCGAGAACTGCAATCAAAGGTCAAGCTGTAGCTGTCTTCATTGTGGAATTTTCACTACCGATTGAGTTGCAACGTGAGTTGACAGTACCTTGGAAACTCTTTGTAGATGGATCTTTTTCTGCAGAAGGGGCTGGTGTTGGTATAGTACTAATCAGTCCTGGTCAACAGTGCTACTGCACAACACTGAAATTAGAATTTTCTATAAGAAACAATGAAGTTGAGTATGAACCTGTATTAACGGGACTACAAATGGTGAAATCCCTGGGAGTAACCAATATCACTCACAATTGGTTATAAGTCAAATTAGAGGTGCATATGTTGTCAAAAATGAAAAGATGGTACGGTATCTTGGTCAGGTTAACAAAAGAATGGATGAGTTACAGGTCCAAGTAGAGCAAGTACCCAGAGCTGAAAATGCTCAAGCTGATGCCTTAGCCCGATTAGCATCAAGGGCTGGAATAGCCAACCTAACAATAATTGAAGTCGGTCGGCAAGTGACACCTTCAATTGTGATCGATTATAACATGATGGAGATAGATGAGAAGTTAAGTTGGATGAGTCAGATTAAAAGTTATCTGCAGAGAGAAGAAGAAGTCCCAGATAACCCCATCCAAGCCCGTCAGCTTCGTATTAGAACTGCAAGATACATCTTAATAGAAGGGGTACTTTACAAAAAAAGATTTTCACTACCACTATTGCGATGTCTTGATGATGAGGAGGCTCAATATGTTATGAGAGAAATCCATGAAGAAATCTACGGCAATCACTCGGGGGGACCAAGCCTTAGTATTTAAAATCATCCACTAGGGATATTTCTGACCAAACTTAAAGAAGGATGCAATCGAATTTGCTCGAAAATATGAAAAATGTCAGCGTTGTGCACCATCGAATAGATTTCCGGCCCATGACTTAATTGCAGTGATAAGTCCATGGCCCTTTGCAAAATAAGGGATTGATTTAATCGGACCGCTATCTACTGGAAAAAAAGTAGAGTTAAGTATGCTATTGTCGCGGTTGATTACTTCACGAAATGGGTAGATGTTGAACCCCTAGCTAAGATTACTGAAAGCAAGATGGTGGATTTTGTATGGAAGTCGATAATATGTTGATTCGAAGTACCACACTCTATCGTGACTGATAATGCTAAACAATTTGATAACACCGAGTTTAAAGAATTTTGTGTTGGGCTATATATTCGAAATCATTTTTATACGTCATACCATCCGCAGTCCAATGGTCAAGTTGAAACAATTAATAAAATTCTCAAGTACATGTTGATGACTCAGTTAGAAGAATCAAAAGAATGTTGGCCCGAAGAGCTACCAGGAGCATTCTAGTCTTATCGAACAGTTACTGGGGAAACTTCTTTTTCATTAACCTTCGGGACGGAAGTTGTTATCCCTGCAGAAATTAGAATCCCATCGTACCGAGTAAGGAACTATGATGAGCATCAAAGTGATGAAATTATAAAACAAGGTTAGACTTAGTGGAGGAAAAAAAGAGGGACGTTGGCCTAAGGAATGCAGTACTAAAACAAAGAAGTGCACATTATTTTAATCGACAGGTGTGGAGTAGGAGGTTCCAAGTTGGAGACTTGGTGCTAAAAAAGATACAAGACCAAAATTTGATACCACTTAAACCGACTTGGGAAGGCCCTTTCAGGATGGTACAAAATTTGCCCAACAGAGCTTATGCGTTAGAAACCATGGAAGAGAGAAAGTTAAGACATCCATGGAATGTACAACATCTTAAAAAATACCATTAGTAGGTACCTAGTCTATAAAACTTACATTTTCTTTTATCGGTCATCGTAAACCTTATATAAATTCTACTTATTAAATAAAGTATGTTGTTGTTTCCTTATTTAGCTACTGGTCAGCTAACCACAGGAAAAAAATAAACAAAGCAAATTGAGCATTAAAGTTCAAAGTACGCGAATTTCTTACATAAAATAAAATCAGTTCAAAATGAGGCAATAAGTCCTTACATAGAAAAAAAATTAATAATAAACTAAGTCTCGATAGCATCTTCCCCAGTAGCCTCCTGCTGAACGACAAGCCCCGTCTCAGACGACCGGTTAGTCCTATGTGAACTCCTGTACCAAAATTAATAGTCTCCGTCTCCTCCTTCGTACCAAAATCCGGCACCCAAGAGAGGTTCTTTCTTTCAATAAAAGCTAGTAGGTAGGCCTTGAAAGACTCAACATCAATACTTGGGTCTTTTATAATACTTTTGATAACATCTTCCTTATCAAGCACATAAGCTAAGTTGTAATCAGCAACATATTCTGAAAAAGCCTTAAAATTCTCGATTGCCTTCTTGGTGATATTATCTTTCACTCGGGCAACCTCTTTAGTAATTTTCTCCTCGATAGATCTCTTAAGTACTTCAATCTCTTTCTCCTTCTCGGCCAAAGTCTTCTCCGCTGAGTTTGCCCTCGTTTTTGCCTCTTTCTTGGCTTTCTCAGAATTCTTCAACCATTGCCTTAACTATGCTGAAACACCATTTTCAGCATCATAGTCAGCCTTCAAATAACCAAGCTGATTGCCCATCATCAGATATTCCTTCTCCATCTTTATTATGTCGGTATTCACCTTCACAAGAAAGTCAAAACACCGACCACTTATCACCATGACCGAAGTAATTCGCTCAGAAGTAGTCATGGATCCAACATATTCTTCCATCTTTGGAGTCCAAGATCAAAGTGGGATTTCACTTGCATCTCAAACATCCTGAGGAAAATTTTCCAAACTGCTTGATGTTGGCATAACCACAGAGCAGTAGTCTCGGTAAAAAGTTGATTTTTTTCCCTTTTTCCATTTGAGGAAGAGCCGACCGACTAGGATCCAAGTCAAAGAAAAGACCAGGCTTTTCGGTCGGTAACACTCTCGAGTGAGCAGCTACAGAACATAGAGCATGATGTAATGACAATACATTCGATTGAGATGAGAGATTAGCAGATACCTACTGCCTTTTCTCGTAAGCTGTTCTCCCTACTGCTGGGGTAGGTGCTGAATAGGGCCTCTTCGGTGCTACAGGAGGCTTCCCTTTCCTCTTGGACATACGTGCGAGAATATCATCTTGCTCCATGAATTACAAAGGTTTGTTCCTATAACCAACTATAAATCAAGTATACATTCATTCAGTAGTCTTAAAAACATATTTTAAATAGACAGTAGCAAGTGAAATTACTAAAGTTTACCAGAGATCAGAGGGGGAATTTCCTCATCGGGATGATAGGTGCTGAGTCCGGCCTCAAATAGTGCTTGCTCGATCACTAAGTATAGAAAATTCTTCCTAGTAGAAGGAAATTGCTCGATCACTAAGTATAGAAAATTCTTCCTAGTAGAAGAAAATCGGTCGACCTGAGCTATTCGGTCAATAAAGATCTCAGAAATCTCGTCCTCGGAGGGTTCCATTAAACTTATAAAAAGAGAAATTATTAAGAATATTAGAACACCAGAAAATAAAGTGATTTTAGGGAAAACACTTATGACACTCGGAGGCATAAGTTGCTTGAGGGCAGATAGACATTCTATCTCTTTCAAAATTCGGTGTCGACTAATTTCCACCAATAAAAAATCACCTTTCACTCCAATTTTTAACATTATCGGCTATCCCGGTCAAAAACCTACTCCCATTTCTCCTGGCTAAGTAAAACCACCCCGAATCTACCACATCAGCTCTAACTTGGAATAAATAAGACATCTCAATAGGTGTAGGAATGCTCCAACCCTCCCGATGAAACAGTAGTATGGTCCCAATGAGAAATGACCACTCATTTGGGGACAATTGACTAGGGGCAATCCCCCACTCATAAAGGTATTCAGTAATAATCTTAGGTAGGGGGAATCTAAGACCAGAATATTGCATCCGATAATGAACACTAATACAACCGACATGAGGCCTATCTATAGACTCATTGACTTCAGGTAAAAATAAAGTAACATCACTTGGAATACGATATGTACGCCTATATGCATCTAACTTCTCAAAATCTGTATCACTATGAATTTGGCCAGCTAAAAATTTTGTTACCTTCAGGTACTAGGAGGTGGTTTATACCAAATTTTTTCTATTTCCTCTCTATCGGTCTGAGATACCTCATCAAAGTCTCTCATCACCCTTAATGGTTCGACCGACATCGTATGAGATTCTCCCCTACCTTTTCCATCACTATCAGATTGAAACTCAAATTCTCTCAGTATACTACTTGTACTTCGTGAATCTTCTCCACTCATTATCGTTAAAAATATATACACTACAATTTGAAATAAAAAGAGACCAATTAAAGAAAAAAGATGATGACCAATAACGTACCTTAATTGGTGACCGTTTAGCTCTCTTTGAAAGGTTTTTCTTAGGAATTTTTGGAGAATAATGATAGAGAATGAAAAGAAAACTCACTATTTATAAGGGGAAGTTTCTTTGGAAGAGGGTAACCCTAAATTTCCACCTGGTAACCCGAATTTTCGCTAAAATTTTTTTTTTGGACAAAATTCAAAATAATATAGATATTCAAAATATAAACCTGAAACTCTATAAAATAAGTATTAACCGATAGATTTTAGATCCACTTTTTGGTTATTACCAAGAACCGAATCCAAGGGGCCATTGTTATACTCGGTCAATAAAATTTTACTGATAAGACTACTGGCCACCGATTAAATTAAGTCATTCAAGCAACTGATAAGACTACTGACCACCAATTAAATTAAGCCATTTAGGCTACTGATAAGGTTACTGATCACTAATTAAATTAAGCCATTTAGGTTACTGATAAGGCTACTGGCCACCGATTAAGTATTTGGACTACTACTAAATTACGTTTTAGCAAAGAAAAACACTACAAAAGCTCATAATCGTCACCCACTGAAGCACCGATTTGACCTTTTTTGCTGTTGACGTTAAACACTCATGATCGGTCAGAAACATTTCAGACCAATAGAACAATTGAAGGATAATGATCAGATGGATAAAGCTCGAAGAATAACACCTATACCTATAAAGACAGATGTCAGACATACAATGACATAGTTGTTACCTACTACTTCATGCAGTAGTACATCTATAAATAAAGTCTACACTTGTACAAAGTACTACATTAGCTATAATGATAGTTTTTACTATTTTTAGATAAAAACTTAACTATAAAAAGAGAATTAACGCCCCAGAAACAGACATCGAGCAATAAAAAAAATTCTTTTTAATTCTCATACTTTCATAAATTTGTAGCACAATCGGTCACCAAGTAGCCTCAATACTCATCCGCTGTTTCCAATTGCTAATCGATCGGTGAAAATAATTAGCCACGCATAATTACCGAATTACTCACAAACCATCAAGTTTATTTAAAAGTTGATCTTTCGTATCAACACAACTGATAGTGAACACCAACTAGAAGTTGGTTGGTGCAATATTCCATAACTAAACAAAGTAAGTATATGGTGTGGGCTTGTTCACTACTTTTATTTGTTTCACATATCTTAATCATGAGTTGATCAAGTCATAAAACATAATTAGCTTCAATGGTGGGGTTGACAAATCTCATTGTAACTTATTTACAACCATTATCAAGAGAATGCATTATCACATACTATCCCCATTCCATTCCTTCCAATAGGGATTCTCTATCCAATTCTTCAACAAGTTCTAAACTTCACTCCCATCCAAAACCCAAATCGCAGTACCCTCCCTCCTTGTTTACAAATGAAAGAATTTGATTTTTTGTATATTTTATGCAATGCTGCAAAAACTACGTATTTATGATGATTTTGTTTATTTTGAACATGTCATTTTGACTATTCTACATACATAATGTTTAACTTAGGAGCATCTGCAGAGTATACCCTCTCCCTGATCCTGCATAGTTTAACTAGAATCTTGCACAAATCTTATAGGTAACATGTGATGCTCTTTTTAGTCTAGACTATCCACTTGGGTATTATGTATTATGTTTTTGTGGAATATAGCATGAAACAATGCTCTTAAAATCAGTTTCCATGCATGAAGAAATAAAAAAGGAAAGAAGAAAGCTCATTTTTGCCTAAGTATAGGAAGAAGCGCATTTTTTCTTATAAAAACGTATTCCCAAAACACACTTTCAAGTTAGGTTTTTTGTTAATTCTGTTTCTTTGCTTTCAGATTTTCATTTTGCAGGATAGGTTTTGTGGGGTGGATTTCACGCTTGATTCTTAACCGGTTGGAGTGAGATCAGTTGTTGTGCGTTCTATAAATACCAGAGATCATTTCATTAGTTTAGAGTTTTCACAATCATTCACTGTATAGAGAGAGAATTAGCTGGAAAGTTAGAGTGATAACTAGAGTGCTAGTATTCTTGTTCTTCGTTTTGATTCTCTTGTAAACTGCTACTCTGTGATTCTTTGATTAGTGAAATTTATTCTCCAGTGGATGTAGGGATTCGTCAACCTGAACCACTTTAAAATCACTGTGATTTGATCGTGATTTTATGTGGTATTTTTGATTTGATTTCTCATGCAAAATTAGGGTTCTTGGTTGCATGGTTTTGTGATTGAGTTGAATTCGTACATTTCTTGATCTGGGATTTTCAAGTGGCACCGTCTGTGGGAACAAATCGATCGAGAGATAGGTTTAACAAGGTTCGACGTGGAGAAATTCGATGGCACGGGTGACTTTGGATTGTGGAGAATCAAGATGAAAGCCATGATGGTTCAACACGGTGTTGCTGCTGCATTGCAGGAAATAGAGAGATTTCCTGAAGCCATGAAGGCTGAGCAGAAGGCCACGCTTATGGAAAAGACTCATAGTATGATTATCCTCAGTCTCGAGAACAAGGTTCTATGTGAAGTTGCAAAGATCGAATCAGCCAAAGGTGTTTGGGAGAAGCTTGAAAGTCTGTATATGGTAAAATCTCTTGCAAACCGTTTATTCTTGAAAAAGAGATTATATGCTTTCAAGATTCTGGATGATAAACCACTGCTTAGTCAAATGGAGGAATTCAATAAGATCTTGGATGATCTAGAGAATGTTGATGCCAAATTAGCAGAAGATGATAAGACATTGATATTGTTGAGTTCTCTACCCAAAAGTTTTGAAAACTTTTGTGATTCCATTCTGTATAGTAGACAGCTATCTATCACCCTTGAAGAGGTGATAACTGCTTTGAAAACGAAGGAGCTATCTAAGGATTCAGACTCTAAGGCTCAAGATGGAGGAGAAAGCTTGGTTGTCAAGAATGAAATGTATAAGAAGAACTTCAACAAGAAGAGATCTAAGCAACAACCTAAGAAAAGGAATTCCTCAAAGTCAAGAAGCCAAAGATGATGTTGAAGGGCAAAGATGTTTTCACTGCCACAAACCAGGTCACTTTAAGAAAGATTGCTTCAAATACAAGAAGCTACAACAAGAGAAAGGTAACTCTACTTCAAAACAAGCAAATCACACACTGAAGCTTCTAGTTCAAACTCTGGATATGAGTCTGCAGAGGTCTTGGCTGTTATATCAAATAATATAAAGCTGGAATGGATTTTAGACTCAGGATGCTCATTCCATATGAGCCCTCATAAGAGTTGGTTTATAGATTTGAATCTAAAGGAGGAAGGTGCTGTGATGCTTGGAAATAACAAGTTTTGCAAAGTCAAAAAGAGAGGATAAATACCATTAAAATTAACAGATGGATCTACTAAGATTTTATCAAATGTTAGGTTTGTTCCTGAGTTAAGAAGAAATTTAATTTCATTGGGAATGCTTGACTCTCAAGGTTTGAAAGTATCAGTTGAAGGTGGAGTGATGAAAGTATTCAAGGATTGCAGATTGGTTATGCAAGGATCAAAGAAGTCTGATTTGTATTATCTAGATGGAAACACTGATGTTGCAGGTTCTTACTTAGCTAAGGAGATGGATAAATCTCAGATATGACACAGGAGATTGGCTTATATCAGTTTAAAAGGTATGCAAGAACTTCAAAAACAACAGACCTTTGGAAATGATAGGATTTCTGATTTGGAGTTTTGTGAACACTGTGTTTTGGGGAAAGCAAAGAGGCTAAGGTTTCCATCTGGTACACACACTACTCAGGAGATCCTTGGCTATGTACATTCAGATCTGTGGGGACCTGCTAAGACTTAAACAAAGAATGGTGGAAAGTATTTTCTCTCTATTATTGATGACTACTCAAGGAAGGTTTGGGTGTTGATCTTAAAGAGCAAGGATGAAGCCTTTCAAAGGTTCAAAGAATGGCTCACAGAAGTAGAAAATCAAACTGAGAAAAAGCTCAAGTACTTAAGGACAGATAATGGCTTAGATTTTGTATCTACTGAGTTCAACAACTTCTGCAAAGAAAGAGGGGTTTCAAGGCACAGAACCACACCTCATACTCCTCAGCAAAATGGTTTAGCAGAGAGATTGAATCAAACCTTATTGGAGAGGGTTAGATGTATGATATCTAGCTCAGGACCTAGCAAGAGTTTTTGGGGAGAGACAATCACTACAACTGCTTACTTGATTAATAGATCACCTTCATCAGCAATTAATTTCAAGACTCCAGAAGAAATGTGGCATGGAAAGATGGCTGATTACTCTAAGCTGAATGTGTTTGGATGCTTGGCATTTGCTCATATCAAGCAAGATAAACTTGAGCCAAGGGCATTGAGGTGTGTGTTTATTGGCTATCCAGTAGGCATCAAAAGTTATAAGTTATGGTGCTTAGAAGAAGGGAATCAAAAGTGTATTATATCAAGAGATGTGACTTTTGATGAATCTTGTATGCCACTAAACAAAGACAGAATAAAAGATCAATCTTTTACACATGGTGAGAAATTTGAGCTTGAGGTGGAGCCTAAGCTTTCTGATTCAGATAAGGAAGCTCAACTAGAAGAAGCAAACACTGAAGATCAAGAAGGATCAGATCCAGAAGATCAATCTCTTGCCAATTACCAACTTGTCAAAGATAGATCAAGAAAGTTAGTAAAAACTTCTACAAGATTTGATCAAACTAACATTGTTTCATTTGTATTTCTTGCAGCTGAAGGGATAGAATTCTCAGAGCCAAGCTCTTATAAGGAAGCCATCACCTGCAGAGAAAAAGATAAATGAAAGGTTGCTATTTAAGATGAATTGAGCTCACTAGAGAAGAATGGAACCTGGAAGATTGTTGACAAACCAAAACATCAAAAGCTAGTTGGTTGCAAGTGGATATTCAAAAAGAAGATTGAGGCCTTCCAAAATGACAAAATTAGGTTCAAAACTAGGCTTGTAGCTAGAGGATTTACACAAAAGGAGGGTGTGGATTACACCGAGATCTTCTCACCTGTTGTTAAGCACTGCTCCATTAGAATTCTTCTTGCAATTATGACTCAATTTGATCTAGAGTTACATCAAATGGATGTGACTACAACCTTTCTTCATGGTGAATTAAAGGAGAAGATCTACATGCAAATTCCAGAAGGGTTGAGAGTTACCAATGCTGATCAGAAAGCTTGCTTACTTCAGAAATCATTATATGGCTTGAAGCAATCGCCAAGACAATGGTATCTCAGGTTTGATGAGTTCATGAAAAAGATCAATTTCATTAAAAACATGTATGATAAATGTGTTTATTTCAAGTTTGAGTCTAACTCTTCAGTCACTTACTTATTATTGTATGTGGATGATATGTTAATTGCTACTGATTCTTTGTCTAACTTGCTAAAGATTAAAATGTTGCTTAATTTTGAGTTTGAAATGAAGGATTTAGGTGAAGCCAAGAGGATTCTAGACATGATATCTCTAGAAACAGAAGAATGAATGAGGTATTCCTTGATCTCAGTTCTTATTTGAAGAAGATGCTAGTTAGATATCAGATGAATCAAAGTAAAGCCACTGCAACTCCTATTGGACAACACATAAAGTTATCAAAGGATCAGTATCCTAAGTCCAAAGAAGATGAGCATAAAATGAGATTGGTTCCATATGCCAATGCAGTGGGGAGTATTATGTACTCTATGGTATGTTGTAGACCTGATCTAGCTCATGTTATGAGTGTTGTTAGTAGATATATGACAGATCCAAGAGTAGCTCATTGGGAGGCTGTAAAACATGTCTTGAGATATGTAAATGGATCAGTTGATGTTGGCTTAAGGTTCAGAAAAACTACAGATATAAGCTCACTTATTGTTAGATATGTAGATGTTGATTATGCAAGCAACTTGGACAGTATGAAGTCTTTGACAGGTTATATATTCACTCTATATGGGACAACTATAAGTTGAAAGTCTACTCAACAACCTGTGGTAGCACTCTCAACAACTGAGGCTGAGTTCATAGCTTTAACAGAAGCTATAAAGGAAGCATTATGGCTTAAAGGGATATTGTCTGAATTTGGGATTGAACAAGAAGGAGTTTCAGTTCATTGTGACAATAATAGTGCCATTCATCTATCAAAGCATCAGAGATATCATGAAAGGACTAAGCATATAGATGTGAAGCTTTACTATGTCAGGGACATTGTGGAAAAATGAGAAATTAAAGTATGCAAAATTACAACAGAAGATAATCCATCAGATGCCTTGACAAAGGCCTTGCCATCTGCTAAGTTTCATCTATGTATGGAGCTTATAGGGTTGAGAGGAAAGTCAGCCACTAACATAACGTGAAGAAGTATTTGCAGGGAAACATTAATCTTCATGCTATAAGGTGGAGAGTTGTGGAATATAACATGAAACAATGCTCTTAAATCAGTCTCGATGCATGAAGAAATAAAGAAGGAAAGAAGAAAGCTCGTTTTTGCCTAAGTATAGGAAGAAACGCGTTTTTTCTTATAAAAACGTATTCCCAAAACACACTTTCAAGTTAGGTTTTTTGTTAATTCTATTTCTTTGCTTTCATTTTTCATTTTGCAGGACGGGTTTTGCGGGGTGGATTTCATGCTCGATTCTTAACCGGTTGGAGTGAGATTAGTTGCTGCGCGTTCTATAAATACCAGAGATCATTTCATTAGTTTAGAGTTTTCACAATCATTCACTCTATAGAGAGAGAATTAGCTGGAAAGTTAGAGTGATAGCTAGAGTGCTAGTATTCTTGTTCTTCATTTTGATTCTCTTGTAAACTACTACTTTGTGATTCTTTGATTAGTGAAATTTATTCTCCAGTGGACGTAGGGATTCGTCAACCCGAACCACTTTAAAATCGCTGTGATTTGATCGTGATTTTATGTGGTATTTTCGATTTGATTTCTCATGCAAAATTAGGGTTTTTGGTTGCATGGTTTTGTGATTGAGTTGAATTTGTACATTTCTTGATCTGGGATTGTTAGTTTTGTATTTAAATGCTTTCCCATTTACTTTCTGAAGTCACTATTTCAAAACTTGGCATCTTTTCTTAAAGCTCTTCTCATGTTCTTATCCAAACTATGCACATCTTCTTGTTCAAAATATGAAATAGATTATTCAAATCACATCTACTATAGGATGAAAGTGAAACCTTTTCTTTTTGTCCAAAGAAAAATGAAAACCTATTCCAGAAATGATATTTTTGCTTTGTGAATTTCTCTTTCTTTTTTATGTCTTCAAGGCTTTGGTGTCGACATTGCTAGGATAGTGATAATAGAGATACTGGAGCATCATTGTTGGATCATGGATGTACATCAGAAAAGATCCACAATGATGTGGAACAAATTGCTGAGGCATATTTGATGTCCAATGATAAAGAAAAAAATGGTTGTCGATAGGATTTGAAACTAGCGTAGTTCCCGATTTGATTTGAAGCCCATCTTGGCAGATTTATTATATTTGCTATCTGGTTTATTGTGTTTAATTTTTAGTTTTATTTTCTTTTCGGATTAGGATTCATTTTTGCACTTATAAAGAAGATCCTTGTCATTTTGAGATTTTCAGTACATTTTGGCTTAATAAAATCTCTTTTTTATCTCTCGTACAAAGAACGTTTGTCTTCTACGTTTCAGTACATTCAGAGCTAAGGTTTTTTCCTCGGCAATGGCTAACAATGAACCCACCCTTGCCAATATTTGTCTTCTACATGATTTGAGAGATGCAAGTCGCACGTTGCTTTCTACCACATCGTTTCAAATGAAGTTTTACCATAACATTCCTCTAATTTGGAACCAGTATGGATTGATTCTATAGTTTAGATGTTAACTACTCATGTTGAATGGGTAGAGGAGTTTTAGGGCGGTCCGGAAGAAGGAACTAGAAGATTTGCTCATGGCCTTTAACAAGAGCTCCCCAACAAATCCCCATGAGACAAATCTATGTCGATTCGTTCGATGAAAAGACGGCAGATCTATTTTGAGGAAACCTAACCCTAGGAGTGCTTGACAACAAAGACACGATGAGTTTCGATTGAAGGAAAATCTACCTCCCTTCAATGAAAATTTTAATATTGAAGGATTTCTTGATTGGATTACAAAAGTTGGGAGATTTTTTGACTTTACGGAAATACCAGAGGATAAGCAGGTGAAACTGGTGGCTAATCATATGAAAGAAGGAGCATCGTTGTGGTGGGAACAAGTTCAGAATCAGCGGCAAACTATACTTCGGATTTCCTACGACTATCTTCGCTCAATAATTTGATCGAGACAAAGGACAACATATTGTGAGGACTTTTCGTGGATTTTGTTCTTGGACTTCCTCATACGCAGAGGAGAGTTGATTCAATATTGTGGTGGTAGACAAGTTTTCTAAGATGGTGCACTTCATTCCCTGCAAGCTGACTTCTGATGCCTCTCATATTGCATGTCTTTTTTTTAGAGCAGGTGCGCTTGCATGGTGTACCAAGTATTATTTCCTCAGATCGTGATACTAAGTTCCTTAGTCACTTCTGGATTACATTATGGAAGTTGTTTGATACTTCTCTAAACTTTAGTAGCACGACACATCCTCAGACTAATGGGCAGACTGAAGTTGTCAATCGCACCATTGCGAATCTGATTCAATGTATTTGTGGAGATCGACCTAAGCAGTGAGATTATGTTTTGCCACAAGCCTAGTTTGCCTTCAATAGTGCAATTCATAGTTCCACGGGTAAAGCACCTTAATTTATCAGAAAGTTTCACATCATGTTGTGGACTTAGTGAAGATACCGAAGATTGCTAGTGTGGCTGTTGCGAATTTGGTTAAAGATGGATTACATGTGTAGACAGAAGTTCATCAAAAGTTGTTGGAGACTACTCAGAAATTTAAGGCAGCTGCAGACAAACATAGACGTTTGAATGAGTTTGAAGTGATGATTTTTCTTCAATGTGAACATTTTCTAGTTGAGCAGTTTAGTTGCAGCCAAGGAAGTATGCTCCTAATTCTATCCGAATTTGTACCTAAATGGAATCTGTACGACAACTTGCATGGACTCGGACAAGCACGAGTTGTGGTAATCCAGAACTGACTTGGTCGAGAAGGTTTCACATAGTAGTTGGAATGGCCCGAGCTTTAGCCTATCTTCACCACGACTGTAAGCCTCCGGTTCCTCATCTCAACGTCAAATCCACGAACATACTCCTCGACAAAAGCTACACAGCTAAGCTCTCTGATTTCGGATTGGGGAAGCTGCTTCCTCTTTTGGACACCTACGGTTTCACAAAAACTCACAATGCGGTTGGATACACAGCGCCAGAGCTCGTGCAGAGTTCAAGAATCAGTGACAAATGTGATGTCTATAACTTTGGAGTGATTCTGTTGGAGTTGGTTAGTGGTAGAAAGCCGGTAGAAAGCCCAACGGTGAATAAGGTAGTGATTCTGTGTGAATATGTTAGAGAGATGATAGAGAGGGGTCGTGCTTCAAATTGCTTCGACACAAGTTTGAGGGGGTTCGTTGAAAACGAGCTGATTTAGGTGATGAAGTTGGGGTTGATTTGTACTAGTGAAATGGCTTCAATGAGACCAAGCATGGCTGAGGTTATTCAGGTTCTTGAGTCTATAAGAAATGGTTCTGAATTATAGCATAAATGGGGGCTAACTTTCAACATTCTTTTGGACTCATATTACCATCATCAATTGTTTGTAGTTGCCAATAATGTTATTCTATTTCTTTTTTGTAGCTTATGGAACATGTGTGCACCTTGTATTCATTGAGAATTTGAGTTTTAATGTTCTTACACATTCTATGGTTTCCTATATATGGAAATATAGCTTAGGCTTTGAAATATGGTTGGTGAACTTGGCTGTGACCTTTTTGGTTTTTCCAGTTGAAAATTTGTGTAGAAAGAAAGCTACAATTGAGTAATTTATATGAGAAAAACTGTAACTCATCATGCTACATGGACCACCAATTGAATTTACCTCACATTAATAATATTTTAATGACAAAATTACACTGCAATTCGAAGATGCAAGTTTTGTATTTTAACAAAAAAAAAAGATTGTTTCATTTTACTCATTAAATACAAGATTTGTTACACTTTATCAACCACTACGTTTGATAGATACAGGTCTGGTAAATGTGTCAGCTTTAAGACTAAATAAGATTGTAAAATAGGGGAAATCCCCCACTGTACACAATTTTTAAATTAAATGGAAAAAAATACACTAAAATATAGGTTATGTGTAAAAGTACACTTAAATATAGTGAACGGTACCAAAATACCACATTTTTTGACTAGTCTTCGTCTTAACAGTGTAGAGATGTGATTGTTGGCTCAGTGATTAAAATCAAGGCAATGAGTCATACCCAAAATACCGAATTTGTTAAATAATTTTTCGTTAAACCCTTAAACCAAAATATCCAAGATGAGTTATTAAACCACGAAAATTATGTTATTGTTCGTTAAACCCCTACTTTTAGGGTTTAACGAAAATATCCACTAACGAAAATCATATTATTGTTTGTTAAACCCCTATTTTTAGGGTTTAACGAAAATATCCAAAAATATATATTATCGTTAAACCCTAAAAAAATAAGGTTTAATGAGCCTTATTACACTTATTCGTAAAACCCCTACTTTTAGGGGTTTAACGAAAATTTTAAACTATACCATAATTTTCGTTAAACCCTAATAAATTAGGGTTTAACGAAAATTATGGTTCTAATTTCGTTAATCGCTAAAAAATAAGGGTTTAACGAAAATGAGACATATTTTCGTTAAACCCTAATAAATTATGGTTTAACGAAAATGAGACATATTTTTTGTGAAACCCTTTATCAGGTTTAACGAAAATGAGACATATTTTTCGTTAAACCCTAATAAATTAGGGTTTAACGAAAATTTTGGTTTCATTTTCATTTGAGCGATTAACGAAAAATATGAATTTATATTTATATTTCTCTAGTATATTTATATTTATGAAAATTAGTATAACTTTAAATATATTTGTGTATATATTTATATACACAAATATATATATATAAATATATATATTTTTATATATATATATATTTATATTATATATATATTTAAATATATATATATATATATATATTTATATTATTACACGAAAAAAAAATCACAACCTAAAATTCAAATTAGAGGGAAACAGATACTGACCTCTTCGACAAATTTATATTATTACACGAAGTTCTCAAAAACTTGTACTATTAAATGAAATTCTTATACTATAACACGAATAATTTCAGCTACTAAATGAAATTTCGAAGACGACCAAAATTTGTTTCCCGAATGCGTCGTCCCATCAGTTTCCCATGTTCGATACCAAATAAACGGGACATTTCCTTCTCGTATGTTCTGATGACCCACACACAGAACAATGTTTTTTCTTCCTTCCACTTATGTGACCCTGACCCTCGTCTACGACTGCTTGATACTCCAATGCCACGAATTCGGTACATCTAGACTTATTATGCCCTGGTTTTCCACAACGACTACATGACGCGACCTTGCATGAAGTTCCGGCATGCTCACCGGTGGAGGGTATTCGTTTTGCTTTTGGGCGACCAGCCTGTTTAGGTTTGTCCGGCGGAATACATTTTTCCTTTGTGGCAGATTCTCCCACAATCCAATCCTGCGGATCTGGCACAGGGTTGACTTCTCCTTCCCACATTCCCCTCAATGATTCCGTTGTGTAATACTGACTGATGAATGAAGTTACATCTGCCTTTGCAAAGCTGCACATGCATGGAAGGTACGTTATTGTTACCGTTAACCAATCAATTTCACATTGTTATTTCATAGACAATAAATTAAAATTTTCACAAAGACGCTGACCTTATTGATGCACATGCGTGTGAGCACGATATCAGATCGCTTTGGAAAACTAGAGAGGAGCACTCGTATCGAGATAGTTCGACAATGTAAATCTTATTCCTGTCTATCACCTTGTATTTGTATCGTGCTAGAGGCTCCACGGTCATTCGTCGAGAAAGCTTCAATGCTTTGACCAATTTGTCATGTGCTGCATTAGTTAAAATGTTTTGTCTCTCCAGGGCGGCCGTCCTCCTTTCATAAAACCATCTTTCAGTAATCCGTCTAGCAGATTCCAAGAAAGAACATACAGGTAGCTTTCTGGCCCATCTAAGTCGAGCATTCAAGCTTTCGGCGGCATTTGATGTCATGAAATTGTATCTACGAATGGGACATTTTGCGCGACTCCATCTACTCGGTCCTGTAGTAGTCAGGGCGTCAATTGTACCTTTTACACCCGATTTGTCTATGGAGGTCATGTATCTATAATATTTGCACCATAATTTAGTTAAAACAATCAACATCAATAATAACAATTTAGAAATATGATTTTCAAACACTGACCTCTCGAATTCGTTGCACTCGTACGCATATGCTGCTTTGTGAAATAGATCGACGAACCGTGATCCATATTTTGCTAAGTTCTGTTGCAAATGAAAGCAACAGAGTCCATGAGTTGCTTGTGGGTACACTTCGGCGACCGCATTAGTGATGCTTTTGTGTTGGTCTGAAATGATAAGTAATTGTTTCGGACATCCAAACGCCCAACGCAGACGTGTCAAAAACCATGTCCACGAGCTGTCATTCTCCACGTCACCTATACCAATGGCCAAAGGCAATATCTGATCATTTCCATCTTGCGTCACATCAACAAACCCGATCCCTCTATATTGGCCTTTCAGGTGACAACCATCTATCACTATAACTGGTCTTGAATATTGTTGAAATCCTTGAATAGATGCAGCTAAGGCGAATAACACATATTTAAATTTTCCGGACTCATGTGTCTCCAAATCTATCTTTGTACCCGGATTTGCCAACTTCAATTGTTCCAAGTATAGTGGCAGCATAACGAATGATTGGTTTGGATCTCCGTATGCAATTCTCATTGCATGACACCTCGCGCTCAAAGCAACTCTATAACTCAGCCTCAAGCCATAACGTTCGTTGATCTCTTCGATAATTGTCCTAGGGACCAGACTCGAACCTTTCTTTCGAACAGATTCAGCAAAATATTCCCCTATCAATCGGGAAGTAATTCGTCGTTCTGCACTGGTGTTCAAATCGTTCGAGCATTGATGAGGAAACACACTCTTCGTTACTTTCCAAATGTCATATTTCTCGTGCGAATGTAGGATGAATGGACAGGACGATAATCTGCATCGGACATGCCATCTGTGTTTGTCAGAGTGGACAACACAATAATCGACCTGGTTCTCTAAGTGATAAAAACCAACTACCAGCTGTAGCTCATCTTTGCTTGAAAAAATGGCTCCTCTATACAGATTGTTTGTAGGTGAGCGCAAATTTATGGGATCTGTACTTCGTGTTTCCTCGAATGGCGGGATTTCTGGAATAAACCAATTCTTTCTCTCAATGTATGTCTCGAATTCCTCAAGCGCGGCTAGTTGGTCTACATCCAAGGTCGTCCTGTCCTCCGCAGTCAACTCAAAGTCATCTTGCACCTCGTGTGCGTTTGATGCTCGTCCATCCTCCTCATAGTCCGAATCTACAAAACAGGTACACATATTAATAATTACAAACCACTGTTAAATCAAAATAGGCTGATTCAATTGCAAGTCTTTAATGGATTCTTACCACGTTCGTCAGAATGTATTTGTTCACACCTCCCAAAGGATGGCCCCGGTGGTTGTTGACGCAAAACATAATATGTTTCGTCTGGCTCCGTCCACACCGTTGGTGTTGAATTCAAGTCGAACCTGTCAAGACCCGAAGACAAACTAGGGTAATCTACACGATCAAATGACGATGGTAATGTCTCCGGATGAGCACTCGACCCTGATGTCGCGCCTGTTTGTGTAATTCCGTCCTCAAATGAACCAATCCCATATTTTGCGTAGAAGGTTTCATCGTGTTGTAGACCAAACGGAACGTCAGTCCCAACCAAATTGGATTCAAAATAGGTATTCCAGTTTGTGTAATCTGTAGCCCACGAAGAAGTATTAACATTTGGCATATCCGAGAAAAGGCTAACTCCAACAGCGGTTCTTTTTAGGGATACAAAAACGACCCGACTATTACTTTCCATGGACAATAATCGCATGACATCGGAATCATCCTTTATCATCATCTTTTTCAAAAATCCCTCGGTTTCGAAGAACGTGTGTATCACATATCACCAATTATTTTGATCAGCACGCACAACTCTATGGACTGCGTCCCTGAAATCGGCATATCTGATTGTTTCAACTTGAAGCACCTCTCGGAGACCACTTTTGTATTCTATTCCCTCTCAAAAACCATGATACCAGACCACTACAGAGATAGGTTCCATTTGTGCCTTTTCCTTCTCTGTTCAAAAAACATGATTGTCACTTACTCGTCTGACCTTATCATGTAGTTAACAAAAAAAGTTAAATAATTCATGAACTCGTTTAACACTTAAACAAATGCGTTCCAAGTATATCCCGACTAAGCATTATTATTTTTCATTTCACAATGTTTCGAAATTACATAATGTTTAACAAGTTCATTTCACTAATCAAGAGTAAACTATGATTACCCAAACCAAGAATTAAATTAATAAAAAACAAAAAAACAAGATTCACATTTTAGCCTCCAATTGACATGGCATTTCGTATCATGTCATATATCATACACCATATCACTATAATGTACATTCCACGAATTAAAAAGTTGCATTTCTTCTGGAAATCTAAGAATAATCAAGTATACATACCTGGTTGTAGAGTTTGCTTCTCATAAGGAATGATGAACCGCACGCTCTCCTATGCTCTCCCAGTCTACTGATCTTATACTTACCTTCTTCGATTTATCAAGTCTAAAAATCAAACGGAAATGAATTGCGGGATATTCTTGTATTGGTGTCTTTAAATAGGAGGGAGATGATTTTGTTACCAGGCCAACGCACATTTGTTCGACCATGTGAAAAAATGACATGAATAGCATCACTGAATCAATCACATGGTGCACTGAATCACTGACATTTATCAGCCTTCACTATTATCACTTTATTGAACACTATTCACATGAAGTCCAATCTTTAATTAACGGTGCATAATCAGTTATTTCATGAAACCCAATTGCAACTCGAATAACAATTATTTTTATTTCTTTGAAATGCGGATTTCATATTTTATCTTTTATACATATCTGGTATTATATGTTGTAACTTATTCATTTAATAGTATGTAAACAGAAGCCAAAACTTTCATTGAAAAATAAAAATATTCATTGAAGAAAAAATATCCAAAATGTTTTGTTTAAAAATCCACGCTTACCGAACAATATTCATAGATTAAAACCCTACAAATATTGGGATTACATATTAAACAAAGAATTAAGCCATATTGTTCGTTAAACCATACAATTATAGGGTTTAACGAACAATAGGCTAATTGTTCGTTAAATGTTGAAAAACCAGGCTTAACGAACAATTGGGTAATTGTTCGTTAAACCCTATAATTGTAGGGTTTAACGAACAATTACCCAATTGTTCGTTAAACACTAGTTTTTTTAGGGTTAACGAACAATTAATCTGTCAAATTATTAAATTTTTAAATAGTTGATTATTTAATATTTAATAATTGAATAATCACAAAATTTATTTATTACATGAAATAATTACATAATTAAATAATTACTTAATTAAACAATTAAGTAATTAAATTACTACGTTTGTTAAATAAATATTCACACGACCTAAAAATAATAAGTTAGTAGATAATTAAATAATAATAAATCAATGAATAAATTAAATTACGTATTATTCACACGTATAAATAATTTATTAATTAAGTAATAAATAATTAAATAATTAATTATCAACACGTATAAATAATTACATAATTACATAATTAACTAATTACATTTTAAAAAAAATTGCAATTAACTTATCTAGTAAGAAATAATTAAGTAATTACATAATTAAGTAATAATTAATTATTACTTAAATATCCACACGTATAAATAATTACTTAATTACATAATTAACTAATTACATTTTTAAAAAAATTGCAATTAACTTATCTAGTAAGAAACAATTAAGTAATTACATAATTAAGTAATAATTATGTAAATAATTAAGTATCCACACGTATAAATAATTATTTAATTACATAATTAACTAATTACATTTTTAAAAAAATTGCAATTAACTTATCTAGTAAGAAACAATTAAGTAATGACATAATTAAGTAATAATTAATTAAATAATTAAGTATCCACACGTATAAATAATTACTTAATTACATAATTAACTAATTACATATCCGAGAAAATTGCAATTAACTTATCTAGTAATAAATAATTAAGTAATTACATAATTAAATAATTATATTTTCACACATGTGCAATTATTCGTGCAATGTTGTTTTCAAATCAAGATTACTTATTCGTTGAATAATTAATAATATGTTGCATATGTAGTCATTATTTTCATTAAGTACCGATTTTTTTTTTTAATTTACATCTAACTTTGTCATTCCTTTCAAATTAATTATTATGTACCACTCCATCAGTCGTATAATAAAAACTTAAAAAATGCAAAGGCACCTAATACTGAAACTTTAGTTTCAAACCACAAGCGAACTTTAATTATTACTACATTTGCTAAATTCGGTCTTCCATCACACAAACAAGTACTCTAGTGCTCAAAAAAATCGAGAGGTATGGTGTCAGTGGCAGTAGAGTTTCTATACACAATGAAGGCCATCCTCTTCCGGATAGCATTGATCCATTTCTGTGTCCTAAGTGTCGTCCTTGGCCACTCCTGCAACATCCCACTCTCAACTGCGAGTAACGACCAAGCCCCACATGATTGGTTGTCGTTCTGCCTGTAGCAAATGTTCTCGCTTAGTAGGGCCAATTGGAACTCATCGACACCTTGTGAAATAGCTCTCCCCTGAGCAAGTGCCTTCTCATAGAAGCCACAGTACTCCAACAGTCGTGGCATAATGCGGCGAAGTGGGAGGGTCTGTCTCACCCGGTGCTGGACGAGCTCTGAAGTGTACCGATGTCTGAAACTGTCGGCTAAGCAGATCCTCGATTGCTCGAGGTCTATAGAACATGCAACCCAATGACCGTCCAGGTTCATTACCGTCCATACCTACAATTGTGACAAAAATAAACATTGAACAAGATCGACAAGACTTTGAAAAAAATTAAAACAATACCAACTGGAGCCATTTCTTATACTTACCACCATTATGTCTTCCCACCAGGGCTTAATGAAATTCCACTTTGGCCTCGATCCTCGTACATAAGGCACGAGTAGCTCCATCTGTGCCGACGTGAATGTCTCTCTAACCTCCGGCAAGTATTTGACATCGTCATTCTCGCCATCATGTTTTGTCCTCCAAATCTCTTCACATGTTTCCTACATTTACGACAATTGATGATCAGTGGCAATATCTCATTGATCACATAATACAAGGGAAGTTTGATTTCAAATAATGTATTAATACAAAAAAAAGTTTGAATGTAACTTACGAACAGATGGGTATCCACCAACTGGAGCTTCCCGTTCATTTGGAACCTGGAATGGACGTTAGCTGCCTCTGGACAGCTCTGTAATACGCCAAGGTACGCATCGAGAGCCTGTATTTGAGAGCAATGATTTTTGAAGTTCCAAAAGTTTCCAAAACAAAACATAATTAAATAGTAAGACTCTATGTATTACCTCGAAATCCATTTCCAACTTCGGATCAACGAAATTGTGGAAGAAACTTGGCCCGACGGGCATTCCGACACCGACGTTGCGCCTGCAATTAATCCAAGAAAAGAACGTAATCAAGTGTTAGGCGCTAAAGAAGAAACCAACAATGGTAGTGATATCAAAAAAGTGTAACGGAAGAAATACGAAAGATGACAAAAGCTTACGTTTCCACTTTGGAGTCGTCACTCATGTAGTAGGTCTTGAATTCATCGAACGCGATGCCCGTCTTTCTAGAAGGCTCATCCGGTAGAAAGGGACTGCGCACAACTGCAGATGGAACTCATTGATTCTCTAAATTTACCTCATTAGATTTCTCATCCTTTTATCTTTATTTTTAGTCTTCTATGTTTAAAAATTATTATTTTTTAGTCCTCTTACCTACTACAACAAGTAAATTTTTTATTTTTTTAATTAAAATTCATCTTTAACACAAAATAAAAATATTTTTTTAATTGAAAGAACACTAAATTAATATGAATAAATAAAAAATAATTTCTTTTAATATGTTTAAGTTTAGGATGCCCAAGTTATTAATATTAATAATTAATAACAAAATTTTAACCCACATATCGGGATGAAAAATAATTTTATTTATTTATTAATTTTAATTTAGGCATGTTAGATGAAGAATACATATTCGTGATTTAAAAAAATGAGTGTTCTCTCAATTAAAAAAAAAAAAAACGTTCGGAATGCTCAAATTATTAATATTAATACTTAATAACAAAACTCTAACTCACGTATCAGGATGAAGAATAATTTTTTTTATTTATTAAAATTTATTTAGGCATATTAGACGAAGAATACAAATTTGTGATTTAAAAAAAAAAGTTCTCTCAATTAAAAAAAAAAAGTAAGTTCGGGATGCCCAAATTATTAATATCAATAATTAATAACAAAACTCTAACCTACGTATCGGGATAAAAAATAATTTATTTATTTATTTATTAATATTAATTTAGGCATATTAGATGAAAAATACAAATTTGTAATCTAAAAAAAAAATTAGTGTTTCCTCAATTAAAAAAAATGATGTTATAATTAAATTTAAATAAAAATTCAGTTACTTGCCATAACAAGTTAGAGGACTCAACAATGGTATTTATTTAATATAGATAACTAAAAATTAAAAGGTGAAAGATAAAAGATGAAAAATTCAAAGGATCAAATTTTTTTTTCCCCTGTCTATATATATGAAATCTTCAACAATGGTTTTATAATTTAGGTTCTGTCTAAAAATATTTTTTGCTACGGACCACTAGTTACCAAAAAAAACAAAAGGAAAAAGTTTATTTGGGGGATTATATACCATAAAAGGGGTAAGATGCACCAAATTCCTTTATGATAATATGAAAGTTTTAATAAAATCAAAAAATCCAACTAAAATATGATAAATTATTACAATAATTTAAATATGAAAATTGTTAATATAATCAAATAAGTCCAAGTAAAATACGTTAAATTACAAAAGATCTCAAGCATATTTCAGGAAATTACAGAATAATTTAAAGAATTCAGTAAATTCTAAATTATATTATAATGCGAAGATTGTAAAAATAAAAAAAATCCAATTATAATCTGAAAATTGCAAAATAAAAATAAAAATTAAGATTATAAAATAAATAAAAATGTCACTATAAATACTGAAAATCAAAAGAGTTCAAAAATTAATGAACAACTCAAATAAATCTGGGAAATTCTGAAAATTTGGAAAATATCTATTTTCTTTCGTTCTTTACTAGTGCAATTATGATCTTGAAGTTGATCCAGGACAAGTGTTTGGATCTACTATGACAGAGTCATGAGACGTTCAACGGACCTTTTCAATCTCATAAAACCTTTTTGTAGTTTTAAATTGATGCAAACTCGTGACGATGTGTACATCCTAAGTGCGCCTCAAAGCACCCATTGTTAAGTACGATATGCTCGAATGGAGCTTGGCTCCATCCACGCAGTTGGTTAGTTTAAAGGATTAATTTCAATTTGCTACCCGAACTATTATACTTTTTTTTTCAGTGGATGTCTAAACTCAAAAAAAATTCCGATCACTAGCCAATCTCTTCAAATTTTTCTGGTTCCTACCCCAAGCACATATTTTCCGGCCAAAATTCACCGGAAAATTTGAAAATGCAATTCACTTCCAAATATCAATAAAAAATACATGATTCATACACCAAAATGATCCTTATTCGAATCCAAATCATAACCCCATGTCAATTTCATGATTCTCATTTGATTAAATTAACTTATGATTATAATTTAACTTCGAAAGATGTCAATTTCATGATTCTCATTTGATTAAATTAACTTATGATTATAATTTAACTTTGAAAGATGATCATTATGGCATATGAATCATGAACTTTTGAGTTTTCCGGTGAATTTTAACCGAAAAATATATGCTTGGGGTAGCAATCGAATTTTTTTTAAGAGTATGGCTAGTGATCGGAATTTTTTTTGAGTTTATACACCTATTGAAAAAATGTGCAATAGTTCACGTAACAAATTGAAATCAACCCTAGTTTAAATGACTAAACTCAAAATTGGTACGATGCACTATAGAGGAGCACACCTGATTACTAAAATGGTGAACAAACATTTTTTTTTTCCAATGTGTATATATCTCTTCATATTTCACCACTATTTAATTTATGTACATATTTAAATTGTTGACTTTAAGTATTAATTTTCCGTTCATTTGAAATTGGGTTCGAGAAAGTAAATACATTAAAATTATTTACTTAGAACTTAGTTTCCAATTATATAACTTATTTTCATTTTAATCAAACGAAACATCATGTAATAATTGTCAAAATTTGGCCACCACCCATTTTTTCAAACCAATTTTATTTATAAAAAAAAAAAAAGACGAGAAAATTGTTCTCTCCCAACTAATTCCTTTGATTCCACCTTGTATTAATCCTATCAGGTAGGCCACTCTTTGCAATGAATTATCATCATTAGACAGTTACAGTAAAAACTAATTGGTGGCCGGGTGAGACACCCAAGTTTGACTCTTCCATTTGAAATAGTATCTAATATATTTTAATACTATCTAAATTGAAGAGTAGGTCTTGTGCGATACCGTCTCACGGATCTTATTTCAGGAGACAGGTCAATCTGATTTAATCAACAATTAGAGTCAAAAAGTCAACGATCAAAGCCAAAAAGTCAACGGTCAACAGTCAACGCCGGTCAACGATTGGTCAATGTCGTTGACTCAAAAGTATTATATGATACACATAAAAATATTATCTCATATACATGAAAGTATTACATGATATTTTTATGTTTATTATGTGATATTTTCAAAATGGGTAAATTACATTTTTGATACCCAAAGTAAACCCTAATTTCACTTTTGGTACCTCTATTTTTGCGAGTTGCAACATTAGTACCCAATGTTTTAAAAAATCACTCTTTTGGTATCTTTTGTCAAGTTTCATCCAAACTTGACGAAATTTAACTAACCCTAAGTATTTGGAGTGAAAATTGATCACATTATTCCCCAATTTCATTTTGAAACCCCAATTTCTTCATTCTTTCCAATTTTCCATCACTTTTTTTTTTCTAAATCTGAATCATTCCAACATCAAAATCAGAAGGTCCTGCTATTTCCCTCACCTTCTCATCTCATTCTTCAGCAAACGGAAACCACCAGAATCGTTATGATTTTGTGTTTCATAAGTTTCGGTTCAGCAAACGAACATGTAGAACGAATCAAGCTTCCACACCCCTTTAGAGTACCATGCCCAATCCCACCTCTCTTACTTAGAGGACCAAAACCTCAATGAATTGTGTGGTGAATTGGATGGGTCTGATGGAATGAACAAGTCTATAGGGTTATTGCGCCACCATGCATCAGCTTCTCTAGCGAGATCTGCTCCACCGAGGCTCTGTCACAGTGTTGAGGGATATGGAGGTGGTCGGAGGGTGAATGGAGATGGGAGGTTGGCGATCATAAGAATTCACGCACGGAGGTTGGAGGTGTTGGTTTCGTCGACATTGTAGTTCGATGGTGAATGATGGGGTGTAATCAGCGAGGGGGAGGAGAGAGAATGAACACTGTTAGGGCAATTGCAATTGGAGGAAAAACTACAAGTATAATGGAGATTGAAGAGAGGATGAAGAGGGGATGAAAATTAGGGTTGCAAAACGAAATTGAGGAAGAAGGAAGCCAATTTTTGCTCCAAATTCTTAGGGTTAGTTAAGGAAGCCAATTTTTGCTCCAAATTCTTAGGGTTAGTTAACTTCCGTCAAGTTTGGACGGAAACTTGACGGAAGGTACCAAAATTGTGATTTTTTTCAAACATTGAGTATCAATGTTGCAACTCGTGAAAATAGGGATACCAAAAGTGAAATTGGGGTATACTTTGGGTACCAAAAATGTAATTTACCCTTTTCAAAATAGTATTACATGATATACATAAAAGTATTACATGATGTTTTATTCTCATAATGTAATATTTTCATGTGTATCATGTAATACTTTTATGTATAGCATGTGATACTTTCAAAAAGTATTACATAATATATATAAAACTATTACATGATATACATAAAAGTATTACATAGTGTTGAAAAAGTATTACATGATACACATAAAAGTATTACCTCATATCTATTACTTATATAAAAGTGTGGATGTTTCTTACTAATTTTGAATTACCTAATATATCCTTATTAAATATTATTATTTAAGGTAATAATAGTAATTTAGCAATTAATAATTTTAATAAATTGTAATTTAGTACTTTTGCATTGTATGGACTCTTCCAAATCCATCTACACCATATAATCCTAATCTAATTAAGAGTTTTGCACACAAAGACTATTAATTCATACAAATCTACGTAATTCCATTTTTCCATATATGTGTACCATTATAGTTAAATAAAGATAGTTGACGTAAACAATATCTTCACTTATTAATTACAAACATGTTTGGAGATCAAAATTTAAAGTACAATCAATATGGTGAGTGATTTGTCTTAATTGAAAACTCATTTTATTTTATTTTTTAAAGTTGTGGTTATTTTGAAATGAAGGTAATAATTAATATAGTTAATTTTTAAAATTTCCTCCATTTTTTCATATGTACATTTAAATCTCATTAATTATTTTATCAAAATTGTTGATATGTAAGTAATATATTGATACATTAATTAAAGACATGTGAAAATGACAAAGTAAAGCATGATAATATGGTAAATGATCTATTCTGCAATATGAATTAAAATATTGTACAATTGAATCAATATGGTAAATGATCTATTCTACAATATGAATTAAAATATTGTAGAATTGAATGTTTTTTATAAATTTTGAATTTCCTAATATATCCTTATTAAATATTATTATTTAAGGTCATAAAAGTAATTTAGTAATTAATAATTTTAATAATTGTCATTTAGTATTTTTGTATTGTATGGACTCTTCCAAATCCATCTACACCAAATAATCTTGCACAATAAAGACTATTAATTCATCAACAAAAACCATTTAGGAGCAAATCAATCAACTTAATTATTGATATTTGAAAACCCAATTGATTCTTCCAATAATACTAATAAGAATTATATTCATCATTATTATTAAAGTTGTGTGCATGTAATAGGTTAATAATAAAGTGTATTTTTAATTAATGTCATGTAATAACTATTTTGTAAAGTGATGGTAATTAGATTACCAAAAAAAATATTATGTTGGTATTTCATATTTTTAAGCTTGGAGTACGTCATTTTTATATTTATTTAAGGATAGAATACACATTTAATGTCTTTTATAGTAAAACTATTGCATATAAAATTATATTAAGGTAAAAAATAATCGGTGTATCATTTTTTTTTTTAGAACCTATAATTAAATTTTAAATTCACTTCAATGAAATGAGAAATTTTGGGTTTACTACAATAACATGTTGCAGATTAATTATAGTATCAACTCATGCAAAACATAATCAATTCATAGACATGAAGCTAGAAGAACTGTTTAGGTAAATAAATTGACATTGTGAAGAGGATTGAAAGACTTAACAGTTGACTTGAGGTCTTTCTTTTCTACATCCCACAATTTGCGATTTGATTAAAAAATTTGGGAAAATATTGTTATGTTTGAATTGAAATCGATGCTAACATTTCTATTAATGAATAAATAAAACAAGTTAAAAGCACTAGCAGATTATCAATTTAAAATAAATAAAAAATTATCCAAATTAAAAATAGCATTTTAGTTGATTAATTAATCAAAACTTAAGTTTGGTAATCCGAAAAGGCTAATTATATTATTATTCGAAACAGGATAACCCATATCTATGACGTAAAGATGTGGCTATATATATTAGTATGTAGTAGTTTAGGACCATCTAATACATGAGATTAAAAAAATTAGTACAATTGATTAAAATCAAATATTATATTTATATACAAAAAAATATATATTGGAGATATCATGCAATATATATCGTCTAATTTAGTATTAAATATAACATAATCTGACTAATATATTTTTTCTGATTGTTAAAATATATGTTGCATTTGTAAGGAAACATAATAATTATTTACTTATTATTTTGAAAAAAATATATTTTGTTATGCCCATTATATTAAGTGAGCTTATAAGCATATGTGTACGTACTTACAATACAATTTCTCAAAGGACAAGGAATATTAATTCGTATATCTAATACTATTTAATTTCATAAATACATTTAAATTAATTTTATTTCTTATATATATATCATATAAAATTATATTTTATCTCTTACAAAATTATATTTTATCTGATTTTTTATCACATAAAATTAGAAAATAAATTTCAACTAATCTTCATAAATTAAATGAGTTTATAAACATATGTGTATGTATGAGGAAAAATATTAATTCATTTTTTATCCTTCATATTTTATCACTTAAAATTCTTATATTTTATCTGATTTTATATCACATAAAATTAGCAAATAAGTTTCAACTAATTTTAAAAAAATTAATGATCTTATAAAAACATATGCGTATGTACGAGGAACAATATTAATTTATTTTTTATCCTTCATAAAAAACACATATAATATCAAATAAGTTTCAACTAATTTTAATAAAATAAATATTAATTCGTATCTTATCCTTCATAAAAAACACAAAATTAGTAAATAAGTTCCAACTAATTTTTATAAATTTAATGAGTTTATAAACGTATGTGTATGTAGTTATAATAACATTCCTCAAAGGACAATGAATATTAATTCGTTTCTTATCCTTCATCATATTATATTAGTTTGTTTATAGATACTTGGATTGTTCAACTTTCCAACTTCACCAAATTATATTAGTTTATTCATAAATACTTGATTGTTCTACTTTCCACATTCACTAAATTATATTAGTTTATTCATAAATTCTTGATTGGTCTTCTTTGGTATAGTTTTTATATTTTTAGTAATCACATAATTATGCTTATTGAGTCAGAAGTATATAGATAAAGGAGAAATGTTGCATAAAAGAAAATATTCAAATTTGAATACTATTCAAAAATAATAATATATTGATAAAAAGAAGAAAAACAAGCCAACATCCCAAAGGAAAGGTGAGTTTTATGGATTGACATTTCATTTCATGTCTTAATTAGCTTTTAAATTCACAATTAGGCCTTCATTAAGTGATACCGCATGGAGATTTTATTTTTTAGTTTTCCATTCAACAAATTTTGCATGTTTATTAGGTTTCTCTTTTATTTATGAAAGAGATTAGGCTTTTTTTTTTTTTTGTATTTGCTGATAATAATGCTCTAAAGTTTGGTGAACGAATTCTCAAAATGTGAAGTTTATGTTGATCTATATGTGTTGCTTTATGTTAAGCATTGATGTCTTGATCGTATTATTCTTTACTAATTTTTTTATAATACTTTTTTCATTATCGATCTTAAAATTTTCAATTCATGAATTTATTTCTAAAATACACTAATTAAAAGAAGTGTCTGATTGCATTTATCGTGGTGCTTTGAGATTTGAATATGAGTCATTAATATTTTGTTGTGATATATGAGAAATTAGTCTGCACCAAATTTCTTACATATATAGAAATTTTCTAGAACTATATGAATTAGTAAAAAGACATGATTCATGGCTGTGTTGTGATAAAAATCCTAAAAATTCATGCATGTCCAAAGAAAAATGTAAATATCACTTCCACGAACATATTGTGAAATCACCATTCACGACAAAGATGGATATCTCATTACAAAAGAAGAAAAACAGGCATTGATATTAATGTATGTAATGCACAACTCGACAATCAATGAATAGTACCATGCAATTCATATATTTTATCTAGATGTAATTGTCATAATATGTTCCAAAGTGCCAGCTGTGAAGTATTTGTACAAATATATCTACAATAGGTCATGACCAAGTGGCAATTAACATGACCCAAAAACATAATAAAGATATAATTGATGAAATAAAACAATTCCAAAATGCTCGATGACTCTCTACTCAAGAAGCAATGTTGATAATTTTTGAATTCAATTTATATGAAATATCTTCATCAGTTATCAACTTGCAATTACATCTATCCAACCAACAAAGTGTAACTTATTGGGCAAATCAATATTCAGAAAATGTTTTGACATGGGACCATACCTGAGTATTGCAATGTGTAGTATAAGTGAATAAGCTTACATATGACATAAACAAAGAAAATGTTGGAAGCCAAGAAAGAAAAGGAATTTTTTTTATTTTTTTATATTAGTTTTTTTTTCCAGATTTATATAATATTAAACTTCTTTTTTAAAAATTGCAGCATGAACAACATATTTCTATGTTTTATTAAAAAAATTTAATGTCTGCATAGAAATGATTATAATATCAATTACTATTTCTAAAAAAGGTATAACCATATTATGTAACAATATTATTTTTCCTTTTTTTAAACAACAACAACAACAAAATTCATCCTTCACGTGCAACACACGTTCTCTTTACTAGTACATAAAAGTATTACATGATACTTTTATGTGTATTATGTGATACTTTCAAAAAGTATTACATGATATACATAAAAATACTACATGATATGCATAAAAGTATTATATAGTGATATTTTCAAAAAGTATTACATGATATACATAAAAGTATTCCATGAAGTTTTATTCTCATAATGTAATACTTTTATGTATATCATGTGATACTTTCAAAAACTATTATATGATATACATAAAAGTATTACATGGTGATACTTTCAAAAAGTATTACATGATATATACAAAAGTATTACATGATACACATAAAAGTATTACATTATATACATAAAAGTTTTACATGATACTGATATTTTTATGTGTATTATGTGATACTTTCAAAAAGTATTACATGATATATATAAAAGTAGTACGTAATACATACAAAAATATTACATAATACATAGTTCACGTGTGAGGAAGAAGAGCACATGGGCGCTCTAGGATCCGTGCGTTTTTGTTGAGACCCGACCCGATCCAATTCGGGTCCTTATCCCATAATACAAAAGTATTACCTGAAATATAGAAAAATATTACCTAATACACATAAAAATACTATATATTTTTTTATAGTTTCACCAAATCCAAAATGCATCATATAATACCAAAGTATCACCTAATATATAGAAAAGTATTACATAACTCACAAAAAATATTACATAATTTTTATGTTTGTCCCGACCCGATTCGTCTCACGGAATGAGATCCGTGAGACTGTCTCACCCAAGACTTTGTCAAATAACTTTCTCAATTCTTGTAAAATGTTCTACAACCCTAATTACATGAACCAGAGAGTATAATTTGTGTGTATAGTATACTAAAAAAAAACTAAAACTATACAATTTGAAAACCTAAAAAGTGATATTTATAATTACCACCAACTGAACTTGTTTTATTTGCCCTCTTCTACTCATCGATCTCCAAAATGAGTGGCAACTCAGCTTGGTAATGTCTTTCAAGCAATCCAGCCACAAGATTAGTGGCATTGCTATCTGGAAATGGATTTGCAGGCATTGTGAGATCACTTCCATCTCCTTCCAACATTTGTACCACTTCTTTCATAGATGGCCTATCCATTGGATCCCAATTTATACAACAAAGCCCAACTATTGTTACTTTCCTTGCTATGTTCCCATGATCACCTTCTTCAATCTCTGCCCAAAAATCATCTCCTAGATTCAAATGATTGTAAATCCATTGCGGAAAATACACTCGGCTCATGTTCATCTTCGGGTCCTCATTTTTCCGCCCTCCCACCATTTCTAACAACAACATTCCAAAACTGTACACATCTGACTTATATGATACCTTCCCAAAAGTCCTGGACAATAATTCGGGCGCAATGTAGCCCATTGTGCCCCTGGCGGCCGTCATTGTCACTGCGCTCTGTTCCTTGGAACAGAGCTTTGCTAGACCAAAATCACAGACCTTAGGGGTGAAATTTTGGTCTAGCAGTATATTGTGGGGCTTGATGTCAAAATGGAGGATCTGTTGATCACACCCCTCGTGGAGATACTCGATGCCTTTGGCTATGCCTAAAGCAATGTCTTGCAACTTTTCCCATCCAAGAGAATCTCTCTTGGATTCCGATAGGAAAATGAACTTTTCTAGTGAATCGTTTGGAAGAAATTCGTAGACAAGAACTCTTCTAAACCCTTCGGCACAAAACCCTACCAAACGGACCACGTTAACATGGTGTATTCGACCGATAGTTCGTACTTCATTCACAAATTCCTCACCATTTTCCTTGGAATTGTTTAGCACTTTTACAGCAATGCTTATTTCATCTGTTAACTTGCCTTTGTATACAACTCCATACCCTCCTTCTCCCAATTTCTCACTGAATTGATTTGTGAGTCTTTTTATATCAGAGTAACAGAATCTAGTGGGCTTAAGGGCTTTGTAATCTCCCAGAAAACTTTCAATCTTCTTTTGATTCTCTCTCTTTCTTATAATTAGAATGGAAACAATGATGATAGCTGTGATTGTTATCACCACAAGAAAAGAACCAATTGCTGTGGAATAGAATCACACTGTCAAATATTATATTTCTCTCACAGTTAATAGCAAAAGAATGAAAAATGCAAGTTTTGTATTTACCTGCAATCAGCTTCGTTGACAGTCCTATAATCAACATAAGCAAAATATTAATTCATTATCTAATAAGTCACATGGAAAGACAGGGATGAAAAAGAAAATAATTTTTTGTTCCATAACTATTAAATTGCCCAAATTAAAAGGGTTCAGTCCCAAGAAAATCACTCAATGTTCCAGAGCAACGAAAAAATGTAAATAGGAGGGGTGTGGTAAAACTAGTCCCTTTTTTTAAGAGACAAAATTAATCCCTTTCTTTTTAATTATAATGTTTTTGTCCTAAAATTCTTAATTTAGTTGGAATTCTAACGACTATTTTAAATAACTACAAAATGATATAAACTTGACATGAAATAATTGATAATTGTATCTTTACACTATTTTGTCAGTTATTTGTTTTAGAGACGCCAACTAAAATATTTTTAATATGTAAAATTATTATTAGGAATATAAAACATAATAATTTAAATAAAAGAAGCTTTTTTTTTTTTTTTTTCCGGTCACTCTTAAAAGAAAAATTACTAGTTTTACCATACTCTTATAATTGTAGGACCAATTTTACATTTTCCCCACACCAAAGGGGCTCAAATGCCCTAATCAATTGGCCAATTTCCCAAATTTTGATTGCAAATATGAGCAGCTTTTAGAACAAAAAAATTTCTTGGACCAATTAATTTGGACAAGTTAATATATAATCATGCAAGAAAAATGAAGATGTACCTTTATGATTCTTTGGTCTATCAACACACAGAATTCCTCTAGTAACATTGTTAAAGCTGCATCTTTTCATTTCAACTTCACAGGATCTGCATTCCGGTTCCGACCAGTTCAACAAGAGATCCTTTTGATCAAATATGTCGTATGGCACGTTCGAAACATTGCTGAATCTGGTGCAAGAAGTGAGTCCAAGTGAATCCATGTCCGAATCGGATCGAATAGGGAAGAACTTGTTTGTCGAACCTCCCAAACAAGAAATCAAGCTGCCACCTTCATTAGCTCTCGAAGTGGAACAATTGAAAATGATAAAGTCACCCAATGAATTATAAGACCTGCTACGGTCAAAGAAACTGAAGGGGGATGTAGTAATGTTTAGATTTGGAAGCTTTCGAGAGAGACAATTATCTGGGTCGCGTAGATGAACTTGTTGCAGTTTGTAGTTGACTTCACGTACAACAAGATCCACCTTGAAAGGCAGTACAAGGATCGTGTCCTGTTTCTCATCGCAATCTACATCGAAACCTGGATAGCCACAGTGTTGAGGTTGTACATTCTTGATTCTGAAAGGGAACCGAATCTCGGGGCCGCCTTTCCGGCATCTGTCTGGGTTACAATCGTCGGCTGCGGCTCCGAGCAGTGGGGAGGAGAAGAGGAGGAGAGTGATGAAGAAGAAGAAGGACATTTTTAATGTTTGAGGATAACACAAGAATTGAGCAATTTGTGTGTGTATTTGAGTGGTTGTTTATGTCTTAAAATTGACTGCATTTGTCATACCAAGTCAAGACCAAAATTTCCATGGTCCCTTTCATTAATTTGTTATGCGCGTAGCTTGACTAGTATTTCCTCAATTATTATAATGAAGATTCAACACCCATTCACAAGTTCATGATTAGTCTTGGTCTTCCATTTTATCCCATCGGCTCCGGCTTTTATACTACTTCATATAACTAAAATGATTTATGTTATAAGAAAATACGTCTTTTGTCCGGTAGACATAACAAAACAAATCTTTTACCGATTTTAAGGGGTTTTTGGACTGGATTTGGTCTATCCGAATTTTGGATGAGATTAGTCCAGTCTATGTTTGGACAAGAAATTTTAAAATTGTACAACTATAATTCTTAAATAAAACATCTATTTTTTCTATAAATATCAACAAAAAACATCTACTTTTTCTTCCATTCCTAACATGAAATATGACACCTTAATTATAATCACACCCTAAAAAATCTAAAAACAAATACAGGACTTTCAAAATTCGTACTTACAAAATCCTCCTAAATTACAAATCCAAATTCACAAAAGTCACCTTAATTTAAAGAGTGACACTCCCGTGCCTCTGGGGCACGGTGCCCCAACCCGTTTACTTCTTTTTTTTCTCTCTTGCATTAACCTTTTTTTTTTCTCTTCCTTCTTCCTTTGTTGTTCCTTCTTCTTCTTCTTCTTCTTCTTCTTCTTCTTCTTCTTCCTATAACTTGAAATCATAGCAATATACGACAAAAGTGATGCAACAAACACCATAGTTGGTTATTGATTGAGTAATATTAATTATTTGCAGAAATTTTGGGGAAGAAGATGATAAAAATAGTGTATTTAAAATTTTAAACTCATTCTTCAGTACACTGATACCTTAAGAGTACACAAGTGATGCCTAAAGAGTATGCAACTAATATCATTCATTGAATAAACAACTAATACCTTAAGAGTAAATATGTAATACATTATACTATAAACATTAATACCTTAAAGGTAAATATATAATACCTTAAAGGTGCATATGTAATACTTTATACTATAAACATTAATACCTTAAAGGTAAATATGTAATACCTTAAATGTGCGCATATGTAATATCTTATTCTATAAGCATTAATACCTTAAAGGTAAATATGTAATACCTTAAAGGTGCATATGTAATACTTTATACTATAAACATTAATACCTTAAAGGTAAATACGTAATACTTTAAATGTACGCATATGTAATACCTTATTTTATAAGCATTAATACCTTAAAGGTAAATATGTAATACCTTAAGAGTATACAACTGATATTTTTAGAGGATACAACTAATGAATGAAACTCATGAATGAAATGTTTTAATCTTAATATATATATATATATATGATATTTAGTAAATTCATATTCAAAGATAAAATCAAACATGTTGGATCGTTTTAAATTGATAAAGTTTTAGGTTGACTAATGAGGAATTATATAAATGAAATGCACTTATTTTAGTATCATGGACGTACAAATAAATGCACATATATTTACTTATATATACATACTAAATGATTGAGAAAAAAAAAGTCAAGTAAGAACGAAGTAGGGGAATATTCACGAGAAGTGTGGGTTGGGGGTGGGTTTTGTGGGTTTATGACAAAAAAGAAAAAAAACAAAAAAAGCCTGGGGGCATGGTCCCCCAGGAGCCCGAGCCCGCAAGTTTTTGCGTAATTTAGAACACACACAACCTAAATGTTTTAAATATCCTTTTCAATTAATTATGTCACCCACAACTCCTATTATCTGTCTAAAATCTCTTGCACAAATCAAATAGTGAAATTAGACCGGAAAAAATTATCTCTCGAATCTCATTTATCTCTCTCATCTCCATCTTCCCATATTTTGATTAGAATGTTCAAACATTATCTCTTTAATCTCTCTCATTTGTTGCTTTAAATAGGTAAGGATTCTTATTCTTCTCATTACTTGCAAACATTTTAATTTATTTTCAATTAGACATGTCCAACCGATTAGAACCGTGATTCCAGTTTCGAACCATCAGTTCAAAAAATCATAGATGGTCAACCTGAAACTAACAATGTTATTCACAGTTTCAATCAAACGCGACGGTTCCGTCATAACCGCCGATTTCATTGAGTTTTTTTACTTTTTTTTTTCTTGGACTGGTTTTGGTTGCAATTTTATTTTTTAACAGTATTTGCAAGTTATAATTCCCTTAACTATAGTATAATGATATGATGATTATTGAATTAAATAACAAAAATTATTTGAATCAACAATTTGCTAATTGGTATAAATAACAAAGTTATTTATAAAGTAAAATGCATAACTTACAACAACAATACAATTTAGTAGATCTAACTTGTTATACTCGGTCAATAAATTCTTTTGATAAGGCTACTGGCCACCGATTAAATTAAGTCATTCAGACTATTGATAAGGCTACTGATCACCAATTAAATTAAGCCATTTAGGCTACTGATAAGGCTATTTATAAGGTTATTGGTCACCAATTAAATTAAGCCATTTAGGTTACTGATAAGGCTACTGGCCACCGATTAAGTATTTGGACTACTACTAAATTACGTTTTAGCAAAGGAAAATATTGCAAAAGCTTACAATCGGTCACCCACTAAAGCACCGATTTCACCTTCTTTGCTGTTGACGTTAAACACTCATGATCGATCAGAAACGTTTCAGACCAATAGAATAATTGAAGGATAATGATCAAATGGATAAACCTCGAAGAATAACACCTATTCCTATAAAGACAGATGCCAGACATACAATAACATAGTTGTTACCTACTACTTCATGCAACAATACATCTGTAAATAGAGTCTACACTTGTACAAGCTACTACATTAGCTATAATGATAGTTTTTACTATTTTTAGATAAAAACTCAACTATAAAAGGAGAATTAACTCCATAGAAACAAACATCGAGCAATAAAATTTTTTCTTTTACTTCTCATACTTTCATAAATTCGTAGCATAATAGGTCACCAAGTAGTCTCAATACTCATCCACTGTTTCCAATTGCTAATCGGTTGGTGAAAATAATTAGCCACGTATAATTACCGAATTACTCACAAACCATCAAGTTTATTTGAAAGTTAATCTTTTGTATCAACAAATTGGCGCTAGAATGAGAGAGAGAAGACTACAACATATCAAACATGTCTCAACCTACTGATGATTTTCCAATGAGTCCGACGAGCTCAACTGATAACCACAATCAAGATAATCATGGTCGAAATAAGGACCAAATTAATCAAGTTCCGATAGAAATTGTCATAGGACATCTTACCCAAGCCCCTGAGCTATGGACGATACTGACTTCCATATACAAGCAACAGCTAGAGGTTGCAAAATGGATCAATCGGGAGGAACCAGAAGTAGACTCACATGTGGAAATCAATAGACGTGGAAGGCCAGAACAACCAATTCAAAGCCAAGTTGCAGAGAGCTCTCACCCATCCTTGAGAAGAACACACCATCGGAGAACTCACTCTCGAACTGCCAGTGTGTTCGACCGATTAGGAGCAACAACTAATCCACCACATTAGCATAAACATGAACACCTGCTAGATACAACATCTCGGTCGGCTAGATGAAAGATGGACTGAGATCCAATTCTAGCACCTCAAGTTCCCACTCATGGAAATATCTTAACGAATGGAGTTAATCAAGGGTCGGGTCTTGCTCATGACTTGGTGGAAATTCAACGAGATCGCATTACAGAGTTGGAGAGTAAACAGTGTCATGCCCCTAATCTAGAGGAGAACTCCTTGAAGAATGTTTCTCTCTTTTCTCTTTAAATATTATCTGAACCATTATCAAATAAAATGAAACTACCACAAATTGGACTCTATAATAGGGGAGACCGATCCGATTTCACACCCAGATAAATATTTATCTTGGATGGAGCTCCAGGGAGCAACCAATGTGATTTTATGTCGGGTTTTTCCCATGACCTTAGGTGACCGAGCCCACTGATGGTACAGAATGTTGCTAAAACACTCAATCCACTCATGGGAAGAACTTTCTTCACATTTTTTGGCCTAATTTATGGGATCCAAAATTAGAACAGTACCCAAAGAGAGGCTAGTTGCTATAAAACAAAACAAAGATGAATCATTAAGGGAACATCTGAATCGATTTAATAAACAAATAATGAAGATGGAGAAGATATCAGATGATGCCATCTTGATGACGGTAATCCCAGGGCTACGCCCATAAAATCGGTTTTGGTGGTCTATTCACGAGCAGAGACCTCAAACTTACCAAGATTTTTTAGTAAGAGAAGAAAGACATATTTGTGCAGAGGAGGTGGTGAGTTCTTAGCATGATAGTCGGATAGATAGAGTAATGAGAGCTCAAGGTCAAAAAGAGACAATAAAAGAGTCAACCAATAAGAAGACCAGTCGGTCAGGGGTCGTTTTTAAGCCCTTTTAAGCCGCTCAAGAACAATATGTTAAGAGTATATTGACACTTAAACCTGAAGAGGTATATGAACAAGTAAAAGAGATGAGAATTCTCCCTCCAGTAAGACCTTTGATAAAAAATCCTTCTGAGTTGGATCATAGTAGGTACTGCAGATACCATCGATCAATAGGTCATAACACTGATGAGTGTCGTGACCTACTAAGAGTTTTTTTTTGTTTGGTTGAGAAAGGTAACCTGAAAAGATTTACGAAGAAACCTCTGACCGAGGAGAAGCTGATTGAAGGACCACAACAGCAAGGCGAACAAGACCGACCACCAGTACCAGAATGCCCTATGCCGGAGATTTTTTTCCTTAGTCAACATAAACGATTCGTTAATTGGGATTTCTAATCATAAAAAAAACAACAGATACGAGAAGCTACCAACGCTTATCAGCGATGTTATATGATGTCCTCTGGATCGGGATCAAATACCACATCAGGTGCAATGCACTATAATGATTTGGAGGCAGCTGTAAGGATCATTCATCCTCATAATAATCCATTGGTAGTCACTTTCGAAATTTTGAGGACCCCAATACACAAGATAATGGTTGATACTGGGAGTTATGCATATATCATGTATTATGATATTTATCGGGAATTGAGCACAACCACTTTACTAGTCCGAAAGTGCAATGATGTAATAACCAAATTTGGTGGGTGTTCGACAATACCTTTAGGAGTAATTGATTTGCCAGTTGAATTCGGAGATGGTGAGATTAAATTGACAATCGTTACAGAATTTGTGATCGTTGAATCAGACTCAGTACCTATCTACAATGTAATTTTGGAAAAACCAGCACTCTATCGGCTCCATGCTTCAGTATCTATGTATCATTATTGTTTAAAGTTCCCAACTCCATTCAGAAAATGGGTTGTTCGGGGGAATCAATGTGAAGCAATGGAGTGTCATCATTTACTCAAACTCAGGAAGATATATTTATTGGAAAATGAAGACCCAGGACATATAGCTGACCGAGTAGGTCTAGAAAATTTTGAAGGAGAGCAAAACCACCAAGAAAAACTCTTAGTACCTGAACACATTGAAGTATGAGAGTCTCTAAATCCACGAAAAGATGATAGAAAGAAGCAAGCAGAGCCTATAAATGAGATAGATATAGTAGCCATAGATGATGCAGTGCCCGAAAGTGAACTTAGGATCGGTCAGAATTTACAAAAACCCGTTCAAGGTGAACTCATGGATTTTTTACGAGCTAATTTGGATGTATTTGCTTGGACCCACTCCGATATGATTGGGATTGACTCAGAAAAAACATGTCATCGATTAAGTATTGATCTTAAACTTAAACCAGTAGCTCAAAAATGAAGAAAATTGAGTCTTGAAAGGTATGAGGCTTTAAACTTGGAGGTCTTAAAACTAATGGGAAATGGATTTATAAGAGAAGTAAGGTACCCCAAATGGGTGTCCAATCCCGTGTTGGTTCGTAAACCAAATGGGGCTTGGAGACTTTGTATTGACTTTACTGATCTCAATAAAGCATGTCCCAAGGATATCTACCCATTACCACACATAGATCAGATGGTGGATGCTACCGCTGGACATGAGCTAATGAGTTTTATGGATGCTTACTCTGGATATAATCAGATTCCAATGCATCCGGAAGATGAGGAGAACACTGTCTTTATGACCGACTGAGGACTTTACTATTATCGAATGATGCCCTTTAGCTTAAAGAATACAAGAGCAACCTATCAAAGGTTCTCTAATGAAATGTTTGCAAAACAAATCAGCCATACAATGGAAGTATATGTCGATGATATATTGGTCAAAAGTCTGAAGGCATATGATCATATCACACATCTAGTTGAAATGTTTGGAATATTGAGGGAAAATAAGATGAAGTTGAATCCGAAGAAATGTGTTTTTGGTATTGGCTCGGGAAAATTTATCGGCTACATAGTCAGTCAAAGAGGAATAGAGGTAAATCCTGCTAAGATAACCGCAATCATGAACTTACACCCACCGACTAAGACCAAACAAGTACAGAGTCTTACCGGCCCAGTAGCAGCTCTTAGTTAGTTTATCTCTCGATGAACCGATAAATGTAAACCCTTCTTTGACACTATCAAGAAAAATAAGAGTTTTCAATGGAATGAGGAATGTCAAAGCACTTTTGAGAAGTTGAAGGAATTTTTAGCACATCCTCCTGTCATGGTAAAACCTTTGCCAAATGAAGTTCTTTACTTATACTTGGCGGTTTCAAATTAGGCACTTAATGCTGTTTTTATTTGGTATGAGGGACACATACAACATCCTGTATATTATATGAGTCAAGCCTTACATAATGCCGAAATAAGATATCCATCAATGGATAAGTTAGCATATGCCCTGATTATGTCAGCTCGAAAACTTCGATCTTACTTTATTGGTCATCGAAATGATTTCTAAGCACACCCCATAATTAATTAAATGAAAAGTAATTATACATTAAATGTCTAGAATACCTCTTAACCACACCCCATATATAGTTTGATTGACTAAGGACACCCCATAATTTCTAAACACACCCTATTCCCACTCTTCTTTTCCTACAATCTCTTCTTCTCCTTCATTTCCACAAAATCTTCTTCTCTTTGTAAACCATAAGAATATCACCCAACCAATATTGTCTACAGAAACATCTATGAAATGGGAAGATACATTTGAAACGAGCAATATAAGATTTCTCACACCTTTTTAATAGTTTTAAGTAGTGTAGTAAAAAAAGTTGAGTTTTGGTTTGGAATGTTATGAATTCCCGCTGGAACAGACCCATTCGACTACTACATAGCGAATGTCTCGAAGACTATTCGACTGAAATAGTCGAACATTCTGTATGGTGTTCGAATCTCCTGGTCGTCAATATGTAGAGTTGTTCGACCAAAAAATTCAAACATCATTCTTGGTGTTCGAACAACATATTAGTACACTATGTGTAGCACCCCGGATAAAAAACGAAGCATAATTGATCAATTAAATATTTAAACCTATCATTTAATAATTATTTGCGTATGTTGTGACTGTTTAATTAATTACGTGCGTTTCAGATATGTGTTTAATGTACGATCTGGTCGATAATTTTCTTAGACTTGGAACATAGAATATTTTTTTGGTGCGTATCGAGAAAACAAGGAGATAGAAATGAACTAGGGGTCAATCGGAGACCCGTAGCTCAATTGGTGAAGAAAAGAGTCAAATACGAAGGTTAGGTAAAACAAGGGGGTAAAATCCTGATGAGCGGTAAAAAGGAAAAATAATATTTTAATAAATGGTAATTTAAATTTACTTGGTAAATAGTAACTTTTAAAATCTATAAATAGGGGCTCATTCGATTCATTTTTCATCATTTTTCCGAACGAGCCGAAAGCGACGAAAACCCGTAAGTCTCTCTCTCCTCTCTTTTTCTTTCCGTTTTTCTGTTTTCAGCGAGCTACCGTCGGCGCGGCGCCGCTGCCGCCGGTGGTGGCTGGAAAATTTGAAAGTTGTCGGTTTCGGTTGATTTTCGTACACGACGTTCGTCTCGACTAGACGAATCTAGGATAGGTCTCGGAATTCAATTTCGATTTCTCATTCGCCGAGAAACGACGAAAAATAGCCCCAAAAACCCTAAACCCTAGCTTTGGTTTTGCGAATGTGGTAACGAAGGATTTTACGGTGGAATTCTTGGCACTATTCACCGCCATAATCCGGTGAGGGGTGGCCGGAGGTGGTAGCCGGTGGTACAAGGTTTCCGACGGACTGGGTGGCGACGGACCAGGGCGGTGCCGGGAAGAGGGGCAATCGAGCAGGCCGGCACCGGGAGCGCTGGGTGCGAGGTTGCGCGCGCCGGGAGGGGGCTTGCCGAGAAAACTCGACCACCACTGGGTGAAGCGCGCCCGCTGCCGAGAAAACTCGGCAGCTGCCGAGAGCCGGATGCCCACTGCCGAGAAAACTCGGTAGCTGCCGGGAAGCGTCGAGCCACCTGCCGAGACGCGCACACACGCTGCTGAGACCCACCTCCGAGGCCGCCGGGTTTTTCCACCCGACACCGGGTACGAGCATACCCCATCGCACGCGACGCCGTGTTTTCGTTCCGAACCTCGTTTTCTCCGCCGTACGTCAACATCAAGTCATCGCCGATGAGATGTTGTTGACCGAGGGTCGTGGGCCCCATCAAAGTCAACCCTTTGACCAAAATTACCAAAATATCCCTAAACTTAAAATGCTCCGTTTGAGCTCGTTTTAACTCCGATTGAGCTCATTCTTTTTCCATCGTGACCCAAATTTCATACTCTATCATCTCACCTATGTAGACTGATTATCCATCCTTGTTTCTTCAACTCCAATCTTTAGATCTCCCGATCCGTTGCGTGTTTAACGATTGTTTCTCCGTCGGAGTCTTTTACAACTTTAATTATATTATTTAGGATCTAAGAAACACCGTAACTGTGTAGGCTACTTGCTGAGTTGAACATTGAGATACGAGACCTTTGGTACTTGCGACTCACGTGGTAACCACCGAACAAGGTGGGGGTAATTTATATCCCTTTATCTATTTACTGTTTTCCCTATTATTTGCATAATTGAGGAACACTAAATGTTGTGGATATAATTGTTGTGCCATACTTTATACTGTGAAAGAACTTCGGTTCACATTGCATGTTCGGAGGGTCTTATGGACCGTAAAAAAACAGACTCTTATCTCTTCTACTACTCAGAAAAGGTCTAGCGGTCCTTGAAATGCGCTAGCGGTATTGAGACCGTTTTATAGGGTAAGACGGGGAACTCCCTCACCTATCCTCCCCCTATTTCTAATATCTGCTATGCATTTTATGTGTTGTGACAATGTGACAGTAAGTTATATTTACAGTATTTTTATATCTAATGAGTGTCACAAGAGACGGATTTTATTCCCACGAGTGTATTCCACGCACCCACCCCCTATTCTGTACTCACACTACAGGAGCTGATGGGCAAGTTGAACCCTAGATGGAGAGAGGCGGTGCTGCTTCTGAACTTGTGTTTTTAGGATGTCGTCACAAAACATTTCCAAACAATGTTTTAATTTATTCACGTTTTTGTAATAATTTCCAAGTATATTGTAAATATGAGATCCTGATGATATTTTTCGCTGCTAAGATATGATATTTTGTCGGAAGTGAGACCGACTGTTGATATGTGAATGATCCATATCATACCTTATCTCATTCTTCTGACGTCTCTTACTCCTTCTTTTTGCTTGTAAAAATGTCTCTTTTAATTTCTTTCTTCACGCCCTTGTGAAAACTTTGATAAATTTTATGTAAGAAAACAGGGCGCGACACTATGAATTATGTTCGATTTTTTTAGTTGAACAATCATAGAAATGTTCGATTTTTTTGGTTGAACAATCATAGAAATGTTTGATTTCTAAAATTATATAGAAGGCTGATTTAATTTTTTTTTGCTTTTATCGTTGAACAATATGTTTATTATGTTCTATTTTCATTGTTCATTAGGAAAACGATTCAAAATCCACAGAACTAAGTGTGATGAATCCCATGGATGGAAATGAGATGGATCAACAAGAGATTTATCCAATGTATGAACAAATAGATTACACAATTGAGTTTTCCACGGGAGAACTTTTTGATTGTCGCACTTCTTTGGTGAAATGGGTAAAAGGGTCGAATTCTGTACAAAGCATACGACTTTAAAAGTTGAACCCTAAAAGACATTCGACTACAGTATTCAAACACTATACAAGACGTTCGACTTCAACAATCGAACAGTGGCAAATTCATATAGGTTTATCTTCAAAACAAAAGGATTTCGACATTAATAACAAACTAAGTTTCATACGATAAAAACAACCGAATAACCGACTTCAAACATTACACATTACTCTATAATGCATTAAACATAAGTTTCGAATCAACATTACTCATAATTCCTTAATATCTCAAACATTCGTATATGGCGAACATGTAACAAAGTATTAGTGAATAACAAGGAATGACTAAGTTCTAAGACTTCTATTACGCCTAACTTGCGGTCTTCATGAGGGCTCGGCCTCAGAAGGCTCATTCATGGACACCGCTTCATATGCACGCTCCACAATTGGATATCTAAATCTCCCTCATTTACAACATTACTTTCATCCATATCTGCAGCAACTTCTTCAAGGACATCAGTATGATATGTCGGATGCAACTCGGGTTGCTCATTCGTGATGGTCTCACTTTCTTCTACTGCAACATCTTCCTCTACAAAAGAAGCCAACACGTGTTCATTCACGTCATCAAACGGTCTCTATTCAGTAATGACATCAGGGTCTTCATTTCGTCACTTTTTTTCAGAAGTCATTGGTCGATTCCTCTTTTTGTATATTTTCTGAACTGTAGGTAGTCAAAAAATTCATGTCAATAATAAAAAATAAAAGAGAAAATTACAAATATGGATATGTTCGACCAATATGGTCGAACACATTAGTATTGTTCGATAGTAGTCGTCAAACAACATCACACTGTTCGATTCCCAAAATCAAACACTTTATTTAATGTTCGACTATATAAGTTGAACTAAATCCGAGTGTTCGACTATATAAATTGAACAAAATCCCAGTATTTGACAGCCGAGGTCGAACGATAAAAACTGTGTTCGATATTCGTGGTCAAACGTCCAATGTTATATTCGATTGTATTGGTCGAACAGTCTGCATAACCCGTGAACAACCAGAGTCTAACAGCTGATGACCTAAAACATGAAATTTTTATGTTTTTCTACATTCTAAACTCAATATTTTCCCACAATAGACTACAATTATAGGCGCACACCATAAGACATATTAATTGGTTCGATTTTTACTCATGAATTAATCTAATTTACATAACTTGTATTCAAGATTCAAAATAACTCAAACAACTTGTGGTTTGGGTAAAATACGAACTTGGCACCGAAGTATCACATTTGTTTTGAGTGTCAATTGCAGTTGTTTGATTTCTCAAGTCGGAATGAGCACAAATTTGTTCAATTTCTTCTCTTCCCCCTTTTCTTCCAATTTCGATCGTGGGTTTTTTTTATTTAATCAAGGGTTTTGTTTTTTTTAGTCAAATGGCATAATTGGAAATGTTTGGGGTGTGTTTAGAAATACTTTAAGTATTATATATTAAAATTGGGGTGTGCTTAGAATTTCTTGGGGTGTGGATAGTCTCACCCTAAGATATCCATCGATGGATAAGTTAGCATATGCCCTGATTATGTTAGCTCGAAAACTTCGACCTTACTTTCTTGGTCACCAAATAGAGGTTCTAACTAACTATCCCTTGAGATAAGCTCTATAAGGACCAGATGCGTCAGGACGAATGTTGGGATATTTCAGTGGTTATTTTGATAAGACAGAACAATATGCGTAATAAGACAAAACAATTTGCTAAGGGTGTCAATACTTAAGTTTTCATTGATTACATGATCTACAGCTTCTCTATCCTTGGATAAGATCATGTGATGGTTTTCCAAGAGTTAAGGAAAACCAACCTTAGAAAAATTGAAGATACATCTTCTAAGGGTCAGCGAGCTGTAGAGAACAACAAGCTGAATGAAGTATCTGCATAAGAAGCATATAGGATACTGCAAGTAGAAGACAAGCATGTTGTGGGAACAGAATGCTAGAAGATCAACAAAGATAACAGAAAGCTACAAGCAGGAAACTGTCAACGAAGGAAACAGAAAGCTATAAGCAGGAAGCTGTTAGCAGACTACAGAAGTCAGCAAGCTGGCAAGGAGCAGCAAGCTGAAGACAGCAAGAAGCAGCATCAGGAAGATCATGCAATAAGAAGAAGAGAAAAGCCAACTGACATCAAGCAGCCGTTGCATGAACTTCAGCCATGGACCCATATCGACTTGACAGGTCAGTAAGAATGTCAGAGAGGTCTAGGAGCAAATAGTAGACACATTAAATGCACATGTCAAGAACAACTCAGAAGCATTTAATGCGGCCACAGAGAAGATCTTGGGAGATCAAAGCTCAGATTCAAAATAGAGAAGTATCTCTCTTCAACGGATACCTTCTTCCAACGGATATATTCTCAAGATCTATAAATAAAATGTGTGGCTGTCTGAAGACATTGCTGAACAGAGTCGAGAGGAAAATCAGACATATTCCAAAGCTTCTCAAGCTTATCCATGTTCAGCCACTCAACCTTCTAGGAGCAGTCTACCATAGCATTGAAGCTTTCAAAGATCAAGACAGTTCCGCACTAGTTGAAGAACCTTTTATTTCTTAGCCATTGTGTTGTGTACGCTAGGTTGTTTGTGGTGTAACTTAGTTGAGAGGATTAGATCCTTGCTAAGTGTGTAGTCTAGAAATAGGCTACTTGCCCTTTGTGGGATTGTACCCTTTGTGGGTTGTGGCCTTCGACTAGAATCTGGGATTCTAGTAGGCGTAGTTTGTTAGGAAGAGGTTTGTAAAATGAGGCTTGTAATTCGAACTGACCTAATAAAGTTCCTCCTTGTGAAGAAGTAGAGTGGACGTAGAAGGCTTATACCACCTTCGAACTACTATAAACCTTGTGTGTTTATATGCTTTGTTTTTCATGTTTTATATCCTATGCATATCTAACCTGTTGCATTCATCACAAGCATTCTGAAAAAGGTTTCTGCTAAAACCATATTTAAAAGGAAAACGTGTTTGCCATATCAGAAACTCTATCAAGTTTATTCCGCTGCACTGCATTCTGATACGGGGTCAGTAACCTGATCGAGTTTAGGGCCAGGTTGTTGATTCGAGACAGGTTACTGTCTTCTCTATTGAGACAGGAACCTGTCAGTCAGAAAAGTTTTTCAAGAGTTTACAAAATCGATATAGGTTCATTCACCCCCCTTCTGAACCTCTGATTACTTGGGACTTTCGGGACCAAGTGGTATCAGAACAAGTTAGGTTAAAAGCCATCGTATTGGGCTACCAACCCAGATCCACCCATTTTGCATCTGGAAAAACCGTTTTCTTTTTTATGTGATCAAAATCATCGTTTTAGCACAAGCATACACTTCTGATAATCCTAGTTTCTCATACTGCCCATGATATATTTTTTTTGCAAGATTGACAACCTAACAATTGAGGATAATCCACGATGAAAGCTGAACTCTGGATCCTGAACTGAAAAAGCAGTAACCTGACTTCAGGTTCTTGCAAAGTTGAAAATAGGACTATCAAGTGGATCAGCAAGCAGTATCAGATAAGACAATCCAGTTCTAAGGAGAAAGCTAAGGAAACAAAGAGAAAATTATCTAGGCCATACAAAAAAAAAGCAGGGACACAACCACAATTAACGCCAACAAGCAGAAAATCGACAAGTCAAGATCATCCTAAAGAGAATCAACAAAGAGGAAGATGATACCAAAAGAATCCTAAGATACCCAGAAGAAGTCAACAAAGGAGATCAATGAAGCAAGAGAGATCAATGAAAGTATACCTATCTGAGTAGAAGAATGCACAACCTAAGGGGGAATACTGTATCTCACAATATGCAAATTCATACACACTTAATTGATAACTCAGACAAAAGAACATCCGTAGAATTCGAAGGGTTTATCAAGTGATATTGAAAGAATCAACAAGATGTACTACCAAGCTTTTTAAGATGACAAGTTCTCTACAAAAGAAGAATCTACAAGTGGAATCAATAAATGGTAGATCTCTACAAAAGAAGAATCTACAAATGGTATCAACAAGAGGAACCAAACAAACAGTATCATCCATTCAAATGGTAATCTCTTGAAAAACTGCATTGTTGATGATCAGGTTGCTGACAAGGTAACTAAGCAAATTGCTGAAGTGATCAAAGTTACGAATATTAGAGTAAGCCGAAGATCACTAAGGAAACAATATTAGTATGAGTCATCTCTGTTCCCGATGAAGTAAGCTCTACAAACAAATAAATTGCTAAGGGAAATCAAGTCTCTAAGGACATAACCGTTGTACCTGCCAAGAAAAGACAAGATGACAGTTTCCTCAAAAGAATCCAAGAAAATCACACGCTAAGAAACTGTGAAGAACACTCTCACAGGAACAAGAGCTTAAGATAGCTCTCATGAGTAAGAAAGTATAAGTTCCTTAAGTAAGTTGGAACTTGTATAACTTCTTAAAAGCTTTAGTTATTTTACTCATATATTCAACTATTTGAAATAAGATGTTGCATTCCTAATAGAATAGATTATTTAACAGTATTCAATTTCAGGACTCAGTAGGCTTCTACAAAGCTTATCAAGCAAGACCTTCGAGTCGTATTAATTCAAGAAGTATCAGATACCTTGAAAGAATCTAAAAGAAAGACATCGCAGGAGGAAGTCCAGCAAGTGGTATCAGATACCTAGAAAGCATCTAGAAGAAGAATATTGTAGGAAAGAGTATATCAAGAAATATCATAGCAAGTGGTAACAGGATCTCTGACTAACAAGAAGTTATATCAAGTGATACAAGTGATATCAAGTGAAGACCTCGGGCAATGATGCTCTTGAGACAGCTCCTGCGGAGGATATAGAAGAGAATATCAAAAGGAGTTGCATCACAAGAAAAAGTCCAACAAAGATATCAACATGCTCTCCACAAGTCAGGGTTCATAACTCAGCATGCTCTCTACAGAAGAAATGATGGGACTCTATGATCTCGATCCAAGAGATATAGCTGTGAGCAGAAGATCTAGAAATGCGGCTGTCCATCAAATCAATAAAAGCGAAATCTAACTTTTCAGAAGTTAAAAAGATGGTTATGAAAGTATATCCAAAGAAAACCATCAAGTGGTTTCATCAAATTACAAAAAGGTCCATCTACCTTTTGTACAACAACCGTCAGATTGTGCGCTTCATCTTTCAACCGTCAGATGAAAAAACAGTCCACATCCACCTATTTATACCCGAAACATTCATCACCTCTCCTCACACTTTTCATTAAAGCAATAACCCCCATATACTCCTTAAAAGCATATTTTCTTCAAGCTATATGGTGATGAAAATTCCAGAAAAATAAGAAGAATATGATGAAGATAAAGAAAAAGAAGACGAGAAGTCTCTGATGACCAAGAAGATGAGGAGATTTTCAAGGTATGATGAAGAGGTCATCACGGGTGTCGAAGGAGAAAAAGATGATCTTAGAAGATATCTCAACAACCCCGCGACTCTCATTAGAGGGAAGAACATCCTTTATGAAATGGATGCTATCAGAAAAGCATTCGATGAGGTGCCGGAGATCACTCGTAACTCCCTCTTCGAGTTGATTGAAGATAAAGAAGAGGAGAGAAAGATAAACAAGGTATTCACATGTACCCTCATTTATCTGACATAGGGTCGACTTCCTCAACTCCGAGAAGATATGGGACCGAAGCCCATGAGAAAGACTTCCACGTCTAAGGATGATGTGGAAGTGAAGGACTAATCTTTGGACGGAGAAAACACCTGCTACCATTCATGGAGATAAAACTAAAGAATAACAGGTGTCTCTCAAAAGATGTCAGCAAGCTAGCTGATTGTCCAAAGATGTTGTGTCAACAGCTTTGAGCTGGTATTGGAGATGAAGCCAAACCAACAAATCAAAGATCCAAGGTGAACGTGCCCTGGACATTTACGAAGCTGCATAGGTAACTGATCATCCACCGATCAGGTACCTGATCTCTTGTCTCGTACTCACTGAGGCTGAGCAGCTTATTCCCTTGGGTAGGAATAAGAAGGAGGATGCTCAGAAGGAAGTACGAACAAGTTGCTGTTTTAGTTTTGAGCAGCAATTGTCAGACAAGAGAACCTGAAAGCCTATCTTGACATTGTATCTCCACCCCTAAGCAGCAAGCTTGAGGATGATGACAGAAAGGGGGAAGAGAGTTACAAGTCAAGAGTCACTAAAAGTCACTGTTGAAGCCTTATTGTAAGTGGGAAACAGATAATGGCGATCAGGAGTCACCTACCATCTGAAGCAACAAGCTGAGCAGCAAGTTGATCATTCAAGATTTGAAGGATACAACAAGCTGATGAAAACACGCTGAAAAGACATGCAGAGATCAGATATGGTAGAGAGGGAGAAGAAGAAGAGCTCCCTGGTGGAAAAATGTGGAAACAACAAATTGATTGAAACTGAAGAAAAAAGTAAAGCTAGATGGAGTAGTAGTAGCTTACTTACTTTTGTACTTAAAAATATTTGTACTTGTACAATCACTAAGTTTCAAATTTAAGAACATTTTTATTTAATGACTCTTGTTCTTATTATGTTTTATCATCATCAAAATAAAGGGGGAAATTGTTGGGATATTTCAGTGGTTATTTTGATAAAACAGAACAATATGCGTAATAAGACAAAACAGTTTGCTAAGGGTATCTATACTTAAGCTTCCACTGATTACATGATCTACAACTTCTCTATCCTTGGATAAGATCATGTAATAGTTTTCCAAGAGTTAAGGAAAACCAACCTTAGAAGAATTGAAGATACATCTTCTAAGGGTCAGCGAGCTGTAGGGAACAACAAACTGAAGAATGCTATCAAGATCTATAAATAGAAGGTGTGGCTGACTGAAGACATTGCTGAACAGAGTCAAGAGGAAAATCAGACATATTCCAAAGCTTCTCAAGCTTATCCATGTTCAGCCACTCAACCTTCCAAGAGCAGTCTACCATAGCATTGAAGCTTTCAAAGATCAAGACAGTTCCGCACCAGTTGAAGAACCTTTTATTTCTTAACCATTGTACTGTGTGTGCTATGTTATTTATGGTGTAACTTAGTTGAGAGGATTAGATCTTTTCTAAGTGTGTAGTCTAGAAATAGGCTACTTGTCATTTGTGGGATTATACCCTTTGTGGGTTGTGGCCTTCGACTAGAATCTGGGATTCTAGTAGGCGTAGTTTGTTAGAAAGAGGTTTGTAAAACGAGGCTTGTAATTCGAACTGACCTAACAAAGTTCCTCCTTGTGAAGGAGTAGAGTGGACGTAGAAGGCTTACACCACCTTCAAACCACTATAAACCTTGTGTGTTTATATGCTTTGTTTTTCATGCTTTATATCCTATGCATATCTAACCTGTTGCATTCATCACAAGCATTTTGGAAAAGGTTTCTGCTAAAACCATATTTAAAAGGAAAACGTGTTTGCCATATCAGAAACACTATCAAGTTTATTCCGCTGCACTGCATTCTAATACGGGATCAGTAACCTGATCGAGCCTAGGACCAGGTTGCTGATTCGAGACAGGTTACTGTCTTCTTTGTTGAGACAGGAACCTGTCAGTCAGAAAAGTTTTTCAAGAGTTTGCAAAATCGATTAACGTTCATTCACCCCCCTCTGAATCTCTGACCACTTGGGACTTTCAGGACCAACAAATGTTAAAGTGGTCAGTTGAACTTGGTCAATACGATATCTCTTACACACCGAGAACTGCAATCAAAGGTCAAGTTGTAGCTGACTTTATTGTGGAATTTTCACCACCGATTGAGTTGTAATGTGAGTTGACAGTACCTTGAAAACTCTTTGTAGATGGATCTTCTTCTGCAGAAGTGGCTGGTGTTGGTATAGTACTAATCGGTCCTGGTCAACATTGCTACTGCACAACACTGAAATTGGAATTTTCTGCAAGCAACAACGAAGCTGAGTATGAAGTTGTATTAGTGGGACTACAAATGGTGAAATCCCTGGGAGTAACCAATGTCACTCTACATGGTGACTCACAATTGGTTATAAATCAAATTAGAGGTGCATATGTTGTCAAAGATGAAAATATGGTACAATATCTTGGTCAGGTTAAAAAAAGAATAGATGAGTTACAGGTCCAAGTAGAGCAAGTACTCAGAGTTGAAAATGCTCAAGCTGGTGTCTTAGCCCGATTGACATCAGAGGCTGGAATAGCCAATCTAACAACAATTCAAGTCGGTCGGTAAGTGGCGCCTTCAATTGTGATCGATTACAACATGATAGAGATAGATGAGAAATCAAGTTGGATGAGTCAGATTAAAAGTTATCTGCAAAGAGAAGAAGTCCTAGATAACCCCATCCAAACCCGTCACCTTCGTGTCAGAGCTGCAAGATACAACCTTAATAGAAGGGGTACTTTACAAAAAACGATTTTCACTACCACTATTGCGATGTCTTGATGATAAGGAGGCTCAATATGTTATGAGAGAAATCCATGAAGGAATCTGCGGCAATCACTCGGGAGGACCAAGCCTTGGCATTTAAAATCATCCGCCAGGGATATTTCTGGCCAAACTTAAAGAAGGATGCAATTGAATTTGCTCGAAAATGTGAAATATGTCAGCGTTATGCACCATCGAATAGATTTCCGGTCCATGACTTAACTGCAGTGATAAGTCCATAGCCCTTTGCAAAATGGGGGATTGATTTAATCGGACCACTACCTACTCGGAAAGGTGGAGTTAAGTATGCCATTTTCACAGTTGATTACTTCACGAAATGGGTAGAGGCTGAACCCCTAGCTAAGATTACTGAAAGCAAGATGGTGGATTTTGTATGAAAGTCGATAATATGTCGATTCGGAGTACCATACTCTATCGTGACTGATAATGCCAAATAATTTGATAACATCGAGTTAAAAGAATCTTGTGTTGGGCTACATATTCGAAATCATTTTTCTACGCCATACCATCCGCAGTCCAATGGTCAAGTTGAAACAGTCAATAAAATTCTCAAGTACATGTTGAAGACTTAGTTAGAAGAATCAAAGGGGTGTTGGCCCGAAGAGCTACCAGGAGCACTCTGGTCTTATCGAACAGCTACTAGAGAAACTCCTTTTTCATTAGCCTTTGGGACGGAAACTGTTATCCCTACAGAAATTGGAATCCCATCGTACCGATTTACGAACTATGATGAGCATCAAAGTGATGAGAATCATAAAACAGAGTTGGACTTAGTAGAGGAAAAAAAAGAGGGACGCTGGCATAAGGAATGCAGTACTAAAACAAAAAAATACACGTTATTTCAATCGCCAGATGCGGAGTAGGAGGTTCCAAGTTGGAGATTTGGTGCTAAAAAATATACAAGACCAAAATTTGGCACCATTTTGACCGACTTGGGAAGACCCTTTCAGAGTGGTAAGAATTTTACCCAATGGAGCTTCTAAGTTAGAAACCATGGAGGAGAGAAAGTTAAGGCATCCATAGAATGTACAACTTCTCAAAAAATACTATCAGTAGGTACCTAGTCTTTAAAACTTACTTTTTCTTTTTTCGGTCATCATAAACCTTATGTAAATTCTACTTGTTAAATAAAGTATGTTGTTGTTTCCTTATTTAGCTACTGATCAGCAACCACAGGAAAAAAATTAACAAAGCAAATTGAGCATTAAAGTTCAAAATATGTGAATTTCTGACATAAAAGAAAATCAGTTTAAAATAAGGAAATAAGTCCTTAAATAGAAAATAAATAAATATATATATATATATAATAAACTAAGTCTTGGCAGTATCTTTTCCAATAGCCTCCTGTTGACCGATAAGCCCCATCTCAGATCGACCAGTTAGTCCTATTTGAAATCCTGCACCAACATCAATAGTCTACATTTCCTCATCCATACCAAAATCCGGCACCCATGAGAGGTTCTTTCTTTCAATAAAAGCCAGTAGGTCGGCCTTTAAAGACTCAACATCAACACTTGGGCCTTTTATAATACTTTTGATAACATCTTCTTTAGCCAACACATAAACTAAGTTGTAATCAACAACATATTCTGAAGAAGTCTTAAAATTCTAAATTGTCTTCTCAGTGATATCATCTTTTACTCGGGTAACCTCTTCAGCAATTTTCTCCTCGATAGACCTCTTAAGTGTTTTAATCTTTTTCTCTTTCTCGGCCAAAGTCTTCTCCACTGAGTTTGCCCTCCTTTTTGCCTCTTTCTCGGCTTTCTCAGAATTCTTCAACCATTGTCTTAACTCTGTTGAAACACCCTTTTCAGCATCATAGTTAGCCTTCAAAGAACCAAGTTGATTGCCCATCATCAGATATTCCTTCTCCATTTTTATTATATCGGTATTCACCTTCACAAGAAAGTCAAGACACCAACCACTCATCACCATGGCCGAAGTAATTCGCTCAGAAGTAGTCATGGATCCACCATATTCTTCCATCTTCGGAGTTCAAGATCGAAGTGGGATTTCACTTGCATCTCGAACATCCTGAGGAAAATTTTCCAAACTGCTTGATGTTGGCGTAACCACGAAGCAATAGTCTTGGTAAAAAGTTGGTTTTTTCCCCTTTTCCATTTGAGAAAGAGCCGACCGACTAGGATCCAAGTCAAAGAAAAGACCACACTTATCGATCGGTAACACCCTCGAGTGAGCAACTACAGAACTATCTGTTTCTTATGCAGATACTTCATGAGCATGATGTAATGACAACACATTCAATTGAGATGAGAGATTAGCAAATACTTGTTGCCTTTTCTCATGGGCTGCTCTCCCGGCTGCTGGGGTAGGTGCTGAATAGGGCATCTTCGGTACTGTAGGAGCCTTCTCATTCCTCTTGGACATACGTGCGAGAACATCATCTTACTCCATGAATTGCAAATGTTTGTTCATATAACCAACTATAAATCAAGTATACATTCATTTAGTAGTCTTAAAAACATGTTTTAAATAGACAGTAGCAAGTGAAATTACTAAAGTTTACTAGAGATCGGAGGGGAAATTTCCTCATTGGGATGATAGGGTTGAGTCCGGCCTCAAATAGTGCTTGCTCGGTCACTAAGTAGAAGGAAATCGGTCGACCTGAGCTATTTGGTCGATAAAGATCTCAGAAATCTCATCCTTGGAGGGTTCAATTAAACCTACAAAAAGAGAAATTATTAAGAATATAAGAACACCAGAAAATAAAGTGATTTTAGGGAAAGTACTTACGGCACTCGGAGGCATAAGTTGCTCGATGGAAGATAGACATTCCATCTCTTTCAAAATTCAATGTCTACCAATTTGCACCAACAAAAAACCACCTTTCACTCCAATTTTTAACACTATCGATTATCCCGATCAAAAACCTACTCCCATTCCTCCTGGCTAAGTAAAACCATCATGAATCTACTCCATCAGCTCTAACTTAGAATAAATATGACATCTCAGTAGGTGTAGGAATGCTCCAACCCTCCCGATGAAACAGTAGTATGGTCCCAATGAGAAATGACCACGCATTTGGGGACAATTGACTAGGGACAATCCCCTATTCATAAAGATATTCAGTAATAATCTTAAGAGGAATCTAAGGCCAGCATATAGCATCCGATAATGAACACTAATACAACCGACAGGAGGCCTATCTATAGACTCACCGACTTCAGGTAAAAATAAAGTAACATCACCTGGAATACGATATGTACGCCTATATGCATCTAACTTCTCAAAATTTGCATCACTACGAATTTGGCCAGCTAAAAATTTTGTTTCCGAATAGGTACTAGGATGTGGTCTATACCAAATTTTTTCTATTTCCCCTCTATCGGTCTGAGATACCTCATCAGAGTCTCTCATCACCCTTAATGGTTCGACTGATATCGTACGAGATTCTCCCCCACCTTCTCCATCACTATCAAATTGAAACTCAAATTATCTCGGTACACTACTTGTACTTCGTGAATCTTCTTTACTCATTATCGCTAAAAATATATACACTACAATTCGAATTAAAGAGAGACCGATTAAAGAAAAAAGATGGTGACCAATAACATACCTTAATTGGTGACCGTTTAACTCTCTTTAAAAGTTTTTTGTTAGGAATTTTTGAAGAGTAATGATAGAGAATGAAAAGAAAACTCATTATTTATAAGAGGAAGTTTCTTGGGAAGAGGGTAACCCTAAATTTCTGTCTGGTAACCCAAATTTTCGCTAAAAAATTTTTTTTTTAGTGAAAATTCAAAATAATATAGATATTTGAAATATAAACCTGAAACTCTATACAATAAGTAGTGACCGATAGATTTTGGATCCACTTCTTGGTTATTACCAAGAACTGAATCCAAGGGGCCATTGTTATACTCGGTCAATAAAATTCTACTGATAAGACTACTGGCCACCAATTAAATTAAGCTATTTAGGCTACTCATAAGGCTACTGGCCACCAATTAAATTAAGTCATTTAGGTTACTGATAAGGCTACTGACCACCGATTAAGTATTTGGACTACTAATAAATTACGTTTTAGCAAAGAAAAACACTGCAAAAGCTCACAATCGGTCACCCACTGAAGCACCAATTTGACTTTATTTGCTGTTGACATTAAACACTCATGATCGGTCAGAAATATTTCTGACCAATAAAACACTTGAAGGATAATGATCAGATGGATAAAGCTCGAAGAATAACACCTATACCTATAAAGACAGATGTCAAACATACAATGACATAGTTGTTACCTACTACTTCATACAACAATACATTTGTAAATAGAGTCTATACTTGTACAAGCTACTACATTAGCTATAATAATAGTTTTTATTATTTTTAGATAAAAACTCAACTATAAAAGGGGAATTAACGCCCCAGAAACAGACATCGAGCAATAAAAAAAACTTTTTTTTACTTCTCATGCTTTCATAAATTCGTAGCATAATCGGTCAACAAGTAGCCTCAATACTCATCCATTGTTTTCAATTGCTAATCGATCGGTGAAAATAATTAGCCACACATAATTATCGAATTACTCACAAACCATCAAGTTTATTTAAAAGTTGATCTTTCGTATCAACACAACTGATAGTGAACAACAACTAGAAGTTGGTTGGTGCAATATTCCATAACAAAACGAAGTAAGTACATGGTGTGGGCTTGTATCACTACTTTTATTTGTTTCACATATCTTAATCATGAGTTGATCAAGTCATAAAACATAATTAGCTTTAATGGTAGGGTTGACAAATCTCATTGTTACTTATTTACAACCATCATCAAGAGAATGCATTATCACATACTTTTCCCCCATTCCATTCCTTCTAACAGGGATTCTCTATCCAATTCTTCAACAAGTTCTAAACTCCACTCCCATCAAAAACCCAAATCGCAGTACCCTCCCTCCCTGTTTACAAATGAAAGAATTTGATTTTTTGTATATTTTATGCAATACTGCAAAAACTACGTATTTATGATGATTTTGTTTATTTTGAACATGTCATTTTGACCTACTCTAAATACATAATGTTTGACTTATGACTTGCCAACTGATTTTAGAAGCATCTACAGAGTAGACCCTCTCCCTGATCCTGTATAGTTTAACTAGAATCTTGCACAAATCTTATAGGTAACATATGATGCTCTTTTTAGTCTAGACTATCCACTTGGGTATTATGTATTTTGTTTTGTATTTAAATGCTTTTCCATTTATTTTCTGAAGTCACTATTTCAAAACATGACATCTTTTTTTAAAGCTCCTCTCATGTTCTTATCCAAACTATGCACATCTTCTTGTTCAAAACATGAAATAGATTATTCAAATCACATCTACTATAGGATGAAAGTGAAACCTTTTCTTTTTGTCCAAAGAAAAATGAAAACCTATTCCAAAAATGATATTTTTGCTTTGTGAATTCCCCTTTCTTTTTTATGTCTTCAAGACTATCAGGAAATTCTCCAAGAAACACACAAAGTACCTTGCAATTCACAAGTCTTCAACTCTCTAGATCGATTGTAAATCGATCTCAATCAAACCACAACAAGAATGAACAATGAGAACAAGATGATATACGTGGTTCGGCATAAAAAGCCTACATCCACGGGATAAAAGGGCAGGGAATCTTTTATTAAACTGAACGAGAGAAAATACAAGTTACAAGATTGCAAATCTCAAACTCTCACATATGACTAACAACCTATCTTCTAGCTAATTTATTTCTCTCTCTAGAATGCTATATCAATAATGAAACTGACCCACTATAGACTCATATTTATAGAATCCATAGTAACAAGAATGATTGAAAACGATCAAGAATCAAACAGAAAACCTAACAGAAAAATGCCAACTTGGAAGCAGAGAAATCTGATTCATGGTTATTCATTTCCATGCTTCTGATTGGCTAATACTCCAAAGGATATAAACTAATAAGAAACGCACTTCACATATGACAACTTAATAAGTGAAAATGTGTCTTTGACACTACTTAGCAAAAAAATATTAGAAATTTGGGCTAACATTTTTATTAAAGGCTTTGATGTCGACACTACTAGGATAGTGATAATAAAGATACTGGAGCATCATTGTTGGATCATGGATGTACATCAGAAAAGATCCACAATGTTGTGGAACAGATTGCTGAGGCATATTTGATGTCCAATGATAAAAAAAACAGCGTTCGTCGATAGGATTTGAAACCGGCGTAATTCCCGATTTGATTTGAAGCCCATCTTGGCAGATTTATTATATTTGCTATCTACTTTATTGTGTTTAATTTTTAGTAGTTTTTTTTGGATTAGGATTCATTTTTGCACTTATAAAGAAAATCCTTGTCATTTTGAGATTTTCAGTACATTTTGGCTTAATAAAATCTATTTTTTATCTCTCGTACAAAGAACGTTTGTCTTCTACGTTTTACCCCATGTCAGTTGGAATTCAGAGCCAAGGTTTTTTCCTCGGTAATGGCTAGCAATGAACCCACCCTTGCTGATGTGATTTGAGAGAAGCAACGTTTGACCACTACAGTTTAGATATTAACTACTCATGTTGAATAGGTAGAAGAGTATTATGGCGGTCCGAAAGAAGAATAAACTAGAAGATTTGCTCGTAGCCTTTAACAAGAGGCTCCCAAAAAATCCCTATGAGACAAATCTATGTCGATTTGTCCAATAAAAAGATAATAGATCTATTTTGAGGAAACCTAACCCTAAAAATTTAATATTGAAGGATTTCTTGATTGGATTACAAAAGTTGGGAGATTTTTTGACTTCACGGAAATACCAGAGGATAAGTAGGTGAAACTGGTGGCTAATCATAAAGAAGAAGCGTTGTCGTGGTGGGAACAAGTTCAGAATCAGCGGCAAACTATACTTTGGATTTCCTACGACTATCTTTACTCAATAATTTGATCGAGACAAAGGGCAACATGTTGCGAGGACTTTCCATGGATTTAGTTCTTGGACTTCCTCGTACGCAGATGAGTGTTGATTCAATATTGTGGTGGTAGACAGGTTTTCTAAGATGGTGCACTTCATTCCCTGCAAGAAGACTTCTGATGTCTCTCATATTGCATGTCTTTTTTTTAGAGCAGGTGCGCTTGCATGGTGTACCAAAGATTATTTCCTCAGATCGTGATACTAAGTTCCTTAGTCACTTCTGGATTACATTATGGAAGTTGTTTGATACTTCTCTGAACTTTAGTAGCACGACACATCCTCAGACTGATGGGCAGACTAAAGTTGCCAATCACACCATTGCGAATCTTATTCAATGTATTTGTGGAGATCGACTTAAGCAGTGAGATTATGTTTTGCCACAAGCCAAGTTTGCCTTCAATAGTGCAGTTCATAGTTCCACGGGTAAAGCACCTTAATTTATCAGAAAGTTTCACAGCATGTTGTGGACTTAGTGAAGATACCGAAGATTGCTAGTGTGGCTGTTGCGAATTTGGTTAAAGATGGATTACATGTGCAGACAGAAGTTCATCAAAAGTTGTTGGAGACTACTCAGAAATTTAAGGCAGCTGTAGACAAACATAGACGTTTGAATGAGTTTAAAGTAGGAGATGAAGTGATGATTTTTCTTCAACGTTAACGTTTTCCAGTTGAGTAGTTTAGTTGCAGCCAAGAAAGTATGGTCCTAATTCTATCCGAATTTGTACCCAAGGGGAATCTGTACGACAACTTGCATGGACTTGGTTATCCTAGCACAAGCACGAGTTGTGGTAATCCAGAACTGACTTGGTCGAGAAGGTTTCACATAGCAGTTGGAACAGCCTGAGCTTTAGCCTATCTTCACTATGACTGTATAAGCCTCCGGTTCTTTATCTCAATGTCAAATCCACAAACATACTCCTCGATGAAAGCACACTTCTAAGCTCTCTAATTTCGGATAGGGGAAGCTACTTTCTTTTTTAGACACCTACGGTTTCACAAAAACTCACAATGCAGTTGGATACATAGCACCAGAGCTCGTGCAGAGTTCAAGAATCAATGATAAATGCGATATCTATAGCTTTGGAGTGATTCTATTGGAGTTGGTTAGTGGTAGAAAGTCGGTGGAAAGCCCAACGGTGAACGAGGTGGTGATTCTGTGTGAATATGTTAGAGGGATGATTGAAAGGGGTCATGCTTCGGATTGCTTCGATACAAGTTTGAGGGGGTTTGTTGAAAATGAGCTGATTCAGGTGATGAAGTTGGGGTTGATTTGTACTAGTGAAATGGCTTCAATGAGACCAAGCATGGCTGAGGTTATTCAGGCTCTTGAGTCTATAAGAAATGGTTCTGAATTATAGCATAAATGGGGCTAACTTTCAACATTCTTTTAGATTCATATTACCATTATCAATTGTTTGTAGTTGCCAATAATGTTATTCTATTTCTTTTTTGTAGCTTATGGAACATGTGTGCACCTTGTATTCATTGAGAAATTGAGTTTTAATGTTCTTACACATTCTATGATTTCCTATAGGAAAAAAAATTATATATTATAACACTAGATGGTAAAGACACAGTTTGGATATCAAATGTAATTCACCCTATTTTCAAATCTAAATTAGCCTTTTGTAGCTTTTAGAGCAACAATTATTGTTCATGTTCTGATCTAATTTCATTATTCATTACATATTGGTGTATTCTTGACTGCACATTTTTACTAAAATATTGTCTACTTTCAATAAATTGCCAATTTGTGGTGCTTTTAGTTGAAAAATGTATATTTTAATAATAAATTTTTTGATATGTGTTTTAGCAGGGAAGTTATGTTTCACTACAATAACATTCTTAAAAAGAGAGAGAATAAAATTCACTAATCAAGTGGGTCCAATACAAAAACCTCTATTATTTCTTTATTTTTCTTCACATTCTTAAGTTTTTTGTGGTATTATTTTAATACATTAATAAAAATCTAAAACCAATCGATATAGATGCCTTAATAATGCCTACTACCCGATAATATTTCAAACCACCAATTTAATCGCCACAGAGAAAATGTTTAAAGGCTGAGTATAAAAATAGATGCTACATTTGGAAAATTAGATACCATATTGGAAAAAACTTATTAAGTGCAGCGTTTACAAAATCCAATATTTATAATCAACATAAATAATAGCACGTACAAAAAGTATCAAATCTTGGTGGATTATATTGGTTGCAAGTAGATACCAAGAGCTTTGCCATTGAAGATTGTGACACCTGACTTTTTGTATATGATAATAAAAACACTAAAAGTAATAGTGATTACAGTTTTTAGAAGGGGAAAGATGTAAAAATACCATAGAACTTATAAACTTGGATAAAAAATACCATCAAATATAATAGTATGCCCAAAAATACCACTTTTTTGATAAAATAACCAAAATAACCCTAAGACACACATGTGCAATCATTTTTAATCATTGTTTAATGACTACTTTCTTGTCTTATTTGATATTTAAATTTATATTTTTCCAAAATTATTCAATTAAATCAAATCCAAAGGTTTGTTAGATCCGGACCACAAAATGGTATCAAAGTCTAGGTTTATTGAAGAAATAATTTACGATTTATATTTACAATATTGATTTTATGCCTAATGGAGGAGAAAATCAAGAAAATATGTATCCGAAATATTTTTTGAGATAATACAAGTTTCAGGAATATCAAATGATGTTCAACAAGGATTGGAACAAAATTGTTCCTGATAGTTCTAAGATCTCACAAGATCTTAGAGAGATCCAGAAAACTATCCAGTTCTATGGAGGTCAGACAGAGATAATGATCCGATCTCTATCCGAGATCCAATGAGAGGTTTCAAATCTGAAAAGAGAAATTTCAGATCTGAAAATGAAGTTACCAAAGGGATCCAATAAATCCAAGAATGAACGTTTCAAAGATGCATTCAGGGATAAACCACTTATTCCCAAAGGAGAGGCTATGGAAATCCCAAAGTCAAAAAGTCATGATGAACTGATGTGTGAAATCATTAAGAAAATCTGACATGAAGGCATCACAAGTTGATATCTCAGAGTTAACCGAATCACTCTCCAATCTTGGGATAGTGGATCTGGTTAATATCAAGATGAACTCTCAAGTTCCTAATCTAAAAGGAAGTACGAGTTCAAATACACCAGTCCTTGAGAGATCAGGGACAGAAGTCAAATCCGAGATTAACCCGAATGTTTAGACAAGATTAAGAAGACCACTTGGGAGGAACAAAGCACCTCCTAATAGTCTGTGGACAAGAACGATGTTGGAACCAACACACCCATATGGGTTGGTTCTTAAAACAGATATCATCGATTTTTAAAATATGGAAAAATTAATCGATGAATGGATGACCTCGTTAAAAGTGGCCTCAACAACGCTGGACATAGAAAAAAAAACTTCATCAGGCTAATCAAAAGTAGTCTGGAAGCTAGGTTCAGCGAAGATGGCTTGGGAATCAACATCTACCCAGGTTAAAGAAGAAGCCTTTTCCGGAGATAGTTTATACGCTATCATCGAAAAAGTCGGAAGAATTCTTAAGGTCTACTTCATCGGAGATGGATACTTTGACCAAAGCAAAAAGGAGAAAAGTTGAGAATATACACAAGTCTTGTATGCTCTCGAGTTAAAAAGTATATGTGTGGCCGATGAATACATTTGTTGATTTCGTAAATATTACTTTCAAATGGAGGTTCTTTGCAAAGATCTGTAGCCCATGGTGAGAAATGTTGATCCAGTCCTACCAATTACCACCAGGACAGGTCGACACAGTCTCAAGAATAATGTCTTTCCTAAAAGACAAGTTGTGAGAATGGTGTCAACAAGCAACCATTCAAAAGAACAGGAAAAAACTTAAGAAGACAAATCAAAAGAACTCCTCTTTGTTGTGATAGCAACGATTTTCCATTGGTAATTGGAGAATCAAAATAGGTGAGGCATGAGAAGAGAAAGAAACACTTTAGAAGTGTATCTTATGCCAAGTCCGGAGGATCATAGAGAAGGTCTTCCAACCAAGGAAGATCATGGTGGTCCAAGTCCAAGGCCAGAACCTACAAGTCTGGTCAGAAATCCGATCCTTCCAAGTTTTTTTTCACAAGGATCTAGATCCACAGGGAAGTCAACAGGAAGAACACCAAAGAGGAGAACTTTCAAACGAGCTCATACTCATACAAATGAAAGTTTCAAAGACTGCAATTGCTGGACATGCGGTGCGAAATGACATATTTCGCCAAACTACCCACAAAAGCAGAGAGAAACTCGTCAATTCAAGCCGACTGTAGACATCCTTGATGTAGTTTTCTATGGCGATTTGGTACCAGTTTACCAGTTCGAGGACATCTCTTCAAATGAAAGCATCTATGAAGAAGAATTCAAGACTGATTTAGATGAATCTTAAGGATCATCAACAGAATTAGATAAATAGGCTCGAGATGGAAGATAGACTCCGAACTTCGGAAAGTCTATCAGGATTCTTTTCACAAATGACCATCTCAAACAAAACGATGGAAAGAATCATGAAGCAAGACTCAACTCTAAGCCCTTATGATGGTTTCAGAATTGGAGGTGTTAGTCGGATCCTTCACCAGATCGGACTAAGACAATGCAAGCATCATATCATCTATCGGGTGAACTCAGGTGAGTTTTCGATTCCAATAGAATTAACCGATAATAGAATTGATATGCAGCTTATTCCAAAAGAAGAAATTCTTGAGAAACTGAGCCGAATTAGGAAAGAAGTAGCTGTGAATGTGAAATGGATCCATATCGGAACCATTGAAGTAGTAATCAATGCTACCTTCAAGGAAGATATTGATTCTGAACTTCATCAATCGGTAATGGATAGAAGAATCAATAACCTCGAAGATAGTTATCTTGGTACAATGGTAGGTAATTTGTATGATGACAAACTTATGTTTGACATTCATCCTAGGATTGCATACAACCTAGCTGATCAAGATTTCAGTCGAGTCTTAACCCTTCATCAAGATTTTAAAAGAATATATCTAATAAAAGAGGGTAACAAACCATATTCTATTACATATAGAATTGCATATGCACTTTCCAATACACATCATTCTGATTTGTTTCTTAGGAAATAGTATATTGAGATTCCTAGAATTTTCAAGGAATTCGCCAAAGTAATGACACCAGACTCAATCCAAATCTTTAGGATAGGTGGTGTTAACATACTGATTAAAGATCATCCTGTTCTTAACAGATCAATGAGATTAGAATCTGAAGTCAGTAATATAATTTTCTTTTTCTGAAGATAGGATACTAAGCCTAAAAAGAAAAAAACCATTAGAGGATTTCAACCCACAATAAATTAGGGTCAATGTTGGAAAGAAATCTGTGTTGTTTTTGATATATCGGAAAAACTTAACATTTTTCCTTGTAATGAATTATATCATTTACAGCAACCAGCGATTGGAAGATACAAAGGCATGCTAGAAATAGCGGGCTATGAAGTATCTATCACTAGTAATGCAGGTAGAACCAAAGGTATTATGACTTTGGGTTTAAGTTTCCTCAAGGAACACAAACCTTGGGGGCAAAAAGGAAGATGTATGGAATTTAGTCTCGATGGACACCTCATAAGGGTGGAATGACGAGCCTATTTTCCATATACATATCCGTTGGGATGATGTATGAACAATATAAGATAAAATACTTTGCTGCTTATATTGATTCAAGATCAGGTATTTGCACGACAAAACCAGGAGTTTTCCCCAGCGAAGCTATGGATAATTACCTATTATTGCAGGAAGGGATTTCTCTCAGAAAATCCTGATACTCAATAAAGATATTCATGAAACAAAGATTATGATAGGAGGAGCATTTGGTACACATTGGTTTAAGGTAAAAATGTCATCGATCTATATTCATGATACAGGTGCTGATATTTTGTTGGGTAATAATTTTATCCAAACTTTTGCAAAATATAAACAAGATAATCACAAGAACCTGTTAACCTTTACTACTAACTGTGGTAGTTTGAAATAGATTTTGCAAAGAGAAAAGGTATTCAATAGAATAATGCCTATTAATTTTCGCAGCAAACATGATGATGATGCCAAATTAACACATCCTAAAATGCAGGATAAAAGGAAATTTGGTAAAACTCTTTTGTTTTTTAGGCAACAGGGTTTCGAAAGGGCATCTGAAGAAGATATTCAACTTCTAAAGAATGCTCTTAAAGAGAGCACACCTGTTGAGGACATTGATGAGGAAAAATTACTTTCCCTTGAGAATGTCAAAAGACTTATCCAGAGAAACTTCAATGAGGATCCTCTAGCTTGGTGGAAGAGGAACAAGATTGAAGCAACTCTGAAAGTAAATGAACAATTTTGATACGAGTTGGTTCGATACAAGCCAATCCAGATGAACATGATAGATGAGAAAGATATGCAAAAAATTATCAAAGAGCATATCGATCTTAAATTGATTGAAGCTGAAGTCTCCTCTTATAGTAACCTAGGTTTTTTGGTAAGAAACCATGGTGAAATAAAAAGAGGTAAAGCAAGGTTAGTAATTAACTATCAAGGTATTAATAAGATACTTAATTTTGATGGTTATTACATCCCAAGTAGGGAACATTTAATTGACTGCATTAAAGGGTCAAAAGTGTTTTCTAAATTCAATTATAAGTTTGGTTTTTACCAGATTAAAATGGAAAAGGAGTCAAGAAAGTATACAACTTTTTCTACTCCACAAGGTCAGTATATCTGGAATGTAATGCCAATGGGACTTGCAAATGCACCCCAGATATACCAACGAAAAATGGATAATCTTTTTTAAGGATTATTTCGAGTTTATGTTTGTCTATATAGACGACATATTAATTACATCTAAAAATATGAAAGAGTATATTAAGCATCTTGAAATATTTTCTGAAGCATGTCATAAAGAAGGATTAGTACTATCTGAAAATAAAGCAATAATCGTAGTCAATAAGATCGAGTTTCTCAGTGTTATTATTGACCAAACAGGTATCGATCTTTAGAAACATATTGTTAAAAAAATATGTAATTTTCTTGATGTTCTAAATGATAAGAAGCATCTCTAAAGCTTCTTAGGTGTTGTTAATTTTGCAGGTAGTTTTATTAAAGATCTAGCAAAATACAGAAAGGATTTTCGTCCTCTATTATAAAAGGATGAAAATACAAAATGGAAATGGGAAGATATACATTCCCAAAGAGTTCGTGAGCTAAAACCAATTTGTAGTAATCTGCCGAAACTCGCAATACCACATGATGAAGATCAATTAGTTGTCTATACAAACGCTAATAATTTTCGATGGGCAACAGTGCTGATGCGAAAGACATCTACAGGAGAAGAACCTTATAGATATATAGGAGGATTATTCTCGGAACAACAAGCTAAATTATGGCACATTAACAAGGAATTCTTTGCAGTTTGGAAGGCTTTTAAAAAATGGCCTTTATTTTTATTAGCAAAAGAATTCACATTAAAAGTGGATAATACAAATGTTAAGGCTTTCTTAAAAAATAAACTCGAATCAAAAATTGAGGAAACCCGTATTATCAGATGGCAAGCAAAATGCCAATATTATTTATTTGATATTGTCATTGTGAAATCTAATGAGAATGTTCTTGCAGATTTCCTAACGAGAGATGGATATCCTTGAAGCAGATTTCATCACAGTACGAGCTAGACACCTTAGGAAAAATCTTGAGGAGTTAGATAAGAGATATGACTTGCTAAGAATGCGTGCTAAAGCCGTTACGTATGTTCAAAGGGCAGATTGGGATTCGGTCCAGAAAGCCAAAAGTGCTACAAGAGCAGCTCATGCCTATTTATGGGATATGCTCGAAATTCCTCTACTCAAAGTGGTTTCATCATCAGTAACCCAGAGAGAGGTTCACGTAAAATGTTCATCATCGATGAACACTCAGGGTAATTTTATACCCGAGGCAGGAAATCCTGCCGATACAAGTTTTTCATCAAATTCTGGTGAAAAAACAGATAATACCAAAACGAGTGATCTATCGGACTCCGATAGAACAATTAATTTGGAAAGTCAGGACTCTGTTCCGAACAAACCAAGTCAACCCAGCACCTCTGGGTTTAAAGAGAGAGAGATTAACCTTAGGCCACAGACAGGCCCAAGAAGGTTAACACTAACGAATCATCACTACAAGAAATTCTCTCATAGACAACACCCCTACGACATGTGTTTTTGCCTAAAACCCTTGTCGTAGCCTAAAATTCCATTGTCGTAGATAAAACCGTTGTCGTAGCTCAAAAACTTCTCTCATAGACAAGGGTTTTTTAGCAACCGTTGTCAAAACCGTTGTCGTAGCCCAAAAACTTCTCTCATAGACAAGGGTTTTTAGCCTACCGTTGTCGTAGCCCGAAAAATTCTCTCATAGACAACGGTTTTAACTTGACGTTGTCGTAGATGTGTTGTCGTAGGTAATTAAGACAAGGGTTGTTTTCTAACGTTGTCGTAGCTTCGTAAAAGCGTTGTCATAGATTAATTTAATTAAATTTAAAAAAAAGTCAAATATTAAAATATATATTTTTAAATTAATGAAAGAAGAAATATATGTTATATATTGTTGAATTAAATTAATGCAATAAACTAATTTTGAGAATTAAATTTTATTTCATTATAAAGAAATTTAAAACAATATATGTACAACATTGTATACACCAAAAATTAATTATTTTAAAAATTAAACCAAAATGTTGATTAAGTAATTAAAAAATAATGAAACACAAATAAAAGCTAGATTACTTAAAACTAATTATTATAAATAGAATAAAAATGAGAATTATGAATATATACAAATTAATTAGTATATATATATAAAAAGAGTTTCTAATATATATTAATATATATATACATATTTTCTAATATTAATGTATATATATATATACAAAACTGAAGGTTTAACAAGTCCATATATATATATAAGATATTAATATAATATATATATATGATTAATATAATATATATATATATATAATTATATATATTATATATGTATTATTAATTAATAACTTAAAAGAACTTATAGTATATTAATTAGAAGCTGCGTATGGTGTTTTTTTTTATTAACAAAAACATAAATTTCCAAAAGTAAAATTTAAATTAAACACCATCAATATATCACAAATAAAATTAAATTAAGTTCACAAATAAGTAAGGGGAAAAATGAAGAATTGAATCAAAACTTAATCCCCAAAATCAGGGAAGTACTGAGCACGACAACTCAATATCACTACATATCTCACCGCCTCCGCCGCTGGTCCGATTAATCCGCCACCAATCCAAGCGGAATAGTATACATCGCCGCCGCATCTCTGAGAGTCGCAACGAGTGCGGTGGCCATTCCGCCGCCAGCCTTAGCCGGAAAGTCTTCGGTCGAGGAACTGGACAGAGAAGAAGCCCTTTTCGAAGTCGATCAATTCAAAATCACTACGAGCTCATCGCCGCCGCCGCAGGTTCGCCTCCGCCACAGGTGCGCCGCTGATATCTCTCTCTCTCTCTCGAAACAGAGAGAATGTATGATGTATATTGGACAATTATTTAGGGTTTTATCTAAAATTGGGATTATTTGATAATTGAATTTAATATATGGTAGGTTGGTGCTGTTGGGACCAAGTTAAATGGGGGTTGAGTTAGGGTTTAGGTAGATCAGCCTAATCAAAAATGGTAGTCTGAGGACTTCTTCACTGTTGGTGTTTTACACTTTTTCTCCCTTTTCTTTTCTGTTTTCCTTTTTCTTTTTTAATATGTTTAACACTGTTTCTGAATGGTCTTTTTCATGGAAAATCTAGTGCAGGGTTGAACTCGGAGCCGGTGTAGCAGGAAAGACATTTAAATAATTGAATCGGGATATGTAAGTCTACAAGTATTTGTTTCATTTGTAGATCTTAGTTTTCTGTTGTGGTTTCATCTTCAAACATCATTGTGCTATAAGTATTTTGTTTTTATAATTGAATAGTGGTGTCTAACTTGATGAATTGTTGGTTTATTGAATAGATTTTAGTTCCATGTTGATAATGCAAATTGAATATGAGTGATTTAATAAATGCATGCTATCGGTCTTTGTAGGAAAAGGAAATATATATGCATAATCTATATCTATCTCTTGAAATTAAGATATAGCTTTGCAGCTTAAATGCCTAACGTATATATCTGGAATCGTTTTCTCCCTCTCATTGATTTCTAGTGCTGCTATTGGAAAAAAGAAAAGAAAAAAACAAGATGATGTCATGCATGATAGATTGAGATAGCAGATTACAGATATGCCGATCAGCTGAAATATACCTAATCTTAGTCTATTGATGAAGGAGTTGCTATATAAACCAGAATTGTTTTGGGATGAAATAACGACTTCGTATATGTTTTTATTGAGATACTAGTAATTATTAATATGTTTAACTTCTGGGTTCATCTCGATGTTGAAGGCATCTTTAAGGTCCATAGAGCCTCTAGAAAATATTGGCCTTATTTTTTATAGAATGCGTGGCTTTTTTTGCAATTTGAGGTAAAAACCATGTAGATATCTTTATTGTGACTTTCCTTTCATCTTCTCCCTTTGTGTTTCTTCATCTGATTCTACATCATATACATCGCTATCCCAAAGCCTCTTCTAACCAAAGTGGAATTTTGTTATAAATGTAACTTGGTATTGTTGAACTTTGCTTTCTTTCCTAATATTGAACTTCTGCTTAGCGAATACAGAGAATCAAAACCTTCTGTATTTGGGGTATCAGTTCTGAGGTGGATTTTTGTTGAAGTGTGGGGTGGCACCTCATTTTATTTTGCTTCACCAGACTTGGCTTCTATGACTCTTGTCTAACCTTCATATGATGCATCTGCCAGCTCGACAAGCGCCTATACTGGATTCCTTAAAGTATACAGCTGTTGATGTGTGCATTGTGAGTCCCCATCTCTCTTTTCTGACAATTTTGTGATCACAATCAGTCATTGACAATATGGACTTGTTATAATTTTAGCAACTTCCATTATGAATATGAGTAAGACTGATATTTGAGGTAAATTTCTACTGTGATTCATCCTACTGTGGAACTCACCAACTCTGTCTCCTGACTCTAATTTCAGTTTGACACATTTCAAGTTTTCCTTGCTTTATTATGAACGTGTCTGATGTGACAATGATACCTTAATTTTACGTACTTGCAGACTGATCAGAAGCTTCATGTCTGTGACATATGTTGAGCATTCTTGAGTGTTTATGACAGGTAATGTTTTTGTTGAGCTTCTGAGTAACATATCGATGTTCCTAGAATAAGGATGGCAATGTATTTATTAGAGTTTCGGGTACTTCATTGTTTGACCTGGCAATTATACCTCCTTGTCACCAGCAGGCTTTTGGGCCCAGTTTTATCAGTGAAGATGATGTGCATGCTAGTTAATCAATCGAGCTCTCTTGAAAGGCGTCTTTGCTGAATTTGATCTCCGTTTTATTGATTTTTAATTAGGCTTTGTATTTTGTGTAAGATTTAGGGGGAGCATTGCATTGCATGACTCTTGTATGTTATATTTCTGTATGTAGCTGCAGATCGATCATCTAGGCCAAACATTTGCGCTCTTATAGCTCTTGTCAGCATGATAATATCCCTGCATGTAACTTTAGATTCATGTGGATTTATTCTTGTCCTAATGTTGCTGATTATGAATTTTATTTCCCAGAATATTTCATCATTTGTTGGTCTTTGAGTTGTACTTTCTTTTCCTTTAGTTTCTAGTGTTTATCTCAGTTGAATGCTTGTGTTAAATTGATGTATATGTACAGCTTAATATGGTAGAAGTAAAAATAGCTTAAATAGAATATGATATTTGTTTGGTTATCCTTCTAGGATGAGTTTGAATTTCACAATAATTAATGTAATTTTGCAGTACTAGAAGAAAATTTTGTTGTAATCCCTCCCTTTTAGTTCATCTTAATAATATATATATATATATATATATATATATATTTTTCAGTTTTGTCTTTTGCTACAAGATTGTTTGATTGACCCCTCAAATTCAAGCAAATTACTTATTAAACTTTATTAATTTTTTTAAAAAAATATTCCAGTATGGTGAAGGAAAACTCATTTCAAAATTTGAACTTGTGTGATTGGATAAGGGATGATTTATAAGTTTTTTCACTGATAAATCTTTCAATTTCTTTTATAGAGATTCTCAGTTTACTTGTCCTCTGTTAGTTTTTCTTATCCTAGCAGAAGTGTCATTTACATACTTCAGTTTTGACTAATGATCAAATCCTTTTCTCTGCAACATATATGGGATTTGAGGAAGCAATAAGGTAAGTTATTGCTGCAAGTATTTGTTAGTTAGAGTTTAATGGTACATTATTTGGAGCCTCTCTCAAGTAGAATTAGAAACTAATAAGATGAAAGTTGATTAGATCTATCTCGAAAGAAAAAAGGACTAAAAAGTAGTGGTAGGAAATGGGATAAACTTTGATTAGATAATGAATAGGAATGTATATTATATTATACTTTGTCAAGATGCTGTGTATTCAGTGGTATTTTGGTCTTTCCAGAGGACAAAAAGGTGTCCAGCTGCTTCCACAAAGAATTTTTTAATTTTTTGTTACATGTGTTTTATTTTTAGATATGGTGCTTGATTAGTGCAGCCGCTGATACATCCTAAAGTTTTCCCATATTCGTGAGCTGTAGGAGCTAAACTGCAACACTACCGATCTGGAGGTTGGAATCTTACTGATCTGTTGTGCATTTTATCATCGCTAGTGCGCTGAATCTGATCCTGGTTTTGGCCAGCAACCAAGGTTAGTAAGGATTAATATAAGGTGTGTCCTTCTGGCATAAATACTTCGTTGAAGTGTCTTTATTCATTGCTTGCTTTTTTGGTGATCTCAAGTTCTTATTGCACTTGCATAAATAGTTTTATTTATTTACTTTTCGGTATTGGGTTTTGTTCTGATGTCATTCAATGGACATCAGAGTCATGAAACAAAATGTTCTGTTTGTTACAACTTATTCTAAAACTTATGTAGATCATTATAAGCTTTTGCCAAGGATAGATAATGGACAAATCATGGATGTCCAAGGATAGATTATCACTTGAGTATAAAGACGGAGTAGATTCTTTCATTCAATTTGCTTTGGAGAATGTAGCAAATAGGGATCTAATGTCATGTCCATGCTCAGCATGTGGAAATCTTATGAGGAAAAAAATAGATCTTGTAAGGCTGCATTTGTTGAGTAATGGTATGGATTTAACATACCATACATGGATATGGCACGGAGAAAGATCTACTTACTCAAAAAAAGAATTCGATCAATCTGATGATTGCAAGTATGATTTTATCTCTGAAGACCCAATTGATATGGTACACGCTGCATATGAAGAAACAGACAATCCAAAAGAATTCATAGAATTACTTGAGGATGCAGAGAAACCATTATACCCTGATTGTGTTAAATTCACAAAGTTATCCGCCATTGTGAAACTATACAACTTGAAGGCCAAATATGGTTGGAGTGATAGCAGTTTTAATAACCTTCTTGTATTGATGAAAGATATGCTACCAGATTGTAACCAATTGCCTTCATCAATATACGATACAAAGAAGAGTTTAGCAGCTTTGGGAATGGATTACGACAAAATCCATGCATGTCCTAATGATTGTATCTTGTATCGGAAGGAGTACGAGACATCTAATAGTTGCCCGACTTGTGGAGCCTCGAGATGGAAAATTGGCAGGAATTCCACTAAGAAGAACGAAATTCCTGCAAAGGTCTTATGGTATTTCCCACCTATTCCGCGATTTCAGAGAATGTTTCGGAATAAGGAAGTTTCAAAGGACTTAACTTGGTATGCTGAAAAGAGGGTCAGTGATGGTTATCTACGCCACCCAGCCGATTCTTCCTCTTGGAAGATTGTGGACCATAGATGGCCGGAGTTTGCTTCTGATGCGAGGAATCTTAGATTAGTCTTGTCAGCGGATGGGATCAATCCTTATAGTTTGATGACTTCTACTTATAGTTGTTGGCCAGTTCTACTAATCACCTACAACCTTCCTCCTTGGATGTGTTTGAAACGGAAGTTCATGATGCTCACTTTGTTGATTGCTGGTCCTAAACATCCTGGAAATGATATTGATGTCTACTTAGCTCCTTTAATTGATGACTTAGAGCAATTATGGTCCGTAGGCGTACGAACATATGATGCTTTTCGAGATGAAACATTCCTACTTAGAGCTGTCTTGCTTTGGACAATAAATGATTTTCCTGCTTACGGAAACTTATCAGGATGCAAGGTGAAAGGATATCATGCATGTCCTCTATGTGGTGAAAACACGTATGCAAAATACTTGAAGTATAGTCGGAAGATGTCATTCACAGGTCATAGAAGGTTTCTCCCTAGAAGTCATCCTTACAGAAGACAGAAGAAAGCATTTGATGGAACACAAGAGTTCAAAATTGCACCCAAACACATTTCTGGCCGTGATGTTTTAAAAAGAGTTTCATCAATAAAATACAACTGGGGAAAGATGAGTAGAAATTCTCAAGCTTATGAGGGTGGAGACCAATCAATTTGGAAGAAGAAGTCCATTTTTTTTCAACTTGAGTATTGGGAACATCTACATGTTCGGCACATCCTCGACGTAATGCACATTGAGAAGAATATATGCGAAAGTCTTATCGGCACATTACTCGACATCCCAGGAAAAACAAAGGATGGTGTAGCATCAAGACGAGACCTTCTGGAGATGAAGGTGAGGACTGAGTTGGCCCCGATTGTTGGAGAAAAGAAGACGTTTTTACCTCCTGCGTATTATACATTAAGTAGGAATGAGAGAAGAAAAGTTTGTGAATCTTTATCACGAATGAAAGTCCCAACAAATTATTCATCGAACGTCAGCAAGTTGGTCTCACTCAAGGATTTGAAACTTGTTGGACTTAAGTCACATGACTGTCACACCTTAATGCAACAATTACTCTCCATCGCAATTCGTGGTGTCTTACCAGATAATGTCAGATATGCTATCATCAGATTGTGTTTCTTTTTCAACATTGTGTGTGGGAAAGTGATAGATGTGTCAAAGCTAGATGAGATTCAACGGGAGATTGTAACGACATTGTGTTTGCTAGAGAAATACTTTCCTCCATCGTTCTTTGATATCATGGTGCATTTGACTGTTCACCTAGTATGAGAAGTCAAACTTTGTGGACCAGTATGGTATAGATGGATGTATCCATTTGAAAGATACATGCGAGTCTTGAAGGGTTTTGTGAGAAACTGAAGTCGACCTGAAGGGTGTATTGCTGAATGCTATATCGCTGAAGAGGCCGTGGAATTTTGCTCAACATACTTGTCAAATATACAAACATGTGGCATCCCAGCAACTCATCACCAGGTCCAACCTACAAGACCTTTATCAAGTGCACAAGTGGTATATGTCTGTGAAGAGGAGTTGCTACAGGCTCATCGTCATGTACTCGCTAATGATGTTGATATTGATCCTTATATTGAGTAAGTCATCAAAACTCACATATAATTAATTAGATTATTCGTGGTTTGATAAATAATTCCATTGTGATGTATTTAGTGAGCATATGACCTGCTTGAAGACGACATCACATACAAAGGCCAAGTCCGCAAAATGGTTGCAAGACCAACATAATAAATTGTTTACTGGTTGGTTGCGTGATCGAGTAAGTGTAAGATTGTATTTATTCTAGTATTAATGTGAAGTACACACTTATATTGGAAATTTATTATTTCATTGTAATAGGTTGTAAAAAAAAAGAATTGCAGCACTGAAGACATATCTGAAAGAGTGAAATGGATAGCAGAGGGACCTAACAATCATGTGTTCAAGTATCATAGTTACTTAGTTGATGGGGTTACTTTCTACACAAAAGCTTGTGATAATGCACGAACGGTTCAGAACTCTGGAGTAAGCTTAGTTGCAAAGACCATGCAACTTGCTAGTGCGAAAGATAAAAAACCAGTTGTGTCTGACATGGTGTTCTATGGGGTTATTGAAGAGATATGGGAAATTGATTACAACAAGCACCAAATCCCACTATTCAAATGTAAATGGTGTGATAGTAAAAGTGGCATCAAGATAGATGACCTTGGATTCACATTGGTAAATCTCAATAAAATTGGATTCAAGAACGACTCATTTATTTTGGCAAGTCAAGCAAGACAAGTTTTTTATATTGAAGACCCTATGGATCACGAGTGGTCCGTTGTGCTTGCAACACCTACTAGGGAGTACTTTGAATACACAGTTGGTGATGAATTTGATGATTCGGTAATCCAACACCCTTGTTTCACTAAAGAGTTGCCTACTAAGGATGATGATTTGTCAGATGACGATGACCCATCATGTGTTCGTGTTGATTGTGACGGGACTTGGATTGACCATGCAAACAATTAAATATCTTTGGTATTATCTAATTTTTTCATTAAATACGAATTGCATCTTTACATATAATTGTTATTAGATATGTTGAGTATTAAAGTGTTAGTGTTATATCATTTTCCTTAGGTTTATGTAAACTGCATTGTTTAATAGATTATGACCTGTTCTTAATTGTTTATTTTGTACATTGCAGATTTCTTACATCAATGACTACACGGAGTAAAAAAGCACTATTTCTCGAGATACAAGAGAAAGGCAAAGAAGGGGTGGTTGATAAGATTGCTGATGGGTTGCATATGAAAGACAAAGAAAGGTTGGTTGATGAGATTGATGATGAAGTTGAAGCAGATACATTAACATCAAACACCCAATCTACAAAATCACTAAGAGGACGAACAGTGATGCATTGTCTGTCAATGCAAAAGGTTCAAGGTTTAAAAAAACAGGTCGAATTTAATGATTTGGGGCAGCCAGTTGGAGAGATTGCATCTCAAATGCAAAGTTATATTGGGGTTTTAGCCAGGGAAAAAGTGAAAATTATTTACGACAGTTGGAAACATGTTCCAAATGATGTGAAGGAACTTATTTGGGAGTCTGTAAATGTAAGGGCTAATATGATCTTACTGTTTAGTTTCATGCAATTGTCTGTTGTTATCTTATTTTTTAATGTGATCTTTAATATTTCATAGTTGTCCTTCAATGTGGACCCAAAATGGAAAGGAGGATGTCTTAATTCAGCCAACAGCAAATGGCGTCAATTTAAGACCAAACTTACGAATGAGTTTGTATATGGAAGGCTAGAGTCGCCTGATTTGAACACGCCACCGTCTGCATATCCTTGTATTGAAGACAAAGATTGGAGTACTTTTGTGATCAACCGCTTATCTGATAACTTCAAGGTAACACGTGTATTTCATATTTATGTATTTAATTTTGTCTAAGTTTGAAAACAATACAAGCTAATTGTTAAATGTTTGCATGTGCTCTCTAGAAATTGAGGGAACAACAACAAGAACGAAGAGCTCAATGTGAATATCCCTATCGTTTATCTCGAAAGGGTCATGCACAGTTTGCAAAGGATCATGTAAGTAACTCTAAATTAAATGTTATTAGTATATATTTAGAACAATATAATCCACATATTTGATCAGAAATTTGTAATTGTTTATGTATGTAGCCTGAGATGTTGTGTGAAGATGAAGAAATTAATCAGGCTATACTTTGGGTTGAAGGACGAAAGACCAAAAAAGGGGTACATGAAGAAGAGAAGCTTAAAGAAAAAGTTATGAAGATTGTAAGCTATGTTACCTTTTTTTTATTTCATTTGTAGCTTGGCATCTTATCTACTTATCATATTAATCAGCTCATTCGATATTTACATACTAGGATGAGTTTATTACCCAGAAAAAGACAGGAAATTTGAAAATAGAGGGACATAAATCCACCCTACTGGCAAATGCACTTGGCTTAGAAGAACACCAAGGGCGTTTGAGAGGTGTTGGAGGTCATATCACTAAGACGGCTTATTACAAAGTTCCAAGGGGAAAGAAGTCGAAGAAGGATAATATATATGACATCCAACAACGTGAGCTGAGTGAAGAAAGAAAGAAAAATGCCGAACGGGATGAACGCATTGCAAGATTGGAAGCTGCTTTACAGAAATATACTGCACATGATGCTGTCACAGATGAGAAGGGTAGTTGCTCGGTGAAGTACAAGCCTTCTTCAACTGAACCGAAGGGTATTGAACATGAAAAAACTCCCATTCCATTTGAGTTAGTGGATGACATGGTGAACTTAGACGCTGATGATGTGCAGCTGATTGATGAGAATGTGGCAGTACAGGTATCACATGTTTATGCTTTTCGTCATTGTTGTTAAATGATAGTAGTTGGTTGTAATGAATTTTTTTTTGTGTTATATTATCAAGGGAAAACTTGTAGCATTAAGTTTGGGTTCGGGCACCGACATTGCTGCATATGGCACTATTGTGAAAGCTTATGATCCAAACGAGCTTATTCATGGAATTCCATTGCCTGAAAAGTGCATGCGTGTTTCTATTGATGAAGCAATTGATGAAAATGTTGTTTTGCCCATCCCAACAACAGAATGTGAGAGCATTGGTGATGCAGTAGGATCTCATGTCGCTTGGCCAGTGCATCTTCTCAAGTTACGAGACGAGGTAAGTACTTCAATAGTTAGTATATAATAATATGAACTTGTTTGACGATTCTAATGTGTGAAATTGCAATATTTAGAAACCAAAAAAGAAAAAGAAGCTTGAAAAGAGTAAGCCTGTGATGGATTTCTCGACCATACCAGCACCATTACGAATGGTGTATTGTTATTGCAAGGCTTCTCTCGAACAAAAGGGCTGCGTCATGATAAGTCTTGATGAGGGTGTTTTTGGAAAAGAGCGCACCCTTTATGTGCATTTCGAGGATGTTGAAGCTTTTTGCAAGTTGCAGTCAATTTCGTATATGTGTATTGTTGTCTACATATGGTAAATTTATATTGAAATATTTGTAATCCAATATAATTATTTTATCTTGGCAAGTTGTTGTATATTACAATCATATTTCTTAATCTATAGGCATTTATACAACAAGATTGGGAGCTCAAACATGTTGCAGAGATTCAAATTTGTTGATCCATATAACATTGGTCATATTCCATACACGAGAAAAGATAAGAAAACTCTCAGCGATGGCATGGAGCAAAGAGCGCGTCATTTGACAAATGGGCTGAACGGTACCTTGGTCAATCAACTTGTTTTGGTTCCATGTAATGTGGGGTAAGTAAGAATTTGAAGTCATTTTAAATTGAGATGATCATTAAATTTAGTTGAACATTATATGCATTCTGTCTGGTGTTTGTGTATATATGTAGTGCACATTGGATCCTTACTGTTATCGATCCTCACAAGGAGGAAGTTGGAATGTTGGATCCACTTTACAATGGTATTCGTGATGGAGTTTGGAAACAAGTTGTTGAGTTGTAAGTTTTGGTTTGTTTAATTTCTTTAATTTTTTGTTTTTCTATATGATTCTTAAACTGAATTATGCCAATCATATCACTTGTGAAGGGCCTTAAAGATGTTTAGTGCGGAGAACGGGTGCAAAGGAAGAAAAACACCTACATGGATAGTAGTTAAGGTGTGTAATTAAATCATAAGTAAAGATTTTTAATAAGTTTAAGTCATTAACAATTGGATTCAAATATATGTAGGGTCCTAAACAACCGGACGCATTCCAATGTGGTTATTATGTGATGAAGTACATGAAGCAAGTAGTTGAGTGTGATACTACACTGGAGATTCGTTCCCTACACACCCTGGTAATGTGAATCATATCTTTAAATGTTATATTTGAATCTTATCATGGTATATTTATATAAAATGTTTTTCACAGTTTACTGGAGACAACTACACTGACATGGATATTAATAAAGTGCGTAAGGAGTGGGCGGAACGTGTACAAGAACATATATATGACTTTTAGGTAATGAACGAGATATATTTGTTTTTGAGTTGGTTGTTGATTGGTATTTTTTGACTTTGGGTGAATTATGTGTCAAACACTCGAGTTAGGTTGCTTTGAATAGATGTTTGGTGATGAATGCTATTATACTTGTTGTTGGTGTTGAACTTGAAATGTATGTTTTAGGCCGGCTTTTGGTGAATTGTGTTTCAATGGTTTTTAGTTGATGATTTGATTGAAATTTCCTGTGCTCCAATCCATTGAGGTTTTCTATGCTACATAAGGCCTGTTGGGGTTAGAGAAATTGGCTTTATTGGTTAAGTTTTAAGTGGAAGTAAGGTCCTTGGTAAGTGTTTTTGCTGCCTGCATGTTAATCGATTTGAAAGATGTGTTTCAATTAATTAATTGTGGTATATTCAACTTGTTATTGATGGCATTAATATTGATTTTTGTACGGTTATTCGAGATATACAAATAAAATGTGGAATTTATTTGTTGCAGGATCATCATGTTTGGTCGGTGGTGGGAGTATTTGATCGATTTTTGTTGTGGTACAAGTCGATGGATATCTAGTTTCAAGTGTTGTGTTTGATTACTTTGATAAATACTTTGTTGCTTGAATATTTGTGATGTAAGATAATATTTTAAGTTATTGTAATTTATATTTTGGGGATTCAATGTTAATGTTGTTTTATTTTTAGTATTATTTAATTTTAATAATTTAATTTCACTATTTATTAAGCAAATTTTAAAAAAAAAACTCTACGACAACGGTTTTTAAATTAACAAAAAACTGTTGTCCTTGCTAGCTACCACAACAATTGTAAACGATACAACAACACAATGGTTGGAAAAAAAAGGTTAAAAACCGTTGTTGTAGAGTCTACGACAACGGTTATTACATAGAAACACATGGGTTTTGAACCGATGTCGTTGTACTAAATGACAACGGTTAAAAACCGTTGTCGTAGTTTCTATGACAACGCTTATTAAACAAAACAACTAGGGTTTTGAACCGTTGTCGTTGTACTTTACGACAACGGTTATTAACCGATGTCGTAAACTCTATGACATTGGTTTTTAACAACACTACGTTCTAACGACAACGGTTATTATATGGATACGACAACGGTTTACAACCAATCTACAACAACGGTTTTTAACCGTTGTCGTAGACTCTACGACAACGGTTTTTAATATATTACGATCTACGACAATGGTTATTATTTAGCTACGACAATGGTTTTTTTCAACACTATGGTCTACGACAACGGTTTTTATATGGCTATGACAATGGTTTAAAACCGTTGTCGTAGAGTCTACGACAACGGTTAAAAACCGTTGTCTATGAGCGGATTTTTTCAGGGTCTACGACAACACCAGCTACGACAAGGGTTTTAATATGGCTACGACAAGGGTTAAAAACACTTGTCGTAGCCCTTTTTTCTTGTAGTGCATTTTCTCCTTTACAGGTTTATCAAAGAACATGGGAGAAATTGGTAACAAGAAATGAGATCAATCCCAGCAAAATTATTGCTGATTGGTCAGGAAAATATCCACAAGTATGGATGTTGGTGGGTACAAACCCGCGAGATGTTCGAGAATGGTATGATTTTGGAGCTATTGCTTCAATTCTTACCATCGCACCAAGCTTTTCTATGATTTTTAAATTACCGGAATGGATTGCCACTGCCGTGCACGACTCATGGCAAAATAATCCACACCTTGGTCGTGGAGACATCCTAGAGTTTAAGTTCATTTCAGCAGCTCCAAAAATTACAGGGAAAGGGTCTCATCCAGTCTTCCATTTTATGAAGCTACAGAGATCGGATATGGTGGCGTTTAATAGAGTTAAAGCACCACCAACCAACAGTCCTCTGGTCATCGCCCTCACTAGAGATAATATATCTACCAGGCGAGCATGGGGAATTTGGGTCTGTCTCACAGAGATGAACAAGGTAAAATACTCGTTCAAGATACTTCAAAATTCTGTGAACGGGTCATTCCTGTTAAACTCCATGACAGGAAATACTACCGGATTTGCTGAGAATTAATTCGAGAATAAAAGAAAGCTGATCTGGGAAAATAAGATTTCGGTGATGGAAAATACAAGAAAGAAGATATGTAATATGATACATATCAGACGATAGGAAGAACGACTATGTTCTTATTGTCAACTACAGGAGAAGCCATTGTTCGGACAAGGCTTCAAAATCAAAGGAAACTGGCCCGAACCACAAAAGAAGAAGGGTCCAAAGAGGGGTTTTTAGAAAATAAAACCCAAAGATGTAAAAGGAAGCGATTCTAATTAGACTCGATAATAAATTTCATGTAAGAGGAAATTCTTATATTGAGAAATTCTAGTGTAGGGTTAAATTCTCGTCTAGGGTTTTAATCCTCGTGTAGAGTTAAGATTAATTCTCGTGTAGATGCTAGGAATTAATATCCGTGTAAAGGTAGGATAATTCCTGTGTAAGGCCCTACCACGAGTCTGCCGACACTACAAGACAACCTTCAAAAAGATTCCACAAACCGACGAAGGATGGTGGGTAAATTCACGTGGCCACTTACCCGACAGGAGAAAATGGATGAAGCTGGCACAAAGACAGCAAAGAAAAGAAGATTGGAATCCACATTTGAAATCCGTGGAAATTGCCTATAAAAGGAGGCATTCGATCTTTGGAGAAGGGCATCAAAAATCATCAATATTTCCTGAGTACTTCTCTCTCTAAAGAGTCTTAAGTGTTTCAGTCTTAAGTATTCTAGTTCATAGGGGTTTCCCCAACAGTTTAAGCCATGATCGGCTAAACAAGTATTCTCCTCCACTGGCGGAGAAATAGTATTGTAATATAAGTTGTATTTTATTTCTTCAATAAAAAGAAGGCTTTTGTTTCTTCATGCTATCCAAAAGATTTTGATTACTCTGTAAGAACAATATCGGCAGTGCGTCTCCCGTGATCTCCTTGAGAACTCTACCAGGTGGTGAGAGTAAGGATCGCGATCTGGGTCCTCGTTGTGAAGGAGTGGAACCACCGACTGCGGGCATGTGGTTGGATCTCTGATCCGTAAAAACCAGCCGAAATCAAGAGGATTTAAGACAAAGGTAAATGTATGAATTGAACAGAGTATGATTTTTATTTTCAAAACTTAAATCTTTAAAGATTGATTTTCTTTTGGAATAAGTATATAGGCTGGAATACTTTCCTCGTACCAATACTGTCTAAAAAACAGTAGTCTGGAATGAATAACAATACCACGTACAAATTCCTTCGGAAATTGAATCTAAAAAGGATCATAATATGGAAGCATGTTGGGCCTGATATTGATCAATTTACGTTTTATTCGGATCTAATTAAATAAATGGAATGGATTTGCTTTTAATGATAAAAAGGAAAAATTAATGATTTTTGGAAGTTAGTTAAAGTCAACATAGGACATATAATGTTTTACGGTAGTTTATGACATGGTTTTATCTTTTATGGTAGTTTTGGACATTTGTTATATATAGTGGTATTTTAGACACAAGATTATAAGAATTGTGGTATTTTGTGTTGCTACCCCTTTTTAGAATATATCTAGAAGTATATTACAATCTGTGTTAATGGACTTTTCCCATATAATATCTATAGGAAAAAAGGTTTTTTATCCTCTAAATTTATCTCATTAGATTTCTCATCTTTTTATCTTTCATCTTTTGATTTTTAGTCTTCTATGTTTAAGAATTACCATATTTTAGTTCTTTTACCTACTACAACAAGTAAATTTTTTATTTTTTAATTAAAATTAATCTTTATCACCAAAATAATATTATTAGTTTTTAATTAAGAGAACACTAAATTAATATCAATAAATAAAAAATAATTTCTTTTAATATGTTTAAGTTTAGGATGCCCAAATTATTAATATTAATAATTAATAACAAAATTTTAACCTACGTATCGGGATGAAACATAATTTTATTTATTAATATTAATTTAGGCATGTTAGATGAAGAATACATATCGTGATTTAAAAAAATTAGTGTTCTCTCAATTAAAAAAACGTTCGGAATGCCCAAATTATTATAACAAAACTCTAACCTATGTATCGGGATGAAGAATAATTTTATTTATTTATTAAATTTTATTTAGGCATGTTAGATGAATAATACAAATTTGTGATTTAAAAAAAAAGTTATCTCAATTAAAAAAAAAAGTAAGTTCTGGATGCCCAAATTATTAATATCAATAATTAATAATAAAACTCTAACCTACATATCGGGGTGAAAAATAATTTATTTTATTTATTAATATTAATTTAGGCATGTTAGATGAAGAATACAAATTTGTGATCTAAAAAGAAAATTAGTGTTCTCTCAATTAAAAAAAATGATGTTAAAATTAATTTTAAATAAAAATACAGTTACATGCTATAGCAAGTTAGAAGACTAAATAATGATATTTCTTTAATATAGAGGACTAAAAATAAAAATGTGAAAGATAAAAGATGAAAAATCCAATGAGGTAATTTTAGAGGACCAAATTTTTTTTTTCCCTATCTATATATATGAAATCTTTAATTTTTGGTTTCATAATTTAGGATCTGTCTAAAAAAATTTTTTGCCACGGACCACCAGTTACCAAAAAAACAAAAGGAAAAGGTTTATTTGGGGAATTATATACCATAAAAGAGGTAAGATGCACCAAATTCCCTTATGATAATATGAAAGTTTTAATAAAATCAAAAAATCCAACTAAAATATGATAAAATACAATAATTTAAATATGAAAATTGTTAATATAATCAAATAAGTCCAAGTAAAATACGTTAAATTACAAATGATCTCAAGCATATTTCAGGAAATTACAGAATAATTTAAAAAATTCGGTAAATTCTAAATTATATTATAATGCGAAGATTGTTAAAAAAAAATATCCAATTACAATCTGAAAATTGCAAAATAAAAATAAAAATTAAGATTATAAAATAAATAAAAATGTCACCATAAATCTGAAAATCAAAAGAGTTCAAAAATTAATGAATAACTCAAATAAATTTGGGAAATTCTGAAATTTGGGAAATATCTATTTTTTTTTTAGATCTTTACTAGCGTAATTATGATCTAGAAGTCAATCCAGGACAAGTGCTCGGATCTATTATGACATAGTCATGAGGCACTCAACGGACCTTTTCAATCTCATAAAATCTTTTTATAGTTTCAAATTGATGCATACGATCACGACGATGTGTACATTCTAAGTGCGCCTCAAAGCGCCCATTGCGAAGTACGACGTGCTCGAATGGTGCTTGGCTCCATCCACGCAGCTGGTTAGTTTAAATGACTAAACTCAAAATTGGTATGATGCACTATAGAGGAGCACACCTGATTACTAAAATGGTGAACAAACAATTTTTTTTTCCAATATGAATATATCTCTTCATATTTCTCCACTATTTAATTTATGTACATACTTAAATTGACGACTTTAAGTATTAATTTTCCGTTCATTTAAAATTGGGTTCGAGAAAGTAAATACACTAAAATTATTTACTCAGAACATAGTGTCCAATTTTACAATTTATTTTTATTTTAATCAAACTAAACATCATGTAATAATTGTCAAAATTTGGTCACCACCCATTTTTCCAAACCAATTTTATTTATAAAAAAGAAGACGAGAAATTTGTTATTTCCCAACTAATTCCTTTGATTCCACCTTGGTATTAGTCCCTATCAGGTAGGCCACTCTTTGCCATGAATTATCATCATTAGATACTAATAGATAGTTACAGTAAAAACTAATTGGTGGCCGGGTGAGCCACCCAAGTTTGACTCTTCCATTTGAAATAGTATCTAATATATTTGAATAGTATCTAATATATATATATATATATATATATAAGTTTATTTGAATAGTAAGTATTCAAGTGATTGGTTTCATGAAATAGTTTTGTTTGCAATTTATTATATTAAAATATATTAAATAAATTTAAAAGAGGTGGAATTCATTTAAAAAATTGTAATATATTGATTGATTAGATAATAAATGCGAATGAAATTAAGTATTTATAAACTTGTTTTAATTTTTAATTTTGGATGTCTTAATTTTGATATATAATCCGTTTTCTATATTGAATAATATTTATTTAACTGATCATTCAGTAATATATATATATATATATATATATATATATATACTTTTAATCAATTTAATTTTCTTAATCTTGCAAATATAAAAAAGGAAACATATTGAACATAAATATTATATTAGATAATTCAAATGGTCTTTTCCAATAACTTTCTCAATTCTTGTGAAAGTTCTACAACCCTGATTACATGAAATTTGAGAGATACTAGAGAGATTATAATTTGTGTGTATAGGATACTAAAAGAAAACTAAAAATATACAATTTAAAAACCTAAAAAATGAAATTTATAATAACCACCAACTGCACTTGGTTTATTTGCTCTCTTTTACTCATCAATCTCCAAAATGAGTGGCAACTCAGCTTGGTAATGTCTTTCAAGCAATCCAGCCACAAGATTAGTGGCATTGCTATCTGGAAATGGATTTGCAGGCATTGTGAGATCACTTCCATCTCCTTCCAACATCTGTACCACTTCTTTCATTGATGGCCTATCCATTGGATCCCAATTTATACAACAAAGCCCAACTATTGTTACTTTCCTTGCTATGTTCCCATGATCACCTTCTTCAATCTCCGCCCAAAAATCATCTCCTAGATTCAAATGATTGTAAATCCATTGCGGAAAATACACTCGGCTCATGTTCATCTTTGGGTCCTCATTTTTCCGCCCTCCCACCATTTCTAACAACAACATTCCAAAACTGTACACATCTGACTTATATGATACCTTCCCAAAAGTCCTGGACAATAATTCGGGCGCTATGTACCCCATTGTACCCCTGGCAGCCGTCATTGTCACTGCGCTCTGTTCCTTGGAACAGAGCTTTGCTAGACCAAAGTCACAGACCTTAGGGGTGAAATTTTGGTCTAGCAGTATATTGTGGGGCTTGATGTCGAAATGAAGGATCTGTTGATCACACCCTTCGTGGAGATACTCGATGCCTTTGGCTATGCCTAAAGCAATGTCTTGCAACTTTTCCCATCCAAGAGAATCTCTCTTGGATTGCGATTGGAAAATGAACTTTTCTAGTGAATCGTTTGGAAGAAATTCGTAGACAAGAACTCTTCTAAACCCTTCGGCACAAAACCCTACCAAACGGACCACGTTAACGTGGTGTATTCGACCGATAGTTCGTACTTCATTGACAAATTCCTCACCATTTTCCTTGGAATTGTTTAGCACTTTTACAGCAATGCTTATTTCATCTGTTAACTTGCCTTTGTATACAACTCCATACCCTCCTTCTCCCAATTTCTCACTGAATTGATTTGTGATTCTTTTTATATCAGAGTAACAGAATCTAGTGGGCTTAAGGGCTTTGTAATCTCCTAGAAAACTTTCAATCTTCTTTTGATTCTCTCTCTTTCTTATAATTAGAATGGAAACAATGATGGTAGCTGTGATTGTTATCACCACAAGAAAAGAACCAATAGCTGTAGAATAGAATCACACTGTCAAATATTATATTTCTCTCAGTTTTAATAGCAAAAGAATGAACAATGCAAGTTTTGTATTTACCTGCAATCAGCTTCGTTAACAGTCCTATAATCAACAGAATCAAAATATTAATTCATTATCTAATAAGTCACATGGAAAGACAGGGAAGAAAATGAAAATAATTTTTTGTTCCATAACAAAAGGGGCTCCATTAATGCCCTAATTTTGGGGTCAATTGGCCAATTTGCCAAATTTTGACAAATTTGCTTGCAAATATGAGCACCTTTTAGAACAGAAGAATTGACTTGATACTAATTTTCTTGGACCAATTTGGACAAGTTAATATATAGTTATGCAAGAAAAATGGAGATGTACCTTTATGACTCTTTGGTCTATCAACACACAGAATTCCTCTAGTAACACTGTTAAAGCTGCATCTTTTCATTTCAACTTCACAGGATCTGCATTCCGGTTTCGACCAATTCAACAAGAGCTCATTTTGATCAAATATGCCGTATGGCACGTTCGAAACATGGCTGAATCTGGTGCAAGAAGTGAATGCAAGTGAATCCATGTTCGAATCGGAACTAACAGCGTAGAACCTGTTGCTCGAATCACCCAGACAAGAAATCAAGCTGCCACCTTCATCAGCTCTCGAAGTGGAACAATTGAAAATGATAAGGTCATCCAATGAATAAAACCTGCTACTGTCAAAGAAACTGAAGGGGGATGTAGTAATGTTTAGATTTGGAAGCTTTCGAGAGAGACAATTATCTGGGTCGCGTAGATGAACATGTTGCAGTTTGTAGTTGACTTTACGTACAACGAGATCCACCTTGGAAGGCAGTACGAGGATGGTTTCCTGTTTCTCATTGCAATCTACATCGAAACCTGGATAGCCACAGTGTTGAGGTTGTACATTCTTGATTCTGAAAGGGAACCGAATCTCAGGGCCGCCTTTCCGGCATCTGTCTGGGGTACAATCGTCGGCTGCGGCTCCGGAGAAGAGTAGGAGAGTGATGAAGAAGAATAAGGACATTTTTAATGTTTGAGGATAACACACAAGAATTGAGCAATTTGTGTGTGTATATGAGTGGTTGTTTATGTCTTAAAATTGACTGCATTTTGTTATACCAAGTCAAGACCAAAATTTCCATGGTCCCTTTCATTAATTTGTTTTACGCGTAGCTTGACTAGTATTTCCTCGATTATTGTAAAGAAGATTCAACACCTATTTACAAGTTCATTAGTCTTGGTCTTCCATTTTAACCCATCGGATCCGGCTTTTATACTACTTTTTATAAATAAAATGATTTATATTATAAGAAAATATGTCGTAGACATGACAAAACATGTCTTTTACTAATTTTATAATTTAAAAAAATCATTTGTATTTTTCGTAAATGTCTTGGATGCCCATTTCAATTAATTACATGAACCATGACTCCTATTTAACTGTCAAAACGAGTTAGATCCGTTGAACTGATTTGTTCCATCCCATTAAACGGTAAATTACAGGCTGGTGAAAAGGTGGATCTAAGTGGATTTGGCCCATGGTGGGTTGACCTGTAAGTTAGTGGGTTGGTCAGCTCTATTTTTATGTATTTTTAATTTTTTAACTTTATTTTCATTGATGATATAGATAAGAAATGAATAATAATAATGAAAATTCTTATTTAGAGCAAACAATAATTTTAAAAAATTAGATTTTATGTAAGATGGAGTTCATATGGATCAACAAGACGGGTTAACCCATTGAATATGATCAATTTCAATCTCACATAAAACTATAAAAATTTGCATATAAAAATAATGATGAGTAATTAATTATAGGAATAAGGAAATTTTAGTGAAAGAACTTTGTTTAAAAAAGATTTCGTATATTATATGTAACCAGTAGTTGTCCATGCGTTGCACGGTTGCTTATATAATATGTGTTAAATATCAACTATTTGATAATACAATGTAATTAATAATAAGTATTTTAAAGATATAAAATATTTAACAATTAAGAAAATCTGAATTTACGTAACTATATTTAAATATATATTTGCCTAATTCATACTATCCTGTTTATTATATACTAGTTTTAGATCACGTGCATTGCACATGGAGATCAATTCAAATTAAGGAAAATAATAATACAAACACCTTATATATTAGAGTTCTAATTATAATAGGATTCTATAGGATTTTGTATTAGAATTCTAATATAAAATTATTTAATTATGAAAATCCTAAATTACTATTACAACCTTCAATAATAATCTTTGATAAGGATATATTTGGCAATCCATATTTTGTAAGAAACATCCATACTTTTATATAGGTAGTCGATATCTCATTTGACAATATGTGATAAACAAAATTAAAATATCAATTATGAATTACAAATCAAATCCAATTACTTAAATTATATATATATATATATATTGTGTGTGTGTTTTGAAAATAATACACAACAAAATTAGAAATTTTACGTTAGAACCTGATGCAAACAATGTTTGTTTCTTGATTGGCCATAAAAGGAGATGCAACCTGGTGTTCAAATTAAAAAATTACAGAAATTCAATTGATATGATGCAATTTGGTAGATTACTTATTAACTAAGTATAGATATCACTCATGCGCTTTCCAAAAAGTATCACCATGACTTACTAAGTAAGAATCTGATAAATATATTGCATAATTACTTGGGAAAACAATTAAATATGCAAAAAACCAAAATAGATAAATAAATAATAATAATAATGATTTGACATTTGTAGAAGGAAAAAGGTACTTTTGTAAATATTTCCAACTTCTCTGATTTTATATAAGTATAGATTAAATGCATATATATATATATATATTAAAAAATAAAAATAAATAAAAAATTTGATGGGTCTGCCCGCCTGTTAAGCGTTCTACTACTGGGTTGAGATGAGTTGAGATTTTGAAGTCCACCATAAAAAAGTCTGCCCCGTCCCAGGGTTATAGTGGATTGTGGACCGACCCCTATTGATAGCTATATTATCTTATTTAAAATCTCTTGCACAAATCAAATAGAGAAAATAGACTTGGAAAAAAGTTGCATCTCTCAGATCTCATTAATCTGATCTCTCATTTCCATCTTTCCATATTTCGGTTAGAATCAAACATTATTTTCTCTCTCGTTTGTTGCTTTGATTAGGTAAGGATTCTAATTCTTTCCCTTAGAAAAATTTCATTATGATTTCAATTAGACATGTCCAATTGGTTACAACCATCGGTTCTAATTTCGAACCATTGATATCAAAAATTGTGGAGGGCCAAATTGAAATTAAAAGTGATATTCAGAGTTTCGGTCATGGTTTATGAATCGATGGTTCGGTTATAACCAGTGGCGGAGCCAGGATTTCGATCCAGGGGGCCCACGTCAACTTATAAAAAAAAATACTATAATTTTAAACTAAGCACATAAATTTATCATGATTTCGATAAAGTTAATATATTACATTATAAAATAATAAAATCCAAAATTAGTAACTTAATTATATCTAATACTTGAATTACAAAATTTTATCTCACTTTCTTCATTTACTCAATGCTTGATAAATTCTATTTATAACTTCATTTAAACTTAAATATTGTTTATCACTATTAGAATACAAAAACTACAAATTTTAAAGAATATTTTGACAATTACCTACCATAATTTTTTTTTTCCATAACTATAAGTATGGATAAAGAATTTGTAAATAAAATACAAAATCATTCATCAATCTTTTGCATCTAATCATTATATCACATATACAATTTAAGATATAATAAATCTACAATAATAAAGAAAAAATAAACCATAAAAATTATATAAAAATAATATTTTATGTTAAAATTAGATAGAAAGAGATTGAGAGAAATCTAAAAACAAAATTGAGGCCTGAGGGATTTATGTTGGGTGGAAGACCAGGAAGAAAATGCTTGTTATCCTATTTCTTTTTTTTTAATTAAAATGGTGAAATTACTAAAATACCCCTCCTATTTTTTAAAATTTCAGGGGGGCCCAATGCCCCCTTGGCCCTAAGGTGGCTCCGCCCCTGGTTATAACCACCGATTTTGTGATTTTTTTTAAAATTTGTTATTTTTTTGACAATTTTTTGTTTTCTTTTGATTTTTTTAACCGTACTTGGAATTTAAAATCCCCTATAATTATAGTATAATGAAATTGTTAAGAACAGTGGTCCATAGTTGAAGCTCTAAAGATGATCCAACGGCCTAGAAGATCAGCTGGAAGCAAGGTGGATGAGCTGGGATATAACAGTCACGTGCAAGCTCTTGGGAAGCTGTTATGAATCTGTTATAGCCTGGAGTTGGTTACAGGGTCATCTCAGCAGAAGAACTCATATATATATATACATCTATCTTGATCCACATTATATATATACAGATCAAGAGAGAGGAGTTAGCTTAGAAATTCAATTTTTCAGCAAATTAGGGTTTCTGATACAAAGGAGTTGTTCTCGTATGTTTCATGCTTCTGGATTGTAATTCTTGTGTTGATTATCAATAAGAACACATTGTTGTTTGGCTCCCGTGGATGTAGGATTGATCTCTAATCCGAACCACGTAAATCTCTGGCGTTTTTTTCTTTTTGTTCATGTTCATGCATTTTCTTTCTCGATTGGTGTTGCTTGCATGTAGTGTTTGTTCTTGGTTGTTTGAATCTGTGATTCTCTGAGTGTGATTGATAAGTTGCAAAAATGTCACACTTTAAGGTCATAATTTTCCCATGTTTGTATGTCAATTAATCCTTAAATGTTTATTTTGATCAAGTCTTATATGTTTCAGATATGAGAAGGATTTAATTGATGCAATGGACCATTTGGAATGATATTTGAAGATGTTGATTTGGAACTTCAAGAAAACGGGCAGAAGAGTGAATTCTCCTAAGGCATGGTCACGCCTAACTGTTGGTAGAAATCCTGAAGTGAAGAAAAGATACAGAGGCGAATCCTTTGTTAAGGCGTGGGCACGCCTAAGGATCCAGACGGAAAAACTTAACTTTGGCGCCCAAATCTCACCTCTCACATTCAAATCTAATATCCTCCTATATTTTAGGAACCATTATCCCCACGAACTGTTTTTTCAGACACACTTATTTTTTATTGTGAATTTTTTTATCTTTGGAGTTTGGCTAGTTTTAGTTTTTAGAAGGAGGGAAGAAAAACTCCCATGGAGAATTATCTTTGCTTTGATCTACGTATTATTATGGATTGCTAAATTGTTTGTCTAGCCGGATAATTGGAGGCATGGTTCAACGCAATATGTGAGATCTAACTAGTTTTTCCACTCTTTCATTTTTCCATCATTTGTATAATCCCTGTGCTCAATTATATTGTTTGGCGGATTGTTTTACTTGATCACTTAATCAATTTGTGAAAATGATATGTGCCAATTAGATCATTAAATCTGTAATTGTTTAATTGTTTCTAATAATTGTGGCAAGTAGCATAATTGATCGCACCCCACTTTCGATTATTGCTATAGGGGATATGCAACCTAGTCTAAATGAATTTACATGTGTGTTTGTTGGCTAGAATTGGGTCTTTCTAGGTTGAATGCAGTCGGTAAATTAAATCCTACGATGGTGTCTAGGGTTGTTTATTTGGCTAGGGAAATAATTGGAGATGGTATCCTAATTATCGACTAATTATGGATAGATTAGGTTGTTAGGTGGTACCAACAACTATAACCAATTTGATGTTAAAGTGAAAGAGCCATCCTTGCATCCGTGAGCATATGAGTTGAATCATTTCGAAGATTGTCTTGGCTAGATATTTTATTTCATCAAGTCTATTCATTTTTAATCTGCTGCAGATTTAGTTTATGAGCAAAATTCTATCATTCCCCTCTTTTGTTTCATAATTTGCACTAAGTTAATCTATTTTACCGGTCTCTGTGGATACGATCCTACTTACCACTATCGCAAGTAGTATTTTAGTAGGTTTAATTATTTGTTGGTTTCGATTCCCACCAAATTTTTGGCGCCGTTGCCGAGGATTGGTGTCAAAACAGATTTTCTTTTTGTATTTTATTATTTCATTTTATTTTGTTTATTTTTATTTTGATGTTTCATTCTTTTCATATAGGTGAACTTGATTTTGATCCGGAAATTGAAAAAACAGCTCGTCGGCTAAGGAAAGAAGCAAAGTTGAAAAAGGAAGCATCTACTTCATCCCCTAACTTACTCTCGTTTCTTGATTCAAAAAGTACACCTAGTAAAGTTGATTTTACAAAGGAAGAGACAGACATGGCATAAAGGGAAAGGACTTTGAAAGAGTTGACAGCTCCAGATCTTGATCAACAACCCCTGTTATGCATTTAATACCCTGATATGGAGGCAAATTTCGAGCTAAAATCTGGATTGATTCATTTGTTGCCTAGGTTTCATGGTCTGGAAAATGAGGATCCACACAAGCACTTGAAGGAGTTTCATGTTGTTTGTTCTAGCCTAAAACCACATGGAGTTTCCGAAGAGAAGATTAAGTTGCATGCTTTCCCGTTTTCGTTGGAGGGACGAGCAAAGGATTGGCTATTCTACTTACCTTCGGGTTCGGTAACCACATGGACGGGCATGGTAAGACTGTTTCTTGACAAGTATTTCCCTGCTTCTAAGGCTGCAACAATGAGACGGGAAATATATGGAATAAAGCAAATGGATGCGGAATCACTTCATGAGTATTGGGAGAGATTTAAGCAATTGTGCTCAAGCTGCCCTCAACATGGTATTTCCAAGCAGCTGCTCATTCAATATTTTTATGAAGGTATGCTCCCAATGGAAAGAAGGATTATGGACGATGCTAGTGGAGGTGCAATAGTGAACAAAACTCCTCGTGAGGCGTGAGACTTGATCACTACTATGGCAACAAACTCACAACAATTTGGAAGTAGACAAGATATATCCAACAAAAGAGTGAATGAGGTAACAATTTCATCTCTTAAAGATCATATTACTAATTTGTCTTCTCTTGTTCAAAACATGGCTGCAGGAAACATGCAACAAGCAAAGGCATGTGGAATTTGTGCTTCTACGGGACATCCAACTGATATGTGCCCGACGCTTCATGATGATGTGGAACAAGCTAAAGCCGTTGGAGGATTTTCGGGACCACCTCAAAGAAAATATGATCCTTACTCCAACACTTATAATCCAGGTTGGAGGGATCATCAAAACTTTCGATGGGGAGGACCTCAATATCAAAATCCTCAACCTCAATCTCAGCCACAATTTTTGCAGAAGCAGTAACACAATCACTCTTCGAGCTCAGGTACGTCACTTGAAGATATTGTCAAAGCACTTACATTTAACACTCAAAAATTTCAGCAAGAGACACAAACAAGTATCAAGAGGTTGGAAGATCAAGTGGGCCAATTGACATCTTCTATGAGTAGATTGGAAGCTCAAGGAAAATTGCCATCGCAAATGGTTGTCAATCCGAAACAAAACACGAATGCAATTACCTTAAGGAGTGGTAAGGTGTTGAGGGAACCGAAAGGATGTGATCAAGAAAAAGAGAAGGAAATTGAGGTTTCTCAACCCGATCAAACTAAGGAAGAAAAGAAAGTCACGAAAGATTCATTAAATGAGGTGCCGCTACATGCTCCTTTTCCCTCCAGGTTTCGTCAATCTAAGAAAGAGGAAGTAGAAAAAGAAATTTTTGAAACTTTTCGCAAAGTTGAGGTAAATATACCATTACTTGATGCAATCAAGCAAGTACCTCGATATGCTAAGTTTTTGAAAGAGCTTTGCACCAACAAAAGAAAACTAAAAGGTAATGAATTTGTAAGTATGGGAGAAAATGTTTCAGCCGTACTTCAAAAGAAATTACCTCTTAAATGTGCTGACCTAGGTATGTTTACTATCCCTTGCAAAGTTGGTAACACAAGAGTTAAGAAAGCAATGTTGGATCTAGGTGCTTCAATCAATGTCATACCACTTTCTATTTATTCATCCTTGAATGTTGGCCCTTTGAAAAAGACTGGTGTGATTATTTAACTTGCCGATAGATCTAACGTTTACCCCTAGGGTGTTTTGGAGGATGTTTTGGTGCAAGTTAATGGTTTAATTTTTCCTGCTGATTTCTATGTGCTTAATATGGAGGATAATGATTCATCTCATTCATTAATTTTTTTAGGAAGGCCTTTTCTGAAAACATCTAGGACAAAAATTGATGTGCATACGGGTACACTTACAATGGAATTTGATGGTGAAATTATAAATTTTAATATTTATGAAGCCATGAAATATCCTAATGATGTGTCTTCAATTTTTGCCTTGGATATTAGTGAGCCTACTACTGAGAGTGTTTTTGCATTGTATGAGGATGATACATTGAAAGTTGCATTGAATGAGAGTCTTACTCTTAAAAATTCAGAGGAAATTTTGGATAAATTTGAATTGGCTTATGTTTTGAAAGATTCAATTCAAGAGTTAGAAACATTACCGCCCCTCAAGCATAATGTTTCTTATATTGAATTGCCCCCATCTTATACTAAGTTAATTCCTTCAATTGTGCAGGCACCAAAGTTGGAGCTGAAAACCCTTCCAAGTCATCTGAAGTACATGTTTTTTGGGGAAAATGAAACGCTTCCTGTCATAATTTCAAGTAAACTTTCCGCTGTGAAAGAAGAAAAACTCATTCGAGTTTTAAGGGAGTGCAAAGAAGCCATTGGATGGACTATTGCTGATATCAAAGGAATAAGCCCTCATATTTGTATGCATAAGATCCTTTTGGAGGAAAGAAGTAAGCCTTCTCGACAAGCTCAACGCAGATTGAATCCACTTATGATGGAAGTGGTGAAAGCAGAAATTTTAAAGCTTCTTGCTCATGGTATGATTTTTCCAATCTCTAATAGTGAATGGGTAAGTCCAACTCAAGTGGTTCCAAAGAAAACAGGTATAACAGTTTTAGAAAATGCTGTTGGTGAGTTGGTGGCATCTCACATTCAGAATGGTTGGCGTGTTTGTATAGATTACCGAGCTTTGAATGCATTAACTAGAAAAGATCATTTTCCACTTCCATTTATTGATCAAATGCTTGAACGTTTAGCTGGTCGATCTCACTATTGTTGTCTTGATGGCTATTCAGGTTTCCATCAGATTCTTGTTGCACCTGAAGATCAAGAAAAAACGACATTTACATGTTCGTTTGGTACTTTCGCTTATGTACGGATGTCGTTTGGCCTTTGCAATGCACCCACGACGTTTCAAAGGTGTATGGTTAGCATATTTTCAGATTACATAGAAAACATCATTGAGGTATTCATGGATGACTTTACCGTCTATGGTGACTCTTTTGATTCATGTTTAGCTAACCTCTCAAAAATCTTGAAATGATGCATAGAAACGAACCTTGTCTTGAACTATGAAAAGTGTCATTTTATGGTCGATCAAGGCATCATTTTGGGTCATGTTGTATCATTACGTGGAATTGAAGTTGATAAAGCTAAGATTGATGTTATTAAAACTTTACCTTACCCAAACAATGTTCGGGAAGTTCGTTCTTTCTTAGGACATGCAGGTTTTTATCGATGCTTTATCAAGGATTTTTCAAAGATTACTCATCCTTTATGTAACCTGTTACAAAAAGATGCAATTTTTGAGTTTGATACAGCTTGCAAAGAAGCATTCGAGAAGTTGAAGGACATGCTGACCTCTGCACCAATTATTCAATCACCAAACTGGGACCTTCCATTTGAGATCATGTGTGATGCAAGCAATTCTGCAGTGGGTGCTGTTCTTGGACAGAAAAATGGCAGAACTCACCATGTCATCTACTATGCTTCAAGAACCCTTGATAGTGCACAAATGAATTATTCCACCACTGAAAAAGAGCTTTTAGCAATTGTTTTTGCCTTAGAAAAATTTCGTTCATATTTGCTTTGTGCTAAAGTGATTGTTTATTCTGACCATGCAGCTTTAAAGTACCTGATGTCAAAGAAAGAGGCAAAGCCCCGACTCATCCACTAGATACTCTTAATTCAAGAATTCGATCTCGAAATTCGAGATAAGAAAGGCTCGGAGAATTTGGTTGCAGATCACCTTAGTCGTCTAACTACTTGTGAAGAACCTTCGCCATTGAAAGATGAGTTTCCAGATGAGTTTCTTTTTTCCATTCAAAAGATAAATCCTTGGTACGCTGATATTGCCAATTTCTTAGTTACTAAAACTTTGCCAAACGATTTGTCTAGAGCTCAAAAGGATAAGTTAAAAAGAGATGCAAAATATTATGCTTGGGATGATCCTTATTTATGGAAATATTGCTCTGATCAGATTATTCGCAGATGTGTTTCTGAAAATGAGGTTCATTCTATACTTAAGTTTTGTCATACATATGCTTGTGGTGGTCATTTTAGTCCCAAGAAAACTGCTCATAAAATTTTGGAATGTGGATTATTTTGGCCTAACTTGTTTCGTGATTCATATATGTTTTGCAAAACTTGTGAAAAGTGTCAGAAAGTTGGGAATTTAGGGCATCGAGATCAAATGCCACTACATTCAATTCTTGTCTGTGAAATATTTGACGTGTGGGGCATAGATTTTATGGGTCCTTTTCCATCTTCCAATAATAATGTTTACATTCTTCTTGCTGTGGATTATGTTTCAAAATGGGTGGAAGCTAAGGCTACCCGTACTAACGATGCTAAAGTTGTTGTAGATTTTGTCAAATCTCACATTTTTGTTAGGTACGGTACGCCAAGAGCTATGATAAGTGATCGCGGAACTCATTTCTGCAATAGAATGGTGGAAACTTTGATGAAGAAGTACAATGTCACACATCGAGTTTCTATTGCTTACCACCCACAAACAAGTGGTCAGGCCGAGGTATCTAATCGAGAAATCAAGTCGATTCTTGAGAAAACAGTTAATCAGAATAGGAAAGATTGGAGTTCCAGACTTGAAGATTCACTTTGGGCTTATCGAACTGCTTTCAAGACCCCGATTAGTATGTCTCCTTATCGCTTGGTCTTTGGTAAGCCATGTCATCTCCCAGTTGAACTAGAACACAAAGCTTATTGGGCCATCAAGCATTGCAACATGAACATGGATGAAGCAGGTGAGATGAGGAAATTGCAACTGCAGGAACTTGAAGAAATTCGGAATGTTGCATATGAGAGCTCGAGGATTTACAAAGAAAAGATAAAAGCCTTCCATGATCGAATGATTTCCAGGAAAGAATTTAGAGTTGGTCAGAAAGTGATTCTCTTCCATTCGAAACTTAAAATATTTCCTGAAATATTACGTTCTAGATGGCTAGGACCTTTTATTGTTACTCATGTATTTCCTTATGGTGTAGTAGAGATTCAAAATCCAGATTCCGGTAAGGTCTTTAAGGTGAATGGGCATCGTTTGAAACCTTTCTACGAAGGATTTCAAGTGAGCAATGTTGACAATCATATCTTGGATTGTCCAGATTATCGTGATTAAAAGAAGTGTAAAGTTTAGCCAAAGACGATAAAGAAAGGTGCTTGTGGGAGGCAACCCGACGTTTAGTTTATTAATTCCTTCATTTAGTATTTTAGTGCTTATTTTCGTTTTTGTGTGTTTTTGCTGCAGAATGGAAATTTCAATAAGGCGTGGGCACGCCTAAGGAGATGACCACTCTCTGTATCTTTCATGCCAAAAAAATAAAAAATATAAAAAAATATAAAAAATATAAAAATAAAAAATTTCCCTTTTTAAGATGATTCCCGCTTTCTCTTTTCCAAATCACCCTTCTAGTTTCCACTTCCCTGAATAGATTTCTCTCTATTATCACTAACCGAGGGTTGCCATCTTTCTAGATGGGTCGCACAAAATCGAACTCTCAATCCACGCAGCTGCAACCGAAGTCCAAAGCACCGACGACTACCACCCCTCTTCCACCGGATCGACCAGCGTCGGAATACCCATCTCCTCCACCGCGAAAACGTGCCCGTACAGGTATGAGATTACCCCTTCAATCTGATTTCAAAAAAATTGGTGCAGTGAGCGTGGATCATTTAACGGACCAATCACGAAGATCATCTCAGAACAAAGTTACGAAGGAATTCATCTCATAATACCAGAAGAAATGAGCTTTGCCAAATTCGATTTGGAGAAGTTTAACGGTGAGAATGACTTCAACCTGTGGAGAATCAAGATCAAGGCGTTCTTGGTTCAGCAAGGAATTGCAGCAGCCATTAATGAGGGAGCTTTGGGCAATCTTGACAAGAAGGTGGCGACTGAAGTACAATCAAAGGCTCATAGTGCTCTAATCTTGAGCCTTGGCGATGAGGTGCTGAGAGAAGTTTCAAAGGAGACTTCTGCCCAGGGAATTTGGGGCAAATTAGAAACCATCTACATGTAGAAGTCATTAGCAAATCGTCTATACTTGAAGAAGCAACTCTACACTCTGAATATGGAGGAAGGGAAGGAGATGAGGAAGCACTTAGATGATTACAATAGAATCATTTTGGATCTGAATGCAGTAGGGGTAAAGATAGAATATGAGGATCAAGCTATCATTCTTCTGAGTTCTTTACCAAAGGTGTATGAACATTTTGTTGACACCATGCTATATGGCAAACAGACTCTTACTATGACTGAGGTTAAAAGTGCTCTAAACTCCAAGGATCTACAAAGAAGGACTGAGAATAAGGAAGGCAATGGAGAAGGTCTTGCCATCAGAGGAAGACCTGAGAAGAGGGATCCAAGTAAGAATCGAAGAAAGTCTAGATCAAAATCAAAAAGATCTGGAAACACCACTGACAAGAAGTGTTGGAAATGCAAGAAGGAATGACACATAAAGAAGTTTTGCCCAGAAATGAAGAAAAGTGATAACAAGGCTAATAAGAAAGGAGATGCTTCAATTGCCTCGGATGGATATGACTCAGGTGATGTTCTGATGGTATCACATGCCAAGCATGAGGAAGATTGGGTGCTGGATCCAGGATGCTCCTTCCATATGACATCCAATAAAGCTTGGTTTAAGGAACTAAAGGAGTTTGAATGAGGCTCAGTATTTCTTGGAAGCAATCAGATTTGCAAGATCAAAGGAAATGGATCTGTGATGCTGAAGTGTTCTACTGGATCAGACAGGTTAATATCCAATATAAGGTATGTTCCTGATCTCTATAGAAACCTCTTATCAGTAGGAGTGCTAGATAAGGAAGGCTATGAAATAAGATCAAAAGAAGGCAAGATGAAAGTGCTATTAGGATCTCTTGTTATCATGAAGGCAAATTTGGTAAATGGAATATATATACTTGAAGGTTCTACCATTGTAGCTACTGCAGCAAGTGTCAAGGAAGATAATTCACATCTGTGGCATCTAAGGTTGGGACACATCAGTGAAAGGGGCTTGAATGAATTAAGTAAACAAGGATTGCTATGTGGAGACAAAGTAGAGAAGCTTAGTTTCTGTGAGAAATGTGTACTTGGTAAGAGTACAAGGATCAAATTCTCAACTGGAAGACACACCACTCAGCAAGCTCTTGACTATGTGCACTCAGATTTGTGGGGGCCATCTAAGACTCCTACAATGAGTGGTGCCAAGTATTTCATGTCCATCATTGATGATCATACTAGGAAGGTATGGATTATACTTTTGAAATCAAAGGATGAGGCATTTAATGCCTTCAAGGAATGGAAGACCTTAGTGGAGAATCAATCAGGTAAGAAGTTGAAGAAGCTAAGGACAGATAATGGCTTAGAATTTGTGAATGATCAGTTTAACAGCTACTGCACCAAACATGGAATAGCAAGACACAAAACAGTGAGAGGAACACCTCAACAAAACGGTTTGGCAGAGAGAATGAACAAAACAATACGTGAAAGGGTAAGATGCATGCTACTTACAGCTGGCTTGAGCAAGAAATTCTAGGGGGAAGTAGTTAAGACTGTTGTTTACTTGATAAATAGAAGCCCCTCTACAGCTTTGGCTTTCAAGTGTCCTCAGGAGATGTGGACAGGAAGTAAGCCTGATCTAAGTCACTTAAAGGTGTTTGGATGTGCAGTATATGCTCATATTAAACAAGATAAGTTGCAGCCAAGAGCCCTCAAGTGTATTCATTAGCTATCCTGAAGGTGTTAAGGGATACAAGCTGTGGTGTTTAGAAGCTGGTTCTGAGAAGTGTATCATCAGTAGGGATATGATATTCAATGAGAAAGAGATTCCACTCCTCAAAACTGAAGTCAAGGATCACAACTCTCTTAACAAAGGTGCTGATCTTGAGGTGGAGCTGAATTAGGGAAATGATGAAAACACAAATGAAAGTGATGCCCATACTGAAGAAGAACAGCAAGGTGATGACACTGATGAAGGATACCAGCTAGTAAGGGATAGAGGAAGAAGAGTAATCAAACCAACTCAAAGGTACGGTTATGCTGATGTTATTGCTTATGCTTTAGCCATAACACTGGAAGGAAATGAGCTAGAACCAAAATCTTACCAAACAGCCATAAAAAGCTCTGATAAGGAGTTATGGATGCAAGCTATGATTGAAGAAATGAAATCATTAGAAAGGAATTGAACCTGGATACTAACAGATAAACCAAAGAATCAAAAACTGGTTGGATGCAAATCGATCTTCAAGAGGAAGGAATAAATACCTGGAGTTCAACCACCTAGATACAAAGCAAGATTGGTTGCCAAGGGTTTCACTCAAAAGGAAGGAGTTGACTTCAATGAAATATTCTCACCTGTGGTAAAGCAAACCTCAATTAGAATTCTTCTGTCATTAGTAGCACAATATGATCTAGAACTTGAGCAAATGGATGTAACCACTGCCTTCTTACATGGAGAGCTTGAGGAGACAATTTTCATGAAGCAACCTCCTGGCTTTGAAGGAGGAGATTCAAAAAAGGTATGTCTACTTAAAAGACCATTATATGGTTTGAAGCAATCTCCAAGACAGTGGAATAAGAGATTTGATACATTCTTGAAATCCATTGGATACTTGAGTAGTAGCTATGACAGTTGTGTATACTATAGTGGTGAAGTTCTGATTGAGCAGTAGATATTGTTATTATTGTATGTGGATGACATCTTAATTGCAGGCAAAAGCAAAGAAAAGATTGGGCTGCTCAAGTCTAAACTCAAAGGAGAATTTGAAATGAAGGATTTGGGAAATGCCAAGAAGATTCTTGGAATTGATATCTTAAGAAGAAGAAGTCAAGGCATTCTGAAGCTATCACAGAAGAGCTACATAGAGAAGGTGTTGAATAAGTTTGGAATGGGAGAATCAAAGGTTGTATCAACTCCAATTGCAGCTCATTTCAAACTCAGTAATGCTCAAGTACCGGAGAGTGAAGAAGATAGAAGATACATGATGGAGATTCCATATGCTTATATAATTGGAAGTATCATGTATTGCATGATCTGCACAAGACCTGATCTAGCCTACTCTATCAGCATTCTGAGTAGGTTCATGGGAAATCCAAGAAGACCACATTGGCATGCTCTTAAGTGGCTAATGAGATACCTAAGAGGAACATCAAGTATCAGTTTGTACTATACTCAAGGGAAGGAAAGTGCAGAGGTCTTGAAGGGATTTGTAGATTCAGATTATGTAGGGTGTCTTAACACAAGAAAGTCAATTTCAGGGTACATATTCACTGCATTTGGTAGAACAATTAGCTGGAAGGCAAGTCTTCAAAAGGTGGTAGCTTTATCTTCTACCGAAGCTGAATACATTGCAGCAACAGAAGTCATAAAGAAAGCAATATGATTGAAAGGAATATTATCTGAAATAACAAGAGAAGAGCAGCATGTGACAGTGTATTGTGACAATCAAAGTGCATTACATTTGATGAAGAATCCAATGTTCCATGAAAGGACTAAACATGTATACATTAAGCTACATTTCATCAGAGATGTTGTAGAGAAGGGATTGGTTATAGTAGAGAAGATTGGGATAGAGGATAATCCTGCAGATTCTTTGACAAAAGTGTTACTTATGGCAAAGTTCACTTATTGTTTGAAATCAGTTCAAGTATGGGATCCGGGTGACATAATTGATCCTGGAGAATAAGCAAGGTTGATTGGAGGCAAGTGACAGTGTAACTAAGGACCAAGGTGGAGAATGTTAAGATCAGTGGTCCATAGTTGAAGCTCTAAAGATGATCCAACGGCCTAGAAGATCAGCTGGAAGCAAGGTGGATGAGCTGGGATATAACAGTCACGTGCAAGCTCTTGGGAAGCTGTTATGAATCTGTTATAGCCTGGAGTTGGTAACAGCGTCATCTCAGCAGAAGAACTCATATATATATACATCTATCTTGATCCACATTATATATATACAGATCAAGAGAGAGGAGTTAGCTTAGAAATTCAATTTTTCAGCAAATTAGGGTTTCTGATACAAATGAGTTGTTCTCGTATGTTTCATGCTTCTGGATTGTAATTCTTGTGTTGATTATCAATAAGAACACATTGTTGTTTGGCTCCCGTGGATGTAGGATTGATCTCTAATCCGAACCACGTAAATCTCTGGCGTTTTTTCTTTTTGTTCATGTTCATGCATTTTCTTTCTCGATTGGTGTTGCTTGCATGTAGTGTTTGTTCTTGGTTGTTTGAATCTGTGATTCTCTGAGTGTGATTCAATCTGATTTCACAACAGAAATGATGATTAATAAACTAAATAACATCAAATGTTTGAATCCACTATCTGTAATTGGTATAAATAACAAAGTTTATTTATAAAGTAAAATGTATAAATTAAAACAAAACAATGTTACTAATGAGTTGATAAAATCATGAAACACAATCTTCAATGGTGGAATCGACAAATCTCATTGTATCTTATTTACAACCATCATGTAGAAAAATGTATCATATAATTTTTCCCATTCCATTCCTTCCAACAGGGATTCTCTATCCAGTTCTTCAACAAGTTCTAACTCCACTCCCATCCAAAACCCAAATCGCAGTACCCTCCTGTTTATAAATGAAAGAATTTGATGTCGACATTTCTAGGATAGTGATAATAGAGATACCGGAGCATCGTTGTTGGATGTACCTTAGAAAAGATCCACTATAAAATAGGTCATTGCGTGAATTCATATTGGGAATGGAGGAATTTATTTCAACCACAATTAGTGAGCTTGATGTGTTTAAACAAATGGAGCTTTTATGAGCCGGACTTGACAAGACTATATTTATATATAAAAGGTTTCCAAACCATTACTACCATTAACATAATCAATGAATAAAATCCACAAGATGGTCTCACACAAGATTTTGCATACTGTTTGTAACTAAAAACAATTATTTCCTAGAGCCTCAAATAGAACAATAGGGTAAGAAGAGAAATTGTTTATACCATCAAATGGGTAACTGATATATAGTTCTGTAAGTAGAATCCATTAATATATCATATACCCTTCTTGGAGATATAAATATGGGTCATCACTTATGATCACCCTCTTGAGTGTTCTTATCTTGCTTTCTGATGTTTGAAACCAAGGATAATGGTGACTGCTTAGTCCAACGCCTAATATCGTAGGCGGCCTTTTTGACGGGTTTCTTCTCCCTCGCCTGTTTTCTCTTCGTAATGGCGATGGCAAGATCATTGGGGAAGAGTGTTTTCCAGAGGAAAGCATGGAGAAGTGTGGATACCAACAGTATGGAGACCATCGTTGATGACATGAATGATAGTGACAAAGCTAAGACTTTAGTTATCACACAAGGCACCTCCTCTGCGTATTTGATCGTTGCTATTGAAGCTGTTGTCATGGGGAACGTGTAAGACCACCATGCCACTGAAAACCTGTCCAAAATTTATACACCTACAATTATTTTTGATAAACAAAATTATGTTTCTAGGAGAGTGTTTGTGTTGGTAAAAGTTGTGGAGATTAGCAAAATCTCCAATTTGAGAGCGGTATGTGAAATTCAAATGTCTTTTTTGTGAAATTATATATCTATTTTTCGAAATAATTTATGGTCAATTTATAAGTTTGTTTCTATCTAGAGGGGCACTCGTGGTTAAAAAAAAAATCATTTCTAGTCCCAACTTAACCTTCATCATTTTCTAATTAAATTTTAAAACAACTTTACCCTTCTAAACAGTTGTACCATGAAAATATAATTGAGACTATTTTCTTCACATACGATCTTACCATCCAAACTCAAATCGTACTACATATTTTAAACCAACAGAATCATGTCATTTTATTTTTATGAACTCGTACGGTCTATACTTAGGTCATCACACTCTACCTATCACACAAATGTATAATAATTGACTACAATGTCAAAAAAGAAAAACAAAACTTATCAAGACAGCTAAAAAAGAAACTTTTCCTATGAAAGTTGTTTAAAAATAAGGGTTCCATATTAAATTTAGAATTTTTATGGTGTTTATTTTAATAAACTAGTTTTGCAATTTTGTCATTTAAGGGACAAGAAAGGGAATTATAATATAGGCAAATCATAATTTTTGCTCTATAACTTAAATCCTATCAACATTTCTATCACTAATTTGTATGCATTTCAATTTTCATTTTTTAATATCATTTTCTTTTTCAATTTTGATCTGATGTTGCTCGAAATGTCAACTTTTGCCAGGAATCCATATCAACAATTCTGACTTACACATAAGTAAAAATCAAAATTCCAAACTAATTAGATGAAAAATGAAAAAATTAAAATGATTGTTAAAAGATCAAAATTAAAATATGTAAAATTAATGGTAAAAATGTAGACAAAACTTAAGATTCAGAATGAAATCCACATTCCACACATATGAATAAACAATAAAATACAGAGAAATGAAAAAGAATACCTGAATCCCCAGAAGAAGTTAATCCTCACAATGAGTGAGCAATAGAGAAACAATGCAATGAAGAAACAAGTCCTAGCCAACCCATCAAACTCCCCATAGATAGCTCCCCATGCAATGCTAGCCGCTGCTGGAGTTGCAATAAACATAGAGTACACTGGATGCAATTCCTTAGGCAATGCCTCACTCGTTGGCAATCTCTGATACAATGTCACAAACACAACAAGATAATGAGCAAACCCTATCGCCCACAACAACTTCCCTACCTCACCCCACCCCACTTTTGCTGCAAGAATCGCGCCCACAAAATTCCCAACAACCGAGAGATGAGACGAGGGGTTCGCGACCTTGCTGAGACGTCTCTTGCCTCCGGACAGCCACTGTCCGTAGATCTTTAGATCGAGGAAGAGAATTGGAGCAATGAAGGCGCAGAAGACGGATGGATGGAGAGTGGGTGAGGATGCTATGGCATGTGGAACACCGATGGCAAGGAACATGCAGACGATCCACGGGGCGAAGAAGAAGTTGACTCGGATGGGGTGGAAGTACTCTCTTTTGACCGCTTCGAAGTAGAAGAGACATTTGAGGGAGTAGGTAATGAATACTGCGACGAGGATGGATAAGGCGAGGAGCCAGATGACGAGGTTGATGAAAGGAGTGACATGGAGGAACTTGGTGGCAGGGCTGGTGGAGAGTGCGCGCCATAGGATGGATTGGCTGCTCAGGCCGAGGCATATGCCAAAGCATCCGATGGGGAAACGGAGGAGGAACGGCCATTTCTCGTCCTTTGGTAGAAGTATGTCCTCTGAATCCTGCAACAATTTTATTTCTTTATTTTGTAGCAAATATACAAGGTGAAATTATAAATTTAGAACACTAACTTTCGGTCATTCATCATTTAAGAACATTAATTTTTTGGGAATGGAAACTAGGACAATCAACCAAAAATTCCAAATGCGGGCCTAAATCACATGTATAGTGCATGTGCTTTTCCAAATTCGGGCTTTTTGAGAATTAGATTTGATTCTCTCTCAAATCAAGTTTGAATTGAACTAAATTTGATAAATTCAATTTTCATCCAATTTTGTTGGAATTTTGAGTTTTCCATACGTGAATGCCAGAATTGTTTATAATATTACCTTGACTCGTTCCAACTAAATTCATAAAATTGATTGTAAAAAGCAGAAGAGACCTAAGAAGACAAAAATTGCAATTTTCTCTATCTCATTCAAACACACACCCATATTAATATATATATATATATATATATATATATATATATAAAAAGAAGACCTTAAATAAAAATAATAATAATAACTAATTTTCCATCCTAAATTGACATACTATGAATGGAAAGAAAGTAGTTACAAGAATTAAAAAAATAAAAAGATTTATACTTTCAAGGATTGTGGGGTCCTCTAGGTTGGGCTATGGCCTATAAGAGGGGTATGGGTAGGATTATGTAGGTTTTTTCTCCATCTTCTATATTTTATGTAAATCATAATCTTTGAATTATTATTATTTTTCATTTAAATTTTGTTTTGATCATCTTATCATTTTTTTATTTAGAATTTGGTTGTTATTTATATTTGGCATTTAAAATTTTGATAGGAAGTGGAGTTGGATTAAGCAAGTGTATTTCTCAAGAAAATTAAATAACAAATCATGATTTCAAAGTAATAATTTATTCATTGAAAATTTATTCTTACTCTATGATGGATCAATTTTACCATTTTTATTTATAATTTGTTTACTATCATTTTTATTTTATACTTTAATTTTGATAAGGCCATGGAGATAGATTCGTGGATGTGAGTTTTTTTTTAACAAATCATAGTATTAAATTAAATAATTTTGTCATCTAAAATTTGTTGTTTATGCATGCATGATATATCAAATTTCTCATTTCTTATGAATTTTAATTTGTTATTTATATTGCATTGTAGAAAAAGAAAAATATAAATTTGATACTTAAATTTTGGTGCATAATTATACGTAACAAAATTACAATACGAGAAAAAATGACTAAATTAAATGATAGATTAGAAAATAAAAAAATTAAATCAAAAGGTTTAGATTTTGAAATATCATACAACGAAAAACATTTTGGTATAATTGTTTGGTCTATTTGTCAGTACACGTGAGTTGAATATTAAGTTAGTTACCTATGTTATAAAATAGATATCAATATATTTTAGGTATTTGATGGACATATATATTTTTTCTTCAACTTGAAATAATTAAGTTGTTTGCATTGGTTGAACCAAAAATTTCAAAGAAATCTATAATTGTGAACATCAATAAAATATTTACTAATATTTTTCTAATAAAATCACATATTAAGTATAATCAAAAAAATAAATTAATATATTAATCTTTGTACTTACATCTATATTGACTGCAACATGTATAACATATTTTTAAGAGTTAAAATATTTTTTATATATCAGTTATCGTTTAACATCATGACAGAATAAATGTTTCTTGGTACTAAAACTAATTTATTTTGATTTTAATTTAACGTATATATACATTTGCTTATTATTGTTTGCATTACAAAATTATAATATTATTTAAAATGACATAAATTAAAGATAACATATCTATTCTTATTAATTATATATTTAGATTAAAATAATATTACTACATTATATTATTAAACTTTTAAAATTAATAAATCGTATGACAGTTGGGATAATATTACCTTGACTTGATCAAGTTCAGGGCCAGTGAGTGCAGCAAAGTATCTACCAGCAGGAACACTTTTGTTAACAAATTCATCATTAACCCCTCCAAACTCATCATTACCATCTTCATGCATATGAATCCCAGTTTCCACCTTTCTGATCAATGGCAGCTTTGAATTCTGCTTCACTAGACTCGATTTCGTCCTGAATATATCGAAATCCCCTTTCCTTCCCTCTCCACCTGCATTATAAGCCGATCCAAATCCTCCGAAACTTTTTCCACTTCTAGGCAACGCTTTCCTCTCCCTGTTCTCGCCATTCAGCGCTGAAAACCCCGTTTCCAACGATACTTGCCTTCTAAAACTACTATGGTTATTATAACCTCTCTTTGTTTCGCCAACTTTGATCGCTCTGTTAAACCGCTTTTCTCCCTTTTCTGTCCTCGACTTATTGTCCTCAACGTCTTCCTCCTCCTCCTCCTCTTCTGGGACTTCGTGGATGTCCACGAAATGTGTTCCAGGAGATCTTGATCTTGACATTTCTCTCATCTCCATTTTGTTCATAAAATTATTAATTCTAGTAATGTTATGATTATTTGTGAATGTTTCTTTCATATGTAGTATTATTAGTTTTATAAAGTGTTTTACTGATCACGAGAATGCTGGTACATTAAAAACTTTGCTTTGGTTGGTGGTGGTTGTTTAACTTGATTGACATATGTACCTTTAACAGAACTTAATGCCCCTTTTTTTTTTCTTCTTGTTGAACAAAGATTGCCTCTTTCAAGGGCAATTTCTCGTGAGAGACAATGGTCTTTGATTGATTTGTTGTGTATAAATCAAAATAAAACATACAGAGTCTGTGAATTAAATTTTGTTTCTTGCAATATTATCAAAGTTGAGGAGTGAGAGTTCTGAGAATTTAAACTCTGAAAAGAAAGCCAGCAAACTGAAGCTGTCGATTCTGTACGAGGATTTTGTCTCCGTGCCTTCGGATATCCTACCACCAGTATTTATTCAAATAATTTAAAATTAATTTTCAGATTTAAATGTAATTTTTATATTTTATCTACATAGTTTTTGAAAACATATTTATTAGTTAATTTGTAGATTTTATAAATAATTTTCAGATTTTAGTTGTAATTTTCGAATTTTTCAATAAGGGAATATCTCAATTAATATAATCCTCGAACTTTGTCACAATTCTTTTACCACCAATTTTAAATATTCCAATTTTTTGTTATTTAACTAATACATTTTTTTATTTTGTTCATATTATTAATTATGCTATGTAGATATATACCAGAATTGGGCAGTACATATTAGGGATTTCAATATTCATGTAGGCAAGAATCGTAAGAAAATTGAAAAATAGTAATAATTAAATGATCGAAATTAGAATATGTAAAAAGCATAATTACAAAGAAAATAATGAATGTACCAAAATTTGTAAATTAATCTCCATTTTTTTGAATTTTGCAAAAAAAAAAAAAAAAATTATGACTTTTATTCATTGTTGAATTTAGGCCACATTTAGATTTTTCAATGATTGAAATCAACATTTTCGGCAAATATGTCACGTAATTCCCAATAAAAATAATTTTGAAGGTCAGTTTGTAAAATAAATCACCACCTTTTTAAAAGTTACAATTTCATCCTAACTTTTTATATAATTAGTAAAAAAAGACACAACCTTCCTTCATTATTCCAATTCGAATTACGAGCTTATTCTATTGTAATCTAAATTCATGTGCCCAAGTAGAGATTCAAGAAAGTGCAGCAAAATAAATAACTTTAATTAATTGATGAATATCGAAATCGCTAGCTTGCACTGTTCATTACATTACATTAGTGCCAGGCCGCTAGGGCCAAATAGACCCACCTAATTAAATATTTTACTTACATAATGGATTAAAATTGATGTGTTTAGGTGTCGTCTAACCTAATTTTTAAAACACACTAAAATATATAACATCTTTATTAGTGTTTGTATATATATATCATCCACGACACGGGGTTTATGGTAATTTAAAAGGAATTATATTTTATGATAATATATATATATAGTGAATATTTCTTACAAAATATGGATTGCCGAATATAGATCAAAGATTATTATTTAAGGTTATAATAGTAATTTAAATTTTCATATTTAAATAGTTTTATGTTAAAATATTCATGTGTGTTGCACATAGAAATCAATTTAAATTAAATAAAGAAATAATAATATAAATGTCTTAGATATAACACTTTTGTATTAGAGTTTTAATTATTATAAGATTCTATAAGATTTTCATGAATCTTAGTGTCACATTGCCTAAGGGGGGTGTATTGGATTAAGATTTTAAGGGACTTTTTAAGCTGAAAAAAGTCATGCGGATTTAAAAGACTTTGCAGGAGTTTTATGACTTTTAAGATTTTGCAAGATTCTGTAAAGACTTTTTAATCAGGATTTTAATGGATTCTGTAGGACTTTGTGGACTTTGCAGAACTTCATGGATTTATGACATACGATAAGAGTTCAAGGTTTTTTTCATACATTCGAATTTTAAAAGAGTCAAAGATAAAAATAAAATATAACTGAAAATAATAATAGAATAATGAAAGTAACATATGCTAAAATATTTCAATCAAGTACACCAAAATAACACCAAAACAATATAGTTCCATTAATCCAAAATGTTTTCATACACAACCAAAATATAAAGCAAACACTTCAAACAAGTGCAACCAAAATAATACCAAAACAATATAGTTTGACAAAACCAACATGTGTTCATACACAACCAAATTGTAAAGAAAATACTTCAAGTAAGTGAAACCAAAATAACACCAAAACAATGTTGTTCATCCTAACTTATACTTTATCCAATCTGAGCGCTCTTCTATTGACATCTTTAAGAAAAGGTCTTTCTTTGCATTAGTATCAAGAAAATCAGCCGCCATGTAGCGAGTTCGGTTATCCAAATTTGGGACCTCTTTTATAGCACTCCAAATAGTTCCCTTTGCCTCTCTGTCTCTTTCTCTTTTCTCCATCAAGTTAGACATTTTTTCAAAATTAACAGCTATAGTCTCAATGCCAACAGATATATTTTCTAGAACTTTATTGTTGTTCCCAATTGAGTTAGAACTCCCTCCATCCTCGGGCCTACTCCGCTTACGATTAATTGGGTTATTAGTGGGAACCTCCGAGCCTAAAGGGGGTTGAGGTGGTGAAATGCTTGGGCGAGGTGATAGAGGCTGAAATTGTGGTTCATAGTGATCTGGTGCTATGAATGCATCACTGTTCGGATCATATGAAAAATTTTCCATCCCAAAATCGATATTTTCTTTCCCAAAAGTTGTAGCATCAGTATAATCAGGGTCTACTGATATGGAACTGTACCCACCAGCAGTTCCATCCCCGAAGACAATCTTCAAATCCTCATAATCAACCATACTTTTTCCTCGAAGATTTTTGTGACTTGGGTGGGACTAGCAAAAAAAATAATTGCATCATTAATATATTGAAAATAATATAATGCACTACACTTGTAAACTATTAATATATTGAAAAGATTACGAAGTAATCTCACCTTTAAGTACTCTTTCCATATTTCATCACTAGCGGTGAATGTCTTTAAAATTGGGTCCCACCCAAAGCCAGAATTGTTGCGCATAAGTGATGACATATTATTATATTGTTTCTTAAACCACTTCATTCGACTCAGGTAATGATTATACGTTTTAGGAAACTTAATTTTAGCATTGAGACGAGGAAGGATGACTCTCTCTACATTTAATTTGCTAATTGACCCATTAGCATCACGCAGTCCACTTTTTATAGCATCCACTATCAGTTTTAACAATTCATCGGAATCCTCCTTGGTCCAAGCTTCATAGTTTTCTTTCTCTTTTCCCTTTCCTTTATTATTTCCTTGTGATTCTCCCATTTGAATTACTAAAAAAAAGTAACGGGAGTATTTTCAGATGAATGAAACTATGAATTCTAAAAGATAAACATATTTCAAATCTGTACTTATTAGAGTGAATTTCAAATATACACAATCGTCATAAAAAAGTTCATTTAAAATAAAAGCCTTTAAAATACGTCCTAAATTGATGCCTAAAAAACTGAAAATTACAGCAATATTATTTGGCATTATATGCAGCAAGTTCAATTTTCATAATCTCCTGCACCTCTTCGAAACATTCATCACATAAAACAGCAAAAATCATTAAAAAATCTCAGCTACTCAGTCACTGTGCATGTATATACATGAAAACCATTAACAAGTATAAAGACATGAGAGTGATTGATTTTTATATATACATAAAAAGATATGGATGAAACCATTAACAAGTATTACCCAATACAAACAAAGAGATACAATATATACATGAAAACGCCAATAGCATCACCCAATACAAACAAAGAGATACAGTATATACACACAAACTGCAGCAATCCACTGCACCAAAAGCTGAAATAAACAAATAACCAAATAGACAAATTACAAACAAATCGACAATAAACAACATGGCATCATGGTCTATCAAAATTATCTCAAACAACCTCCACCAGAATCTTAAGCATATTCATTGAGAACAAACTTCAAAAAAAAAAAAACATCGAAATCACATAAATCAAGCACGTTAATTCAACAGATAAAAACCATTACGCAACAAAACTCAGTCCACCAAGAACTAGCTTCCTGAAAAAATGCCGATTAATTAATCAGTGACATAAAAAAACCCCAGATAATGAACAGTAAATCCCTAAATTTAATTCGAACCCTTAAAAAAACCCACCAACAGAATTATAGCAATATTGAAGTTTAAAGGGACTAAACACATGCAAAGCTGCAAAACACGAATCTGTTTGTAAATTACAAGATGAAAAGGTTTATTTCGCTTTAACAACCTCAAATTAAACAAAACAAAATCAAATCCCGAACGAAGAATGAACTGATCTTGGTATGTTTTCACCACATCCCAAATCAGATGCGTCAATTAAAAAGAGCTTCCTTCACACACATCCCCCTGATTGATCGGTAATCAGCAAAACAATAATTGACATCAATTCAATGAATAAATCAATGATTCCAGAGGTTATCGAGCTCGCATCTTATTCGTGGAAAAGTTTGAGATCGTAGAATAACGTTGCAGATCTATCAAATCGGATTCGAATTTCGGAAGAATAATTGAAGACTACAGTATATACATATCACAAAATTTTTTTCATAGAATTGCAGTATAAAGACAAAGGTGAAGAGACATTACCGGAGGAAGCACTTCAACAGTCACTTCAAGAGTCCTCTAAAATCTGATGGGTTTGGATGGGATTGTTGGTATTTATAAATATCACTAAAAAGTCCTTCAAAATCCATCTAACACAACAATCCTATAAAATCCTTATATTTTTGAATACCAATGGATTATTTTTAAATAGTAAAAAGTCTTGCATGAATACCAATGGATTTGAATGGACTTTTTAAAAAATCTTGAAAATCCTGATTGAATACCAGTGGATTGTTTTTAAGTGACATAAAATCCTGATTGAATACCAGCGGATTTTTTTACAAAAAAAAAGTCTTTTAAAATCCTGTGAAATCCTAAACCAATACACCCCCCTAAATCTGTATCCAATCTCTCTACACTTGAGAGCATTGATCTCAGCCAAAACCTCTTCACTGATCAGTTCCCAGCTGGCTTCACCCTGCCTGGATTAATCGCGTTGAACGCTTCCAGAAACAACTTTTCCGACTATCTCCCACAAGATCTTGCCAATTTCTGCAAAGTTCCATGGTTAGATGCAAAAGGGAGCCGCCATCATTCAATGTTTGTGAAATATGCAATAGTTTCTTCAACTTGACATTGAAAATTACCTAAAAACTAGGATATATGGAATAAAGAAGAGATGATTAAATAAAGATAAACCCTCGTCTCAGTTATGTCATTTTATTGAGATTGTTATATGTTGTCTCTACTCAAATTGACGAGATAGTCAAGTTTCATAAAGTTGCTACAAACACACTCATAACCTGCTCTGTTTGTCGTAGAATATCAAGAAAGTAAAACTTGTTATGTAAAATCTGAAGATTTTGATTTGAGAATGAGAGAAATTTTAATTTGATTAAAGAAAAATGGATGATCAGAATATTAAGGGTGCGGATAGAATTTACTGAACACACCCCATTTTCTATACAAATGAAAAATATAAAAGCATTAGAATGGGGTGTGTTCAGTAAATTTTGGGATGCGGATAGCCGCACCCAAATATTAAATATTTCTGAGATAGTCAAAAATGTTGATGAAGTCTAAACATCTTGTCCAAATTTGTGGATACAATGATTACTGTCATGGGCAATGCATAATAGTTGTATCCAGAGATCCCATGACGAGTCCTTTAAAGTCGACGGAGAGGAGCAGTTTACACCATTGGCAACCAGTCGAAACTATCATTACAACATCGTCACTATTAAGCAAAATTCCGACCACATGCACTCACAAAGATATTCTAAGAGTAGGCATAACGAACATCGGAGGACAAAACCGTGCATCTTTTAGACGTTTTGATCAATCTACTCTCAACTATCAAAGAAGTAACTTTAGAACCGGGACCGGATTTCACAAGGGCTCTAATGCCGGACTTCGTGTCAGTTATGTAAAATTTGGTTGAGTGCCTCTGCAAATAAAAGAGGCTACAGATACAGATACACACATGTTAATGATTATCAACGTGTGTGTTTTTAAACTTAAATGTGTTTTTCATGTTTTCATCACTATCATCGCATCCGAATGGAAACTATAAGTACTTGTAAGTGTGTTGGGCCATTTTAATATGTGTTATTGGGCCCAGGCTTCAACATTCTGGCAGCCCAAGTCGAAGCCCAATGTGAAGCCCAGGCCCAACTCTCTTATCTTGTTGGTTTTTTAATCTCAGCCCTCCATCCCTTACTCCCCGATCTTGCTCGTTGGTTGATCCTATATACCTTTCCCCATTTTCTTTCTCTGTAACCCTAACCCTCTCCTCTCTCTCTCCTCGCGGCGCCCCTCTCTCTCTCTAGTACGTTCTCGTACACCATGGCCGCGAGACGCCTTCGGCTCTGTCCTTGCCGTTGCTCTGGCCATCCTTGGCCGCGGCTTGTACCTTGTCGTCCCTTTTATTGGCTCTTATGCCCTATATATGTGAGGGTGAGAGAGCGCGCTAGGGGAGTGAGAGAAATTGGGTAAAAAACTTGTTGTGTGTTACTTGTCCTGTTTCAGTGTGTGAACCTTGGAGAGAAAATGTGTGATTTGAGCCTATCCGAGTCAGTTATACATGAGTTGATAAACTGACTCGGCTTCCTTCGATATTCTGTGTACCGATCTAGGGTTTGGGCTGAGATTTGTGGGTTTTTCGTAGGTTCCTTGTAGCTACCGCTAGTTTCTTGGTGTTATTGTGTGTTAGACGTGAAAAGGGGACTGAACCGAGTTGGATCTCAACTCTCTTCGATCTATGTGTTGAATCTTCATGGTGTTTTCTTATCTTCTCTCTTCTGTTTGTTTTTGTTCTTTTCAAATTTGTAATAGCAATATGTATGCTAGCTATACTCTATGTAATAGTTGCTCAGGTTTGATGTTTAAGAACCGACACTCAACAGTGGCATTAGAGCCTTGTTGTTGATAAGGTCGGCCCAGTGGTGCTGTGATGGTCAGGTATCACGGCTTTATCTTCTTCCTCTTTATAGTTGGATCCTGTGGATCTGTTCTGCCCTTCTCTACTGCGTTTATTGTCTGTTGTCTGTCTCTTGGTGGTCTTGCTGCTGGTATTCGAGTTTGTCTCTTTGTTTTTCCTACTGTTGTTGGCTTTCTGTAACTTTGTGTTTATTTATGTATCTTGTCTTCTGGTTCCCCTGATAACTCACCTTGTCTGGACCACTCAGTGTCCTTGGAATTTGGGCTGAGAGGGTTGAACCTATCGTTGTGTTTTTGCCTCTGTTTTATCTTATGTTGTCTGTGTGTTTTACCCTTTCTGTGCATCTATCTTTGTGTTGTTTGCCTGCTGTTGAGCCATGAATTCCTATCCTGTTGCCTCCTTTGATGGTAAGGGTGATTTTTCAATATGGCAACAAAAGATGAAAGGAGTATTAGTGCAACAAATATATTTCAGAGTTATAACTTTGAATTATGATGATAAAACTGGAGATGATGTTAAAAATGAACTTGATGAACTTGCTTATTCCCTCATTATCGTGAATCTATCTGATTATGTGATTAGGAAATTGGGTAAGCTTGATTCTACAAAACTCTTATGGGATAAACTTGAAGAATTTTACACTGAAACTTCTCTGCTTTCTAAAATGTTTTTATTTGAAAGGTTCTTCAGATTTAAACTGGATTTGCATAAGGACATTGATGAGAACCTGGATGTTTTTACTAAACTTGTGCAAGATATAAAGTTAACTGGAGATAAAAACATTGATGTGTATACCCCCATTGTTATTTTTGAATATCATTCCTGATTCCTACAGTGGTGTAAAATCTGCTATTAAGTATGGTAGAGATAAGGTGACCCTTGACACTGTAATTAATGGTTTGAAAAGTAAAGAACTTGATTTAAAAACCAGTAAAGGAAATAGATCTTTAGGAGATGTTAATCATGTGAAAAACAAGCCTAAAAACAAGCCTCCTAATCATACTTCTACCTCTGGTAATAATAATCAAAACCAACTTTCTCAAAAATCAGGAAAGGAAAATGGGGTAAGTAAGCAGAGATTCAAAAACAGAAAGTGTTACAATTGTGGTAAGCCTTGATACTATGTTGATAGGTGTACTGAACCTAAGAAGGATAGACCTAATAACCAAACCAACCAAGCCAACAAAGCCTCTGATAATATGGGTGATGTGTACATGATTTCAGATATTGGTACTGATTCTGTGAACTCGGTGCTTGATTCTCTAAGTGATAAAATCTGGCTTGTACATTCTGCATGTACCAATCACATGACACCTCACATAAATGTGTTTTCTACCTATGTGGAATTGAAAAATGGATCTGTTTCCATGGCTGATAGTAGTCAAAGGCATGTGCTAGGAATTGGGACTGTCAATCTTAAATTTGATGATGGTTATGTGTTATCCTTGAGAAATGTGAGACATGTTCCTAATTTGTGTAGTAATTTGATGTCTTGTGCTGCTTTGGAGGATTCTGGCTTTAAGGGTGAATGGGGAAATGGAAAAATGAACTTAATAAAAAATGGCTCTGTTGCTTTCAAAGCTGATAGAAATCAGAATATGTATGTTGCTTATGCAGAACCTGTCTTGCATGTGAACTCTATCCAACATGATGTAACTAACTTATGGCATAAAAGGCTTGGTCATATCAGTAGTAAAGGGTTGGGGATTCTGCATAAAAACAATTACCTGTATAGTGATATTGTATCTAATATGCCTATGTGTGATTCATGCATTATGGGTAAGCAAACCAAAGTTAAATTCCCTGTTTCCCCTTTCCCTAATTCAACTAAGTGTTCTGAGATTCTTGAGTATGTTCATTCTGATGTTTGGGATTCTGTCTCTGTCTCTACACCTAGTGGATATAGGTATTTCTTATCTATTATTGATGATTTTTCCAGAAAGGTATCTGTCTTCTTGTTTAAACAAAAGTCTGATGTGATTTATAGATTCAAAGCATGAAAAATACTAATTGAAAATCAAATAGAAAAAAAAATCAGGATTTTAAGAACAGATAATGGAACTGAATTTTGCAATTATGAATTTGATGTTCTATGTGCTGAATCTGGTATTAAAAGGCATAGAACTGTTGCATATACACCCCAACAGAATGGGACAGCAGAAAGAATAAATAGAACTCTTCTTGACAAAGTGAGATCCATATTATGTACATCTGGTTTGCAAAAGTTGTTTTGGGGTGAAGCTATTCTAACTGTTGTATATCTAATTAATAAATGTCCTTATGTGCCTTTAAATGGTGATTTGCCTAAATCTGTTTAGTGTGGAAAACCTGTGGACCTATCTAATTTGAGAGTGTTTGGTTGTACTGCTTTTGTGCATCATAAAACTGATAAATTAGAACCTAGGTCTCTAAAAGATGTTTTTCTTGGATATCCTGATGGGATTAAGGGCTATAGGTGTTGGTTAAAGGGTGAACCTGCTTTTAAAACAATCATAAGTAGAGATGTTGTGTTTAATGAGAATGAGTTTCCTTGTCTCCATGTACCTGCATTTATTGTTCCTGTTGTTGCTCCAAATGAGGTGGAACATTCCCTTCTTGAATCTGATGAAACTAAAAATGAACATGAACCTTCTGAAAATGTGTATGATCAAGATATTGAGTCTTCTATACCTGTGTTGGATGATTTGAGTGATTATCAGCTTGCTAGGGATAGACCTAGAAGAAACATTAGAAGACCTCACCATTTTGATGATTTTCAGCTTGCATCATATGTGTTTAATGCTTTTGAAAGCCTTGATGGTAATGAACCTAAGTCATATAAACATGCCTTACAATCTGCTGATTCTGCTGAATGGATTAATGCTATGAAAGATGAAATGAAATCCTTGCATGTTAATGATACATGGTCTCTTATGCCCAAACCTGCTAAGTGCTCCCTTGTTAACTGCAAATGGTTATTTAAAATCAAACAAGAATCTGATTTTGTTAGATATAAGGCAAGATTAGTGGCTAAGGGTTTTACCCAAAAGGAAGGGATTGATTATAATGAAATATTTGCTCCTATTGTGAAGTTCACTACTGTAAGAATTATGCTTGCTTTGACTACTCATTTTAATTGGGATTTAAACAAATGGATGTTAAAACTGTCTTCTTGCATGGTGACCTTGATAAGCAAATATTCATGAAACAACCTGAGGGCTTTGTTGATAAAATGCATCCTGATTCTGTATGTCTCTTGAAAAAATCCTTGTATGGTCTTAAGCAATCACCTAGACAGTGGAATAAGAAGTTTGATTCTTGCATGTTGTCTCTTAAATTCAAAAGAAGCTCTTATGATCCATGCTTGTACTTTAAAGAAGATGTTCAAACTCCTGTTTTCTTAATGATTTATGTGGATGATATGCTTCTGGCCAGTCCTTGTGTGAATGCTATAAATTATGTCACTAAGTGTCTAAGAGATCATTTTGATATGAAATTACTTGGTGATGCTAAAAGGATCTTAGAGATGGACATTATCAGAAATAAGGATGCATGTTCTATGTTTCTTAATCAATCTGTGTATGTGTAAAAGATTCTTGATAAATTCTCCATGAATGAAGCTAAATCTGTGATTGTACCTCTTGCTGCCCATTTCTTGTTAAGCAAAGATCAGTCCCCAAAGATTGATCTTGAAAAATCTGAGATGTCTTCTGTGCCTTATGCAAGTGCTATTGGTTCTGTGATGTATCTCATGGTAAGTACTAGGCCTGACATTGCTTATGTTGAGTTGCTTGAGTAGATACATGTCTAATCCTGGAATGTCTCATTGGTAGGCTGTGAAATAGCTTCTGAGATATTTAAAAGGATCATTGAAAACTGGAATTGAATTTGGAAAATCTGATAATGGTATTAATCTTTGTGGCTATGTGGATTCAAATTTTACAAATGATAAAGATAACAGAAAATCAATAACCTCTTATGTGTTTACCTTGTGTAGTGTCTGTATAAGTTGGAAATCTCAATTGCAGAATATTGTTGCCCTATCTACTACAGAATCTGAGTATATTGCTGCTACTGAAGCAATTAAAGAAGTTATTTGGCTCAAAGGTTTGTTGTCTGAAATTGGTTTCCTTAAGGGAAAAGTTGTGTTTTCTGACAACCAGTCTGGTATCCAGCTTTGCAAAAATCTTATCTTTCATAACAGAACAAAACATATTGATGTTAAATACCATTTTATCAGAGATATTGTGGAAAAAGGTTATGTTAATCTTGAAAAGATTCTCTCTGAATTCAATCCAGCTGATATGGGAACTAAATGTCTTCCTGTTGAGAAGTTCAGATCTTGTTTGAGGATCTTGAACTTATTATTTGCCTCTTGAATGTGTTTTTCATTTGTACAATCTGTGTGATTGCTTCTTCAGTTTCGTGCTCTCTCTGTGTATGTTTCTTCCTGTCCCTAAACTTATGTTTTTCCTTTGTGTTTGCAGGTGTGTAAATCAGTGATGATGACCCCTTGTCCTTAAGAAAAAAAAAAACCACAAGACATCATAATCTGGCCTAAGGTGGAGAGTATAAGTGTGTTGGGCCATTTTAATATGTGTTATTGGGCCCAGGCTTCAATATTCTGGCAGCCCAAGTCGAAGCCCAATGTGAAGCCTAGGCTCAGCTCTCTTATCTTGCTGGTTTTTAATCTCAGTCTTCCATCCCTTGCCCCCGATCTTGCCCGTTGGTTGATCCTATATACCTTTCCCTCTCTTCTTTCTCTGTAACCCTAACCCTCTCATCTCTCTCTAGTACGTTCTCGTACACCATGGCCGCAAGACGCCTTCGGCTTTGTCCTTGCTATTGCTCTGGCCATCCTTGGCCGCGGCTTGTACCTTGCCGTCCCTTTTATTGGCTCTTGTGCCCTATATATGTGAGGGTGAGAGAGAACGCTAGGGGAGTGAGAGAAATTGGGTAAGAAACTTGTTGTGTGTTACTTGTCCTGTTTCAGTGTGTGAACCTTGGAGAGAAAAGGTATGATTTGAGCCTATCCGAGTCAGTTATACATGAGTTGATAAACTGACTCAGCTTCCTTCGATATTCTATGTACCGATCTAGGGTTTGGGCTGAGATCTGTGGGCTTTTCGTAGGTTCCTTGGAGCTACCGCTAGTTTCTTGGTGTTCTTGTGTGTTGGACGTGAAAAGGGGACTGAACCGAGTTGGACCGAGTTGGATCTCAACTCTCTTCGATCCATATGTTGGATCTTCCTGGTGTTTTCTTATCTTCTCTTTTCTGTTTGTTTTTGTTCTTTTCAAGCTTGTAATAGCAATATGTATGCTAGCTATACTCTGTGTAATAGTTGCTCAGGTTTGATGTTTAAGGACCGACACTCAACAGTACTGCTCGCAGATATATTTAACAATGGCCAAAAGAAAGAAGGGATAGCATCCCTTTGTATCGCAATTATGATAAAAAAAAAAACTACTTTTCTACCACAATAGATAACATATATACTTTTTTTACCATAAATATAAAAAAATGATAATTTTACCTTTATTGATAAGATATAAATAACATCTTCCATCTCATCAGTGATCAATCAATAATCTTGCACTATACACATATGAGTACAAAGATTATTTTAGACTTCTCACTCAATTGTAGTAGAAAAGCAACAAAACTATATGTTGTGATAGCAAAGTTAGTTCTATTTAATTTTGTTATACCAAAGAAGGGATAAACTATGTCTTTTATCATTGCATTCGATGAAATTTGAAGATCGGAGTAGTTTTGTTCATCATGAATAGATAGTTGCCAGCAAAAAGAACCTAGACATCAAATGAATAAAAACAGCAATTAAGTTCCACAATGATGGTCAACAGGTCAAGCATATGTAAAGACCACTCAAGTAATCTTGTTCTGACATTAAGGGAAGGAAGAGAAGCCAAAACAAAGATAAGATTTAAATTTCAAGGGCTTGAGTTAGTTTAGAATATCGAATGTAATTCGCGTGTTATGGATTTGGAAAGTGAAGCAAAATCGGAGAAGAAAAGGACCAGAATGTGAATCAAAGTCTACGTACCTCTCAATATGCTAGCTATCTCAATTAAAATATTTTGATCTTACCATTTTCACAAAGCTTAATGCTATTACTAATTCATGTGGACTAATATCGTGCATGCATAGTCTCGCTCAATAATTAATGATAATTGATCAAATGCTGGATTTGGTCAATTCATTTAGGAAAACGTACAATCAATTTAGTGCTGATATCTTATGAAATTAAATACTTGAAATGCAAGAAAATTATTTGTAATCATTGATTATTGATATAACAATGTAACTTATAGAACACTTCGGGTGCAAGTTTGGTAATGTTTTATTTTTCCTCTACTCTTATAACTTAGTTTGCTTAGGCTAATGAGTTGTAGGATCTTCTTTTAATTTGTTGGTTGAATCAGTAAAAAATAAAAAATAAAAAAACATTTTTGCCTAATTTCCACATTTTTATGAGGTACGTTTTTTTTTTTTTAATATATATTTCACGGATCTAATGAAATTAGATGAGCCCACACAAATTTCATAGTTCTTTAATTTGTTTTCTCATTTTAGTTACGACTTTATTTTGTATTTTGCAGCAAATTGCTGGTACCAAATTATTATTTTTTACCAAACTTTAAGGCATAAAAATACCGTGGTCACATATAATATTGACATTAATTAATCAAAGGTTAGACAAAGATGAAAAAAATTGCACTCACAAAATAAAGTGCCGAATTTGCATAATGTAAATAAAAGAACCAAATAAAAAGTCCAATTCTTTATAAGGCCCACCAGTTACAAAGTCAAAATAGCTTACCAATTTTTTTACCGTTGTACAAAAGTCAGATTTATGAATACATCTCATCTCGTGTGTTATATAACTGTGTACTTAGATTTGATACTGACATCCACAAGCCCATATATATCTTAATTGGAGTAATTAAGACTTTAAATTCTAATACATAGTTATAACTTGAAAAAAAAAAAAAAACTCAAATTGGTTTTCAGATTTTTGATTGGCTGTTAGGTACAATAATCTGTCACTGTTGAATTACAAATTATAAAGATGGTATCGTCTGTGGGCAAAACTTGGCCTATATGAAACAATGAATTGTTGGGTGAGTCAATAGGTTGTATAAAAGTTTTCAAATTAATTACATGATATCAACATATTGATGGACAATGTTCCTTATCAATTGCATGTATTTCAAAGTCTTCCACGACTTTGAAATAATTAGCTGTTTAAACTCAAATAATATTGAAGAAAAAATAATTCAAGTTTTCAGTTCCGTCACCATCTATAGTAAATTAATTTTGATGAGATTAATTGTCTGTCTTTTTTTTTTTTTTTTGGAGTGTAAAAGTTGCGCTAAATTTGTTGCTATGGGCTTTTAATTTGTTTAATTAAGATTCAGCCACAAAAAACTCGATATTTTGAGTTTGGGGCCCAAATAAAAATTTCAAGAGCAATTTGATATAATTTTGATCAAAACAGAAAAGAATATGACTAAAATCTGGGAATCACATTTGTTATTGTTGAAACTACTGCTTCTGCAACTTTCCAAACATTAATATCATTTGAAATATAACAGTTTTATTTAGTTCACATCTGATTTGTGTGTACATCCAAACAAGAGAACTAGCATGTTAAAAGTTGTAAGAAAATTCGAAACATGGGCTAAATCTGCAATTTAGTTTTTGTTTGCAACTATCAATGGTTTGTTCTTGGATTTACACATGGTTCATTCTTGGATTTACAGTTTTATATCCTACAAACTATCAATACCTTGTTTCAAAGTCTTTGTCACGAGGTGCAGAGGAATTGTAGCGTTGACTTCATTGACTTTCAGAGTAAATAAAGCTCCATCACTCAAATGTATCATCAAATTTATTAAATCCATATAAATATAGCACAACCAATATTTTTAAAGCTTGTCAGCTCTTCTCCTAATTGTTTTAGTAATTTTCTCATCTCAGACATGATCAAACAAGCAAGACACATTTATATTTATATAAACATATTAATAATTCTCATAACAATTAAATATCTCATCTAATTAAACTCATTAATCATTGCAAAATTCTTCTTCCTCCATCTTTTGACAGCTAAAATCTGGGAGAATGTTAATGGCACAGCCCGGGGGTGCTGCCATCCTGGCGCTGTCTTAAATCTAGTATTGTTTTCTTTAATTTGTATTTTGTAACAAAGTGGTACCTATATTCATTTTTATTAGTTTAAAAGTCATAAATACCCTGGTCACATTTATATATATATCTCTAAATTTTGTAACAAATTAATATTAATTTTGATAACCAAAATACTGAATTCAAAGGTTAGCTACTCTTATAATTATAATGAAAAGATTATATATTAACTAATGATGTGAATATGCCCAAGATGGGTTTCGGACTCAACAAATATGGGTTAATGGACAGCAAACGTTATGTAACTAGGGTTTTTATATTTATAAATCAATTGACTTATTTACTCTTGTGATACAAATGGTCAAAATGAGGAACTTCCTCTCCAAGACATTCATTCCCCCAAGAAATTGAAAATCTTCACTCTTTCCCATATTCTCTCTACTAATCATTTTTTTTCATCTATTTCTCTTATGAAATCTATTAATTTGATGTTCCTAAACAAAATCTATACCAAATATATGTGAAAGTGGAAAATATTGCTAAGATAAAGATGGATTTGAACAAATACTCGTTGTAGCAATTTCTTCAATATTTCTTTCTTATCCATCTCTTCGAATTCTACAAGATTCTAATTACGTTAAAATCGTTGCTCTGATCATATACGTTAATCAGTTGTGTGAATTAAATAGATAATTCTTGAATCCAAAAACACAGCTTTTTTTTTTTTCCTTATTATATATTTTCTTTTCACAGTAATCAAGTTTGTAGAATATATCTTGATAGATATTGCAATAACTAAGGCATACACATCCATTGTAATAACCTCGGTTAATCATGGTTCGACAAGTTTGATGTGGATATTTCTGGGATATTAGCTAGGGTTTTTAGAAGACAAAACGTGGTTTCTGTGCTTATCTTAAATATTTGGGAAATATTATAAATATTTGTAATCTATTACTTTTACTACACGTTTTCATCCTAAGTTCTTTTGAAAACTAATATGTTGTATTAAATGATAATAGAAAACCGACTTAGGTTGTAATTAAAGTGAAACACAATTGTGGATTTTAGGTGAAATCGAATAAAGAACTAAAAGGAAAAATAACAAGAAATATATTGTTGTAGATTAAGTATTTTAAATTCAATACCATCTGAACTAACCTGGGGCGACACCCAGGATCTTATATTAATTTACGTTTCTTATATTAAAATAATCAACACACGTCATGTGTATTCAATAACATCATTAATTAACACGTGTTGTATATTAAATGTCATTTTTTGTTACATCTTCTATATCAAAATAATCACATGAACACGCCACGTATATTCAATAACATCATTAATTAATACATAATGTGTATTAAATATTATAAAATACGAAATGTAACACCAAATATAATAAAAGATTCAGAACTCCTGCTAGTATTGAACATCTTAATGCCATGATGATGAGTGTTGTATTGCTGTTGAGAGAAAGAATTTTATTATATATATTTTCACTCTACATCTAGTTTAACCTATTTAATATAATATCTAGAATTTGAGTAAATGTCACTTTTGCCCTTTCTCATTTTCAAATTCCACAATATTTTATTTGTCTCCAACGAAATTGGTGTTTTGGCGAATTGGTTGCGGACATACACATATATAATTTGCAAGTATGTTTTATGTGTTTTATTTCTTTTCTTATTTTGGATTTAATATATTATTTTGATATATAGTTTTATATTAAACTAAAAGGTTTTAAATTATTAATTTTTTATTTGGTACTTCTAGATTTATTTAAATTATTTTCAGATTCTATATGATGATTTTTTTTTTTTTGAATAACTACAGATTTTATTTTGCAAATTTTAAATCTGTTAAATAATTTTTAGATTTATCTAAATTAGTTTTGGGAATATATTTTGTTAGGTTTTTGGTTAAACAATGTTTATTTAGACAAGTTATTTAAAACAGTAATTATATTGTGGTGTGCGGATGATGAAGAGAGAGTTTATTAAGTGTCGTGACATGTAAGTACCTATTTCCCTCAATAAACGTACGTGAAGAGAAATATCAATTTCCCACTAACAAAACTCCATGTACCATTTTTTATCTTCAAAAAAAAACTTTACATGTTATGGACTAAAGATGCAACAAAATTTGACGGAATATGTTAAGTTGGAACCTATTCTCCAAGTGCTATGACTATTTCAAAATGACTGCGTAAAGTTGGACCAATTCTGCAATTTCCTTAAAGCTTTTTCTCGATTTCCTTTTCTACTGATCCATTCTTAACCATCTATACTTAGAAACTTTTTTTTTTTGTTAAATTATTAGATTTGTTCTTTTTCAGTCAAGAGAAATGATTTTTACCAACTATACTCTTCTAATATTATGGTGTTATATAATAATACGAACTACATTAATGATGGTATGTGTGTGTATTGTGATGGTATATATGAATTACATTAATAATGATGATACAGAGGTGTAATACGGGGGTACGGACTACATTAATTATGGTATGGGGACAATGGTGGTACGAGCTTCATTAATAATGGTACAATGTGAAATATGATGATATAGACTAGTACGGGATAAATTTCATTAAGAATACTATGGTCTAAAATAATATTCTTTTGGATAAAAAAGAATAATTTTAAATTTTTAATTAAAAAAGAATATTCTTTTTATAATTGGCTAATTATAACTTCATTTCAGCAGGCAAAAAATAAAAATAAAAAGGAACCTTGTTTCAAAGCCTATAACTGTGGGCAGGGACCCCCCCCCCCCCCCCCCCCCCCGCCAAAAAAAAGAACTTTTGAATTTTTTTAACCCCCTTTAATTTATATTTTTGTCATTTTTAATATTTTGTTAACTTTAGGATTTTTTTTTTTTTTTTTTATAATAATTGTCCCCTCAACTTGACTTTCTGGTTTCGTCCCTGATTGTAAGTGTTGCACGAGGTAAGAAAATGAGGCTAATGAAATGTTTGATTTTTCACGCATGACGCAATTATATTTTGTGTCATATATTCAAGAATTGGGACGCGCAGAAGAATTGTTTTAGGAAGAAAATTAGTTGCATTGATTACATTTTTTTTATCATCTATTATATCCATAAATACACACCCAATAATTCACTTCTCATGAAACCTAACAAAGATGGCAGCTTCTCTCAAAAGCTTGTTGGGTCTTTTCCTAATTGTTTTAGTAATTTTCTCATCTCAGATGGCAGCTACACATGCTCAAACAAGTAAGCCACATTTATAATTTTACATTTAATTAAATATACTCATAATAATATCATCTAATTAAACATATATCAATTATAAACTCATTTACATATCATTGCACTATGCATAACTCATATATTGTTGCTCCATCTTTTGACAGATGAAAGCTCGGAGAAGGGACCCAGAGAAGGATGCTGCCCGTGGATCCCCGGTCAATCAGGATGCTGCCCATGACACGTGTCATCACTAATTCTATATACTCCCTTAATTCATCCACCTAAAAACATACTCGTATCTTTCTATTTAATTTTTTGAACAGAAGATGTTATCAATATTTTAGTTTTGATGAGATTATATGATCAGTGAAGTAGTGATGTATGTTTTTACTTTTAAACTTGTATTAATAAAATGATTCATGGTTAATTTAAGTTTCAAACTTAATTTAATTTATATTTTTAGTATTGTTGTATAATATCTTCCATGTATGAGTCCTAATATTAGTAAACAAAGAAAATCAATGATTGAAAAATTAATTTAAAGTCAAGTTGGATTTAAGTAATATTTTTTAATTTTTTTACGTTGATGTAAATATCTTAAATATTGTAAATGTTTAAATTTTTAATGTTTTACATTGAGTTTGTACTATACATATTATGGGTCTATTTTGAAATTTCGACTCAGGCCCAAAAATGAGTAGGTCCGACCCTGATTGCGATTAAATATGCAAATAATTTTTTTTGCTATAAAAATACGAGTGTTTGAACTAATTTGAAATGGCCTACATATGTTTTATTGAGATCAAATCTGCAATTTCCTCGTAATTGAGCTATTGGAATCTTCAAAATTGTTCCTTAACAATTGCATCTATTTCAAAGTCTTCCACGACTTTGAATAATTAGTTGTTTAAGCTTATAAAATAATATTGAAGAAAAAATAATTCAATTTTTCAGTTCTGTCACCATCTATACCAGTAAATTAATTAGAGCATCCACAGTGGATGTTTTTGCAAAAGTTAATCACACACTAAAAATCTTTTACCTATAACTTGAGTGTTTTTAAAATTTGTGTTAAGGTATTTGTTCTCCTGAAGAAACAAGCCATAACCTGACACAATGTCTTTATTTCCCAATTAAAATTAATGCTACATCATATGTAATATTTATAAATATATTAATTAATAAATATTAATATATTTAATTTTGATAAGGTAATATTTTAATAAACGTAGAAACAATTTAATAATTAATATATTTACTTAGTGATAATTATAATTTTATTCAAATAATTAATTATTTTAAATCGTAAATGAAAAGTTAAATTTAAATTTAAGAGGTTACCCTACCAAATATCTCCTCTCACCAGTATTTATTCAAAAAACTTAAAATTAGTTTTCAGATTTAAACGTATTTTTATATTTTATCTAAACAGTTTTTGAAAACATATTTATTAGTTTGTAGATTTTATAAATAATTTTCAGATTTTAATTGTAATTTTTGAATTTTACAATAAGGGAAAATCTCAATTAATATTCACTGTTGCAATATTTTTTTTTTGTTTTTTTTTTTTTGCAAATTTTGAAAAGTCCAGATTAACTTTGCAATTTTCGAAGAAGTTAAATTTTTTTTTTTTTTGCAATTACACTTATGTAAAATTAATGATAAACAAGTGGATAAGACCTAAATTAGAGGATGAAAAATGTTATTTTCCCTTTTAATAACATTTGAATTTATTTATGGTTAATATGATGTCTTTAAAATTAAGTTTCAGATATGATAATAGTTTTATATTTATTTGAATAACTTTTGACATTCTATATATTTAATATATTGTAGAAAAATACCAGATTTACTTTAAGTTTTATTTGTTTATCTATATTTTTTAAGTCTGAGAATAATTCATTTTCTATCCTACCCTATAATTCGTGTATGAAAATGGTCATTCATATTTCAAAAAATCAATTTTAATTTGGGTCATGGGACAAAAATACCACCAAACATATATTTTACACCTTCAAATAACATCAAACATAATACCATACATCCATATACCATAAAATTTAAAACTATGCCCCTAAATGCCATCAACCATGAATAGTGAATATTGACTTTTTAACTATCTTCCAAAATGCATTAATTCCCATGATTTTCAACACTCATTCTATTTACTTGTTATATCCGGAAAATAATAAACGGATCAATATCAGGCCCAACATGCTTCCGTAAAATAAATTTATCCACTAAAGTTCATACCTTTATTTGACCGCAACAGCACCGGGTGAGATGGTTTGCAAAACCACCAGCTGGAAAATCACTGCCCCCAGACCTTTCTACGAACAGCTCCTCACTGTTCAACTTCAACCCTCAGGGAAGATGGTCTGCAAGTTATCCAACTCCTTCAGCAACTGCACAGCACAACCTTGGTTCGTTTCCTACACCAGGTGTACAAGGTATTCCTTCCAGGGGACGAACTAATAATACTAAAAACTCATGTTGAAGCAAAAGCCTTTATTTTATTAAGAACTTATACATATTTATTACAACATATGTAATCTCCTTTTGGGAGGAGAATTACTTGTTTAGCCTCTCATAGAGAAGGCTTGAACTTCTAAACACATTAACTGTAAGCACTCAAACTATTACAGAAGAAACTAAGAAAGATAGATGTTTTGAAGAAAACTGAGGGGAATGCTCGATGTCCTTAGCTTCCTTCGTTCTCGCTATTTATAGAGTGAAATCCGGATGTGAAATGCGGATTTCAATCCTTCTTGAATGAGCTGGCTGCTTTCCTTAGTGCTCCATGTGATAGTTTGTTGGGGAGTCACTTTCAGCTATTAGTGCTCGTCCTCTTTTTCTTCCCCTTGACCCATTCCATGTGATAGTGGTTGGAGTTGTCGGGGAATCCTTTCTTTCTTCACATGGTCCAACCCATGTGATTTCTCGTCCTATCCCATTTAACTTTGTCGGGGACGCTTTAATAATTTGGTCGTTGTGGTCCCCGGGGATACCTCTTCTTTTGTGCTGGGCCCTTGTCTTTATTGGTTCCAGCTACTTGTCGGTCGGGTTTGGGTCGGAATCCTTTCCCAAACTCGGGTTCTTTCTGTTCAGGGCACGCTTGACAGATCCGATCGATCCATCTTCCAATGTGTGCCATATTACAGAATTTCCGGTAAGTGTCTTTGCTCGCCGGAATCTTGTTCTCCCAAAGGATCTTTCTTTTTGTTTCAAAAAGTTCCTCTGCGAAACCTGTTGTCGATCCAGTCATTGTATTCAGCATGAATGATCCATTGGCTGAATTCTGGAAGACCTTAAATGAGTATTTGACCTTGTCCATTTCTGTTAGACAAGTCCAAAGTCCCCAAGCTCGTCGTGTAGAAGCTTCATCTTCAGTAAATGCTCCTACCAGTATCGGAACCTTTTCCGGGGATGTTGCCTTTATGTATTTTAAGGCATTTCTGTCCGGTCTCCGAAGCTTGATAAAATGAAAGACCTCATGGAAGCCTTTTTTAGCTGGTTCTGGAGCTGCACTAATGAAATAGAGCTCCAGGATGTCTCCTCTGGACAAGTGTGGATGTTTGTCCAGGTCTCATGAACTGCTTCTCCTATCCATCTCGGTAATTTTGAGATTTCTGGGAATCCTGGTGATGTGGTATAAATTGAAGCAAGAACTCCGAAGTTATACCATTCTTGGACTTCGTTTGGATGACTGCCTGGTTTCATCCAAACCCTGGGATATTTTCCCGAGATATCAACTGTCGTTCTTTCCGGGTTGATACCATTTCTCGTCACTAATTTCTCCCATTGACGTTGATAAACCTGCAACGGAGAAACCTCGTTAGTGTGAGTTTGAACCTTAGCTTTGCCTGTCTGCGGCCTTAGGTTCAACTCGACCTCTTTAACCCCAGAGGTACTGGGTTGACTTGAAGACTCGGGTTGTGACACCGGAGCTTCAACATTCGTTACTGATGATACATCCTCAAGGAATGCATCCCCTGTAACACTCGTAGACATGGTATTTGAATCCATAGCCTTCGGGTTAGAGTCCCGATCTCGAAGTTCTCCTTTTAGCACCGAAGAAGATGCAGCCTGGAGAAGAGGCTTATGCAACGCTTGGAACATATGTCCATGAGCGTATTGGCATGCTCGTATTAGATCAGAAACGGATTTCTGATCTTCTCGTTGAAGTCGTCCAGCAACTTCGGCATTGAGACATAACGTCCCAAATTCTCGTTCAAGACTCTCCAGGTTTTCCCTGAGATGTCTTACTCGTTTGAGGACCTCGTCAGCAACGTGTCCTTCCATCTCGTGTTAAGAAATCTGCAAGAACATTTTCGTGAGATTTCACAATGACAATATCATAATCATAATATTGGCATTCAGCTTGTCATCTAAGTATCCTAGCCTTTTCTGGTTTAGATTTAATTTTATTTTTCAGAAAAGCTTTGACACTTGAATTATCAATTTTCAGGATAAACTTCTTAGCCAGTAGAAAGATAGGCCATTTTTTAAAAGCCTTTCTGACTGCAAAGAACTCCTTCTCGTTGATATGTCATCTGATTGCTTCTCCATCTGAAAACAGACCGCTGTAATATCTGCATGACACTTCTCCGTCTGGTATGGCTTTCATAAGAACTGTTGCCCACCAATGATCACTGGCATCTGTGTAAAGAACCAGTTCATCTTCGTCTTGGGGTATAGCCAGTTTTGGAAGCTTGCTACAGACTTCCTTAAGCTGTTTAATCCCTTCTCGATGTTCATCTTCCCATTTAAAAATAACATCTTTCTTAAGTAATGGGCTGAACACCTTCCTGTGAAATGCTAGATTGTTGATGAACATTCCAGCAAAATTAACAACTCCGAGAAAGCTCTGAAGTTGTTTCTTGTCTGTGAGATCATCTGGAAATCCTTGTATCTTCTCCACAATATGATTTTGTAAAATGATTCCAGATTCATCGATTTCAATTCCGAGGAATTCAATCTGTCTTGTTGCTATTACTGCCTTCTTTTCAGAAAGCACTAATCCTTCTTTATGGCAAACATCTGAGAAGATTGTCAAATGTTTAAGATGCTCCTTCATGTTCTTTGATGCTATGAGAATATCATCAATGTAGACGAACATAAAGTTGAAATAATCCTTGAAGAGATTATCCATCTTTCTCTGATATATCTGGGGTGCATTCGCCAAACCCATGGGCATGACATTCCAGACATAGTGTCCTTGTGGTGTGGAGAAAGCTGTGAACTTCTTACTTTCTTCCTCCATCTTAATCTGGTAGAAACCAGACTTGCAATCGAACTTAGAGAATATCTTGGCACCTTTGATACAGTTAACCAAGTGTTCTCTACTCGGGATATAGTATCCATCAAACTCCAGAATATTATTAATCCCTTTGTAATTAATAACAAGTCTCGGTTTACCTCTTTTGATTTCTCCATGATTCCTCACAAGGAATCCCGAGCTGCTATATGAAGAAACTCCTGGTGAAATCAACTTAAGGTCCAGGTGTTCCTTAAGTATCTTCTGCATATCCTCACGATCATTTTGATTCATCAGGATAGGTTTGAGTCTTACTAACTCATGTTCCTTTCCAGGTTTAACCTTTAGGGATGCTTTGAGCTCGTTTCTGTCCCACCATGCTAAAGGATCTTCATTGTAATTCATATGGATCCTTTTCTTGAAATCCTCGAGTGATATTTGTTCTTCAATGGTAACATCACTCTATGGATTCTCCATTATGGCTTTTCGCAATTCTGCAATAGCCTCTGGAGGAACTCGTTTTTCTCCTTGTCTTCTGAACGAATACAAGGTTGTATCCCATCTTTTGGTATCTTTCCGTCTCGGACCAAATTGTGGATAGGATAATAAGGCATCACCAAATCTTCTTTTATCCGCCATTTTTGGATGTCGAAGTTTGGCTTCATCACCACGCTTGCTGCGAAAAGGAAAAGGCATTTTTCTGTAAAATGCTTCCCGCAGTCTTTGGACGATAATCTTATGATCACATAACGTTGTGAAAATAAGCCTTCGTGTCTCATTTTCCTGTGTAAATCGCTTGAATGTTTGTAGGAAATTGTTTCCTAGCAAAACATCTGCTCCTGTATCATGGAAATAAATTGGTGGCGTCTTCACCTTATACCATGGGGTATCGTCGGCGCCTCCGATCATAATTTCCGCTTGCTTGATTCCTCTGTTAAGAATAAGAATCCTTTTGGAGAAATCTCATCATGCAATGGCTGGTAGATCTTCTCCCATTTCTTTAGGAAAAACCTCCTGCTTTGCAGTACATATTCCTGCTCCTGAATCCACATAGGCTGCGAAATATTCAGCCTTGTATTCAGTATATATCATTCCAATTGAAATGTATATAGAGAATGGACTAGTGGTCATCTGATTCGGTATCTTTTATCAGCCACTGTAAACTCCATTCCATCTTGTAATCGTTCCCAAGGCATATGATCCTCAAGAAAGTTAAGACCCAGTGTTAACTGTTCTGGGATTCTTCCTGCGACTCCGGAGATAGTCAATTCGATTTCACCCATCTTTAGGCATCCTTGAAATCTACCAACTATCGGTTGTTGCAGGTAATAGAGGACATCACAAGGAAAAATATTATCCTTCTGGTTGATGTCAAATATTACTTCAACTGCTCTCCAGCCTTCTGGACATTTTAGCTCTCCTGGTGTTTTGAATACACCTGGGATTCGCTGAAGTGTACTAGACCTTCTTTCTTCCCAATGACTGCTACTCATCAGTCTATCCTGTTGGAAAGACATTCTTTTTGTTTCCATTCTGAGGCTTTGACTCCGATTGAAAACCGGTTGATCTTGTATTTTCATATCTATCTCCTTTATGGTTGGAGATTCAATGAGTTCTGGCAAGATTACCTTAGCGAAATCGTCGAAGATCTTTGGAACTTCGATAAATTCCTTTCTCAAGAATACATCTGAATGATGCGAGTTTGATAGAGCATAGGAAATTTTGTATGTGATCGAGTAGGGCCTATTCCCTTCTTTCATCAAGTCTTCTCTTTTAAAATCCTGATGAAGGGTTAGGACTCTGTTAAAATCTCGATCTCCCAGATTGTATGCCATTCTAGGATAAACATTGAATGCCAATTTTCCTGCACACAAGTTTCCGGTAACTGCTCCAAGGCATGAATCCTTGAGATTTGAGATTCGCTTGTCAAAAATAGCAAGATTGAGAGGCGAATCAATTCCTTCTTTGAAAGTTGCTTTTATAATAACTCTTATGGCTCCGATATGAATCCATGAGAGTGTATTTGCAACTTCTCTCTTAACTTGATTCCTTATATCCTGAACTTCTCGGTAAGGAATCAACTGCATCTCGATCAGGTTACTTGTGAATTCCATAGGAATGGCGAATTCTCCCGTAGTAACCCTATGGATAATTTGGTGTTTTCTTTTACGAATTCCAAATTTATCCAAGGCTTTTTCCATAGCTCCAATGGTAAAACCATCATAGATTTGAAGCTTTGGATCCTCTTTCATAATCCTCATGAGAGTCTTATGAGAAACCGTTGTGTGAGAGAGAAATCCTGACATATCCTCTCTCATTGTTTGAAGAATTTCTTCTTCACTCTGATTCTGATGTGGATTCACTTCCATCATCCGAATAGATCTCTTCTTCATAAATGCTTTCATCTGAGGGCAGATCCTCAAATTGATACACCTGTATAAGATCTTGATAATAAACGGCTTCTTCGAATTCTGGTGTAGTTTTGAACTGTCTAAGACCTCTCATTTGGTTGTCCGGGCAATCTGTTGAGATATGCCCTCTTGCTCCGCACGTCCAGCAATTACAGTCTTTGAAACTTTCATTAGCTCTAGTGTGAGCTCGCCTGAAAGTTCTTCTTCCCATAGTTCTACTGGAACCTCCTTGGTTTGAACCTGCTAATGAGGTTCTACTCCTGCTTGGTACTGGTCTTTGCCCTGACTTATAACTTCGGGCTTTTTGTTTAGACCACATTCTTCTGGGTCTCCAAGATCTCCTTGAAGACATTTGATTCCGCCTGTTATGGTTGCTTCCACGGCTATAAGGGTGACTTCTTTGCTTAATCCTTTTATGCCTTCGTGGTTGACTTCCCACAATAGTTGGGATGTCGTTTTCTTCGCAACATAAAGGAACCATTTTGTTGATTCCTCTTAATCTCTTGTAATTTTTATAGAGTGATGTCTGGTGGCACCATTCAGATAGCTTGGCTTTTAGGAAAGACATCCTTCTGGCCACTGTATCCAAATCGTCTGCACTCTTATATTCCCTGATAAGCATTTCTCTCCAGGGACTCGGTATCTTCGCAAAGAAGAGCTGCGAAGCTTCTTTGTCATCCACCTTCGATTTCCATCGATATTCGGTGAATAACTTGATATATTCGTCAATATGACAAATATCATGCAACTCGAGGTAATAGAGGGCTTGTTTATATCTCTTTCTCTTTTCCTCTTCTATTCCCTCAAAATAGCCTATGCCGATAAAATGGATTTTGAATAATTTGGCCATATTATCGACAATTCCTTTCAATGACTCACCAGCTGTGACATTATTTCTCATATCTGGTGGTGTCATATCCCACGCTCTCTTTACAGATTCTTCAAGACTCATTTCAAGAAGTAAAATGAATCCTTCCTTTGTAAGATCGAGCGTTCCTGCTGCAATTCTCATTGACGCTGCCCAGTCATCAATAAGGACTTCTCGATTTTTGAAATCTAGAATATCTAGATTTAGCATTAATCCATATGGATGTATCGGATTAAGCTGCGACTTTCCATAAGGCGTATTCTGAAGATCTGGCCTTTTGGATCGTTGTCTAGTTCCCGAAACAATCGGGTCTCCTCTAGTAGAAAAATCACCAGCGTGTGGCATTGGTTCATCCACATGATGTGAACATGAACTTTCTGCAACATTGGGATCTACTGGTGGTTGTGGAGGTGGTCTTGGATGTTGGTCACGTGTTACCAAGGCCGAACCATCTCCTGTATTCATCTTTAGATCCACTATACCTAATCCTGCAAAGGACTCGGCAAGTTCTTGTAGATCTTCAAGATTCATCCTTTCCATATCCATCTTAATTTATGATGGATTTTTCTTTGATGATAGCAATGAGCTTTTCATCTCGGGTCATTGGTCGTACGACTTCAGTTGGTTTCCCCTTTTGATGTAAATAGGGAACCGTTCCGAAATCTATACGTCTCCTTCCTCCGGGAACACTTGGTCTGTCCTCCAGATTCTTGACTCTTTTCTCAATATCATGAAGGATTTCAAGAGTTTCCTTCTGATATTTAATCATCATCTCCATCTGGTTTTGGATCTGATGGACTTGTATTGGTAGATGATTATGGCGGTTGCCATAATTCTGCACCGTCTTTTGGATTTCTCTAAGATCAAGGCCGATCTTAGATGTATCCGGAATTATCTCGCTCCAGTCTGGTTCTCCTTCAAGATCCATGCTCCTGTCGATGGGCTGCCTCCTGTAAGGTCACCAATTCTGTATATAACATTTGGTTAACCTGAAGGTAATCCAAATGATATGTTGCTTGTACATTGCATTGCCTCAAAGCTTCTTGGCAAGCTCCAACATTGGCTCGTTCAACATATTGGTCTTCCCAATATGTCATCTTGTGTATGTGTTCCTCTTTATACATCGTCAGAATTTGACGATATCTCCTGTATGGAATACATCTTGGACAATTGTCTAGATCCATAATTTCGCGAGAAATTCTCCTCACCAAAGTTAATTACATAACAATAATAAATATAATAAAAATTCTTAATAAACCTAGGCTCTGATACCATTTTGGGTCGGATACAACAAGTAAATATTCTGATGTTTAATTTTCAAAGAAATTTGTACGTGGCGTTGTTACTCATCCCAGACCACTGTTTTTTAGGCAGTATTGGCACGAGGGAAGTATTCCAGCCGATATACTTATTTCAAGATAATCAAACAAAATATCTTAGAATGGATCAAATTGAAAATATAGGGAAATAAGAAATTAAATTACAAATTTTAAGAAGTAGTTAAATGGTTGCACATGGGTAGTTAGGGTTATTTTGGTCTTTTTACCAAAAAGTGGCATTTTTGGGTATGGTATTATCTTTGATGGCATTTGAGGGTTTAAAAAATAGTTTTCATGGTATTTTGGTATATTTCCCCATTTTAATTTTGTAATTGAAAAAAAAAGTCCAATTTGCAATCTGCAGCGGACATTTTTCCACGATTGAGATCCACGTGTCCCCTATTTTCAAATTTCCAATTAAATCTATCGACATGACAATGTTGTATTTACGTGACAATTTATTTTTTTAAACTTAAAAGCCATATAATATTAATACTATTTGCCACATCATCACTATCACTCAGAAAACAATAATTTTCTAAACACCAACATCCAAAAATTCAAGAGTTGGACTGGTGTGTAACGACTGCATGGATCTTAGATCCATGCACTCGGGTTGGGTCGGGCTGAATCCAACCCGAATCTGTGCATTTTTTTCTTTTTTTCCGCGCTTTTTTTTTTGGCTCTGACTTTTATGTTGTGTTAGGCATACCTTTATATTATATTAGTCAATCCTTTATGTTATATTAGTGATACCCTTATTTCCAGATTTCATACTTTAACTCTAAACCATAAACCCTAATTTCGGCACAATAAACCCTAATTTGGCACAAGTCGTAGATATTTACATTTATATGATATTACTTATACATTTATATGAGATTATTTATACATTTATATCAACATAAACATACATTTATGTAATATATATAAAGGTACAACGAACATAATTAAAATATATGACTAACATAACTAAATGTATGTCTAATATAACTAAAAGGTATGAAAGGTATTAATATGTCAGTTTTAAAAAAATGTTAAGGTACAACTAACCTTACAAAAGGTATGTCTAACATAACTAAAAGGTATGTCTACCACTACTAAAAGGTATGTTTAACATAACACTATTACTTACCTTCATTCATATTCCTTTGATTGATATGTTTTGTAGGTGGGAATGGTGATTCCCGCAAGAATTGGTATTACCATAGATGAGGGAATGAACATTACTTCCTACCCCCATGGTATTACGTATTTCTATCGTGAAGAAAATGAATATTTTTTATTAATTTTGACAATTATCATATTTATATTATGTTTTCACAAATTAATTTCCTAAAGTCGAATTATTATATAAAATTTCGTAAATAATATTAAATTATTTATAAAAAATTATAAAATAATAACTAATAATTTAAAATAAATATAAAATAAAAATATAAAAAATAGCAAAAAAAATTAAATACATAAATAGTATAAAAATAATTAATAAATATAAAATCTTAAAAACATAATAAAATAATATGAATATAATTTTAATAATACAAATAATTTTAGTTTTGATATTGATTTATCTATATATATATATATATATATTTGTAAGATAAATGAATATTAGTATAGATAATAAATTATTTAAAAAATTATAAATATATTGTAACTAAAATATTTTTTTAGAAATATAAAATAAGATATTAAGATTTTAATAATATAAAATTATATAGAATAATTAATAAAAAAATATGAAAAATATATTATTATTTAACTACTTTAAGAATATGTAAATAATACAAAAATAGTAAACTAATAATAAGATTAAAAAATAAAATATATAAATATAATATATCTTAATATTAGTACAATGATTAATTTTCTTTAAAAAGAATTATTTTTAAATTTAAATATGCCAAATATTTTAAATTTGAGTGATATGTTGAAAATGAATATTAAATAAAATTGTAGTGGAAGGTAATTTAGTCAAATAAATATTGATTTAATATTATTCATTTTATTTATAGTTATCATTCATAAAATATAATTATAATAATTATTTCATTCATTTTTTATTCATTTGTGATACCAATAACAGGAATCAGTATTTGTATACCATTCTTTTCTCATCATCATTTCATTCTTGAGTTCATTCAATTCCCACCTAATTTCATTCCATCATACCATTCATGTCGTAAAGGTATAACTAACATAACTAAAATGTATGTCTAACACAACTAAAAAGTATAGTTAACATAACATAAAAGGTATGTTTAACATAATATAAAAGTCAGACACCTAGGAGCATATTTGTGCGGATTTCATCCGTGACCTAGAAGCGCGTGCAGGCGTGTCTGAACGCGTGACGGATCGGGTTAGAAGTGGTGCATGTGTATATAAGTTTTTGTCAAAATTCAAACACTGCGAAACACACAGAAACCCAAAACTTCCCAAAATATTTTAATTTGAAAGAAAGGAAATTCCTTTTGGGGAACGGAAATTTGAAAGAAGGGAAATTCCCCACTAATCCTCGAAAATTTGTACGAATTTTTGGTGTGATAAATGCCGGTTTCTAGAGTCAAGCCAACAACGAATTTCGAGGATTGATTGGGTTCTCTAAATAGTGAATCAATCTTATGAATGGGTTATTATAAGAGATATTGTGTTAGGAACTTAGGTCAGAGTTGAGAAGTTTGGTAATCTGCTATTCGAGATGCGTAATTGGAGGGCTGGAGAAGATGAACGTGCTAAATTTTCACTTTTTTTTTATTTTTATTTATTGTTTGAAATTTTTTATATTCTCAGATATTGATTTTTCAGTTTTTGTTCTAATTTTGAAATTTTATAATTTGTTAAAAAAATTCATTTTTATTTCATTTTTTATATAAGAATTATAATTTATTTAGAAATCCTTCCCCAAATTATTGTTTTCTTTTTTACCTTTTTTTTAAGTGATGGGTGATGAATTGTGACAACTAATATTAATATTATGTGGCTTTAAAAAAGTATAAAATAAATTCACTTAAGCACAACATTGCCATGTTAGAGCAGCTCCAACAAGGAGCTATTGTAGCGCCAGCCGCCAAATATGACCAGCTAGCAGTAAGGTATTCTTGGTGCCAGAGTAGAGTTGTGAACATTTCAGCGTTAGAGTTGACGCCGCTATATGTTGGTGCTATTATTTCCTTTTTTTTTTAATATTTATTAATTTTATCAAATTTGATATAATACACGTATTAATTTTCCAACATAGATGGTAATATAAAAAATTTAATGTAACATGAGTTTTTAATTTGAACGATGTGGATGATAATATAAAAAATTATAATTAATAAGAGTGATCATTTCTCAACATGGATAGTAAAATTACTGAAAATTGATTAAAATACATGAAATAAAACGTAAAATTACTGAAAATTAGAGTATCGGAAATATTACATAAAATTACAAAAAATAGATTAAAATACATGAAAATACATATAAAATTATTTAAAATAGATTAAAATACATGGCAATAAAATATAAAATAACTGAAAACTAATTAAAATACATGAAAATAAAACATAAAATTACTAAAAATAGCAATAAACCTAATAATCCGAGAGACCAGCCCCAGACCCAGACCCTCCAAGATTTGAAAATTGTCCAAACATATCAAACATATTAGTGGGTTTTGGAACTTGAGATTGTCTCCTCTTCTGCATAATTATTTGTTGTTGTTCTTGGAAGTACTCACATTTTACGGGATCAAAAATCGCATCCAAATCAATGAGTAGTATGTTATCTTCTCTAATCATTTCTTTTTGTGCAACTTTTTGCCTTTGCACCTCAATATCGCGCTCTCTATTTGTGGCCAAAGTTGACATTAATTCTCGTAATTTTTCATTTTCCTCTTTCATAGTGTTTAAAAAACATACATATCTTCACTTTATTTTCTTTTAAATTTAGACTTTTTTACCCCTTGTGGCCGCTGTGATGAAGAACCACCACTTATGTTTTCATCGCTTAAATCGATTGAAAATGAAGGTGTAGAAGGGTCGGGAGAAATAGGAGACTCATTAACAACTTCCTGTGGAAATGATGCTGAAACTCCGCTTGTGTTTTCAACCTGCACATATTCTTTCAAAATAAACCACACATGGTCGAATTTAAACATTTCTTTATTACCTTTTTGTTGTAGAAACAACTCGTTTGCTCGTCATATTTGCAAACAATATTGTAATTTAATGAGAAAATATTTATGACACATAAAATAGTAAAATATATAGATGATTACTTACGATATTGAGTTCATTTGCACCGCTTAAATACATATACTTAACCTGACGTAAACAACCATTGAACTTTCTAGTATTTTTTAGAATTGTTTGCATACGACATTGTATTAATCTTTGGTTACACCCATTTATGTTAGAGCTTGGCACATCAGAATTGAACTTTTCTGTAACATGTTTCCAAAATTGATCTCTGGATTGGTTTATACCAACGATTAGATCTTGTGAAATTTCAAGATATACACCGCAAAGATGTTGATCTTCAGCATTTGTATAATTAGTACTGTGTGGCTTCAACATTTTAGAGAGAAGATGAATATAATGTAAATGAAGAGATTTGAGAGATGTGTGCTTTAGAATGTGTGGTATATCTTCACTATTTATAGAAGATATGGTATAAAATATCACAAGAATCTAATTGATAGGATTAAAAGAAAATGATTGATATATATCTTCACTTTTTTTGAAGGGTTGAGATGAAAAGATTGAATGAATTATCAACGATTATAATTGAATGCACGTGGATTGTGCTTTGTTAAAGTCTTTACTTTTTCAACTTTTTTTTGAAGGGTTGGGATTCAAAGATTGAGTGAGTTATCAATGGCTACAATTGAAGCACATGAATTGAGTTTCTTAAAATCTTTGCTTTTTCAACCTTTTATTGAAGGGTTGGGATTTAAAGATTGAGTTAGTTATCAACGGTTATAGTTGAAAGCACATGGATTGTGCTTTCTTTATTCAATTATTATTGGTTATATAATGGCATATGCTAGAATGGATTTCTTCATTATCTTCTACCTCATTTTCCTATTGATTACACATTTCTTTTCGAATCCATTATTTTTCTATCCTACTAGTCTCACAATCGAAAAATGAATTTCAATCACGTCGGTCCTTTTGCAACATCTTATTCTTCAAGTTCATCTGATGAAGAGTTTCAACAATGGATGGCTAGTTACGATATGGATCAAGAAGTACTCATCCAATAAATATACAACAACAATCAAATGATGGAAGAATTTATTACAAAATATCACTTCTACGAGTGGAGACTCAGTTCCAGGTCGTAGAACAATTTATCGTGATCAAGAAGAAGCAGCACAAAACTTCTTCAACGACTACTTCTCTGCAAATCCAACATTCAATGAAGAACAATTTCGTCAACGATTTCGAATGTCCCGAAATTTATTTCTTCGTATTATTGGTGATGTTTCTAATCATGATCATTACTTTGTGCAGCGAAAAAATGCAACTGGAAAACTTGGTTTGTCTACACTTCAAAAGGTAACAGCTGCATTTCGACAACCAACATATGTAGTTCCAGCAGACGCAACTGATGAATACATCAAAATTGGAGAGTCTACAACACTTGAATGCATTAAGAGATTTTGTCGTGCTATTGTGGAGATATATAGAGAGCAATATCTGAGATCACCCACTTCTAATGATGTTGCTAGATTACTTTATATCGGTAAGCAACGTGGTTTTTCAGGAATGTTAGGTAGTCTTGATTGTATGCACTGGAAGTCTAAAAATTGTCCAACAGCTTGGGAAGGACAATATGCCGAGTTGTAGTTGATTATGATCTGTGGATATGTCATGCATATTTTGGGATGCCAGGATCCAACAATGATATTAATGTGTTGGAGACATCTTATATTTTCTCTAACCTTGCTACAGGCGTTTCTCCTCCAGCACATTATATCATTCAAGTAAAGGAATACAATATGTGATATTATTTAGCTAATAATATTTATCCCAAATGGGCGACTCTTGTGCAAACTATCCATTCACCAAGTGGTCCCAAAAAATAATATTTTGCGAAAAAACAAGAAGCATGTAGAAAAGATGTGGAACGTGCATTTGGAGTTCTTCAAAGCAGATTTGCAATTGTGGCGAATCCAGCACATTTTTGGTTGAAAAGTGATTTGCAAGATATCATGACTACATGCATAATAATGCATAATATGATAATAGAGGATGAACGAGATCTTAATGCTCCAATTGAAGAAAGCTTGGAAGTGCCACCCTTAGATATCAAATTTGTTGAGAATGAACTTACTCGCTTTCAAGATTTTCTTGGTCGATTTAGACAAATTAGAGATTCAGATGCTCATTTTGCACTTCGAAATGCACTAATTGATCATTTGTGAAAAGAGTATTCTAATTCAGAAAATTAGAAATGATCACTATGTAACATCTATTTACATTTCAATAAAAATAAGTTATTATTTTTTATTTCATTTTACATTGAGTTTCAATCAATTAATGATATTAATTTTATTTATTAAATTTAAAATACAAAAAGTTAAAGGGAAAATGGGTTGTTGTACCACAAAATATATAGCATTGAACAAATTTACCACATTATATAAAAATATGACAAAACTACCACAAAATATAACAAATGTATAAAAGTACCACATTTTTTGACTGGTCCTAATGTGAATTGTGAGTTGATGGGATTTAAAATTGATTGGGCCAACTAACAATCAAATCACTTTGTGGGTATTAAACGAAAATTTGCAAAGCAGCACATTAAACGAATATTTGCTCAATTTACACTATTAAATGAAAATTTGCAAATTACATGCTTGAGGCAAATTTTCGTTTAATAGTGCAAAATGCCTACCACTATTAAATGAAAATACCCCTAAATTTGCAAAGCAGCACATTAAATGAATATTTGTTCAATTTATACTATTAAACAAAAATTTACAAACTACATGTTTTAGGCAAATTTTCGTTTAATAATGCATAATGCCTACCACTATTAAACGAAAAGTGGCACTATTAAACAAAATTTTTTACATTTATAAAACGAAAATTTCATTTAATTCATGCACTTATTATTACAATTCGTTTAACAATTATTTAAGACATACAAGTATTTAATACATAAACTTGCAGATTTTACAACTATTAAATGAATATTTACAGATTTTAAAACTATTAAACAAAAAATTTCAATTTTGAAACATGATTTCGTTTAATAGTGGAACATGAATTCGTTTACATTTCACATGAAGTATTAAACGAAAATTTACAAATTTGAAAGATGAATTCGTTTAATAGTACAACATTATTCAACCTAAATAGATGTTAATACGTCTAAGTTGAATAAATGACAAGTTGAATAAATAGATGTTAATACATACGCCTCGTACAACATTAAGAGTTAAAAAATGTTTCAACTTCAAACATACATGACAATCTATTAATCCTTTCACACATTTGATGTCAAATAAATTAGACATTTTCTTCTGGTATGTTCTATCGAACCACACACGGAGCAATGTTTCTTCATCCTTCACCTGGCTTGACCCTCAATTTCTAGATCGAGATCATCATCGAGTACTTGATACTCGAAGGGCAAGAGTTCTGTACATCTCGACTTATTATGACCGGGTTTGCCACAACGACTACATGCAGCGGGTTTGCGTGAAGGTCCGGCATGCTCACCGGTCGAGGGAATACGTCTAGATTTCGGACGACCTGTTTGTTTTGGTTTGTCTGGCGGAATACATCGTTTGTTCCTCACATAGTCAGACACATCTCAATCTTACGGATCAGGCACGGGATTAACATCACTAGCCCATATCCCCCTCAACCATTCTGTCGTGTAATATATGTCAACGTAAGAAGTGATTGTTTCATTCGCAAAACTGCATACAGTAAGAGAGGGAAATAAAATGTTTTATATTATTGTTGCATATTCTGAATTGATAATGGTTTAGTTGGATCGATCGAGATTATCTTATTGCTGCACATGCATGTGAACATGGTATCAACACTACTTGATAAATACAACAAGAGCACTCGTATCGAGAAAAATCTTACTCCCATTTATGACTTTGTATTTGAATCGTGAGAGTGGCTCAACTTGCATACGCCGTCCAAGCTTGGTGTATTCTAACAATATCTCATGGGTGGACTTTATCAGTATGTTTTATCTCTCTATTGCAGCCGTCTTCCTCTCATAAAACCACCTTTCTATAATCCACCGAGCATCCTCCAAAAAAGAATAAACTAGTAGTTTTTTTGTCCAAAGAAGATGAGCATTCCATGTCTTGACAGCATTTGACGTCATGAAATTGAATCATCGAATGGGACATTCCACACGGGACCACCTACTCGTACCTGCTTTTCTTAAGGTATCAAGTGCACCTTCTATGTTCATTTCTTCAATGGTGGTGACGTACCTATCAAAATTAAAGTTAAATCCATAAAATTTTCTAACAACCAAATATGCTCTTCTAAAATGTTTCAACAACATATATCAAACAGTCGAAAAAAATTACCGTTTGAATTCACGGAGCTGATAAGAATAGGCTGCTTTGTGGAATAGTCCAATGAAACGTGACCCATATTTGGCTAAATTTTGTTACAGATAAAAACAACATAGACCATGAGTGGCTTCTGGGTACACCGTTTTGATAGCATTACCGATGCTGGTGTGTTGATCGAACACGAGAAGCAGTTAATCGGGACATCCAAATGCTACACGAACTTGTTTCAAAAACCAAGTCCACGATTCATCATTTTCCACATCGCCTATCCCAATTACTAGAGGGAAGATTTGCTCATTTCCATCTTTCATTATAGCGATAAATCCGATCCCTTTATATTGTCATTTCAAGTGACAACCATCCAATACTATTACCGGACGTGAATACCATTGGAATCCGTGAATAGATACACCCAAAGAAAAAAACACATATTTAAATTTTCCGAATTCATGTGTTTCCAATTTTGTATACGTACCGGGATTTGAACCTTCCAATGCTGACAAGTATAAAGGCAGAATTGCAAATGACTATTTTGAATCTCCGTATGCCTCCTGCATCGCATGATGTTTCACTCTTAATGCATGCCTATAACTAAGCTTCAATGATGGTCTTAGGAATGAGGCTCGAGTTCTCTTTTCGAACTGTGTCAACATAATACTGATCTATCAAAACAGATGGAAGTCGGCGTTGGGCAGTAGAGTTCAGCTGAATTGAGCATTCATGTGGCAAGACACTTTTGGTTATTTTATGTTTCTCCGAGGCATGGAGAATGAATGGGCAGTTACTTAATCTACATCTCATAACCATCTGTGTTTGTCCGAATGGTCAACACAATATTCAACTTGATTCTCCAAATGGTAGAAACCAATAGCGTTCTTCACCTCAATTTTACTACAAAACGTGGCTTCTTTGTGCAGACCATGTTTAGACGACTCGTTATCATCGAAATATGTTATATGGGGCTCCTCGAAAGTTGGAATATTCGGAATAAACCAATTTCGTCTATCAATGTATGTCATAAATTCCTCAAGAGCGATTCGTTGATCTACATCCAAAGCAGTCTACTCCTTATCATCCAACTCAAGGTCAACTTTCTCATTGTTCGAACCTATACACAAGGTAGATGTAAGTTAAACAAAATAAAGTTTCAAATGAAGTAACTTGATTGGGTTTTTTAAAAATGAAATAAAAATTATTACCATTTGGGTCATCATGGCTTTGTTGTAGTCCAAAGTCTTCGCCAATTGGAAGTGGTAATTCATTACGATGTGTTTCTTCATGTTGTTTAGACGCAGTCGGAGACCTATTCAAGTCAAACATGTCAAGTCCATTAGTCATACTGACGTAGTTTACACGACCAACTGATGATGGATAAGGTTCCCTCTGATCACTTGAGGATGTTACAACCTGTCTCGTATGATCCTCATTCCACAAACCAAATTTTGTATAAAATGATTCATCATTTTGTAGTATATAGGGAACATTAGGATTTTCCGAATTATTAGCAAAATAATCATTACAATTCGTCATATCTACAACACACATAGAAGGACGAACATTTGGAATATCATCCTGTGCATTTATTCTTTCCGAGTACAAGTTGACTCCAACATCCATCCTTTTAAATGAAACAAAAACAATGACCTCCTCATTTTCCATTTGGAATAATCGGTCCAAATCAGAATCACTCTTTATTTTCATCTTTTTCACAAAGCCACCTGTCTCAATTAACGCATGGATCACATATCCCAAAAAATTCATATCAGCACGTACAAGTCCATGAATTGAGTTGAGTAAATCGGAATATTCTATTCTTTGAAGGTGAATCCGCTCCCAAGAACCATTTTTGTACTCTAACCCTTCACAATACCCTCCAAACCAAACAACCACGGAGATAAAACTCATATTTTCGTGTCACTATCAGAAAACATAATATTTATGAATATTTATACAAATACGAACAATATTAACTATTTAAAACACTTATCTATTATATATAAAATGAAAATATAGATGAATGTCACTTGTCTAATTTTCGTGTAAAGATCATCAAAATTTTTAAAGCCTATCTTCGTTTAACAATAATAAGGTGAAAAAAAGTGAACAATAATATTCAATTGATATTATGTGTAAAATAGTGAACAATAATAATTAAACGATTGTAAAGATTCGTTTAACCAAAATCCAATTCGTGTTTCGTTTAACCTTAATACTGGTGTTACAAAATTGTTTAAAAATGGCATTAAAAAATCAATTGTTAATGGCATTAAAAAATCATTTCATATTGGCATTAAAGATTCCCTACTAGTTCGTTTAACAATTACAAATTGATTAAAATGGCATAAAATATTCGTGGAAAAAGGCATATAATATTCGTTTAAATGGCATAATTAATGTAAATACTATTTAAAGTGTTATTCGTTTAACCTTTCTTCAAATTTGTAATGCCTATAAAAATGTCTATAAAGTTTCATTTAACAGTCCATACATTTATTTCATTTAACGTGAACAATTTATTAAACAAATATAATTCCCTTTTTGTGCAGTTTAATCATTTATCAATTGTTAAGGTCATACCATTCACATATATAGTTCAATGAAAATTTCAAGAAATAAACATACTAAAATAATGAAAATGTTACATACATACACGAATTAAATTACTCAACAATAAGTGATATAATAATAGCATAAAATGAGAATCGGATAGCATATAATATACACATTTACAAGAAAAATTGCATTGTTTCACTACACTTGAAAATGATATACATACCTTATTCTTGAAAAATTGCATTGTTTCACCTCAAGCTCCCAGAATCTGCTTCTTAGTTTTAATGTTCAACTAAAAAAAAAAGGAGAATGTAAATATATAAGCCGAATGATGGTGTCTTTAAATTAAAGTAAAGTTATGCAGGCTTCCATCTCATTTTTACTTGTGAACGCTTAAGGCTTAGGCTTAGGGCTTAGGATGTTACAGTGTCTGAATCACTGAATTAAGTTACAAGCTTCCATCCCATCTTCACTTGTGAAGGCTTAGGGCTTAGGATGTTACAGTGTCTGAATCACTGAATTAAGTTACAGGTTTCTATCCTTTCCTACAATAAACAACACTACTAAACACTGCAATAGTATTTCCCAGAAATTTACATTTAATGTTGCACTATTAAACGAATTCATGTGCAAATTATATATATTAATATTGCACTATTAAACGAATTCATGTGCAAATTATATATATTAATGTTGCACTATTAAACGAATTCATATTTAAAATTTGACAATTTTCGTTTAATAGTGCATTTAAAATGTAATAGTGTAATTTAGGTTGAATAATGTTGCACTATTAAACGAATTCATCTTTCAAATTTTAATTAAACGAAATTTTCATTTATTAAGTGTATAGTTTTTAGTTTAATAGTGCCACTTTTCATTTAATAGTGATAGGCATTTTCCACTATTAAACGAAAATTTCAATAAAGCATGTGTCGCTGATCAAATTTTCGTTTAATGGTGTAAATTGAGCAAATATTCGTTTAATGTGCAAAAGTCCATGAATTTTCATTTAATACTTCATGTGAAATGTAGACCAAATCATGTTTAAGCCTATTAAACAAAATCATGTTTCAAAATTGAAATAAACGGTGAATTCGTTTAATAAGTGCATAAATTTTCGTTTAATAAGTGCATAAATTTTCGTTTAATAGTGCCATTTTTTTTAATAGTGGTAGGCATTTTACATACATACACGAAAATATCAATAAAGCATATTTTAGTGCTTATTTTTGTTTAATGGTGTAAATTGAGCAAATATTTCGTTTAATGTTTCTACATTTAATTTTCGTTTAATATTTGCAGAGCTCTATTTATTCAACTTGGAGTTCTTGTGGAAGACTTTAATGTTAAAGCTGATCAGCTAAACATATGTAAGAGTTAAAATAAAGATAAATACAAGATTCAATTTTAGTCCTTTAGTCTATTACAATATCAAAATATGCATGTTCATAAATCAGTTTCGAATAATACATAATCAGCGAACCAAATCATTAATATCAACGGTATCAAAATCTTTTGAGAACCTGTACAACGACAGAGCAACCTGTCGCCTCATTGCAAAAATACCATCCGTTATCTCTGGTCTGGGAAAAATACAGCTTAGACAACTCTCAATCGCCTTTAGTGCGTAAACTCCACAACTAGTCGGCTCGTCCTGCCGATAGCAAAGTCGTATCGGCACAGACTGGAGAGAAAGCATTGATGATGGTCTAACTGGGCATAGTAATCAGTGTACTCAAACAAACGCGGTATTATTCGTCTAATGGGTAGGGTCTGTCGATACCTAAGCTGTTCAACCTCCGGAGTCCACTCGTGACGTAAACTGTTGAAAATTATCAACGTCATGCGCCCGATGTAGAGCTCCACAGCCACCCAATGATTATCCAAATTCAGAATCAAAAGTACCTGTCAACAAATAAAAATAAGTTTAATTATGTAGAATATCAAAATTGATGAACACATCTCTGTAAATGATGAAGAAACAATCGTAGAATATCTTTGAACCTGTACCCTTCTGATGTCTTTCCAATGTTTGATTTTAAGCCAATTTGGTTTGTCATCATTTATATAGTGGACAAGTCGATCCAACTCCGAGGGATCAAACCTCTCGTTACAGTCTTCGTGATAAATTGCATCTGGTGGATCATTCGCATGCTTTTTATTCCAAATATCATTGCAAATTTCCTGTATGAACAATTCGTTTAAAACCTATTTGAACAAAAATCAATGAATTACGGTTATATTTAATACAAATTCAACGTACATTAAACATGCAATCAACAATTTGGATTTGGCCCTTCAAACGCTGATTAACTTTCACATTAAACACTCCTGGAAGGCTTTATAGAACCAATAGATATGCATCGAGGACCTACAATGAAAAATATCATAACAATTTAAGTATATGATTTCTTAATTTGTTTCAGTTTGTAAGGATATAATAGCTGAAATTGAAGAGTATTACCTCACTCTCAAGTTGATTGTGTGGTTCTACAACGAAACAGAAGAATGATGGGTTAACTCCATAACTGAGTCCAACATTGCGCCTGTTTCATTAATTATATATAAGCCATGTTGAAAACGAACAACATATTACAAGCATTGTAAGATAAATGAAATAAATTGTTAAGGTCAAACTTACAGATCAGCAGCTTCCTCAAGCGACATCCACGCTAAAAAGTCATCGTAGTTATGATCACTTCTTCTCTGGGGCCGCATAGTTGTAAATGCACTTCTCAAATACTGAGACCGATCTCTCCTTCGAACTTGACGGATTCCTGCACTTGTTTCAAGTATGGCACCACCAACTGTTCCTGAAGTCTCGCCAGTAACAAAGCAAGGATTAGAGACGCGCGTCTGTCCTATGGATGTTTGTGGTGTATTCATCTCGAATGGTCTCTCTGAATTAGGAAAAATAGTTGATTCTGGCATCGCGAAAGTGGTCAGATCATCGGGCTGATCCGAATGCTCGAAGGGCGAAGCATGTGGAGGTGAGCGATGATGGTCCTCTTCAGGCCACAAGGACCAAGGCGCATATTCAGTACCGAAATATGTTCGGAGCTGATCTCGGATAAGCGAGGCAATCTGACACTCCAAACTATCACTATCCTCCCTAATCTCCTACGACAACTCTTACGTATAATGGTCAAGCCTGTCGTCGAAGTAATTCTGTATTATACTAAATCGACTATCGATCGAGTGCTTAAAACGTCCGAGCAGGCGGTCAAACAGGCTAGGGTGATCACTCATTCGTGGATCAGCCGGAGGTATCTCCGGCGACGAAGACAACACAAATCGTGCATGCCTCGGCGGAATCCCAAGATTTGTTCCAGGCGTATCATCGCTATCAGATGCAAGCTGTGCCGGCGAACGATGCCGGTATGCATAATCCTGATCAGGCATGTGAAGTGGAGATGCAGCCTCATGCACTGTAGTGAAATCTGGGATAAAATCAGGATGGCCAGATTGGAACACAGGTTCATCAGGCACATGTATATCAGGTCGCAAATTCAAACACGTGTTATGGCAGCTCATCGCATGTGTCGACTGACGTGTAGTTGATCAGATGGACCGAGAAATGAGATCGCATGTCGATAGACTTGGATCCGCGGGAGCCCTAACACCACGGTTAGGCTTGCGAGGCTGACCATCGAATAAGAGGTCCTGATCTATCAGCTGCCAATAAATCTGTTGCGTCTCCTCAGGACTTAGCTCAAGAGTCTCGAGTCAATCAACCTACACAAAGCAGTCAAATAATTTAAGTATCCAAATCATCATTAGTTCGCCTGTATCAGCAGGTCATTCAATGTTGAAACAAAAAAACCGAAATTTCATACCTGTTGATCAAGTAGTACAGTGATATTAGTTGTGGCCCTCTTAGAAGACCACCTCAAACATCTAGGTAATCGTTGCGGGACATCATCAAGTGGATGACCAACCTCTGTGAAAGTCACAGAAATGGCCTCGTAAGCCCATATCTAGACAATGAAGTTATAATGTTAGTATACAAGATTACAAATAAGTTAATACACACGGGATTCATATTACTTAAAAGATACTCACCAGTAGAGCAGTGGTGAAACCGTAAAAGTGGAAAGTGGGTGGTCGGACACCCAAATGGGGCAGTCATTGGGAATTTATCCATATGTCGCAACAAGTTGAGATAGGAGAACTTCCCCCATGGGAAGCTCTCCCAGAGCTCATCCTGCTCCACTAAAATCCAAACTCACTTTGGTCTTTCCGACGTCATATTGATAAGAATCTTAACAATCTTAATAGTATCCTCGATACTATGACGCCACTCCCCAGCAACAAATCGGTGATGTATATGCAAAATGGTCAAAGATGCATGTCCGGAAACCACTCTCTCGTATAATCCACCTTCAGGTGGTTCCTGTCGGCCATGGGGATCGAAGTCTGAGTCACGAAAATACAATCCTGTAAGGAGAACGAACTCCCTTCTCGAGAACCGACAAAAATGGTCGGGCCCGATGTGAAACCATCTCTCGTACTCCTTATCGTCGTAATCCGAGAAACCTCACGAGACATGAAATATGAAGAAAGGCCTTACACGAGTTGTTTTTAGTTAACCACAAAATAAAATGCCCGAAATAAGTTCGTCTAAATTGCCTCATGCAGTTTGTACCAATTTTGCTAAACTCTATTCTTATGTCATCCAATATACTAAGACGTGTGTATCCGTTAATGTAAGAAGTCTGACCCTGAAGATCTCTTCGCACCCATACACGATCCAACTAATGTGTACAAGAATTGTAAATTCATATATATAAGTAAGCATGATTTATTCTGATATCATCAAATTTATAATATATTTATAAGTAAAATAATATTAACTACTTCCCAAATACATTAAAAAAATACAAATTAAAAAATAAATTCTCGTAAAAATTAACTGTAATTTTTCGTTTAACGGTAATTTTTCATTTCAAGGGCTGCACAACTATTCATTTAACTATTGATAACATGAGTTAATCCAGATTTTCATTTAAGACAAGCAACAGATGTTCGTTTACGTATACAAGCATGAAGAAAACCAGATTTTCGTTTAACTATAGAAAACAAACCAAAATTTTCGTTTAACTATAGAAATCCATATTTTCGTTTAACTATACAAGCACCAGATTTTCGTTTAACTATACAAACTCAACCCAATTTTTGTTTAACTATACAACCCAACTACGGCAAATTTCGTTTCACTATACAAACCAATTTCATTTAACTATACAAACACAAACCCAATTAACATATATTTATTTAAATGGCAGTTCATAAATCCAATTATACAAACCCAATTTATTAAATCCAAAATAAACAAACATTAAACGAATTTATCAATATTACACCCCAAATTTCGAACCTAATATCAACATTATACGAATTTATCAATATCAACATTATACAAATATAAATTTTCATTTAAATCAAACCCAATTACAGGAAGATGAAGATTTATCAATATACAAAACATGCTAAACGAAACACCCCAAATTTATCAATATTACACCCCAAATTTCGAAATAAAATGCATACATAACCCAAATTTCGACAAAATGAAACATGCTTCAACGAAATTTATGGATTTAGGAAACTAACCTGGTTCTCCATGGATTGTTCTTCTTCTTAGTCGAAAATCTATTCGATTCCACGAAAATTTCCCCAATTTCTTCGTCTGCCCAACTCCACGAAAACAGGCTACCCCAATTTTCTCCTTGTTTCCACAAATTTCAACCCCCCTCTAATTAAATTGTGGCTTGCAGTTCGAAAAGAAAAGGAAGAGTATTGACAATTGTTGTGTTTAAACGAAAAAATGGAAGAAGATGAGAACTTAAACGACGGCTATGTGTTGTAATTCTAGGGTTCAAAGAAAAGCCAAGGAGTAGCCAAAATACACTATTAAATGAAATTAGTAGATTCCCTTAAACGAAATACACTATTAAATGAAAAACAAGTTTTCGTTTAAACGAAAACCACTAAGCCTTTAAACGAAAAACTGAAATTCGTTTAATAAGTCAAATTCGTTTAACATTCGTTTAATAAGTCAAATTCGTTTCACATTTTTCGTTTAAAAAATTCGTTTAATATTTTTTTAAGTTAAACTGAAAATCGTTTAATAAGTTAAACATTTAACAAATTTTTTTTTACAATTCTTTTTACCAAATTCGTTTAACAATTCATTTAAAAAATAGTGCAAATTTTCATTTAATGCATATAATAATGTCTCTTGTTTAACAAAATTCGTGTAACAATTGAAAAGTAAAAACATTACAAATTGTTTTAGGCATTAAACGAAAATTGCTAAATTTACATTACTTTTTGTAACACTGCATACTATTAAACGAATTTCTGAACTTAAATGAATAATGTAACAATATTAAACGAATCCAGGATCAACTTATGGCAATATTTTCGTTTAATAGTACTAGCCATTCAAATCTGAATTCATGCAAGTATTTTTTTAATCTTATTTAATTAATGGGATTTGATTGTTAGTTAACCCAAATAGTATTCCAATCCCATCAGCTCAAGAGCCGTAAAAAATTGTGGTAGTTTTGTCACATTTTTATATAATGTGGTACATTTGTTCAATGTTATATATTTTGTGGTACAGTAGGTTGGGCTCCCGAAAGTTAAAACTATATTAAATAATATTTACATGTGTAAATATGTTATCCAATTATAATAAAATTTTAAAAATATGATTAAATAAATTATTAATTAGAAATAATATGGAATATTCTTTTTTTGTGTAAAATATAGTGCAGACTGCTGGAGATGAAACATTGTTTCTGCACTAAAGTAGTGCATACTGCTGGAGATGCTCTTAGTAGATTTGATCGGAAATTCAAAAATTGAGCACGTGCATCTCAATCACAAAAAAACCGTTGGAGAGTGCAAATTCCGACGAAAAATGACTTAAATTCAACATTTTCTTTTCGAGTGTAAATTTCGATGAAAAATGACTTAAATTGGATATTTTCTTTTCAATTACAACACTAAAATTGATGTTTTGAAAAAGGGTGGGACTAAAGGCACCCCATGAAGTTCTAAGCACACCCCAATTTAAATGCAATTCAATTAAATAATTAAAATATTAAGTAAATACCAATTTTACCCTTTAACTTTTTTTTTAAACCCTACCCTCGTTTTTGCCATTTCATTTTTCTCTTTTCTTTTTTCATCTTTTTTTATTCTTTGATGTTGTTTCTTTAAATATTTGAGGAATTGAATGCTAAATTGATGACGGTCATCTCACGAATTAGTCAAATGTATGAAAATCGTATGAAAATCAAACAAAAAAATGCAAAACAATCGATCAAATTCGACAATTTCCGTTCGGTCCTGGTTGGCCGAACACGCAGGAGAGCGTTTGGCCATCATGGCCGAACACATTATAACATTTCGGCCATGTTGGCCGAACGCTCTCCTATGTGTTCGGCCATTGTGGCGAACACTCTCCTACATGTTCGGCCAACCAGGGCCGAACAAAGATGATCGGATTTGATAGATTTTTCATATTTTTTTGTTCGATTTTCATACATTTAACTAACTCGTGGGATGCCCATCATTAATTTACATTTAATTCCTCAAGAAATTTAGAAAAACAACATCAAAAAATCAGATGAAAAAAGAAGAAGAGAAAATTGAGGTGGCAAAAGAGAGGGTAGGATTTTAAATTTTCTTTTTTATTTTTTTTATTTTCTAAAGGGTAAAATTGGCAATTTTGAATATTTTATTTTTTTTAATTAAAAAATATTCAAATTGGGGTGTACTTAAAGATGCCCAACCGGTTCGAAAAACCGTGAACCGGCCGGTTCAAACCGTGAACCGGCGGTTTGGCAAACCGGCGGTCCGGTTTCGGTTCCGAACCGGAACCGGGAACCGCCATAACACGGTTCGGTTTCGGTTTGGGGATTTAAAAACCGGCAAACCGGCGGTTTAACCGGCGGTTCCAACCGCCGGTTAAACCGCCGGTTTATGTAATTTTTTTTTTTTTTTAATTGTTGCCTTGGACACGTGTACGGCTCACGTTTAAACTAAACTAGCCGTTGCGGATCGACGGAGGAGATCAAATAGCCGTTGGAAACCGGCCGAACCGGAACCGAACCGGAACCGCCGGTTCGAACCGGCGGTTTGGAGCAAATTTGAATCGAGCGGCCGAGATCCGTCGAACGTTGGAGATGGACGGGTGAGATCAGCCGAACCGCCGGTTCAACCGAACCGGAACCGGCGGTTCGAACCGGAGCGTGCCTATTTTCTTTTTTTTTTTTTTTTTTTTTTTGAATTTTTGAGATCTATAAATAGGGGTTCAAATGGTGTATTTTTTCACACCAATTCTCAAGCTCTCTCTCTCAATTATCTTGCATTCTTGCTCACTTTAATATATCAAGTTCAAAAGCTCTCAAATTTCTTTTTTTAGTTCGTATTATCATCTACTTGTAGTGCTACTTCCACTTCGATTTTTTTAATTTGCTATCATCATGTCTAGAAGAGGTTCTTCCGCTTCCTCGTCTCATGCTAGGGGAAAGAGTCCCATGCCACCTCCACAATCCTACGAAGACGAGCTAATTGATCGATGGTGTGACGAGCTTGATGAAGATGTCGATTTGGGAGAACAAATCGCCCAAGCCTTAGCCGATGATGTTGAAGAGGAAGAAACCGTGCAACACACACAAGGGAGTACCCCCTCTAGTAGAGCACCTTCTTCACTTCGAAGTGATATCTTCTCCGTTCACTTCAAGAAGGAGGTCGTGCCTAATAGTGCCGTTGACTACATAGTAACGTGCAATCATTGTGGGAAGCAATACAAGTTCAAGCATGGAGGAGGATATGGAACGTTCAACAACCACGTCACGAAGAAGCATCCCGACAAGGTTGGATTGGCTCCTTCTCAAACACAACTACGAGGATTCACCGGGTCTTCACAAGGTATGGATTCTTTAATGTTTAAATTTAGCCAACTTGAACTTAGGAAAGGCACCGCCGATTTTATTGCTTCTAAACATTTGCCTTTGCAATGGGCTTCCGATGAATATTATCAAGATTATGTGAGTCAATATTTGCAACCACCGGCTAGAATGATAAGTAGAAACACGGCCACTAGGGATATTGATAAAAGAGTTCGTGAAAAAAAATATAATCTTATGCAAGATTTAGCTAACCTTAAACAAAAAGGTGCAATATGTGTTGATTGTTGGAAAGATCCTTATAAAAAGAATGATTATATGGGCATTACTTGTCATTGGATTGATGATGCATGGGATGTTCAAAAACGTTTAATTGTTTTTGTTGATTTTAATGAAAGTCATACCGGTTTACATATTTCACAAAAAATAATACATAGCTTAAATGATTATGGTATATTAACAAAAGTATTTGCTATAGCTTTAGATAATGCAACTAATAATAAAGCGAGCTTGCCTACGTTAATTGATTTTTGTAAACCTTCATTAAATGGTGATATTTTTCATACTAGATGCATGTGTCATATTTTTAATTTATGTGTTCAAGATGGATTAACAACTTTACAAACGGAAATAGAAAAAATTAGAGTTGCAATTAATTTAATTTGTCATACCATACAAATGCGAAAAAGATGGGCTAGATTTTGTAAAATGAATGGATTGGAAGTAAAAAAATTTGTGAAAGATGTGGAACATAGGTGGAATTCTACTTATTACATGCTTCAAGATTCATATAATTATAGAGAACTTTTATGTGCTTTTTTTATGGAATTTGGAGATAGTAATGTCATGTTATTTGCTCATTCTTGGGATTCTTGTATAAACATGATTGGTATGCTAAAAATTTTTGAAGAAGGCACTAAAGAAATAAGTGGATGTTATTATCCTACATCTCCTTTAGCTTTAGATCAATGTGTTAAAATTGCTTTGATAATGAAATCTTATAAAGATGATCCTATTTTAAGTAATGCCATTATTATGATGAAAGCTAAATGGTTAAAATATTATCATGAGATACCCCCCCTATATTTATGTGCTAAATTATTAGATCCTAGGATTAGAGAAGATGGATTAGAAGAACTTTTGACTATGTACTATAATGCATTGTTCCCCTTTGGCTATATTAGTGATTATGATCAAGTTGATTATGTGCCTAATCCTAGTGAAGTGGTTAAACGGGCGAAAAATTATTTGTATGATTTATTTAGAGAATATAAAACAATGTATGGTGAATCATGTAGTAGTGAAGATGTAGTTCGACATCATAATGTAGGTTCTAGTAGTTCTTCGTCTACTTTTGATGATACTCTTTCTCAATTTTATAATTTTTATGATATTAGAACTCAAAAAAAAGCTAGAGGTGTTAATTCATCACAAGAATTGGATTCTTATTTTAGTGTTACTTTTGAATCAATTGCATTTGAGAACAATTTGAATCTATTAAAGTGGTGGTCACGAAGGATCACCACATATCCTATACTAACAATTATTGCCAAGGAAATATTTGCATGTCCCGCCTCCACGGTTTCGGTTGAACATGCCTTTAGCGTATCGGGCCACACTTTGAGTGAGAGGAGAGCAAACTTGGCCGTCGAAAATGTCCAAAACCTTATGCTTCTTGACGATTGGGTCAAAGCCGCCAAACGTCAACAAAACCTCGATTTGTCACACATGGAGGACGGTGGACAAGATTTGTATGGCTACGACTCAAACACAACATCCTCCGGCGGAAGTGGCGTCAACCTCGACGAGTGAAAAAGGTAAGTTGAGGTAAGAGAACTACGTGAGCTTTGATTCCTTAATTCGATTTCAATTAAGGATACGTAGGCAATTTCATTTTAAGTTTGAAATTTCAATTCCAAACTTAAAATGAAACTCAAGCTCTTTAATTTTTTTTATGCTCACTTTTGTAATTGTAATATATAGTATAAACTTTTGTAATAGATTAGAATCATTCAATCATAAATTAGATATAGACTATATAGTTATAACTTGTAATAATTTTCCAAGTTATATTGACAAGTTTAATTGTAATATATACAAACATTTGTAATAGATTAGAATCATTAGATCATAGATTATATATAGTTCTAAGTGTTCCAAGTTCCAACTTGTAATAATTTTCCAAGTTATATTATATTGACAAGTTTATTGAAAAAGTTTGATCAATACAATTCTTAAATATATTTTTTATTCCGAATTGTATTTTCTCATGATATTTTATACTTCAAAACAAACATTGAAGTTTAAATTTGGATCATAGAATCATAAATTAAAAAAAACCAAAAAAAAAAAAAAAAAAAAAAAAAAAAGGAAAACCGAAAACCGCCGGTTCGAACCGGCCGAACCGTCCGGTTCTGGTTGAACCGGCGGTTTCAAACCGAAACCGAAACCTTTCCTTCCACGGTTCGGTTTCGGTTCCACCATTTCGGAACCGTCGAACCGGCGGTTCGAACCGAAACCGGAACCGGGAAACCGTTTGGGCATCTCTAGGTGTACTTAGAGATCTATGGGGTGCCTTTAGTCCCTCACTTAGAAAAAAAATAAGACCATTTTTAAACACGAATCCTAGAACAAGACGAAAAATGAAATTTTCCCTTAAGTTTATCCCAATGGGAGACTTAGGCAAATCCATGAAAAGTCCACCCACATTACATGCTTCTAACCGTAGACCTACCTAATTTTACTTACAGCATGGATTAAAATCGATATGCTTAGGTATCGTCTAACCTGATTTTTAGCACATTAAGATATATATAACATCTTTGTTAGTGTGTGCATATATCGTCCACGACACGGGGCTTATGGTAATTTTATAAGGAATTATATTTTATGATTATATATGTGTATTCGTCACATATGTGCTGTTAAGCCGGCTACTTAATTAATAATCTAATGTTCATTTCTTGTTGTTCAAACTCTATAAATAGACTACTAAAAAGTATTCCTGATGCAGATATCTATCTATGTCATCAAGATATTGACTCCATTTTCCCTATTGTTTTTCCATGAAGTAAGAACTTTATATCTGTTTCAATATAGTATCCAAAAAAAAAAATGTAATCGAGGATATCAAATGGCCTCAAAAATAACTTTTTTGATCGCTGTTATTCTTGTGATGGTCGCTGCTCTAGCTTTGTCATCCGATTTCATGGTTGGAGAAAGTGGGGCAATTCCTGATGTGAACTATGCCGATGGGACTACAAAGTTCTACGTTGATAAAAAAATATGTTCGCGGTTTAAACTGAAGAAAGTATTAGTAAGAACTCTGTATAATATTGAAAGTATTATGAGTCTCGTGATTTTTGTGTTTATTGTAGAAATAATTTTTCATTGAGAAAGCATATATAGGGTTGGATCTTGATTTTGAAGGCTAGCTTTTTAAATCAATTGAAATACTATTCTATGGACAAAGCTAATTAGTAAAGGTTCACATTTGTTCATTAATTCCTTCACTTTCGTTTTATGTGATGATTGATTTTTGCTTGATTTTTTATATTTGTGGTTAAGTGGTTGCAATTGATTAGTTGAGGTGACAGTTTTGTTTAGGCATTGAATTTTAAATATTTAAATAATAATTATTATATATTTTTTGAATATTAAGTAATTTTATGTTTTATATCTTGGTTTAAGTAGAAATTTTATATTGATCAGGACGATAATCACTCAACTCGCACTTGGAACTAAATAGCACCATACTTTGATCGAAATTTATTGAAGCTAAATGAAATTTTGTTATTTCTTGGAATTTTATATTAGCACCACCTCCAAATATGACATATTCATTTTCAACCGGTCAGACTTCCACCCTGCTAAGTAGGCTGCCTAAACTCTCTCCCTTGAAATATGTGTGCGCATCTAAATAAGACAACAACAACATAAATCTATTGTTGAAAATGTGGTGTGTAAACTAAAATCTTATTTATTTTTAATAAATTATAAAATTTAGTTCTCTTATTTAAAATGTTTAAATTCGTGTGGATATATGGAGTGATTATTGACAATATCGTATTTATTAAGGAGTTACATGTATTGGATAGATGCATGATTCATGACAAATGCTAAAAAAAAGAAATTAAAAAAAGATTAATTGTACTTATATAGATTTGATCAATATCTCTCGGCTATAAATATTTCTCATAAATTACATACCCTTTTAGAAAAATAGGATTTATTTATTTAAAGAAAATTCAATTTCATTTTGATAATATTGTTGGAAAATTGGTTGATAAAAGTGGTGGGTGGCACCATTTCGACCAAGAGTTAAATGAATAAGAGTTAATCCTTTTAAGGGTTGAATGTCAAAAGATTAATTTACGTTTACATTAGATAATCGAGGCATGTTGAATTTTTGGTGAGTGAGAAATTAAACATTAAAGATGACCACTTGAAATGGGAATGTGAAGGTCTTGAGTGTGGGAAGAGAGTTGTTATCCCACATAGAAAGATGGACGTTGAAAATGCAAGTATTAAAGAAGTCACGTGTAAAGGCTTAGTAATTAATACACTCTTGCAGTGGTATGCTTGTGCAACACATACGTGCGTGCATGCGCGGCACGGCCCAGACCCGTCCTCGACCTTGGTCCTTGACAATTAAACTGTGGGTTGGAATTTTACCCGACCCACTTTATCTTTTTGGAACGGGTTTGGGTGTAGGTTGCAGTGGAGTAACCTTGCTAGGATGCAACAAGTAAGCTGCATAGTAACCTAGCAAGGGTGCAACGGAGTAAGCTAGTAGAGTATCCTAAGATGCAACAAGTAAGCTAGAGTAAGCTGCAACATTACACCAAGCAACCTAGAGGATGTAGCAATGCAATCTTGCACAAGTTGACCGTTGGCTTTTTGAATGAGTCGTTACTATGCATTAAATAACCCATTATTGGGTCGTTAAATTACCATCCATTATCAAGTGTAACCCTCATATTGGAGATCTATATATAGGGGTCTCATGCATCATTTCGAAAACCTTGCATAGTTTTTCCACTTGCATCAAAGCTCAATTTTCAAGTACTACTCTCGAGATTGTGGTGCAACATCTCAAAAGATGAAGTCGTTTTATCTTTGGGAGATAATACGGACGATCCAATGAGCACTACTCTGGACGTATCTCATGTCACGCCTCAAAATCTTTTCGTATTTTATCAGAGTTTTACCGTTGGGCGTGAAGAGAGAAATAGCAAGAGACGCATACACAATAGAAAGAATAAGTAAGAGACGACAGAATAAAGAAGTAAGGGACGAAGTGAATCTTTCACTTAACAACAATCGGCCTCTGCCGATAGCAATCAGTCTCACTACTGATAATATTCGATCTCAATACCGAAATATAAACACAACATACTTAAGCAGCGGAAATAACCATCAGGATCTCTCGTTCACAGAATACTCAGAATAATTACAAAACGTGATTAAACTTATAACATGTAGTTTTGAAAATGTTTGGAGACATCGTCTCATTACAACAAAGTCAAGAACAACCCATCCTCTCTCCGACTAGGGTTCACCATGCTCATCAGCTCCTGTAGTGTGAGTACAGATTAAGGGGGTGAGTGCGTGGAATACACTCGTGGGGATAACTCTGTCTCTTGTGACTCTCAACAGATATATAAAAACTGGTAAAAATAATCTTATGTCGCGTTGTCACAGCACATAAAATGCAGAGCAGATATTAGAAATAACAAGGGACGCATAGGTGCGGGATTTCCCCGTCTTACCCTGTAAATGGTCTCATATACCGCTAGCGTATTTCAAAGACCGCCAGACCTTTTCAGAGTAGAAGAAATGGGGAAGACGGCTTTTTACAGTCCAGTGGACTCTCCGAACATGCAATGTGAACCGAAGTCCTTTCACAGTAATAATATGGCACAGCAAGTGTATTCACAACATATAGTGTTCCTCAGTCATGCTTTTAATAGGGAAAACAGTAAACAGATAAAGAGATAGAAATTACGCCCACCTTATTCGGTGGTTACCACGTGAACGAGTACCGACGGATCAGATTTCACAAGCAAGTACCAAAGGATCCGATATCACAAGGCTCAACTCAACAAGTAGCCTACACAAGTTATGACGTTCCTTAGATCCTTAATAAATTATAATTAAAGTTGTAAAAGGGTCCGTCGGATAACGGTCGTTAAATACGCGACGAAATGATCGATCTAAAGATTAGAATTTTGGAGATAAGGCTGAAAGTCAAGTCCAAAGGGCTGAGATGATAGGGAAGGAAAATTGGGTCACGACAAAAAAAGAATGAGCTTGATCGGAGTTAAAACGAGCTCGAACGGAGCATTTTAGGTTTAGGGGTAAAATAGTAATTTTGGTCAAAGGGTTGACTTTGACCGGGCCCACGGACCCGGGTCAACGACGTCTCGTCGGCGATGACTTGAAAAAGACGAACGGCGGAAAAAATAGAGTTTGGATCGGAAAAACGGCGTCGCGTGCGCAACGGGCGCGCGTCGGCTCGGCAGCTGCCGAGTTTTCTCGGCAGCTCGGCTCGGCAGCCTCGGCAGCACTCCTCGGCGGACTCGGCGGCTGCCGAGTTTTCTCGGCAGCCATGCAAGGCTCGACCAAGCTGGCCGAGTTTTCTCGGCCAGCACCTTTCCAGGTGCCGGCGCCGTGGCTGATCAACGCGCCACCTTCCCGGCGTCGCCCGGCGCGGCGGCGCCTCCCCCTACCGCCACCACCTACCTCTCCGGATACCTTGCACCGCCGGCTACCACCTCCGGCCATCCCTTGTCGGATTCCGGCATGAATAGTGCCCGGAAAATACGCCGTAAAATCCTTCGATACACTGATTTTCCAAAAACTCCAACTCCAACTAAAACTCTGGCCGGCGATCCCTGAGCCTTGGCCAGCGACTCCCCATCGCCGGCCACCTATTCCGGCCAACCCCTACCACCAACACCTCCTATACACCTATGCATGAGCACACACACACACACACGTTTCCATACACACACACACTGATCCACTGCCTCGCCGGCGGCCACCTGCCGCGACCACCACCAACCACCGTCGCCGGCCACCACCACCACCACCGCACAAACACACACACAGATGCATACACACTCACACACAACGTGAGGTGTGTTTACACACACACATCCACTGTCACTCTTGGCCGGCGGCCACCAGCCATCGGCTACCTCCTCCTCCACCTCGCCGGCGACCTCCTGTCGCCGATCGTTCTTTCCCTCACGGCGGCGCCCCCCGGCGCCGCCTCTAACAACATGCAAGAACACACACTCATACACCATATATCACACACACATGCATGCATACATATATATATAGCCACTGTCCTTCTCCGGCACCGCCACCCACGACGGCGTCGGCACTCCAGCGTCTGGCCACAACCTCCGGCGACCCCCAGCAGCTTCTCCGGCACGGTGGAGAGAGAAAGAACAGAGGAGAGAGAAAGGGTGATCAAGGTTTAGGGTTTAGGGTTTCAAGGTTGTTTTTCGCCATTTTCCGACGAATGAGAAATCGGATTTGAAATCCGAGACCTATCCTAGATTCCTCTCGTCAAGACGAGCGTCGTGTGCGAAAATCGTCCGATTCCGACAATGTTGAATTTTTCGACGACCGGCCGGCGGTGGCGCCGCTGCACCGGCGGTGGCGCCGCTGCACCGGCGGCGGCGCCGACGGTGGTGCCGCCGATCAGAAATCTAAAAATGAGAGAGAGAACGGAGGAGAGAGAGACTTACTCGTTTTCGGCGCGTTCGGCTTATTCGGAAAAACGGTGAAAAAATGAAATGGGGGAGGCCCTATTTATAGATTTTGAGAAGTTACTATTCATCCAAAATATCTCGGTCACTATTCACAAGTTGACTTTTCCAAGTTACTATTCACCGGAAATATCTTCCGGGTTTCCGATTGAAACTTCGAGTTTTGCCTTTTCGTCGCCGTTCGAGCTACAGGTCTCCGATTGACCTCTAGTTCATTTTTAACTTCTCGTTTTCTCGATACACATCTATTGGTATAAAAAAATCCTATGTTCTACGTCTAATAAAATTATCGATCTACAACGTGCATTAAACACTTATCTGAAACGCACGAAATTAATTAAACAGTCAAAACAGACGCACATAATTATTCAATTACGAGTTTAAATATTTAATTAATGAATTATGCTCGTTTTGATCCGGGGTGCTACATCTCATCTTAAGGAAAAAGAGTTTCCCTCAACTTGACTTGTTGTTGTTGCATCGTTGTAATTGTAGTAATAGATTGAGTTTCTTTATAAATCACCTTTTATGTTTCCTTATTTTGTTTGTTTTCATATTGTTCTACAGGTCATTGCCCATTATTGAGTGTTGTACATACTAACAAATATCAGTGCTGATAAAGCCGTTTTATTATATCACTTATTCAAATTTGACAATCATCCTTAAAAGATACGTTCTTTCACATTCTTTAAATTCGTATGTTCAAGATGATATGTCTACTTTTAAATCTCATTTTTCATTACTCTTTATTAGAGACACTTGTATTATTAGTTAGACATTCAAGTGTTATGAAAAAAATGAGAAGACAGCTTTGTAAAGCATTTGGTATGACTGTCCCATAACCGATATCACTTGCATTTTATATGCAACTAAAAATTGGAATCCAACATGTAAAATCATGTCAAATGATTCTTAGAGCATCTCTACCTACGCAGAGTAAAGTACTAAAATTTTTGCAATATTTTAATGTAAAAAGTGCCAGACATCTTCAGCAGTGTCACTATTTTTAGTCTAAAAATGAATATTCTATAAAATTTCATATTATTTTTTATTTGTCCTATATTTACTAATATTATTGTTATTCAAGTAACATATGATATTATTTAACAATTTAATTACATATAATTAAAGTACATTTAATCATTTAATCGGTTATATCATTTTTTTATTTTAGGTCATTGTTGGAGTTGAAAGATTATGAAATCTATTGAAAATAACGAAAGGTTGGTGATGCCCCTATGAGGTTATACATCTACAATGTACCCTTTTTACATATGAAAGGTGTGGTGGTGTGTCATTTCCAAATTCACTGGACACATGTATGAATGATTAATTACTCATTTAAAAGTTTTTAGAGATGCACAACCATAGAATAATCCAGTTGTCATTACCTTGCATCTCCATTAGCTTTGTATCAACGCGTTAAAATTGCATGTAGTATTCTAAATTTTTCCTCAAAACCGCTTTTAAAAGATTGAATGCTTGTAATTTGATTAAAATATTTTTATGAAATTCTCGATTAGATACTAGATTTAGAAAAGATGATTTAGGAGAATTTTTAAGAAAGCTATTATGATTCATTATTTCGTTAATATGGAGAAAACCCTTCCCCTTTTACAATATAACTATAACAAAATTTATTTTTTATGATATCTTTGAGAAATATAGAACTAATTTTCATGATGGTCAAGATAATGATGGTTCGCATAAAATGGTGTAATTCGTTTACTCAATAAATTAACTCTAACATTAATGTTGATCAAGCACTTAAAGGTATTACTAACTTTTATGTTATGAGAACTTCAAAAGGACAAGGAGCGATAATTCTTATTATGAAATATATTATTTTTTTATCTACTACTTTTGAAAGACTTAATTTTAGTACCTAATGAGCTTTTAAGATGGTGGATGATCAAGAGGAGTACTACAAATTTTCCAATTTTACCAATACTTGCAAAAGAAATATTTACATACCTCGACTCAACCGACTCCATTGAACGAACACTTAATGAGGAAGTATATATTTTGAATCCTCGAAAATCTAGATTAAAAATTGAAAATCTAGAATAACAATCATCGCTCTAAAATTGGTCTAAGACTGAATTAAGCTAGGAAGAGTGGATTTTGATGGAGAAGAGGAGGACAACAAACCAAATGAGTTCTCAAACGAGTTGAATGAGCATCGCATCTCTTCAACCAAACGTATGTTATAAGGTAAGAGAAATATGTGAGATTTTGATTCCTCAACAAGTATGAGAATACATAGACAACTTAATTCAAAGTAAGAAATTAAAATTTTCTAATTGTTAACTTATAATTAAATTCAGGACTTTTTTAAATTCATAATAATTCAATTATATTTCATTCATTTAACAAGGGTTAATTGCCAGAAAAATCACAACCTTTACTCAGATTGTCATTTTAACCAAACTTTTCAATATTGGTCAAAATAACATAATTTTATATATTTAATATGTCTTTTTTTTTTTTGACTAAAATTAGTTTTCCAAAAGTTGTATTTTTTAAAACAAGCTTGAGGGGAGTGGAGGGGAAGGGAGAGAGAGAGACAAAAAAGACTAAAAAAATTGGGTGAAAAGTTGTATATCAATAGATAATGATATATTTTTTTCACTATCTTAGTTAAAAAAAACTTACTATATATACAAGGTTATGTTATTTTGACCAATAGTGAAAGTTTGGTTAAAATGACAATTCGAGCAAAAGTTGTGATTTTTCTGGTAATTAACCCTTTAAACAATTGAAAAAGATATCATAAGATCGTCGATTCTAGAATTAGAACAAAAAATATCGTACATCTCGAGGTTCAATTTTGATTTCCCTACCTCCGATTCCTGAAACCAACACGGTTCTGAAACCAACAGGAAGCATGCCCACGTTAATTTGTGATTATATCAAACTGATGATATATATGTTGTAGTTTATAAAATACCAAACATTGTCAAATTACAATGATTGTAGAAAAGTAAATCTGTTACAGAACCAAAATGTTCCGTGAAATGTTGGGAACAAAACAGACGACACTGATCTACAGAAAATGTTATCGGAAATGTTGGGACATCGTCGGCAACATAGCAACAACAGAAACTCCTTCGAGCAGTCTTCTTTCTACGTCTTCACAGTAGCTTTCAGCCACGAACAGGCCTTCAAAACAACAACAGGTACAACACACAAACAGGGAAAAGTCAAGTCAAGGTTGGACCTTTTCCCTCAAAGACAAACACGTCTCGGCTAGTGCTCAAGGAACGACGTGATATCCCCAAAGGTAAAACGACTTCGTCTTCAAGTTAGTAGCACCACAAAACTTGATGCTCCAGTGAACTAGAATAGGAGAAGGACTAGAATGCACGAACTATATGGAAAACGATGCACTTGCACTTTTCGCTTTGCAAATATGCTATGAACTTTATGCAACAAAAATAAGAGAGAAAAGAAGCTCTCAAGTGCTTTCAAGTGTGTATGAAAGTGTATTTTCATTCATAATGAATGCCCTTACTTATCCACTCCATGCTCAGGGAGTTAGGACTTCCATCATGGATGACCATGGGCCTCACGGAAATGGATCTCAAGATTCGACGGGCCGCGGGCTTCTGGACTGGGCCTATGTGTTGGCATAGATGTTGTCAACATCTCAGACAACATCCGTCATGGGCCAGCACTAATGGGTCGAGCCCATTTTTATGGGCCAAAATAAATTCTTATTGGGTTGACCAAATACAAGGCCCAAAGCCCAATTCAGCCCAATGCACGCGTGGACCCATTACTTGGTCTACACATATATGTCAACCTCTAAGGCATTATTACTTATATAGTGGAGTTAAGAAAGCTTAAGTTTCGATGTGGGATATTTCTCAATCTCAAATTTTCCATTCTCAACCCACATATTTTGTGTATTAATTTCTCACTCACCGAAAATTGGTTTTGAGCGTTTAAACATACTATGATCATCTACTCAAAACGTAGATTAACCTCATGCCTTTTATTTTCAAAATGGCCCACATTTGATCCCTTAATTTTATGATCAAACATGTGTGGTTACACATTGGTCAAAACCAATTTTCCAACAATATTCTAGCAGCTAGATTTAAGTAATTAGTAATTAATTGTTTTGCAATCCGGAATATTTCATAGCATGGTTAGATTATATCAAAGATGTTGGAAAATTGATTTTGTCATGGCTTCACTATTGACCTTATATTTTCTCCCTCTGTTTCTCAATACTTTAACTCTTATGGTTTGTGCAAGCAGGTCAAATAATAGAATTAAATGAGTATATTACCCTTATTAAATTACTCATCAATTTTCAAGTTGGTTATTAAATAGAGTATGTGTGGATAATATATGGATTAATTCGTACTCAATTTCCATATAAACAATTTCAGCTGCCACATCAACTCGGAAAAAATTTCCGACCAAAATCGATTTGAATTGAAAAAGTCTTCCTTATTTGATTTTAATCTTGAAACTGTAGAACTATAAGTATTTAGTGAACTGCTAAACCATAAAATATTCTGAAACAATAGCTCTTAATTTTTATAAATGATAATATTCTTAAATATAAATTTCTACTCTTTAACTTACCAACTATACAGGGTATTTGAAATTGTCTAATTTGTTATGCATAATAATTACGCATATGCACTATAGCATATATAATATCAATTAGTCAAAACAATGGAGACTTCTTCAAAATCAAATCTCTGGCTCACTGCGCAATAATCAATACTCTCTCAGTCCAATAAAAATAGACTTGTATACTATTTTCATCCTTCTCACAATGATAGACTTGTTACTATATTAATATAGTTTTTAATTTATAATTTCATATATGTCCTCAATTAAATGTATATTAAATCACCACACTTCAACTCCCTATGTATTTTAAAAACAAAATGTTTTCATTCAATGCTATAATTAATAAAAGACAAGGATATAATTGGAACTTTAAATATTTTCTTAATTTGTGTGAAAATACAAATAGGTCTATTTTTATGGGAGGATGAAGTATTACATTTGAAATTCGTTAATATACTCAATTAAACATGAGTTATAAATAAAGTTATAAATCAGTTTTTAGTTAAAGAACCTCGATATATTCAATAAAACTCATGTCTGTCCACGTGGTATCTTGGTATTGTGTGTGGCCTGTTTTCTCTCCATTTTTATATAAGCCGAAAATACAATACATTGTTTGGACTAACCTATTTTGTAAATAGCGTATCCTTCTATCAAGGCAATGCCATTTTACATTGTTATGGACAATAAAAAAAAATAACCTGAAGCTGCTAGCCGGCTCTCTCTCTCTCTCCTCTCATGCAATACTATAAATACACTTATGTATCAACTTCTTGATCATCTTCAACATAGAATTAAGGAAAATTAAAGCAGATAAGGAGAGCTCTTCCAATATTGTTTCAAAGTTGTTAAGATTAATAGTATAATGGCGTTGAAAGCTTTGTTGATCACCATGATCGTGGCAGCAGTGGTTGCTCCTGCTTTGTGTATGGATTATATAGTTGGAGATGATTCTGGTTGGAAACTAGATTATAATTACACTGAATGGGCCTGGGGAAAAGACTTCCGTGTTGGCGATACTCTAAGCAAGTATTTAATTCATTTCTGGTTAATATCATTTTGCTCTTATAACTATAGTGTTTTTCGATTTTGGCCTCATAATTATTACGATTTTCAATTTAATTCATCCCATAATTTAAGAATACGTTTGCTTTCAGACCAATTTTGATGAATTTTACTGGAAAAGGTTACGTTCCAAATTTTTATTGGTAGAATGTCAAAATCAAAATTCTAACAAACTTTTGCCACGTCACATTTTCCAGCAAAATGAGATTGAAATCAGATAGATTCTAAAACTGAGGAACTAAATTAAAAATCGTGATAATTATGAGACCAAAATCGAAAAACACAATAGTTATGAAAATTTTAACTCATTCTCTTCTTCTCAAATTTTATATTCCCAATATTAAATGTCAAATCTATAAATAACTAATAAATTCATGAATATTATGCAGGGTTCTTGTCTAAACCTGGAGTTCACAGCGTTGTTAGGGTGAACGGATCCGACTTCAGCAACTGTATCAATTCAAACGACACAGCACCTGCTCCTCAGAGCGGAAATGTCACATTTACCCTTCTAACCCCAGGGAGGAAATGGTATATTTGTAGTGTTGGTGATCATTGTTCCAAGGGGATGAAATTGGTAATCACCGTTGGGGCTGAGGGGCCCGCCCCGGCCCCCATTCCCGGCAGCTCAGCTGGCGTTGAGCTCTCTCCCTTGAAGTCATGTGTTTGGATGCTTGCTCTTATGGCTGCCTATAGAATGATCATGGCTTAAATTATGTATATGTTTTCATTACCAATTCTTCTTTGTGTCAATTGTTTTTCATCTGTATTTTAGTGGTTTTTTAGGGAAAAAATATGTTTTGTTCTTAAATTATTAAATTATTTTACCATTGTATTCCAAACCAACTGATTTGACAATGTTGTGGAAATAAAAAAGATAAGAGCTGATTTCATTCTTTATTTTTTCTTTATTTATTTGTTTGATGTATTTCTTCCCCCTTGCTATTATATTTGGGAAGCGAGTTCAGAAATTAAATAAAAAATAAAAAATTTGTCTAACAAATTTCATTTTGTGAGAATGGATCACTAAACATCAATCTAACCTTATTTACTAATCGGTCAACATTGGTCAACACGAATTAACCATATTAGCCAATCAGTCAATGTTGGCCAACACTTGTTTTGATCCAAAATATTACATAACAAACATAAAAATATTACTTTGTCAAATTACAATTTCTTAAATTAATCATTGTTTGAAGTTACGAAACCAAAAATATTACTTGTTACGCGCACAAAAGTATTACCTTATAAAAACAAAATTATTCATAGTATTATTTATTAAATTATAAATTTTCAAAATATTACATGATTGAATAAAAGTATTACTTGTGAAATTATAATTTCCTAAAAGTAATCAAGAATTTAGAATTTTTAAAGCAAATGTATTACATGATTTTATTGTAGTGCTCGAGGAAAAGTCACCGAAAAATGGAAATTGTGATGAAAAACAAACTTAACTTTGACAAAAAAGTTCAATTACAAAATTAAAATTAAATATTAAAATAAGTAAAATTAAAATCGGGCATAAGTTCTAGAGCAGATAAAAACGAATTATTCCCTTTTAAAGAATATCGTACAACAGCTTAATAGGAATATATATATATATATATATATATATATATATATATATATATGAACATGGATTAGGAATAGGATAATTGTACAAAAAATTACTAATTTTTCTCAATTTTTACTCAAGGTGCGTGGGGATATTGGCTTTTGATCCAAAATCGAGTTGGTCTCTTGTAAGACCGTCTCACATGTGATAAGATTTAAGTATGTTTTTTACAGTTATAAGTATGTTTTTTTTCAGTTATAAGTATGTTTTTATAAATATGTTTTTTACAGTATATTTCAAGTATGTGTTTTCCAGCTATAAATATGTTTTTTTCTACTATAAGTGCAATCGTCGGTGTGATGGTTGCACATGAATTTTTGTGAAAGTTATATTTTCTATTGATTTAATATTTTCTTACATGATATCAGTCATAATATAACAAGTAAAAATTAATCCATCTTTGATTTTGTATTTGTTTAATCTAAGTGTTTGTGTTAGGTTTACTACAAATCTAGTAAATCAATTTTTTGCCTTTTTTAACCCGTTATTGTAGTTTTAAAAATAATTTAACAAAATGTGGTGCATCTGTAAAATATTAAAAGAATAAGTGAAGTCGTCTATGATATATGCGTCTTCAAAAGGGAGGAGAGAGAGGAGAGATGGTATGTGTTGAGTGAGGAGAGAGTACGTGAACATCAATCACATCCATAGTGGGAGATTTAGTTTTATTAGAAATTTATTTTCAAAAAATTAAAAAAAGTCTATTTGCAAAATAAAAATAAAAATTTTAAGTATATTTTTATTTGAAAAAAATCTAGTTTCGTATAGTTATTTTTACTATAATTAATTTCACTATAAATATGGTTGTATAGATAATTATAGTTCTCAAATGAATATTTTTTTTAAAAAATAATAATAAACAACATGCATACTCGTTTACTATATTCATAAGTATTATATTATAAAATCAAATTTTAATTATATGGATAATAATGTTTGATGTATTTTATTTAATAAAATAAATCTTAATTGTTAAATTTTATAGTGTACAAAATTATGATTTGTTTGATATAATAATATGTAATTTATTTAAAATTATTATGGTAAAGTGAAACGATTTAAATTTCATATTGTTCAAATAAGAAAATATATTTTATGCATATAATTAAATTGTATTTGTAATATAATTAAATTTACTTATATATATATACTATAATTTAAAATTATTATTTAATGAGAATTATATAAATAAATGCATCACCCCACCTTTCCCCTCCCCACCCCACCCTCCCTTCCCACAAAGTTGCCTCTTTGCAGAGGTAACTCCCACCTATACTCCCTTCCCCATTTTCATATCACAGTAGGTCGCCTCTCGTATGAACGATACTATGTTGAAATTAATGAACTTTTACCGTAGGCAACTTTGCCTAAAAATTTAAAAGATTTTAACTATAATAATTGGTTAAAAAAGCCCAATTTTTCCGCCTAAATTTATTTCTAAAAATAGAAAAAGAAATTTCATTAAAAAAGAAAAGTAAAATCCTTTAACAAAGCTAGATGATTTAGGGGATTGGTGGATAAGGTAAATAATTAATTTTTTTCTCTGATGTTTTTAAAGAAAATAACTATTTCATTTCAAATTGATTTTTAATATATAATATATCAAATTAATCGTTTTTTTATGATCTTTAATTTGATATCCATATTGCATATATAAAAATTTATATTTTATGGGTTTGATTATTTGTGTGACATATCAAAATGTTTTGAGTTATTTTTTTTAACTTTAAATTAAAATGCAATAGTTAAAAATTACAAATGTAAATGTTCTAAAAAAAATTATACTTAATAGATTATGTAACATCCCGAATTAAAATTCATGCAACTACTTAAAATATGATGATAATTTTTTATAGTTGAAATGAGATTTAAGTATTAATAATAATTATAATATAATAATAATATAGTAATAATAATATAAAAATAATAGTATAAATGACGTAAAAAATCATGGAAGAAAAACAAATTTAAAATTTTGCTTTCTTATATACACACGCAAACAATACATACATGTAATATATATGTGTACTTCATGTAAAAAGAAAAAAAAGAGGAAAAAAATGAAAAGAAACAAATAATTTAATAATAGAATGTAAATATAATATGATGCCTCTTCAATGAATAATAAGGAGAGAGAAGCTCGTGTCCAACAATTACAAAGGATGACTCATATAGTCATATGTGTATATAATAATAATAATAATAATAATAATAATAATAATAATAATAATAATAATAAGAGTGAGTCTCTTGCGAGATCGTCTCACGGAATTTTAATGCATTATGTGAGACAGATCAACTCACAACCCAATTACCCACCATCCAAACCCTACAATTCACATGTTATTTGTGGTGATGGGGCTCCGTCTCATGGAAACTATCCGTGAGACCGTCTCACATGAATTTTTGTGTAATAATAATAAGAGTTGGTCTTGTGTGCACTTGGTGCACATGCAATCCAGGTCGACCCAGTTTTTGACCCGGATCCGCGTGTTTTTGAATTTTGCTTTTTTTTTTTGTTTCAGGTTGTGACCTTTATGTTGTAAATGTGTGACATTTATGTTATAAATGTGTGATTTTTATGTATAACTATCATGACCTTTATGTACTGTAACTTAGAAAAAAATGAAGATTTTCAATATAATTTGAACGGTACACCTTTATGTGATATCAATGCGACATTTATGTTATATTATGTCACATTTATGTACAAATATTCTGACCTTTATATAATATATAAAGATGCATAAAGGTCAAAATATTTGTACATAAAGGTGACATAATATAATATAAAAGTCACATTAATATCACATAGAGGTACATAGTACAAAGAAAATCTTTAGGTTGTGACCTTTATGTTATAAATGTGTGACCTTTATGTACAACTATCATGACCTTTATGTATTGTAACTTAGAAAAAAATGAAGATTTTTCCTAAGTTACAGTGCATAAAGGTAGGGATAATTGTACATAAAGGTCACACATTTATAACGTAAAGGTCATACATTTATAACATAAAGGTCAGGACAAAAATGTGGAAAAAAAAAATTAAAAACTCGCGGATCCGGGTCGGATCGACTCGGATTAAGATCTGTGCACCTGATGCACAGGAGTTTTTGTGTAATAATAATAAGAAGGAGAGAGAAGCACGTGTCCAACAATTACAAAGGATGACTCATGTGTATATAATTATAATAATAATAATAATAATAATAATAATAATAATAAAATGAATTAAGGAAGAAGGTTTGCAAGAAATGAACGAGGCCTGCACATTTTTCCTTTCCTCGTCTCACTCTTGCCACCGCTCCATCGCCGTCCCACCAGCACCATCTTTTTTCCGACCAAATTTTACACCAAATCGAAGTTCTCACGGGGCTTGTCTCAAATCCAAAATCCGATCAAAGTTTCGCCACCAAATTTCCGGTGAAAGGCTCGATCTCTCTTCTCTTCTTCACATATGTCTCTTCCATCCCTTCTCTCTCTCCGGGCCTTTGTCCATCAACATAATCCATGAGCTTGCCAGGTTTGTCCAGGTTATAGACCTTGATATTGCCGATTTAGTTACAGAAGAAGCATTAAAAGTGAACATAGAATTTAGTGAGATGGAAATGATAGAAAATGAGGAGCTGATTTAGATGATATATATGTAAGGGTACGGCTATCCGCACCCCACATATTACTAAACACACCCCAATTGTGTTACTGTTCACATCACATGTGAACAGTAACCACACAATTGGGGTGTGTTTAGTATTCCTTGGGGTGCGGATAGCCGCACCCTATATGTAATTGTATTAGGCCACATTATATGTTTTTGTTGGCCCAACTTAACAAGTCTTGGCAGCCCATGTGAAAGACCCACTTGTCCAAGGCCCAAGCCCATCTCCTTAAGTTGGGGGCTTTCAATCTGAGCCACTCGTTTGAAATCCTTGGATCTCAATCCTTGATCTGTTTATACATATACCTGCTCCCCCCTTCTCAGCCTCAGAACCCTAACCCTCATCTCTCTCATCCGCGGCGCCACATCCTCCCTCTCTCTCCTCTGATCTTCGTACAAACCATGCCTTGCCGGCTGTCCTTGTGCCCGACGGTCCTTCTCGACCTCGGGCTGTCCTTCCCTGGTCTCTTGGTCGGTTTCCACCGTTTGTTTTCTGTCCTAGGATTTGGGTCGAGAGAGAGAGCGATGTGGCTCACCCTATATATAGCTCCATCCTGTTTCAGAGAGAGAGTGTGGAAGATAAGGGGTTCTTGGGAATTTCTTTGTGTTTTCTTTGAACTGTGAAGCAGATGGACATGTGTTGATGATCTACTTCCTTTGTTTGAGAGAGTGTGAGCTTGTGACTAAGGGGTTGAGTTCTGGGCTTGGCTCGAGGGTCCCTTGGAGCTACCGGCTGGTATGTGTGGTGCTGTGGTTGTGGACTGAAAGGGGACTGAACCAAGCTTGTCTGAGCTGATTCTCTTCTGATCCATGTGTTGGACCTTCTGGTGCTCTCTTTCCTTTTATCTTGTAGTTTCTGTTTGTTTTAGATTTGTTATTGGAAATATGTTTCTTAGAAACTCTCAGTGTAATAGCTTGATGAATTTTGTAATACTGGATCGATGTCCAACAGTGGCATCAGAGCCTTTTTGTTGATAAAATCGATCCAGTAGGTGTTGTGGTGGTCAGGTATCAAGGCTATAACTCTCCTCTCATTTATCTTTAGATTTCTTTCCTGTGGATCTGTTTCTTGGAGGTCTGTCTGCTGGTTAGAGTCTACCTCTCTGTGTGGAGGCCTACTTGTCTATGTGTTGATCTATATCTGTGTGTTTTGTGATCTACCTGTTGTTTCCACTGCCTATCTCTCTGGTTTCCCATACAACTCACCTTGTCCGGTCCATTAAGTGACCCTGGAATCTGGACTGAGGGGTGACCAGTTTCTGTGTGATCCTTGTCTGAGTTTTTACCTCTTACTGCTCTCCTTTCTGTTTATCTTGTTGCCTGCTTATCTTTGTGATCATGAATGCATATCCAGTTGCTTCTTTTGATGGGAATGGTGACTTCTCTATTTGGCAACAAAAGATGAAGGGAGTGCTTGTGCAACAAAAGTGCTTTAAGGCTATAACTCTGACTTATGATGATAAAACCACTGATGATGTGAAAATGAACTTGATGAACTGGCCTATTCCTTGATTATACTTAATCTGTCTGATTCTGTGATAAGGAAACTGGGAAAACATGATTCAGCTAAATCTTTGTGGGAAAAAATGGAGGAATTCTATACTGAAACATCTTTGCCATCAATATATAATGAGAGAAAGGTAAAAACTTCAAATAATTAGGCTATATTCATTATTATTTCTTTTGTTATATAAGGTATTTAAGCAATTATGCACTTAGTTTAATAAATCTAATATATGGTTAATTTTGTGTGACCATTAAATTTAATTTACGGATATGAATTATCATCATGTAATTAGTTTATAATGGTCATTTTTGCTTGATAATTAAATAGTCAGAGATTAATTAATGAAGTACTTGTTAATAATTATGAAAAATATCTAGTCTGCATATTTGTGGAAAACATAAAATTTTGGTTAAGAAATAAGGTGTTAGTAAGAAATATTGCATAGTGCCACCATATTAACTATATTGCATTTATTGAATACTAAGTCTACGCCAGTCATGGATGAAAATTTCGCGAAATTTCGTCGAAATTTTGCTCAAATTCAAGTACCGAAATAATAATACGAAATATTTTTTTTGGTCAAAATATCGGAGATATATCGGGAAATATCGGTAAAATGTCGATATCGGTGAGTCCGGTGTATCGCCGAGAGATATATCGGCGATATATCGGTGTGTCGATATCGGGAATTTTTTTTTCTTTTTTTTTAATTTTTTTTTAATGAATTTATTGCATGGAAAGTTAATATCAATATCAAAGTCATATTATTCTCTTCAATTTTATTAGATGATATCATAATATGATAGTATATATATTTATATATATATATATATATCAATTATCTCTAATATCCTTAATCCTGAAACTATCACAGTAAATAGACAATCACTTTAACCAATATTTCATTTCATTTTCAAATACTTGGAGATAAATGATATTCACATTACACATAATATAAAAGCACAACTATCACTTTCAAATAGATAAAAGAACATAGATATACAAGAAACACAAATAAATTTTTTAGTAGATGTAATGATGGAAATTAATCATTTATTAAAATGATGATTTTAATAAAATGAGATTTCTTATCAAAAAATGGGTCATTTCCATGGATGAAATTTTCACGAAATTCGATGAAATTTCGCTCAAATTCAAGTACCGAAATAATAATACGCAATAATTTTTTTGGTCAAAATATCGGAGACATATCGGGAAATATCGGTAAAATGTTGATATCGGTGGGTCCCTTTATAAAACTGTGGTGTATTATCGGAGATATATCGGTTTTGTGTCGGTGATTTTTTTTTCTTTTTTTTTTATGAATTTATTGCATGGAAAGTTAATATACAATATGAAAGTCATCTTATTCTCTTCAATTTTATTAAATGATATCATAGTATGATAGTATATATATTTATATATATACATCAATTATCTCTAATATCCTTAATCCTGGAACTATCACAGTAAATAGACAATCACTTTAACCAATATTTCATTTCGTTTTTAAATATTTGGAGATAAATGATTTTCATATTACACACAATATAAAAGCACAACTATCACCTTCAAATAGATGAAAGAACATAGATATACAAGAAACATATAAATAAATTTTTCAGTAGATGTAATGATGGAAATGAGTCATTTATTAAAATGATGATTTTAATAAAATGAGATTTCTTAAATCCACATCATTTATTACAATTGGGGATGAGATTTTTTATCAAAAAATGAGTCATTTCATGATTTTTTTTGTTGTAAACATATCATTTTATTTGGAATTTAAGTTCAATATATGTACTAATGTTAGTTATAATATTCTATAAACTACTAGATATATTTTTCAATTATTTTACAAAGTTTTCATATTTTAAAAAAAAATGTCCGATATTTCCACCGAAATTGATATATCCGTCGATATTTCCGTAAAATCAAGGTACCGATATTTTTACCGATATCGATATTTTCATCCTTGACGCCAGTATATTAGAACTAGACTACTAGTAATGTAAGAATAATTAGGTTTGAGATGAATTCATAATAAGAAAGAATTTGTCAAACTAATTGGTTTATAGAACTCTATTTAATTAATTTTACAGATTTTGCAACTGAGCCATTTTCGTTAAATTAACTTCCTATTTCCTTCAATTAAGTCAGATGTAATAAATCAAATTTTATAATTGATCTAATTAAGTACTAATTCTATAACTAGTGTTCTTAAAATTAGTTTCAAGTCTCCCAAAATATAATATAAAATCTATTTTCATAATTAGTTTCTTATATTACTCATAAATTCCCGGGGATCTAATTTAAGCTCCAATTTCATAATTAGTCTTCTATAAATACTTTCAAATTCCCTAATATCTAATTTAAACCGTAAATTAATTGCATAATTATATTTTCTAAGATTATTTTATAGATCTCCAATATTTGATTTAAGTCATAATTTTATAATTAACTTTCCTAAAATTAAATTTAAGTATTTCAAGGTCTAATTAAAATCTAATTAAGTTTTCTAATGTTTTCATAAACATATTTTCATTATAATTTCACCTAAATCCTATATTAACCTTAAAATCTTTCCTTTTATTCTTTAAACCACAACATCATCGGAAGGTAGTGTCAACCCCGCTCGTGAACAAGGAAAACCTCAAAGGTTGTATTTTATTTACTAGTGACCTTAGATTATGAATTTATAACTAGACAAACTCTAACACCTTTTTAGTATTCGATGTTTTTAGTATTCGATGTAGGAAACGAGGAAAGGTGGACTATCTAGGCTTGCTCGACAACATACGAATAGACGCTCAGACTTCTTCTAAGGTAGGGGTAATATCTTCAATTTTTGTGCTTATAAATTACGTATTCTTTAAATACACAATATATACTGCTTGCTATTGAAGGTAAATGTGATTGTCCATTTATATTCTATTGTGATTTATTTAGATGATTATTTATCCTGCTAAGCGATCAAAACTACGTGATTGTATTTTCATGTTAAGTCGGGTTAACCCCCGTGCCAAAGAGGGTCTCTTCAAAGACCAAGCCAAAGAGTTTATGTGTATTGTCTAAATGTTATGGTTATGTGCACCTCATATTTTTCTCCCTTATTTAAAGGTTAACTTCACTGATTTTCGTACTCTCAAATAAGTGATCTTTATGAACATCTGACATGAGATTGTTCTTATTATATGTCGATGTGATTGTTGCCAAATTGCGAAGGTTTTACTATGAACTTATCAATACAAATGGAAAGAGCAATATGGTTAAATGTGTTATTAATTGCGATGTGAATGTCTGTGTATGTGCACGTAAGCTATGGAGGCTAAGAATCGTATCTATGGTGGTTAAGACCCGTATCTATGGTGGCTAAGAACCGTATCTATGGCTTCTAAGAACCATAACTCAGTGTTTTGCTTGATTGTTATAATTTCATATGGATGTTTGCTATGTTTTGATCATGTGAACTTATTTAGTGTTACTGTGGGATCTCCACTGAGTGTGTTTCAAACACTCATCTCCCCTATGTTAAAATGTTTTCAATGCAAAGAGTTTTGAGCGTGGTGCGCGAGTGATGGATACTGATAGTCGATATTTTAAAGAATGCGGAAGAATTTATTTAAATGGTTTTATTTCATGTATTTTAGAAATGTGTATATCATAATTATTCTTGATTTTATGTATATTTGTTATTCTTAAAATGGTGAATTTTGTACGTAAGTAACGCCTTAGCCAAAATTATCCTTTAAAAAAACTGGGCGTTACAGATTACATATATAAAATTAAATAAATTAATTTTTTAGAATATGAAAATATATTAATTGTTTTTTTTTAAATCTAATCCTATATTTCATAAAAAATAATGATTCTTCAATTTATTCTATAATAGTTTTTAAAAAATAATTATATTTTATATAAAAATAAAGTTTAGATATGAAAATGTGAAAACATTTAAATTCAAATTATAATATATCTATTATAGTAAAAAAAATTCAATAATACAACATCTTATAAGAAGTGAGAAATATTTATTTATTTATTTATTGTATTCTCAACTACTTAATCATTATATAATATTATTTTGGTTAAAAGAAATTAACTAATAAGTACCTTTTTTTAACAATAGTTTAATGAGTTTATAAATAATAAATAAAATAAATTTATTTGTAATAAATAATTTTTTAATAGAATAGTAAAATTCACTAACAAATATGATTATTTGTACAACACACGGAAGAAATGGTAGTCGGTAAAAATACCTTCAACCACAAAAAAAATTAAAATAGTCAGATTGTTGTAATAGCAAGTGTATACTCATCTTATCAATTTCAAATTATTATTGACAATCCATTGACTCAAATAAAACCACCCAATTTTAGGTGGTTAATGTAACTCACTCATATTCTATTTTTGTCTAATCACAACTCGAACCGAAATTTAAACTTTAATATCACTACAAAAAATAGGTGATGTACTGATGGAATTTACCGACGGACGTATTCCGTCGGTATTTACCGACGGAATAATGATGAAAAGTAGTTGGCAAGAGCAAAATTAATATATTACAAAAGTTGATGATTTACCGACAGAACACCGAAGGAATTTCCCTACGGTGGGATATTCGTCGTTAAACAAGCCTTTCCAACGACATTCCCGATGGGAAATCTGTTGGTAATATATCGACGGAATAATCCATCGAAAAAAGGAAGGAAAATGCTGTCATTTTTGCAGCCATCAGATTTCATGAAAAAACGACATCTATTTCGACAAGTTTACCGACGGAAAATCCGTCGGTAAAATTGATAAAGGCAAAATGACAGCGTATTTTTCAAAATTATTGATGGAATATCGGTCGGTAATTTGAAAATTAAGAATCTGTCTGTATATCCGTCGTAAGATCCTAAATTTAGGGTATTTTTTTCAACATAAATCTTATTTTTGATGATTTTTCTCCAATAATCTTAATTTAATTACTTTTCTAATATATTAATAATCATAATATACCAAATTTAATGTTGTATTATTTTAATTATACATACATGATATGTGAACTAATAATTACCTACATATCCCGATAGCTAGCAAACTTTATCTTAATTCTTAATCTAATTAAGGTATATTATTATCAATTAGATTAAATCGAACTCATTTATAAATATGAATTATTCATATAAGATTGTAGAACTCAAACTATGATTTTAGAACAAAAATTGGAAAAATAAGACACAATAAATGTGTTGAAAGTGGAACGAGACATTTACCAACAGAATTCCATCGGTAATTTCATTGCAATAAAACGAAAATGGCACCGTTTTAAATATTTATTTAAAAATATTCAAATACTTACCGACAGAATAAATTTTATCGGTAAAATTCAAACAGTAAGACGTCGTTTTTTTCTTCCAAAAAATTTTGGGTAAGTTAAAACAACAACGTATTGATCCATCAAAATATATCGACGGACATTTCATCGATACTGCGACATAAATTAGGTCGTAGACCCCTCTCAGTTCCCCTCTCTCTCTCTCTTTCTCTCCCCCATCATCCTAAGCCGCCGCTGCCGCTCTACCACCACCCCAAGCCGCCGCCGCCGTCGTTCTCTCTCTCTCTATCTGTGTCTTTTTCTCTTTCTCAACCCCTCTCCCTCCTAAGCCGTTGCTCACTGGCGCCGCCGCCGTCCCCCACTGCCCCCAATCCCCCATTCCCCCTACCAACCCCCCCGCTCCGTCCCACCCCCAAGCCGCTCTTCTCATGCTTAATTTCATGTTTTTTTATCTTCACTCAATTTACGTTGTTTTGTTTTTTTACTCGATTTTGTTTGAAGTTCTAATCTCATTTTGTTAATTATTGAATTTATGATTAGGTGAATTGTTAGTTTAATTGGTTTATTTCTTAATTGGTTTGCATACCTTAGAATTATGATTAGTTTATAATTGTTAGTTTATAATTTAATTTATAATTGTTATAAGTATCATTTCATCAAATTAAATCAAATTTGTTGGGATTTGTCGAATTGTTGGGTATTGCATGATGTTTTCTTGTAGAGACGGAGAGTCAAAAACTCATTGTATGTGTCAAAATGCTGCCGAAATTTCGTTAGAATTTAGGGTTAATTAATTATTAGAATTTAAATTGGTTTAAATTATGTTTAGTTAATTTGCAAATAGGAAATTTAGTCCCTCTCACTCTTTCATACTTAGATGACTGGTAGAGGCCTAGTTCCCCGTGGTAGAGGGTCTCGAGGCGGTTGAGATAGAGGTCGTTGCCTACGTGATATAGAGCCAGACTAGAGTACTCTAGAGCATATTACACCGCCGATCTGCTCTTTCGATTGTTCGACTGGGGAGTCCGCTCCATGTACAACATAGGGGGCACGTCCATCGGCACATGTGTCCCTACATCTGACCTGCCCTCGTTACAGCTGTCCGCGTCACAGGTGCATGTCGGTCCCTTTCACCGAACAATCTTGTGGGTCGAGTCTGGAGTGTGAATACACTTTAATTTCTAATTTTTTTGTTATTATTTAATAAATTTTGGTTATAACTAATGAAATTCAATTGTGCAGCATAATGTCTTCGCATCAGTGCTCATCCCTTCTGAAGGATGTGTTCAAGAGCTATCTCGATGCTAAGGGCTTCACTTGAAAGTTGGTCTAGCCAGACACCAAAGGGGTGTACTAGGAGGAGTTCTCAGTAAGTTTATGCTTTAATTGTCTTTAATTTTATGATTATTATTTTAAATTTGTAGTATAATTAATTAAATGTATTTTTGTTTATTTGCATTTTTTTACAGAAACGGTGCACTTGGTTTCCGGCATTGGACGAAGAAATCCGACGTCTGTGCCCGGAGAAAGTTGCGACCCACTACTGCAATCTCATCAACAGCTGGAAGCGGAAATGGTTCGGAAAGGGGAAGCAACCCGAGTGCGTTACGGAGTCGACCTTAAAGGGGTTCTTAGACTATTGGTCTGACCCCGCGGTCAATGCGAAGTCCGAGCAGGCCTCGAAGAACCATTAGGCGAGCCTCTCTAACCGGGTACTAGATTTGCCAAACATAAAGACGACTCTCAATCTCGTAAGTATTTGTTCTCTCTATCTTTCAATTTATTATTAATTATAATTAATAAATAAGTTGTCTTTAATTTATTTATGCAGTCCAAGAGAAAGGGTGCACCGGCCTTTAAGCATGAGCTCTTTAAGAGGTTGCACGGGCCTTTCGAAGATGAGATGTACACTGATGGCAAGACCAGAACAATTGATGTAAGTACTCATTTTTATACTTCTTATTTAACTTCTCATTTTTATTTTCAATTCTTTTTCTTCTAATTTTTTTAACTTGGATGATTTTTTTCAAAAGGCTTTCCAAGAGAGGAAGACCCAGCTCAGTTAGTTGGAGGAGGGCTCATCGAAGTCCCGTCCCATTGACTTAGACCGATTGTACATCGAGACAGTCGGTGTGAAGAAAAAGCAGACCTATGGATTGGGATCAGCCGGCAAGAGACGAAGCTTGACAAGTTGCGACATCTCTCATGCCACGTCTCCCAATTCGAAGAGGATGTTGTAAGAAAATGAAGAGCAATAAAGGGTGTGCGAAGAGAGGATAACAGAGATGGAGCGCAATTAGAAGGAGATAGAACGCAAGCATGCTGAGGTCCTACGGCACCAGGAGGAGTTGAAGAAATTCATGTTGGACCAGACTCAGATCATAGAGTGGCTCAGCAGAAATCAAACAGTACATCCCCTGCCGGAGATAACCCCCGTGCACCGACTGATAGGGATGAACGAGCTCCGGATGATGACGCCGAGGATGATGAGATGATGGATTCATGAACAATTTCATTTTCAAACAATTTTATTTTTAAACGATTTTATTTTTAAACAATTTTATTGAAATATATAATTAATTTGCTGATTTTTTTTATTTTAATTTCATTTTAAATTCATTAAATCTTTATATAAATATAAAACATTACCCACAGAATGTATTCCATCGGTAAATAAATGACAAATAAGAATTTTCGATGGAAGAGAATCCGTCGGTAATAACAACAATACCGACGGATTATTTTTGTCGGCAAAATAAAATAATTTTGTGGTTTTTCCATTGTTTTTCTATTTTTACTTCCGTCAGAACATTCCTAAGGATGGAACTTGTCGTCGGTGAATTGCTGACGGGCTATAAATTCCATCAGTAAATCATTACCGATGAGGATTATAACGATGGAGTTTCCCGACGGAATATCCATCGGTAAAATATTTACCGACAGAAAATGATTGAATATTTGTCAGTAATTCGCCTAATTTTTGTAGTGTATCCAAACCAAATTTCTCTAATAGGGTGGGTATATGTAGTTTTAAACGGGATTGAGATGAGTTTGAGAAAGGAAACATAATGTTGGTGTTAATGTATTAGCAATAATATCATTGTCCACCAAAAATTATTTATGAAAAGATAATTGAAATAATGATTTAAATGTGTTTGCAACAATTATCATTATTTTCCTGACTATTTTCTTCTCACTAATTTTTTTAGGGTTAATTGTTAGAAAAATCACGAACTTTACTTAATTTACAATTTTAACCAACTTTTTGAATAACATCAAATATAACATGAACTTTCGTATCTTTTGCAAATTTAACCTACTGGTAGATTTCAAGTACGTTTATTTTGAAAATAACTCTCAAGTTTTCAAAATAGAACAACAACTTAACAAACAAAATGATAGTTATTTTTAAATGGTGGTAGTTATTTTTAAAATAAACATACTCGAAATATGATTGTTGGTTAAAATTACAAAAAATATGAAAATTCATATTATATTTAGTGATATTCAAAAAATTGATTAAAATTACAAATTAAGTAAAGTTGGTGATTTTTTTTATCAAATAACTTTTTTTTTTAATGTGAAAAACTGGCCAGTCTAAAGTTGTGCTGCTCTTCCCCACGCGTTATTCCTCTCTCTCATATGCGTATTGATTTGATTATATCAAAGAAGTGGGACCTTTGATATTAGCATTTATTTTAATATACTGCAATATTTTAAATCTTTATCGACTAAGTATGATATATTTTCATATGTATTAATTAATTACGCACAAGTATCAAATTAAATATATTGACGAGTGAAAAAATGTTAGGGCTTCTCAAAATCATAAAATGTAGGGATCTGATCATGTCGGCTTAATATATATGCCATAAGTCAATTCTATGTTATTTCAATTCTAGTTAATATTTGTATAATCCCATTGATGTATCCAATAGCACTCCTCAATGATTTCCATATGGAATATAACTTGGTAATCGGTCACTTTTGTTTTTTTTCTCCCAATTTCACATTATATGCCGAAAGTAGACAGTACATTGACGTAAAAAAAATAAAAATATATATATACTGACAGTATACATCCGTGTCAGCAATGCCATTTTACATAGTTATGGAGAATTACTTTTGACAATAAAAAATAACACACCGCTGTTAGCCGGCAGGCTCTCTCTCTCTCTCTCTCTCTCTCTCTCTCTCTCATATGCAATACTATAAATACACTTATGTATCAACACTCTTAATCATCTTCAACATAGAATTAAGCAAAATTAAAGCAGATATCTTCCAATATTTGAAAGTTGTTAAAATTAATAATATAATGGCGTTGAAAGCTTTGCTGATGACGATAATCGTGGCAGCAGTGGTTGTTCCATCTCTGGGTATGGATTATATGGTTGGAGATGATTCTGGTTGGAAATTGGATTATAACTACACTGCATGGGCATGGGGAAAAGACTTCCGTGTTGGCGATACTATCAGTAAGTATCTATATATATATATCTCGTCTAATTTTTTTTTTCTTTATTGGGTAATATTATTTTATAAATGAACTAAATTGGTCCATAATATTAATAACAACTCATTTGTACGTAATTGGTTGCAGTGTTCATGTATAAACCTGGAGTTCACAATGTTCTTAAGGTGAACGGACCCGACTTCAAGAGCTGCGACTCTTCAAACGCAACGGCAGTTCCTCTCACCAGTGGAAAAGACACAATTACCCTCGCCAGCCCGGGGAGGAAATGGTATATTTGTAGTATTGGTGACCATTGCTCCAAGGGGATGAAATTGGTAATCACCGTTGGGGCTGAGGGCCCCGCCCCGACCCCCACCCCCGGTACTTCAGCTGCCGTTGATCTCTCTCCCATCAAATCGTGTGTGTGGATGCTCTCTCTTATGGCTGCCTATAGGATGATCATGGCTTAATCTAATGGGATCTTGCTCTTTTGATCATATTACCAGTTATCAATTTTTTTTTCTCTATTTTTTGTATTTTTGTTTGGAAAAATATTATGTTGTCCTTAAATCATTAAATTATAATTTTACCAATGATGTACTTGAAACCAATTGATTTGACTATGTTATGTTACATGAGCTCGACTGTGTTATATCTAGCAGTTAGTTGTTAGCTTTGGTTAACTTATTAAGTGTGTGTGTTTTCTATGGCAAAATACTTTCTTTCTCAAAGTATGATATATTGAATATTATAAATTTGAGTTTGATTCAAGTGATAATCTAACACAATTTTCAAATGAATAAGTCTTTTCTTGATGTCCCGATTTTGCATACATTCATGTATAGTGGATGAGAGATTTTCACCCCTAGAATATCAACATTTTTGTATAATTCAATCTAATCAACGTCGTCACCTCATCGCTAAAATCCGACATAACCATCTCAAACCCACCCAAATTTTGATTTTTCTCAGAATTTAACCAAAATGTATGTCTTTATACTCAAAAACACTCATCTCTTCAGAACATAGTTTCTCAAATTTAGTTATATTCAAAGCTCGATTAAAGCAAGAATTAAACCAAATTTGGAACAGCCTAAATTTTAGAATTTAAAGTTAATTATCCTAAATTGTCCCAAATTAAAAAATTAATTTCCTAATTTCAGGGTCTGAAAAAGTTACTTCCTAAATGATGAATGGTAAAAAGTGATTCTAAATGTAAAATTTTCCTCATTAAAAAAGTCCAAGGACGTTTACTAATTAAACTCATCCACTAACACTAAGGTATGAACATGAATAAGCTCAAACACATCTTTACTATGTATGCAACTGGAAGGAAATGTCAATTTATGTTGTTTGGATTTATGACAAATATGCCAAAGAGAATCATCTTTATTAATGAAGTTCTTACAAACATGCTTAAGAAAGTGTAGATATAAGTTGCAATGTGTTAGGTGAGGCATGACTCAGCCTATGATGCTAAATCATGAAATCCTTGTTACAAGTTGGAAAATAACTTTGTGGAAAAGGTGTTCTAATTAAGATGAAGAACACCTAACTTTATTTTACTTTTTAAATTAATGTAAATTTAATAATGCCAAAAGATGAAGAACACCTATCTTTTTAATTATGTACTTTAAATTTGTTCGGGTCGTCAACCTATCTTAGGACATTCCACCTCAAAACCATAATCTTTTTTACCGCGCGATCTATATATATATCCACAAATCGAAAATTTCCTTTATCTAAACGATGGTCTCGACCGCGCAAACAATCACTTTTTATGGAATCTTTTTCTTCTTTTAACTTCACTTGATGCATATATATATATATATATATATATATATATATATATATATATATATATATATATATATACTCCTACTTCTCTTAATCTAAATAATAGAATTGGATTCACTTTGGAAAGTTTTTTTAGTATATCTTTTTCATATCAATTCGAAGCAATTACGTACTTCAAGATTCATCACCATTTAAGCTCTGGATTGAACAATTGTAGATGCAAGATCTTGGAGAGTGTCTCGTTTAATCATTTTTTTATAAACTGACATACTCCAAAAATTAGGGATAAAATCACATTTGGTCTCATAATTATCGCCTTTTTCGCAAATAGTCCCATAACTATTTGTTTTTTTAACGTAACTCAAATAATTGCCTGATTTTGATCATAATATCGTCGGAAATTTCAAAATCGGCCTGATATTTAAAAATTGGCTGGAAAATTGTCACATGAGTTGCACATGACATCCAATTTGGAGGTTTGCAGCGATAACTAATGACGTGGCGTGACCGTAATTATTCTATTGGTTGAAGCATTTTAATTAATTCTAATTACATGGCACGCCACATCATTAGTCATTGCCGGAAACCCCAAATTGGATGTCATGTGCATCTTCCGTGACAATTTTCCGATCGATTTTGAAATTTCAGGCGACATTGGGACCAAAATAGAGCAATTATTTGAGTTACGAGACTAAATTAAAAAAGCAAATAGTTATGGGATTATTTGTGAAAAAGACGATAGTTATAGAACCAAAATTGATTTTATTCCCAAAAAATATCCACCTTTTGCAAATCTCCATTTCCGACCATCTAGTGTTGATTCTAGAAAAGTAATGTTGGTTAATATGGTTTCTGGTTGTCTAAGGCCTCCACTTGGCACCTAAGAGGTTCGCTACCTGAATTTCCAATGCCAATTTTCATCCCTCCAATCACCTATAAGACCTACTAAAGAGTGTACGTATGTCAAGGGCTAAAGAGCAAAGTTTTGGATAAATATTTTTCAATGATCCTTCTCCAGTCCAATTTTCCAACCAAAAGTTGGTATCCAATCCCCAACTTTTTTACGTTGCCCATTCAGAAACCACTCATTAGAATGATCAAAAGTTAAGTCACAAATGTCTCTAGACAACCTAGTTGTACCATTAAGATTACCTCTTGCTATAGTGTATCGTCCTACCTTGCCATACTTGGATTTCAGTATTTTCACCCATGATTATTGAGCTCATCTAGTATTCTCGGTGCCCACTTTCCAACATAGATTTATTGAAAGAGTTCAATTTTTTATCAAACCAACTCAAGCCTAATTTAACAAATACATTCATGGTTTATGAGCTTAATTGAGCCTTAACGAACATAATAAATACTAATAATAAATTATATTATTCATCTACTTAATAACAAAATAAATTATATATTCTTAAAAAAATATAATATAGGGTTAATTTCAATTTTGGTCATGTATGTAAGACATTTTTCCATTTTTTGACAACTAAGTATCTATTTTCAAATTTTGGTCATCTATGTTTTAATTTTTTCCTATTTAAGTAATCTTTTGTCAAAATTTTCAAAATCGTTGACCGCCATTAGATTTTCCGACAGCCACGTCAACATTTCCGGCGGCTACGTCAGCGGTTTTGAAAATTCTGACCAAAATAGATTGAAATTGGAAAAAATCAAAATATAGAGAACCAAAATTGAAAAACGGATATTTGCATGTCAAAAAATGATAAGTGTTTACATACATGAACAAAATTGTGAATCCCTCAAATATATTACCTAAAATTTATAATTTATCTATAATTAGAAATTTGTATATTTATCATAAGTAAAAGTATAAAAATTATATTTCAAAATGTCAAATATTAGTATTATATCTTACGAACTATCTTACGAGCCTTTTAACAAACTTATTCACGAACTATCAACCCGAATATCGCCAACTCTGAGTTTGTTTGTTTACATTAACGAATCACAATAAAAAAATTCAAACGAACTTTTATCGAATCGAGCGTCGAATAATTCACGAACAGCTTGGTTCGTCTACATCTCTAACTGTTAATGCAACACATTTTACCCTGTCAATTGTACCAATTATTTTAGGGACTGTGAAGTATCCTTTATCAACTGCTTTGAAGATCATAAGACTCAGTCCCTCAATTACAATATTAAATAAAAAAAGAGGATAAGCGATCGCATTGGCGTAATCCATGTTGGAATTTAAACTTGTCCGTAGGACTCCCATTGACTAGTACTGATGACGTCGTCGTGGAGATGAACTCTTTTATCCAAAATTCTCCATTTATCAGCAAATTTCATTCTTGCCATCATTGAAAATATTCCAATCGACACTAGGTCTTTGCAAAATCAATCTTAAAAAAAGTTCTTTCAATTTTCTGCTTCTTTTGCGTCGTCTATAGCTTCCTTAAGGATAGCTGTTCACTAATTTCTTTTAGCTACTCCCGCAAGTGTACGGTGTAGGATGTGTGTACGGTGTAGGATGTAGAAGTGGTGAGCAAAGTCGATCCCACAGAGACTGGCTATTTAGGTACTAACTAATTACTCAAATCTAATTTTCAGTTTTATCTAGGAAAATCAAATCACACTAATTGCAGATTAATTCAATAGAAAATTAACTACGCAGATAAATTCACTCAAGAATAACAGATATCTAAGACAGGTTCTGGGACATGCTTTCATCTAATTCTCATCAAAACATCACTTTAACCAACTCAAGTTCATTAATCAATCATCTTATATGAGCAATCACTTATGTCGAATTAACAGCTCTCCCGAGTCAGTTAACCGGTTGATTATTATGCCACCAGAGGTATCCCTACTCAATCTGATTGAAACATAACAACTCCCAAAAACACCTAAGATTGATTTCTCATTACATAAATTTCTTAATCTCCCGATCTAAGTCTTTTTTTTATCATGTGTTTATTATTCTATAATTAAATCTCATCTCCCAAATTTTGATCTAATTACTAAAACATGTTCAATTATCGGTCGGACAATCAAACAAGCAATCAATTCATAAATACACAAATAGGATAAACAATCATGAACTTTGAATTGAAGTTAAAAATCCATCAAGATTCGAATTAAATTACTAACAAACCCTAGAAACCCTAGGAAATTAGCTAGACATGATGATAAACAAACTCATAGACAAGATTGAAAATATCATATCTACTAAGATCTAACAAAAGAAGAAAAGATAAAACTCTATTAGACGGATCTCGCGATTCCTCGATCTCTTGAATTCTTCTTCAAATCCTCATGATGTTTCTCAAACTATCGTGTTTTTCTCTATGGATTTCTCTCTGAATTTCTCTCTCTTCATGTTGAGTATTTATATGATTTTGGGAATCTTCCAAGTGAAGTATCAGGTGAAGATTATCCAAGAAAACTGACTTTCTACTAGTTCTTGTTCACCCGGGCACAGTCGTGCCCCACAGCACGGTCGACCATGCCCTCCCAAGAGGTTAGTGGCGTTTTCATGGAGTAGACCGTGCCCCACGGCACGGTCATGCCCCGTCATCGTGCACTTCTCTGCATAATGGTGCACGGTCGTGCTACACATCACGACCAGATCGCGCGCCACCAATTCTTCCACACGATCTCGTATTCACTTCTATTTTTCATCGTTTTTCCATGATTCCTTCCTTGATCATCAATTATACTTTAAACTTGCATTTTTCTCATCAAAATCATGAAACTAAGTACAAACACATTAAATGCAACTTATACAATATAATATCAGAAATCACCATAAAAACGTATCTAAACATATTCACATGAATACATAAACATACACAAAAATACGTGAAAAACGACACTTATCAATAGCAACGCCAACGAGAATCAATTTAAGTAGAATTGCATGTTTACATGTGTTTATCTATCATTTAATTATAAGTTCATCTTATCTTACTAATTCTTGAGTGAAATTTTCGTCAACTTTAATTACTTCTTTGCATGGGTGGAATTTTACGAGACATTCTATGAATTTCTATAATTTATGAATACATATAATTGTGATCAGAAGCGGACCCATGTATACGAGAAGGGTGGCCTTGGCCCCTCCATTCTTCAAAAAAAAAATATCCCTAAAAAAAAAAAAATTCTCCTCAATATATTTTTCATACTCCTTCAAATTTTTTTATTATAATTGGCCCCCTCAATTTTCGATTATGGTTCCGCCCCTGATTGTGATAATTTATATATACTTAAGTTAAGCATAATTATATATTTATAAGTGTTTATTTGTCTTTTAAATCCATCAATTTTTGAGTGAAATTTTCATGTCAATCAAGTTTTACATGCTGGGTGAAATTCATATTTCAAGTTGTGCCAGTATTTATAATAGACACTAATGCTTAGTTTTAATTTACATTTTTCAGATACTGAAGCTGGAGACGATGAGTCACGTATGGAAGTGGGAATTTGTTTTTGTTAATAAATTAGCTTGTATAATTTTGATTGTAACATGTTATCTAAACTTAATTTATAGCATATATCAATGATCTAAAGTGTTTATATAAGTTGTCTTGCAAATGATTGTTCGTTGCTTTTATTTTAAAAAAATTATTCTCGTGCGTTAACTATTGATTAAAAATAAGTTATTTTCTATTTATTTGTTAAGAGATCTGTTGTTCAAAAATTGTTTTTAGGGATATTTAAAGAAAAAAAAACATTTGCATTTTGTTTCTCTAAAAACACGAAAATTTAGTGAGATCCAACTTGAAATCACGTAGTTTTGGACTGGGGTGTTACATGTATATATATAAACATAGATATAGATGACGTTAAAAACATACTATTCAAAGAATTAATGCTCTGGTTAGTATTGTTGGAATTTACTTTTATTATAAAAATAAAAAATAAAAAACTTGCCAACAAAATGCAAATGCATGGGTCCTGAAATTTTTTACTTTATCTTTCGAGAGAGCTGATCATAACTACTTATCATATAATTTTGAAATTGATGAGCATCATTTGTATGAACACTAATATTAGCTTTATTTCGATCAAATTAAAAAGCAATGGAAAAAGGAACCCCGTGATCATATCGAAATCCTGATATATCCTAGCTGGTACTCGGGATCTGCCTTAGCTTTGTTAGATCATATCAAAGAAGTAAGAACTTTGATAATGTCAATTGTCATTACTCACTTACTGGCCCTTCATTTTTTTTTAGATTAATTGTTGGAAAAATCACAACCTCTACTCGAATTGTTATTTGGGTTAATTTCATTATTTTAGTCTTGTATCTAAGACCTTTTTCATTTTTTGACAACCAAATATACGTTTTCCAATTTTGGTCTTGTATGTTTTAATTTTTTCCAATTTCAGTCCAATTTTTCAATTTTGGTCCTGTATGTTTCAATTTTTTCCAATTTCAGTCCAATTTTGGTTGGAATTCCCAAAATCGCCGATGTCACGTGAGATTTCCCTGCGGCCGTCCGATCAAAATTGGATTGAAATTGAAAAAAATTGAAACATATAGGATCAAAATTGGAAAACTTGACTGAAATTGGAAAAAATTAAAAATTATTGCTAATGTGTCTAGCTGCCCAGACGTGCATGGTTAAAAAACTGATCGAGACCAAAAAAGCATACTACATATATGAGGTTATGTTATTTTAACCGATTAATAATGAAAAATTTGGTTAAAATGACAATTCAAGTTAATGATTTTTCCGACAATTAACATAAATTTTTAGTATTTATTTTTCCTACATCCTAATATTGTACTATATGATTGAGGAAATTATGAATTGTACTTGAACAATGTTGATACCCTACAATATTGTTTTTCCTAATTAAATCCTAACTTTACAGCTTATTAATTAAATATGATTTTTCATACATATTAGTTATGCACAAGTGTCAAAAGATCCTCAACGAGTCAAATGTAAAATGTAGAGCTTAATTCAAATGAAGGGGATTTCATGTGGGTTTAATGTGCAATAATCAATAAATTATTTCAAATTCCTTACAAAAATTCAAATGAGAGTTACAACTCTTCTAGTTACAATTTAAAGAATTAATTATAATTTTGCATTCGAACGGTGGGTAATTTAACACATTTTTGTATAAACTTTCAATCTTTCCATTTTATTGGATAAATTTTATATTTGATATACTGTATGTACGGTTTATTTTTGACATATATATGTTTAGAATTTATTCAAAAATACATTGAATTTAAAGTTTATATGACCATCTAAAATGAATCAAAATTTATATTAAAAAAATATGCATAAAACTCATTGATAATTAAATGGTTTTACCCCAAGTTTAATAATGTCACTGATGTACCAAGTAACATTAAGTTTCAATTTTGGTCCTGCATGAAAGATTCATTTCATTTTTGAACAATCGAGTATACGTTTTCCAATTTTGGTCATATATATTTTAATTTTTTCCAATTTTTGTCCATATGTTCCAATTTTTTCTAATTTCAGTCAAATTTTTCAATTTTGATCTAATTTCAATCCAATTTTTTCAATTTCAGTCCAATTTTGGTCGGATGGCCTTCGAGAAATCTCACATGACATCAACAATTTTGGAAATTCCGACCAAGATTGGATTGAAATTGAAAAAAGTTGAAACATACAAGACCAAAATTGTAAAAAATAATAATAAAAAAAAAATACTACTTGATTGTCAAAAAATGAAAAAGATCTTACATACATGATCAAAATTGAAATTAACTCTAACACTAAATGTCCACATGGAATATAACTTGGTAGCGGAAAGTAGACAATACATTGACCTCAAAATAATAAGTAAAAGCCAAAATATAGACAGCACATTATTTATATAGTTTAGTATCCATCTGCCATTTTACATTGTCATAGGGAGAGTTACTTGGACAATGAAAAATAACATGCCGCTATTAGCCGGCACTCTCTCTCTCTCTCTCTCTCTCTCTCTCTCTCTCTCTCTCTCTCTCTCTCTCTCTCTCATGCAATACTATAAATACACTTATGTATCAACTCTTTTAATCATCTTCAACATAATTAAGCAAAATTAAAGCAGATAATTAAGGAGGCCTCTTCGAATATTTCAAATTTGTTAAGAAACTATATATATAATGGCGTTGAGAGGTTTGTTGATAACCATGATCGTGGCAACAGTTATTGCTCCAGCTTTGTGTATGGATTATATGGTTGGAGATGATTCTGGTTGGAAATTGGATTATAACTACACTGCATGGGCATGGGGAAAAGACTTCCGTGTTGGTGATACTATCAGTAAGTACTATATATTTCTCTTCTACTTTTTTTTTTCCTTTATTGGGTAATATTATTTTATAAATGAACTAAATTGATCCATAATAATATTAATAACTCATTTGTACGTAACTGTTTGCAGTGTTCATGTATAAGCCTGGAGTTCACAATGTTCTTAAGGTGAACGGGCCCGACTTCAAGAGCTGCACCTCTTCAAACGCGACAGCAGTTCCTCTCACCAGTGGAAAAGACATAATTACCCTTTCGAGCCCAGGGAAGAAATGGTATATTTGTGATATTGGTGACCATTGCACCAAGGGGATGAAACTGGTAATCACCGTAGGGGCTGAGGGGCCCACCCCGGCCCCCACCCCCGGTACTTCAGCTGCCGTTGATCTCTCTCCCATCAAATCGTGTGTGTGGATGCTTGCTCTTATGGCTGCCTATAGTATGATCATGGCTTAATCTAATGGGATCTTGCTCTTTTAATCATATTTATGTTTTCGTTTCCTGTTTTTGTGTCAAGTGTTTTTTATCAATATTTTGGAGGTTTTGTAGGTAATTAAAGGATATGTTGTCCTTGGAAGTTGCTATTTTTAATCATTGTATTCGGAACCCACTGATTTGACTATGTTATGGAAATAAAAGATGAGACATAATATTTTCGCCCTTTTTTTTCCCTTCTTTTGCTATTAATCTTGTTTAATTTGGGGAAGCAAGTTTAGAATTTTTAGACTAGATGCAGGAAATTTAGAGCAGAACACAGTCGAGTTGGTAAAGTTTATAGTGATGTGGGGGAGAAATCTTCTGACAAGATAATGCGGGTTCAAACCTCTGTTCCACCCGATTAAAAGAGTCTACGATACTGATGTCGGAGTTCTTCTTCTCTTCTTAATAAAAAATTAAGGAAATTCATGCTATTTTAATTGGGATCTCATAGGGCTCCCAATTTGCCACAATAAGAAATAGAAGTCTAATAAAATCACTGTCCTTTATCCCACAAAGATAAATACACTCAACATTTTGTATAGTTTAAGATAACATATGTAATCTACTTAGAAAAACTATTTTAGTCCACAAATTTTCAATTATACTCTTATTTATAAAAATTGATAACTAAACAAAAAACCACCAATATTTAGAATGTGATTAACCCACAACTTCTTCGTTTTGAAGATAAACTTTACGACTACAAAATTCATTAAATTGACATATTTTTTAGATGAATCTGCTACCTTCCAGAAAAAAAAAAAAAGTGTATAACTCACTCTAGAAAATTCCAAACGTTTCAATTTGAGCTATTAGAAACTAGACTCATAGGGCTTCAAATCTATGTCTACCAAACAGCCTAATAACACCCGAGCAAAAGCATTGGAACATTTCTTTTGATCATGTACGATGTTTTCTTTCTTGAATCATAACTTGTTACATAAACTTTTGGGTTGGGATATAAAGACCATATATCAATATGATCTAAAATGTTTTTATAAGTTAAGATGCAAATGATTGTTAGTTGCTTTTATTTTCAAAAATTATTCTCGTGCATGAACTATTGGTCTTAAATAAGTTATATTATATTTATTTATTAAGAGATATTTTGTTCAAAAATTGTTTTTAGGGATATTTTAAAAAACATTTGCATTTTGTTTCTCTACAAGCACGAAAATTTTATCCAACTTGAAATCACGTAGCTTTGGGTTGGACCGTTGGGGGTGTACACCTATATAAATATAGATATATATATATATATATGACATTATACATTCTATTCAAAGAATTAATGCTTGATCTGATTAAAATTGTTGGATTTATATAAGAAAAAAAAATTGCCAAGAAAATGCAAATTGGTCCTGAATTTATCTTTCGAGAGAACTGATCATAACTACTTATCATATTTTGAAATTGATGAGCAGCATTTGTATGAACACTAATATTAATTAGCTTTATATCGATCAAATTAATTAAAAACAATGGAAAAAGGAACTCGGTGATCATATCGAAATCCTGGTATATCCTAGCTCAAAATAAAAAGTAAAAACCAAAATATAGACAGCACATTTTACATTGTTATAGGGAGAATTAGCCGTCTCTCTCTCTCTCTCTCTCTCTCTCTCTCTCTCTCTCTCTCTCTCTCTCTCTCTCTCTCTCTCTCATGCAATACTATAAATACACTCATGTATCAACCCTCTTAATCATCTTCAACATAGAATTTAGGAAAACTTAAGCAGATATCTTCCAAAATTAAAAAGTTGTTAAGATTAATATAATGGCGTTTAGAGGTTTGTTGATGAGGATGATCGTGGCAGCGTTGGTTGCTCCATCTTTGTGTATGGATTATATAGTTGGAGATGAATCTGGTTTCCGTATTGGCGAATATTAACAACTGCAGTGTTGATGTACATGCAAGGAGTTCACAATGTTCTTACGGTGAACCCACCCGACTTCAAGAGTTGTACCTCCTCAAACGGTGCAATGTTTAATATATATATTAAAGGAAATTCAGACACTAGGCATAGTCAAGACGGTAAAGTTTGTTCGACAATGCAGATTCGAACCTCATGTGGGATAGACTTCCACTGAAATATGACTTGTGAAAGTCATATATACATTTCTCTTGGGAAAATTGCAAATTTAGTACACTATCTTTAGGTCGTTTTCCAATTAAGAAGACTAACTTTTTGGGCCCGACATAGGACATTAACTTTTCAATTTCGACTATTTTAGGACAAAAAACCGAAATCACGAATTTATAATATTTAGCCGAAAATACATTGTCTTTATAAATGATGACTGATCAAAAATTCATTGTCTTAAATTTACAATTTTCCAAAATAAATTAAATCACAAGAAGATTATATATTCATTAATCTTATTCTTGATCGATTGTAAACTCCTATCTATTTCGATGTGATTCTTCATTTGCTCGTTTGAGTCCAATCAACTTTCGTAATATTTGTATTTTAAATTCATATTGAATTAAATGATTAAGAATATAAAGTTATAGATATGAAATTCATTTATTTTCAAAGGACATTTGTTAATTTTGAAACTGAATCATTTAAGATTTCTACTTTATAATTGAATTATAAATTTAACATTCACTAATAAATTAATCGTAAACGAGGAATTAGTAATTGCAGAGATTGGCTGCCTAGTATCAATTACTTATTGTCTATGCAGGATTAATTTATATAAAATATTGATTACATTAACAGATGGTTCAAGTTTGTACGTAGAGTAAAATATTTTATAGTTATAAGTTCCCATTTTAAGTGAAGTAATATCAATATTAATAGATCTAATAAATTGTTTCAAAACAAATTAGATCTGATAAATTAATTAAAGAGTTTAACTATTATTTCATGAGTTACATCAATATTGAATGCATGCACTTTCGATCTTTTAGTTTCCATTTAATCAAATCAGTTTGCATTTCTTAATTAAAACAATGATTCTAGCAAGCTCCGTCATTTAACCCCTTGAAAACAAAAGTACAAACTCGTTTCATATACTAATTAATAAGTGATTTGGACAAGATTATAAATATATATTAAACATCATCTATATGATATATATATATGTATATATTGCGTGCCTTTTTTGTCTGTTTCCAATTTTACACTCTTAAGAGTCATGATCAAAAGCAGACAGCTTTTTTTTTAATATAGTAATTAATAAGTGATTTGGAAGTTTTATGAACAAGATTACATATAACTATTAATCATCATGTATAGGAGGTATAAAATAATGACCATCTATCCACCATAAATATGTTTTAATATGCCCAAAATATGTATAGGGTGTCTTTTTTTGGCTTTGTCTCCAATTTCACTCTTGTCCGGAAAATACATTGTTTGGGCAAACCCATCTTTGTAACAATCTTTTGTTTTGTTTTTTCTTTTTGAAGAATAGCAATTATCTATTTTGGCAAAAGACATATATTTACATAGTTTTGGTACGAGATTACAATTAAAAAGTATAGTTTGCCGCTGTTAGCACGCATGTGTTTTTATTTTCTCCAAATTCACAAAACTATATATATTCAGATTTTTACCAAATCAATGTATTTACATCATTAATCATCTTGATTACATAAAAACTATAAGCATATATTGAGTAGTATATAGTAATTAATTAAGAGGCGGATAGGTTTCTCTTGCATTTGGAAGTAGTTCCATATATAATGGCGTTGAGGGCTTTGTTGATGACGATGATTGTTGCAGCAGCTGTTGTTGAAGCTTCGGCCATGGATTTCTTGGTTGGAGATAATTTGGGATGGAATCCAGGCATCAACTATACTTTGTGGGTCGAGGGAAAACACTTTCGCGTTGGGGACTCCATTAGTATGTCTTTCTTTCTTTCATTATCATTTTGTTACAACTACGGTTGAGAATATCGATACTCTGGTTTTATGGAAATAACAAGAAATGGGTGTAGATAAAAAATTCCTTTTCTTGTATCACAAAAACTCATGTGAGACGGTCTCATGGATAGTTTTCGTGAGACGGAGCCCCATCACCACAAATAACATGTTAATTGTTGGGTTTGGGTGATGCATAATTGGGTTGTGGGTTGATCCGTCTTACGCAATGCATTAAAATTATGTGAGACGGTCTCACAAGAGACTTACTCTTTTTGTATTGAAGTCTAGGAAGACAAATAATGCCCCCTAGAATTATTTGTTTCACGCATTTTTAGTTCGTTCTATTACCCGCTTATCTTCTATTTGAAATAAAATAAAATGGATCCATTTTATATCTGGCAATAGGAATATAGTCCTATCAATTCAATTTGGCTAAAAAAAAAAAAAAAGGGTGGTAAATCATAAAGTCAAATAAAATAATCTTCTTCAAACAAAAATATATCTATTCTGACTAGGAATGCGGTACAAGGGATTCCCCGAATCTCGTAGAAAAAGAGGAGGTAAATAAAAGGTTTTTTAGAATTGATTTTTTCATAATTGATTGTATCAATATTGATTTCGGTTAAAAAATGAAAGAAATTGTATTAATTTTTTGGATTTTTAATATGAGATAGAATGTTTAGATTTAATTTAAAATGATGACGAATTGATACGTTCAGATAAACAAATTGTTGAAGGGTATAATTTCATTTTTGGTCCTATATGTAAAGACACTTTTCATTCTTTGACAACCAAATATATGTTTTTCAATTTTGGTCTTCTATATTTTAATTTTTTTTCCAATTACAATCTTTTTTGTAGGAATTTTCAAAATTGCTAACGTGGCACCCGAAATTTGGCTGACACATTGGATTTTCTGGCAGACACGTCAGAATTTATGGCGGCCACGTCAACAATTTTGAAAATGCCGGCAAAAAATTACTGAAATTGAAAAACAAATATTTGGTCATCAAAAAATAGAAGGTGTCTTATATAGATGACCAAAATTGAAATTATCTCAATTGTTGAAACTAGCAGATAGAAAGCTCGACCAACCAAAGTAAATGAAACTAAACAGTTTAATACAATCATAAATGTAAGTTAAAATATAATTAGGGTACAAAATACATTATTTTTTTCTTTAAAAAGTCGGGGTCATGAAATTGTATTACAAAATAAACCTTTTCTTTATGAATATTTCATCAATATTTCCCCAACATTTCTTCAATTTTCCAACAATTTGTACTGTTGAGTCACCAATATCGATACCAATGTTTTGTTGAAATTCTTATGAAATTTCATGATAGCCTACTTCGACATCGGAATTCCAAAAATTCTGAAATTTCACGAAATTTTTATCCATAGTACAGGTTACTATGAAACAACCTAGTTTTTCATGATATGTGGTCATGTAAATCCCTGACTAATACGCTTGACTAGCTGTTTCCATCATGACTCATCTCATTGATAATTAAACCCCATTTGTTAATAAAGTATTCGAATATTGTGTTAATTGCAGTGTTCACGTACACACCTGGGAATCACAATGTAGTAGAGGTGAATGCAACAGAGTTCAAAAAATGTAAGTATTCAAACGCAACAGCAAAGATTTTCACAAAAGGAAATAACGTAATTCCTCTTACTGCCCCTGGTAAGAATTGGTACTTTAGTGGCATTTATGATGATTGCACAGCTGGGATGAAGCTTGCCATCACCATTTTAGCTGCTGAGAAAATGGCTCCAACTCCGGCCCCACTTCTAGTATCGCGGCCTCCACCGCCGACTACTTCCGCCACGACTCGACTATCTGCAATGAAATCATGTATGCCCTTTGCACTACTTATGATAGCATATAGGATGATCATGGCTTCCTAATAGTGAAATAAATTGTTAATTTCTGTATTTGATTGTTGTTATTGTTGTTTTTTTTTTTTTAATATTTTTATTTTGTTAAAATTTGTATATTAGGTAGGAAGTGAAAGAAAATTGGATGAACTCGAATGAAATTTATAGGATGGTTGATTCACAAGACTATAAAGATGTTTTTGTTACTAAAGTCCAAATGGATATTAAGAATGGAAATCCACAGCTAACCATAATTCAATATTTAATTTATCTTGAGTATAGAAAATATCATGTGATAACTCTACTTCTATTTGTAACTCTTACAAAGTCTGATTTTTTGGTACTCAAAAAGCCCATATATACTTGCAAATTGATCAGTACCTCATGAGCATAATGCCATGCAGTTAGATTTTGAGGCTTGCTCCAATGTTTTAGAAAAAAAAATGTTTATTGTTGAAAATTTGGGTCAGGGTTCAAAATGGGGGCCCATTAGCATTCATGTTGACATAGGATATATTATATTTACTAGTTGAATTAGGAAACCTCTTTGTAGAAGGAATATATAGTTGGATAAATCAGATCTCCAACTCAAAAGGATATAAGATACAGTGAAATCTCGATAAATGAATGTTCGATAAACGAATAACCTCGACAAATGAATAATTTTCTTCGGTCCCGACTTGGGCCAATGAGGTAAATGAATAACCTCGCTAAATGCATTAATGAATTTTTTTTTTTTTAATTCTTAAAGGCCCTATATAAATATAAATGAATAATCATTAAAATACATAAGATATACATATATATATATATATATGTATAAATACCCTAAAAAACATGTGTTTCAATAAATAAATACAAAAGATCATTTCCTAACAAAAAAATCGTCTAATGTCGTTTGCTTTTTTCTTCCACCAAAATGTATCACATCCTTAACTTTTTCTATTGCAAACAAAACTTCTGGAATATTTTGCTCATGTTGTAGCAAGTAATTTCGTAGGGTGATTACCGCTTGGAAGGCTTCTTTCGATGACATATTTGGTGTGACACCACTATCATCTGGTTCTGGATCATTTTAACAATATATGGTGCATGTATTCCAAATATAGACTCTAAATATTCCATTCATAGAATCTTATAAATACATGGTGCATGTACATGTAAAATAATTGTAATGATAAAAAAATATATATAAAAATACCCTTTAAATGAATAAAAATTCGATAAATGAATAAATTATTCATTTATCGATAAATAAATAATTTCGCTAAATGAATTTTTTTTTTCTAGTCCCAAGGGTATTCATTTATAGAGGTTTCACTATATAGAAAATACTTGACTCTCTCCAGATTTGTCAATCTACTTGATTTCCCAGAGAATCACCATATAGATTCCAGAGATGAGGAGGTGTATACGTGTGATAATTCTGGTAGTTATTTACTACCACTGAGAATCAAACTCATGTTCATGAGTTTGTTTACAGTAAGGCTTGTAGATGGAGTCAATGGATCGCAAGGAAATCGATTATTTTCCCGCTACAACTAGATAAATATTGATTCACTTGTGCATATGTTTATGCCTTTTTTTTCTACCAAGCACAAACTCTTAACATTTTTTCAGTGTAAATGAATACATGACTTCATTGAATTCTAAATACGCCAAATATATATATATATATATATATATATATATATATATTTAATTTCACATAGTTCATACTCCAGAGAGCTATATATATTTAACATTCTTTTACATCAAATGCACTATTATAATTATATCATGGTGAAATAAATTAAATAGTATACAATGAGAAATGTAAATTATAATAATTCATGCAAAAGACTATCGTTATTTATCTAAAGCCAAAATATGAAAATGATTGAAAAATACAATTAACAATTATAATGATAATAACAACAATAAAGAGCAAGGCCCACAAGAAAGCCCCAACCACCAAATAAATTGAGTAGCAAGTTGCTATTTTCTCCCATGTGGACATGGTCCTACTCCTACATAACATAATATTAGACGATCCAAAATAATAAAATATAATATAATAAAAGGAGAAAACCACCACTAGGCCCCCAATCCTAAAGTTAAAGAAGTCACAAAATCAAACCTCTTCTTGGAAGGCTTTCTTAGAGTGGAATGCAACTGAATATACTTTTAACCTAATTAGATCTACTAACTAAAGAAAACACAACTAATATATTGTTAATTCTAGGTAAAGTTACCAACTGATCAACAGAAACAAATCTGAGGAAAATAGCTAAATATTAATTCATCTAGACAAGTGTGTTACATAAGCTTACAATGATTTCAATTCAAATTCTAAATAAAGGAACTACATGAAATAAGCTCAAACAGAATACTGATTTATCAGTTTCGATGAGTATATTAATGATGTATAATGGTTATCAAAAAATATAAAAATACACTTTTGTGTATAATGGTTATCAAAAAATATAAAATGAAATATCATTTAGAATAGAGGATCTCGTGGCGACAAACATAGATGTATCCAAAAATGCTGCCCATATTCTTGGCTACTTCTTTTGGATGAAATCACTTTATAGTTTACATGATATCACCAAATTATGCATTCTTCTCGTTGACATAACTAGCAAGTATACATCACATATCAGAAAATTCAAAGTGATGATCATCATGTTATACACATATTCAGCAATGCACCCTTTCTTTGATGCTATCCATCTTCATTTCCCAGTTTCCTCACTTTTGTGAAAAAAATCCAATCTTTCCAAAACAAACTCATCATTCCAATTGGCATATTAGGAACAACATATATAAAGAGATATCCACTTTAGCAAGACCCATCTTTTTATTATCAATTCTTGCCCCATCTCTTATTGCATCATTGATTCACACAACCAAGCAAGATTAAACCATGTAAGAGTTAATAGATATGCAATAAACCTCCACAAACTACATGAATGAAATCAAAAGAATCAGAGTCTTTATGCATATTGTAAGTTTGTCCAAAGAAGATACAAATTAAAAGGAAGGGGAAAGTAAAAGAGACAACTTTATTCTCTAAACCACCCCCAATTCACAAGAACAATTATACAAAAAGCAAAGCAAAAAAGACAGCATCTTCTTCCTATACAACAATACTATCACCCAATCAATATCTTAACCTTTCAATTCATACCGTATAATCAATCCCGTGTTTCTTTAATCGAAAACAGCTGTCAATGAGGTGCCCCTTTCGACCTCTTCTTTGCCTCGCTGTAAAGAATCACTCCCATGATCGTGACCCCGAACCCCGTTATCCCCATCACCGTAACGGGGTTCCTGAATATCAACACAGATACAACTGCAGCCACTGCAGCCTTGGCATTGCCCAAAACCTGCAGTGTCAATGCACTCGTGTGCTTTGTAACAAGGAAATTGGTCAAGTTGACCAGATATGCCACCGTGGCATTGGCGATCAATAAGAACACTATGAACCCATCTCCCCTGCCCTTCTCTACAGTTACCGACAGTACATTTCCTTCAATGTACAAAGTGAAGGGCAGCAGAATCATAGCCGCCATAGGGGCCATGTACAACAATAGATTCATAGAGTGCAACTTCTCAGCATCAGAAGTCAACAGCAAGCTTTGAACCACAGATTTCAAAGCCCTCCCTGCAGTTGATCCAATGCACATCAGGAATCCAAAGAGATGAAACAAGGGCTCACTGTTGCTCGCCAATACGATCCCTAAAACGACAGGAACTAGGGCTAAATATACCTCACCAGATTCCTTTTTACAAGTAATTACAAAGGCGAAAATTGCAGTGAAAAACGGCGTCGTTGCGCCGATAGCTTGGTTAAACGAGACTGGTAGATACCTCAAAGAGGTATTTCCGCAAACAACGGAGAAGCAGAAAATGATGCTCAAAGCAAGGATCTTGAAGAACTGTCTACGGCTATGGATTTGCTGGAACGGCACGATTTCGAGCCATTTGATCGCGAATAAACTGTAGGCGGCGCAGGATAGCATGTGCAACATGGTTAGGAAAATTGGGTATCTGTATCCGTAGAAGCTGAGGAGATACTTGTTGAGCAATAGAACTCCAATGTTGGAGCAATACCACGACGCAATAATGGCGGCGGTGAGAATGCCGGGGGAGATTAGAGAGGCGTACTGCTGCTGCCGGATCTCCGCCGTCGGAGTCACCGGAATATCCAAAACCTGGTCGTTGTTGAAAGGCTCGAATCGCGGGTTGCTCCCCCTTCGCGTCGTCCATGATTGTGCTTCCACCATTACAGAGTAAAACTCAGTTTGATGAATTCAAAAAAGGGGGAAAAATGGGGTCTTTGAGGAGCTTTGTGTGTGTGTGTGTGTGTGTGTATAGTAGGGTAATAGAGTGTGTATTTTGGCAGAATGAGGGTGGGATAAGATAGTGTGCTGAGATCTGGGTGGGTGAGGGATAAGATAGGGGGTGGTGCTATGGAGTTAGGGGGGGAGGGGGTTGGATCTCAGTTGACGGTTCAGATTTAGATTTGTGGGGCGGATTTGATGAGGGCTGTTGGATGGAGAATGTGGGAACTACAAAGTAATTAAACATCATTAGATTTCTCGTGGGTGGGCCCCACAGAGTGTCGGTATGTTGATCTATAGCACATAAAATGTTTTCGCATGTGCATATAATATAATATAAATACCCTTTTTGTAATTTTTAAGGAAAATTACTCTACATGGAGTTGTTGTATAATCTTATATAAGATTTTTCTCTTTATTAAGTCAAATTATAAATGTGATAAATATTACCACCGTGATAAATATTACCACCGTTTATTTTTAAAACTTATGTTTTCATTTTATAATAATAATGTTTATTTCCACGAAAAAGAAATATATAATTTTGGTTGTTATTCTCTTTTGAGAAACGAGATATTTTATTATTTTTATACTTCATCTGATATTTCAAAATAATTATTTTATATTACATTACTAATTAACATAAGTCATGTATAGACAATGTAATATAAAATAAATACCAAAAGTGGTAGATTCAATTTTCTGAAGATGTAGACGACGATAAAAGGAAAAAATAATTTGGATATGTTGATGAAATGTTGGTGTGTTTGAAGTTTTTTATTTTTTGGGGACAATTTTGTAATTTACATACTTATCAACTTGGATAACTTTTGAAGCAAACGATTAATAGAATTGTGATTTATCATATCCATACATACAAAATAACTAGAAAAATAAAAGTATGGAAAACCTACAAAATTTATCCATATTCAATATTTATCCCAAAACTTATCATATTCAAGTTAATCTCAAATACAAAATGTATCCATATTCCACATTTGTCCCAAAACTTATCATATCTAAGTAATCTTAAATATACAAAATAAATGCAACTTTAATCTATGTGAGTCGGTGAGTGTGGATCATAACATTTTAAATGAAAAAAAAAAGGTTTGTAATTTTCATAATCTTGAAAATAATATTTCAATTTGTAAAAGTACAATTATTAGTTTAGTTATTCATACTTCAATAATCTTGCTTATTCTACCCCTCATGGCTAACTAGACTTATTACTCTCGATCTTGTGAAGCATTAACTAAATTACAAGTCTTTTTAGGAAAAAAGAAAATAAATAGTAAGAAATTTAACTCTATTTTGAAAAAAAAAAAAAGAATAAAAAGTGAATATTTGAACGAAAAGTATGTGTATGACAAGATGAGGTGTAAGAATTCCGGTATGTGTGAAGTATGCAGTTTTTGTGCTTCTTGAAATTTGGAAATAAATAGTAGCAATTGAACAAGTGTTAGAGTCATAGTTGTGAACCAATGATAGGCTGAGTTAGCATTCTTTGATTTCTGTGCCTATTGGGGCCCCAAGTTCAATCGCTTCCACCCCAATTCGTTTGATACTCACAAATAGTTTTCTCCAACCCATCATTTCATTTCATTTTTATAAATTCGTTTTTGGTACTACAAGGATGATTGATTGTGATAAAAATCACGAATTTTTTTAATTACAATTTTAATATTTTTTTTATTATGAGTAAATTTAATATGTTTTTTAATTTCTTGTGCATTCATAATCAATTATCAAATTTCGGATATTTTTAACTCTATAAATTCGTGTTTTTAAGTCAATTAATATATGTTTATTACATGTGGTTACAAATTAGGGATTTTCTTTATAATTACCGAAAATTTGGGACTTTTGAAATGCTTGAAATCTACCGATTAATTATGGATGCACAAGTTCTTGAAAATTATGTTAAATTTACTAATAGCCAAAAATCATGTTAAAATTACAACTTTTGAAGAGTTTGTGATTTTTTTGCGGCAATTACCTGAATTATTATTATTATTAATTTTTTTTTATCATATATTATTGACTGTTAATAATAATTTGTTATAGTTTTCTAAATGCATGATATAAAATAAAAAAGAATTTTATAAAATATTGAACATGCTAATCGAAGTATACAAATTACAAATTCTGAAAAAAACTTTTTTATGTACAACATTTGTTGTAGAGATTAATTTTTTCTTCATCATTATTATCGCATTAGGTTTTCTCCCTATTTATAACTCTTGAAATAGCAACATAAAGTTGTTTGTGATAAAAGAGGGGTTTCTTAAGGAAAATACTATAAGATTATGACTCATGACCCCAACTCCTGTTTATATTATCACATAAAAGACAATCAAAGAAAATTGTGTTCGTTGGAATTTGAAGGACAATCTCTTATTTGATGAAGTAATTGATACTCCCTCCGTCCCACCTTATTTTGCCTACTTTCCATTTTTGCTTGTCCCAACTTATTTTGCCAACTTCCTAATTAAAGTGAAAAAAACATAAACTTAAACATCCAATCAACAGTCAACTGTATTTTCTTAGGATCCGTGCCGGTCAAAGTAGGCAAAATAAGTGGGGACGGAGGGAGTATTATTGTATTATAGACATGATTCTAGGCATCAATAATATGATTTGCTAAGTCTTGAAACTGTTAATCTAGTATAGTTGTACGATGTTATTGAATGATTTATGATATATGTTTTTTCTTTTGTTTTTAACAATTAGGTAATTTTAGTGTTTATTTGAAAGAATAAAAGAAAAAAAAATTATTTAGGACATTTGAAGTATCAACAGTAATGTTTCTATGGATGTTATTAACACTTATGTGGCATTTTATGGTATTATGCACTTATAATAGAAATAAATGTATATTTTATGATGGGTTCATTAAAAGTGTTTTACAGTAAGAACATGTTTTTCTTTTATTGACCAATGAATGATAACGAGTGTTATTCTCTCAGTGTTTCAAAGGTGTACATCGCTTTTCTCTCTCTCGTGCGCCTTGCATTTTCAGTTTCTGTGCCACCTATTTACATATTTTATGTATTTATAATTTTTCTTTTTCTTTTATTTCTATTCATGATCGACGTGATATATATAGTAAATGAATGGTATTCACAAAAAACAAAGAATGTATAGTTGTGGATGCTTTTACGGTCATATTGTTCTTTTTCCCTTCGTTTTGAAATGGTTTCAAAATCTTCAAATGGAAATTAAGTATCAACTCGATTTCATTTCACATCTTGACTATAGTACTTGAGTTCACAATAATTAACTGTGGTAACCCCATTCTTATTTGTGATCAATTACACATCTCTGTGGTAGTAGTGGTGGCGGGGCGGCGGCACTTGGCAGTTGCAGGTGGTGTTGGGAGCGAAGGCGGCCCCGGTATAGGTGGCGTTGACAGTACTTTTGGCCATTAACAACACTTTTGTTGCACCTCCATTTCTTCCCATCTGTTCTCCTGCATCTCCCAGGCTCACTCTCCTTGCTATTTTTCAGGTTGTAATTTAACACTGCCACTAATGAAAATAGACAAGAAAAGGACTATTTGTCATGCACAAAATAGTGTGGTGTTGCTTTTGTGATGCAAAAATATCACAACACCTAGCTACTATGGATGTCCTATAAATGGGGAGGTGTTTGAGTGATAGGATATTGCCATAATTGTGTCTAATGATGTGTGGTGTACATGTATATCATATGTGTAATGTGTTGTTATATATATATATATATATGCATGAAAACTCACAATTAGGGTAAAATCGGTTGGAAATAGAATTGGGGAAACTCTTCCAAATTGGTAAAATAAGATAAGTGGGGACTGGAATTCCAGCTTCTATGTAGTTGTAAATCAGTGATTGTTGCTCTAGTTCTTGCAGCTGCATCAAAGTAAAACCGTAACTCACACTTCCTGCTGATTTACCTATAATAAAATTAAATAAATAAATAAATTTAAGAATAAAAAGGACTCTGAACTGGCTTAGAATTTGGGAAATTCTAAATTTAGGACACCATGTCTTTAAGTAATTTATCAATGAAGAACACTAACTTTTCGGGCCCCGATATTGGGACACTAATTTTTCAAATTGGGTAATTTTAGGAAAAAAAAAAACTCAAAATCACGTCCAATTGCGTGAGATTTGGGCTTTGTGATGAAGTGATATGTCCTTAAATTCATGTGATTTGACCCAAAATTCGTGATTTTGAGTTTTTTTTTTTCCCTAAGATCGTTCAAATTGAAAAGTTGGTGTCCTAATGCCGAAACCCGAAAAGTAGAGTCTTTCATTGGTGAATGGTTTAAATTCTGTGTTCTAAATTTACAATTTTCCCACAGAATTCCAAACCGGTTTGGTTCTCGAAATTACAAGTCAAAATTCTACATTTTAATTATTAAGTTCATTCTAAGACAATGATAAAATATGACTTTTATAATTTTGTGAGAAGGATCAAATAACAACTCATAACCTATAAAATAAATATTAATTAGGAAAAACGGATTCGAGTTATGGTTAGTGGGGACTTGTCTCACGTCAAATTAACTTTTTGTCAAGATGATACAAGTAACTACGTACTCCCTCAGAACCTCAAAATAAATGATTTTTAGTAAATTTTAGTTCAAAATAAATGTCATTATAAGATTTTGTTAGACATTTGTTCATATTTAACCAAAATTGTCATCATTGTTTTCTAATTAAATTAAATGATATAAAAGTGACCTTGAATTTACATGTAATAAACGGATTTAAAATATGGATAGATCTGCATTTTATCAAATCTTTTAAATTTGTGTGCAAAATCTTAAAACTACATTTATTTTGGCACAATGGAATTCTAGTTTCAACTACCCGAAATTGCTTATGTATTGTGTCAAAAACAAAAATTGTTTTCTAAGCAATGCCATAACATTAATCACTAACTCACTGTTTTTTCAATGAAACAAAATTAGGGGAAAACAGTTTTATATATTAACTATTTTCTTATAATTTTCAGATCTTAATAAAATTTCAGACGCCATATCTAAATTTCATTAAAAAAAAAAGAAAAAAAAGAAAACTGAAGTGAATGCAAATGAAAGTGAGATATATATATATATGTATGGAAGTGATGGTGCAGTAGTTGGGTTGTATCACCTACGTACCGTTGTTTAGGGACCGGCGGGGAATCTTGGAAGGTGGACTTTGTGCTTCCATGCTTGTACCCAAAAATGCCAGATTTTCTGTGGACTGTGTGTGTGTGTGTGTTATAAGAAGATGAGTTGATGATGAGGCTGATAAAAGATGATAAGTCAACTGCACATGCATCATTCAACCTTATTCTACCCAGTAATTAATGTACCTCTTTGTAGGCCACATTCATACACCTTCATTTCGTGTCCATTTCTCCTTATTTTTATGAAATCAAATTAGTCAAACTCAGTATGTGATTTATTTATTTATTGAGTTTATTATCCAATGTACTCAAGTAATTTATTGAATAGCTTATCAGATCTGGCGGTTTCCGTTATTAATTTATCGAGCTAACAATTTAGAACATTAACTTAAAAAAAAAAAAAAAAAACTAGAAATTTAGGTCAATTTTAGTCTGAATGGTCCAATTGGGTGGATCCTTTAAATTACACGAATGTAGCATCACATTAAATATAAAGAGTTTGTTCTATGTTATTCGATTAAAATAAGTTTGGTTAACGATCTTATCCTAATTAATTAAATTTAAGCGATGATTTGATTTAACAAAATTTATTGTTAGGTTAGGAATGATAACTCCAAAATTGATTAAATTTAGAAATAATTAGTATTGGGGATAACTGAACTGCTCATTGAAATACTTTTCTTTGGTTATTAATTGTTTCTTTAATTTCGAGTTTGTTTCTGTTGAGTTTCGTGGTTGTTGATAATTGAATCCAAAACCTCACTTTGTTATTTTCTTTCATTTGATGATTAATATAATACGCATAATAAATTTGCCACTCTTTGTTGCTTGCTCTTCTTTCACTTGTTTTTCTTTTTTTTCTTGTTTGGTAAGTTTTTCCTATTTTCAGTTGATTTGTTGTTTTTACTATCAAGAAAAAAAAAATTACTTTCTTACTTGATGTTCATTTGTTGTGAACACACATTTTTTTAATCGAAAATCAATATCTTTAATTTAGCATTTCAATTTGTGAGATCATTCTATATATAATTAATTATAGCCATCATATACTTTTAAAATTTAAATGAAACAATCTTAAATGACACATAAATTTAAATGATGAGAACACAATTTTGTTTGCAATAATAAAATATTTGTGTAATGTCCTGAGAAATACCACAGAATCAAATAAAGAAGATATTTATACCACGTAATATAGTTTTATTATTTTTCTACACAATTTTAGTAAATTGTCCAAAATAATTATTGCAAGCACATGTAGAATAGAATAGTATAAAAATGACTGATGTGATGATGTTAGGACTCACATGTGTATAGTGCTAGTTTTTAATCTATTTAATTGAACAGATCGTGTAAAACACACATGCAATCTCATTTCACGAATTTGAAAATTTCTTTCATTCTCAATTCTTTGTTCGTTGAAGCACCTAGTCAATGATATAGTGTAAAAGTGTTATTTCTGATTTAATATTATTTCAGAAATATTATGGTAGAAAAATAAACCACTATATTAAAGGGTTTGGTGGCTAAAATACCATAATTCATATAAGAAATTATTTTTTTATCACAAATATTAAATCACATCATGTAACTCTATAAAAAACACATTTCATGTAATACCTGACTTACAACTCATATTTTTTCGTTTATCAGAAGGACAATTTTTCCAATTTTCTAAATTGTGATAGAAAAGTAATAAAATTATCATTTGTAATAGAAGAGTAATCCTTTACATAAAATGTGATATTTTATGGTATTATTTTCAATATTAATTTTGATACAAAGGTTTGTTATCATGTATGAATATCCTCAAATGGGTGGATGAAGATATAAGAATGATAGATAATAAATGAGTATATAAAATATAAAAGTCTACCGAAACTTTGATTCGTTGTCATTTCTCCTTAAAGCTAAATAAAAGTGTAGTATAAAAAATCGTTCATTTGATTAATTTTGCATTTTATCGTGCACCTTTTTTTAAATAAAGTGTAGATTCTATAATAATCAAGAAAGAGTAGAACCTGTAGAAAAAAAAAAGGAAAGATCATTGCATCATCTTATTTTCTAACGAAGAAAAGGACAGAAATTAATTGAGAGACACAAACAAGGCACCCTGCAAAGTCTTCTGACAATGGCAGAATTTTTTTGGAATGTGGGCCAACTGATTTCAGTTATTTTTATATTAAGGTTTCAGTAGATTTTAGTTTTGGGGAAATCCCCCACTCTACACATTTTTAATATTGTTTGAAAAAAATTACACTAAAATATAGGTTATTTTGAGTAAGTCACTTAAATATAGCCAATGTTACCAAAATACCACATTTTTTAACTAGTCTTCATGTGAATAGTGTAGAGATGTGATTGTTTGGTTAGTGATGTCAAATCATGTCAATGAGTCATATTAGTTTAATTAAGGGTTAAACGAAAATTTAAAAATTTATACTATTAAACGAAAATGCTGCTCAATTTGAACTATTAAACGAAAATGTGCAAATTATAGGCTTTATGGAAATTTTCGTTTAATAGTGTAATAGTGTTTTGTACAATACAGTTGACATTTGCACTATTAAACGAAATTTGCCATTTTCATTTAATAGTGCATTTGAAGTATTAAACGAAATTATGGAAATTTTCGTTTAATAGTGTAATAGTGTTTTGTACAATACAGTTGACATTTGCACTATTAAACGAAATTTGCCATTTTCGTTTAATAGTGCATTTGAAGTATTAAACGAAATTTGCCATTTTCGTTTAATAGTGATACGCATTAGTGCACATATTCACGCACTTATTCAAATTCGTTTAACAAAAATGCCTGCACTTATTAAATTTTAGATTAAATTTTAGTTTAACTATACAAAACAAGAACAAACCCATTTTGATGTTTAATAAGTGATAAATTGAGCAATCCAATAATCGTTTAATGCAATACGAGAAATTAAACAATTAAACAATCACTTATCGCAAGCAAAATGATCAAATATACAATAAAACCGCAATCACATAGTGTAGACAATTTGGTTATGGATTAAAATCAAATATTTTTGCAAGTTCATAGACCGCTGATTAAAGATAATAAATCATCACTCCAAATCACCTTCCTCGATGGTGTCAGCATCTCTTGAGAACTTGTATATGGCCAGACACATCAATCGCCTCATCTCAAAATTGCCGAGATGATAATCTGATCTGGGAAAAGTCAGGCTAATACAACTCTCAATCGCCTTAAGTGCAAAAATGTCGCAGGAAGTAGGATCGTCCTGACGATAACATAACCGTGGCGGCGCAGACTTTAGAGCAATCATTGCAAGCGGGCTTTCAGAGTAGTTTGACCTCAAATAATATCCTGCATGCTCTAATAAGCGCGGTACTATCCGGCGAATGGGTATGGTTTGTCGATACCTGAGTGCTTGCACATCCACGGTCCACTTATGTGTGAGACTGTCGAATAGTGTCAACGTGTTAAACCGGAGGTGTAACGACGCAACCACCCAATGTGTGTCCAAATTAAGAATCAAGAACACCTATTAACAAATCAATAATAGTAAGAGACTTAAATTGGACTCTTAATAAACCGTACTAAATGACGAAGAAACAATCGTAGAAATTTTGCAAACGTACCCTGTGGACACCTTCCCACCACGGTTTGATACCCAACCACCCTGGCTTGTTACCTCTCACATATGGGAGAAGTCGATCTAGCTCAAATCGGTTAAACTCCTCCCGACAGTTTTCAGGATAACTCGAATTTTCTGGATCCGCCGCATGCTTGGAGTTCCAAATTTCTTTGCATGTTTCCTGCGATGGCAAATATTGAAAACGTATTTGAACGAATTTAATCATCATACGATTATATTTAATACAAATTAAACTTACATTAAACATGCAATCAATAATTAATATTTGTTCTTTCAATCTTGGATTCACTTGAACTCCAAATACTTGTGGACGACCTTGAAGAACTGTAAGATATGCATCGAGAGCCTACAATAAAATGAAAAATTCACCAGTAATTTATTCCAGACATAGGATTAGCTCGTGTCGTGTGTGAGGACATTACAATTCATGAAGTAAAGACTAGTACCTCTCTATCAAGCATAATGTGTGGATTTATTCCCCAATTGAAGAACTCAAGGCCAACTGCATAACCGATGCCAACGTTTCGCCTGTAGGGCAAAACATATATAAACAGAAAATTTGATGCAAAATTAAAAAAATATATCTTCACGACGTAGAAGAAAAAAACATAAAATTTGAAATGTTTTCGTTTAAACTTACTTATCAGCTTCGTTCCCAAGCTCCATCCATGCTAAGAAATCTTCGTAGCTATGATCACTCCTTCGCCAATTGATATTACTCGCGAATGGACTTCTCAGATATTGAGACTGATCTCTTCGACGAACTGCACGAATTCCGGCACTCGTTTCAGGAATGTCATGCCCAACTATGCCAGATGCTGGGGGTGGTGTGTTCATCCCGAACGATGTACCGGCATCTGTGGAAGGACCACGCCCGTAATCGCTGGACTGATACGGAACAATAGCCGTGATCGGCTCCGCGAAAGTCACCGGATAATAGGGATCATAAGTCGAGGACTGCGGAGCGTATGGTTCCGGTGCATAGCCATACGGGGCAAGCTGCGGACAGTATGGCTCAGAATGAGTGTGCTCAACATATGTTGGATATTGATCTGAATGATCGAAATCCGATGCACGAGATGTAGGGTGATGATGGTCCTCGTCAGGAGTAGACGCCCATTGCTCGGCTGAATGAGGCATATAATGAGTGCCAAAATATGATTTGAGCTGATCCTCAATAATCGATGGGATCTGACGCTCCAAACGCTCATTCTCATCCCGAATCGTCTGTTCGATCCCATCAAACCTACTATCAAAGGTAGTCTGCATCGTAGTGAGTCATTCAAAGATTTGCTCGTACCAACTACCCTGATCGCTTCTTTCTGGACCAGAATGAGGAACATGACCCTCATAACAATGCTGTGGCGAAGAAGTATGCTAGAATGAACGGTCCGGCATTGTGGTATGATCTGGATCATACTCGGGCTCGCCATCTCGAAAAATAGGCTTTTCAGGGACATGTGAATCTGGATTAGCTGACGAACGCCGGCTACGGCGGGTCGTCCCATGTGTCGACCGACCCGTAGTCGATCGGGTGGAACGAGAAGTGGGAGCCCGTATCGAAGGCCCTGGGTCTGCTGGGGCCCTCACTCTACCCCGAGTCTCCCGAAGCTGAACACCGTAACTGAGGTCCTGATCTATCCCCTGCTAATAAATCTGGAGGAGCTCCTCGGGGCTCGGGCCAAGAGTCTCGAAACAATCAACCTGATACAAGACATTCAAATAATTTAAAGTAACGTATAATTCTTACGCTACAATCATCTGTATTAATATTTTGGAAATATATTAATGTCATACCTCTTGATCTAGTATAGCACGAATATCATCTATGGCCCTCTTAGTAGACCACTTCAACAATCTTGGTAATTGTTGCGGATAATTGGTCACGGGACGACCGACAAGTGTGTCAGTCACAGGAATGGCCTCGTAAGCCCATATCTGGACAATAAAGATAAAATTTTCGTATTCAAGCTGTCAAACAAGTTAATGTTAGGATGAATCTGAATTTATAAAAACAAACTCACCAGTAAAGCCGCTGAGAAACCATAAAAGTGGTAGGTGAGTGGTCGGACATCTGGAGGTGGCATAGTGGTAGGGACCTTGTCCATATGTCGCAACAGTTTGAGATATGAGAACTTTCCCCATGGGAAGCTATCCCAGAGCTCCTCCTGCTCCACTAAAATCCAGACCCAGTCATCTACTTTGGTCTTTCCGACATTAACCTCTAGTACAATGCAGTAGAGGATGAGAATCTGAACGATCTTAATTGTATCCTCGATACTATTACGCCACTCCCCATCAACAAAACGGTTAAGTATATGCAAAACAGTGATAGATGGATACACAACAACCACTCTCTGGTATAATCCACCTGAAGGTGGTGTATGTCCTGTATGGGGATCGAAGTCCGAGTCTCCAAAATACAGACCCGTGATAAGAGCGAACTCTCTCCTCGAGAATCGATAAACACGCTCTCGCCCAATGCAAAAGAATCTTTCGTACTCATCATCTCCACTTATTCGAGAAACCTCATGACACATGAGAATATGTAGAAAGGCCTTGCATGACTCAGTATCGGTGAACCACAACAGAAAATGGCCAAAACATGATCGTCGAAATTACCTCATACATGTCATACCATCTTTGTTCATCTCTATCCTTATGTCATTCAGTAAACTGAGACGAGTGTATCCGTTGATATAAGACGGCCTACCCTGAAGAGACCTTCGAACCCACACACGATCCACCTAAAATTACAACAAGAATTGTAAATTACTATATATAACTTCAAATGAAATATTTATAATATATTAATGGCTGGAATAATATTAACTAACTCCCAATTACATTAAAAAGAATAAACATCAAACTACGGATTCATCAATATCTGCAAAAACGAACTAAATGTATAGCTACTAAACGAATAAATCATTTTCTTAAAAATTCGAACTAATAATTCCAAAACTAAAAACTAAACACTAAACATTAAACAATAAATTTTGAATTAATCAATACAAATTTTCGAACTAATCATTAAACGAATAACATGATTACACAACTTCAAACTAAAAAAAATAAACCATAGGCAACTAACTTCGAACTAATCATTACAAATCAGGTCAAATTTCGAACTGACCTTGTCCAATATTTTTTGACCTAGTAATCGAATGAACCAATCATTAACCAAAAACTCAGTCTCTATTATTAAACGAAGTAAACCATACCAAAGTGCATTATGAAATCTATCATTATTACACCAAAAAGTGTGAAAGTTTAAACGAATTAAACCAAGACCAAATCTCACAATATTAAATCAATTAAACCAAATCGATGAATTAAACGAATCACTCATTATTACACCAAAAGCTCTCATTATTAAACCAATTAAACCAAATCTCACAATATCCACTCTCCCATTATTAAATCTCTCATTATTACACCAAATCTCTCATTATTAAACGAATTAAACCAAACATTGCGTGTCTAATGACCCACGAATTAACCCAATCTAAACACATAATCACGGTCTCACCCGAATTAATAAATATATCCCATAGTCGAACTCAAATGCAGAAATATAGAGGGATTTTGTCTAAATAAACCATGTTTCTAAGAAAATCATGGATTTGGGAAATTAACCTGGTTCTCCATGGATATTTCTTTTTCCACAAATGTCTGCCGACCGATTAAACGAATCCCACTTCTTGTTCAACGAATCTGCTAGAAAATCCTCTTTCCATGAATTTCACCGAGTTGAAGACAACTTTGAGTATACACTAGAACCAGGTCGAGTGGTGTTTAAATCGCAAATCTGGAGAATGAATAATGTTCATACACGAAATTCAGTGTTGCGGCTTGGATTATGTAATTAGGGTTTCATGAAGTGCCAAAAGTTATGTAAAGACAATGGAATCTTATGTGAAATACCAAAGTGCCCCTAGTTTGTAAATTCATGTGCATATTAAACGAATTTTTTTAAGGCTTGTACACGAATTCGTATGACCAAGTTGCATTATTTTCGTTTAATAGTAGTACAATGTAGTTTGTCGTATATGCATTAAACCTTTTGTACCTATGATGTGAAAATTGACTTGTTAAACGAATTCCATGCATTAAACGAATTAGACCTAATAGGCCAATGCCACGAATTTCTCATAATAATTTTTCTTAGGATGCGAATTTAGCCAACAATTACAGATTTGACCTAGTAAACGTATTAAACGAAAAGTGTGAAGCTGACACACCGATTAAACGAATTTCAGTTTGACGAAGTGTGAAGCCTTATTGAGTTTCGTTTAATGGTGTGAAGCCTTATTGAGTTTCGTTTAATAGTGTATTTTTATCATTACACGTAGATGCCTTTTTAGATCTTAAAGCAAATTAACTATTTCGTTTGATAGTGTGTTTATTTTGAAATTTGGCTTATTCATTGGCTTGTTGTTTCGTTAAACCCTACTTGTACAACACATGCTTTCTGCATATCACCGTGTTTTCATTTAAACACAACGAAAATTCCTTTTTAAACGATAATTGATTATTAAAAGAAAATTGCATGTACTCTTCAATTATTTACGTTTTCGACTTCCACTTTATGTTTTCATATACACATGCTTTTTTTATTTATATTTTCCACTAAAAGTAGTTTTGATTTGAAGAAATCGTTTAATATTTGTTCAATTGGGCATTTGGGTTTCATGAAATAAACATTGTTTAACCATTCATTTAACAATGATCTTCATGTGAATAGTGTTCAATAAAGTGTGAATAGTGAAGACTGATAAATGTCATTGATTCAGTGATACATGTTATTGATTCAGTGATGCTATTCATGTCATTTTTTCACATGTGATATTTATTGATCGTGGCGTGATAAGTCTTTAAATTAAAGACACCAGTACATTTTCCTCCTATTTAAAGACACCAAAACATGAATATCCCCACATTCCTTTTCATTTTTAGACTTGATGAAAGAAAGAAATTTTAGGATCAGTAGACTGGGAGAGCGTGAGGTGAATCATTTCTTGCAATCAGGTATGTATATTATTTTTTTAAGAGTTTACCAGAAGGATAGCAAATTTTTCAGTTATGACATATATTTTGTATGATGTGATGAGATAATAGTGTAATATGATATGATATGTTAGACATCGTGAGGTATATGCTAAAATCAGTAGAGAATCTGTCTTTTTTTTCGTAATTTAATTCGTGCATTTGTATTCATAGTTTACTATTAATTAATGACATGTACTTGTTAAACGATAGCATGGGCAGACATTATGAAATGAAATTTCCTAATGATTAAATGAGTCATTATCCACTCGCATTTTTGTAATTGTTAAACGAGTTAATACATATTAAATGATTGTTAGTACTTGAGACCGTTTTTAACATACAATTAAATGAGTACTTGTAATTATTAAACGAATTTGTACCATTATTAAACGAACTGTAATACCTATTAAACAAGTTTTTGTAATTATTAAACGAATTTAAATATTGTCCCAATGGTTGTTACACGAATGAGCTTTCATTTAATTAGGCTTTACCGATTAACTGACAATTATTCTTTTTTCGGAGAAGGAAAAGAACAAATGGAATCTATCTCTGTAGTGGTCTGGTATCATGATTTTTGGGAGGGGTTGGAATACAAAAGTGGTCTCCGAGGGGTGCTTCAACTTGAAGGTGTCGGATATGACAATTTGAAGAACGCAGTCCATAGAGTTGTGCGTGCTGATCAAAACAATTGGTGATATGTGATCCACACGTTATTTGAGACAGATGGATTTTTGAAAAAGATAAAGATAAAAGATGATTCTGATGTCTGGCGATTATTGTCCATGGAAAGTAATAGTCGGGTGGTTTTTGTTTCCCTAAAAAGGATGGCTGTTGGAGTTAGCTTTTACTCGGATATGCAAAATGGTAATCCTTCTTCTTGTGCTAAAGATTACACCAGCTGGAGTACTTATTTTGATAACAATTTGGTTAGGCCTGATGTTCCGATTGGTCTACAACATGATGAAACCGTCTACGCAAAATATGGGATCGGCTCGTTTGAGGATGAAATTAAACAAACTGGGACATCAGGGTCGAGTGCTCATCCGGAGAATTTACCACAGTCAGTTGGTCATGTAGATTACCCTAGTTTATCTTCGAGTTTTGAAATGTTCGACTTGAATAGTTCTCCAATAGTGTGAACGGAACCGGAAGACACACAGTACGTTGTGCGTCAGCAAGCAATGGGGCCAAACTTTGGGAGATGTGAAGAGATACATGACGATGAACGTGGTTATAATTCAGTAAAGTCTTCAAATTGAATCAAATTATTTTTATCGATTATTCGTTTGAATTAATTATGTGTATCTGGTTTTGTAGATTCGAACTATGAAGAGGATGGACGTGGATCAGACGCAAATGAGGTGCAAGATGACTTTGAATTGAATGAGGAGAACAGGACGACTTTGGATGTAGACCAACTAGCCGCTTTTGATGAATTTGAGACGTACATTGAGAGGCGGAATTGGTTTATTCCAGAAATCTCACCGTTCGAGGAACCACGGAGCACAGATTCCATATATTTACGCTCCTCTACAAACAATCTGTATAGAGGAGCCACATTTTCAAATAAAAGTGAGCTGATGAACGCAGTTGGATTTTATCACTTGGAAAACCAGGTCGACTATTGTGTTGTCCACTCTGACAAACACAGATGGCATGTCCGATGCAGATTGTCATCCTGTCCATTCATTCTACATTCACACGAGAAATACGGAATTTGGAAAGTAACGAAGAGTGTGCTTCCACATCAATGCTCGAGTGAATTGAATAGCAGTGCAGAACGACGACTTCCTTCACGATTGATAGGGGAGTATTTTGCTGAATCTGTTCGAAAAGAATGTTCGAGTCTCGTCCCTAGGACAATTGTTGAAGAGATTAACGAGCGCCATGGTTTGAGGCTGAGTTATCGGGCGACCTTGAGCGCGAGGTGTCATGCGATGAGAATTGCATACGGAGATCCAAATCAATCATTCATTATGCTGCCACTATACTTGGAACAATTGAAGTTGGCAAATCCCGGTACAATTACAGATTTGGAGACACATGAGAATGGAAAATTTAAATATGTGTTCTTCGTCTTAGCTGCATCTATTCAAGGATTTCAACAATATTCAAGACCAGTTATAGTGATAGATGGTTGTCACCTGAAAGTGCAATATAGAGGGATCGGGTTTGTCGCTGTGACAGAAGATGGAAATGATCAGATTTTCCCTTTGGCAATTGGTATAGGCGACATAGAAAACGACAGGTCGTGGACTTGGTTTTTGAAACGTTTGCGAGAAGCGTTTGGATATCCGGATCAATTGTTTCTCGTTTCCGACCAACACAAAAACATTACTAATGTTGTCGCCGAAGTGTATCCACAAGCAACTCATGGACTGTTGCTTTCATTTGCAATAGAACTTAGCAAAATATGGATCACGTTTCGTCGATCTATTTCACAAAGCAACATATGCATATGAGTGCAACGAATTCGAGAGGTCAGTGTTTGAGAATCGTATGTCTGAATTGTTATTATTTATTATTGTTGATTGTTTTAACTACATTATGGTGTAAATATTATAGATACATGACCTCCATGGATGAATCGGGTGTAAAAGGTGCAATTGATATCTTGACCACGGTAGGGACAAGTAGATGGAGTCGAGTAAAATGTCCCGTTCGTAGATATAATTTCATGACATCAAATGCCGTCGAAAGCTGGAATGCTCGACTTAGATGGGTAAGAAAGCTACCTGTATGTTCCTTCTTGGAATCTGCTAGAAGGATTACTGAAAGATGGTTTTACGAACGGAGGACAGCCGTCCTGGAGAGACAGAACATTTTGACTAACGCAACTTATGACAAATTGGTCGAAGCAATAAAGCTTTCTCGACGAATGACTGTGGAGCCACTCGCACGATACAAATATAAGGTGATAGACAGGAATAAGATTTACCTGGTCGAACTATCTCGATACGAGTGCTCCTGTTTAGTTTTCCAAAATGATCTAATACCGTGCTCACACGCATGTGCATCAATAAGGTCATCGTATTTGTGTAAATTTTGGAATTTATTGTTAACGAAATACTGATGTGAAATTGATTGATTAACGGTAACAATAAGGTTGTTCCATGCATGTGCAACTTTGCAAAGACAGATGTGACTTCATTCGTCAGTCAGTATTACACAACAGAATCATTGAGGGGAATGTGGGGAGGAGACATCAACCCTGTGCTAGATCCACAGGATTGGATTGTGGGAGAATCTGCAAAAAAGGAAAAATGTATTCCGCCGGACAAACCTAAACAGGCAGGTTGGCCAAAAGCAAGACGAATACCCTCAACCGGTGAACATGCCGGAACTTCACGCAAAGCCGCGTCCTGTAGTCGTTGTGGAAAACCAAGGCATAATAAGTCTAGATGTACCGAATTTGTGGCATTGGAGTATCAAGCAGTAGTAGACGAGGGTCAGGTTCACATAAGTGGAAGGAAGAAAAAACATTGCTCTGTGTGTGGGTCATCAGAACATACAAGAAAGAAATGACCGATTTATTTGGCATTGAACATGGGAAACTGATGGGATGACGCGTTCAGGAAACAAATTTTGGGCGTCTTCGAAATTTCGTTTGATAGATATCTATATTCGGTAATGGTACAAGAATTTCATTTAATAGTACAAGTTTTAGAGAACTTCGTGTAATAATATAAATTTGTTGAAGAGATCAGTAGTTGTTTCCCGTTAATTTAAATTTTCGGTTGTCATTTCTTTCGTGTAATAGCTCGTTTAATAAAATTATTAAACAAATAATAAATTGTAATTTCAAAGGTACCTTTTAATTTTTTTTAAAAGTAAATTGTAATTTTTTTTAAAAGTAAATTTACTAATTTTAAAAGTAAATTGTAATTTTTTTTATTTAATTATAACAAAATCGTTTAATAGATATGATTTAATTGGAATGTAAAATATTCTTAAAATGTCAAAATTTAACAAATAATTTTTTCAAATTGGTTTAATAGGGTTTATATTCAAAAACTAGACATTGTTCAAATATCGTGTAATAGTTGATATTTAATTGGTATTCAAAACTCAATTGTTAAAAGTCAAAAGGTGGTTGTTTTCGTTTAATAGTTGTTATTTTCGTGGCCAAAATTCGTGTTACAGTATCTATTTTCGAAGCCAAAAAAATCGGAGGACAAGTCAAATATTTTCATGTAATAGTTAACAAATTTTGTTTAATAATTCAAATATTTCGTTTAATAGTACAACATTTTCGTTTAATAGTGCATATTTTCGAAACCAAGAAATTCGTTCATTAGGTCATAAATATTCGTGTAACAGTTCATTATATTTCGTTTAATAGTTCAACAATTTCATTTATTAGTACAATATTTTCGTTCATTAGTGCAATTAATTTCTTTTAGGGTTTTAGGGTTTTAGGGTTTTACTTCTGTTTAAAAAGGCAATTGATTTCGTTTAATAGCTCAAACTTTCATGAGCAATTGTTCGTGTAAACATTAGTGCAATTAATTTTGTTTAGGTTTGTAAACATTAGTAAACATTAATTTCGTTTAATAGCTCAGAGTTTAGGTTTGTAAACATTAGTGCAATTAATTTCGTTTAATAGCTCAGACTTTCTGGAGTAATAAAATATTAACTTATGACACTAACTGACATGATCTGACTATAAATGACAATTTTAACTACTTATAGTAAGACTGGTCAACAATTGTGGTGTTTTTGTAACAATCACTATATTTATGTGCACAGTCAAACACTCACCTATATTTTCGTGTATTTTTTTTCTATGAATTTGAAAATGGTGTACAGTGGGCCGGGGTCCCTTTTAATTTTTCTTAATGAACTTTGATGTGGATGTAAAAATTCCACCAAATCACAAATTGGAGAATTACAGGGAAGAATTGGACGAAAGAATAAGAACTAGGGAGAGAATACTAAAAAATGAAATATGTGTTGGAGAATGAAAATATTTGGAGTCGGTAAAATGGACTCGGCCCTCAATCTGATGAATCCGAAAATAAAGTTGGACTGGACTTTAAAAAGAATAGCTTGAAAAGTGTCGAAATTTTTTGGGCTGATCTAAGTGGTCCGTCGGACCGGATAAGCTCAGGTCAAATTAGCCTGTTAGGCTTGGGCCGGCCCAATAGCCCGTGAATTTATTTATTTATTTATTTTAAATATATATTTGGGTTGTTACTTAATATTAAAAATTGGTGGAATAATACAAGCTCATTCAAAATTGAGAGCCCAAATTCATTTTATTCAAATCTCAACTCTAAATTTCATTTTACCCCATGCTCTACATTTCAGTCATCATCATTGTTTTATCGTTCTGCTTTTGCATCTCCAAGCCATCTCCAATTCTCTAATCATCGTCAATTTGCATGGAATATGTATCAACTGTCATAACATCATCTTTCTCATCCTCATTTTCTTTTTTTTCCCCTTTTACTAAATTTTCTTCCTCAATTTCTAGCTTAGTAGTTTTCTAATTTTTAATTCTCTTGTTAGTGTTGTTTATTTAGACTTGTGGATGATCGACTAATAATATTTTAATTTTTAATTTCTGCATAGATTTCGCACTTACGAATTAGTTGTGATGATATATCGTATATGATATATATATATATATATATATATATATATATATATTTTATTGTTATTTGCTCTAAAAAAAGAATTAAAGGTTTGGGCTAATATGGCTCGTTGGCCTGCTGGCCTAATTAGGGTTAGGCTGGGCTCCAAATTTTTAGGCCTGAACAAAGGATGGTCCAGCCTGATTCTGTCACGTGGCCCATCGGGTATGGCTGGGCTGGCTGAGCCGCTCATTTTATCGGCTCTACTCATATCTAGATTACAAGTGTAAATAAAATAAAATATATTTTTTTTATATAAAAACCCTAGAGTGTAACTAGGTATTCCGTCCACTAATTCTAGATTTATTGGGCCCAAGTCCAAATCCATTTTGAACATATCAACTTCAAACTTGAGTTCAATAAACTCATCTTAAGGGGTTTAAGTTGGGATGCGCACAATTTGATAAATTTAAAGGATTTGAAATTCCCCGGAGTTGTAATGATTCTTAAAATAATGTTTGGATTATGGTGTAAGTGGATTTTGTAAGTTTGAATTTATGATTTAAGTGGATTTTTAAAAAAAATTGTGTGTTTTGAGATTTTATATTATAGGATAAAATTATAGTTAAGTTGTAATATTATATTAAAAATTGTAGAAAAAAATTGATGATGCTGTATTATTTTATTTTGAAAAAATAAATATTTTTATTGGGAAATGTAGAAAAATTGATAAGATAGAACAAATTGGGTAGAGTTACAAGATTTTGACAAACTCTAACAAATATGGCTGAGAATTTGTTCATCCCACATTCAGATTGGCACATCTCAATTCAAACATACCCTGAATGTTCAATATATACCATATATATTAATACATATAGATATAATTGCATGAAACTTCCCTTTGGTTTAAAAAATTAGCTCGAAATCCTCTCATGGTTAACAAAATGCACGGATCCCTTGTGATTAACTAAATAAAGCATGTGCTCTTCTTTCTTTGAAAATGAGTTGACAACGTTATTTCTTTTTTCCTGTTATGTCATTCGAATGAATAAGAGATTGTTCCTTTCACTTTTTTTAAAAAAAATGTTTCAAAGAAAGAAAAAATATATTACTTTCGAGTTTTTCTCCTAAATTTAAAATTGAAATCAATGTAAAAAATAGGGAATCCCCACAAGATCTCCAGCAAATACACAACTAATCCTTTTAGATCTCCTGAGAATTTTTTTTTGTTGATTTGTGCAAACAGAAATTTGGATTGAATGAGTCTAGCTTGCAGTTTAGGAATATTTCATTGTAGGTTTCACGCGGTTGCCGTCATCGTTTTTTCAAATTATCATTCTGAATTTTCAAATTCAACCATTATGTTTTCAAAATTTCATTTCAAATTTTTCAAATTCGAAAGTGTAGAAGCTTTAGCTTCAGCCACTACCATCATATTTCTAGATTTTCAAATTCAACGCCTCAAAAGTTTAGAAACTTTAGCTTCGGTTCATTTTGGCAGCTCGTATTCGTTGTCCAGCTCCATCTCCACTACTCCATCTCCACCGATGTGCTGCACATGGAAGTTGATGATGAGTGTAAATTTTATTTTATTTTTTGGATAATTTTGATGGGGATTATTCTTTTTGCTCTGCACTATTTTTGTTTTCCTTGTGTTACGATTAATTAATTATATGTATGTTGGATGTAGTATTGATTAGTTCATGTATTAATTTGTTGGGTTAATGATTGTCCTCAGTTTTACAAATTGGAATATGATTTACATGCAACAAATTGTAACAAATATCCACAAAATGAATGATACTTTTATATATAAAATAAGGGTAAAATAAGGATAATAAAGTCATTTAATCAAGAAAAAAATAATTCTAAAATCACTCCACAACGCAATGAAGGTTGTGTGTTATTCACATCAGTTAGTATTAACAGAGTTGGAGGATTTGTGTGTTGTTTAATTAACCATAAGGGGATCTCAAACATTTTTTCAACTATGAGGGGGTTTCAAGTCGATTTTCCAAATCACGATGGGAGTTTTGTGAAATTATTCCTAACATTAATACATAAAAGAAATTACTAATGAAAAATGTGGTGTACACATATCTGAAATGAACAGTTAGGATTCATTTGAAACCGTAAAATGCATCAAGTTCATATGTCAAAGTAAAACATTTCAAATTTTATACGGAAAAATGTAAAATCTCAGGAGAAAATATTTCTAACATTATTGTTGTTGTCGTCAATATTTTTAATTTGCTATTTAGTTAACAATGTGATCATATCAGATTGATTGAGGCGTCCCATTTTATGTTTTTTTGGATTTTTTCGGAGAATGCTCTTTATCTATTTATTTTTTCAATTTATATTTTATAGTTTCGATTAGGCTTTTCCATCTTTTTTATTTAATGACAATAAAGAGTCTTTTGGGCTAAAGAACCTTCGGGTTAATGCAAGACCTTGGACTAAAGACTTACACATAGCCTTCAGGTTACCTTAAAAACTTATTATTTTATTATTTTATTTGTTTTTTTCTTTACACAGCCACGAGGTATTCTTTACACATTTATCACTTTTTTTCTCCTCCTCCCCACAAGTAAGTTAATGTCAATCATTCTTGATTAGACACTCTCTTAAAAGCCAAATTTAATATTCTGATAATTTTAGTTTATAGGGATTATGATATTTTTAGTTTAATATTTCTAAAATGTTAATCATTATTTAATATTCTGATAATTAATGTTTATTGGTATTATGATATCAAGTTAGTTTCAAGACATCTGAAAGTATTGATTCACACAATAACAATTTATCTGGATCTTTGCTTCGTATGTCAGATAAAGGTTTGCATTAGCATAACTTATTGTTAATTTTAAATGACTGAAATATTCGAAAATATGTATTAGCTTCTAGATTAAGAAATATGTATAATTTGAAGATTTCTGAATTACATTCGTGGGACTCCAAACAATACGGAAGTATATAATCATATGATTATAATTCATACGAGTCTTTGGATATGTATGTCAAAAAAAAAAAAAAATCTTTCCATGAACTCTAAAACCCAAAATTATAAGGTTATAATAACTAATAAAATTATAAAGTTAGTTGGAATATGTGTTTTACCAGTTTTAAATTCACACAAAAAAATGATTTTTTTTCAACAATATGATTGAAAATTTATTGAGTATACAATGACTGTGTAAAGAAGAGGGAGATGGAGAGCGAGACACTATAGTGAAAGCAAGGATGAAAATATTGGTTTCAATGGAAATATCGGTGGATATATCGATTTCGGTGGAAATATCGAACATTTTAAAAAAATATGGAAACTTTGTGAAAAAAATTGGAAAATATATCTAATAGCTTACAAAATATTATAACATTAATACATATATTGAACTTAAAATTTCAAATAAAATGATATATTTACAACAAGATTAAGTTAGTATTAATATTAGGAAGCGACTATTCCTAAAAAATTAAGTCAATTATTAAAATTTTTGAAAACTATATTAATATCTAATATTTGTTTCTCTTGAATTTTTACTTATGTGAGTTTTTCTTATAAAATATTTTTATAATTAGGCCTACCATTGATATCGATATTATATAAAAATTTACTATATTATATTTTCAATTGAGATAAGATTGTAAATGCAATTTAAAATTTCATCTTCTCTAATTTTATTTATTTTATTTTTATATATTATAAATTAGATAATATTATATATTAATGCATAATATATCTAAATTCCCGATAAAAAAATAAAAAATTTATCGGTTATTTTATATCTAAATTAAACCGTAAAATGCTATCGTTATGTTATCTTCATTTACCAAAAATTTAAAAGAGAGAAAAAAAAAAAGGGAAGAGGGAAAGAAAATTTGGAAGAGAAGAGGAGCGACGGGAGGGAGAGAGGCAAAAATTAGGAGGGTTTTAAAAAAGTTTATTCATAAAGGTAAAGTTGGGATTTTAGAATCTTTTTATTTTTTTAATTAAAAAATGAAAAGAATGGGGAATGCTAGAAAAAGGTTTGGGGTGTGGATAGTTACATCCTAAATTTCTGGCTCATACAATTAGCATCCAAAAATTAGTTCATTAATCGACACTGAGCTGTGATGTAAACGAAGTTGAAGAAGAAGAAGAAGGTATTTCTGCCGTCTTAAACTGTTCCCTTTTTCAATTCCGGCTACGATTTTGGTAGACTGCGTTTGAAAACCTACTAATTCTTCTCGGAAGTGATATCTCCCCACTTTCTGTTTTTTTTTTAATTAAGAAAAATGGTGAACTAGAGTTGTGTTTCTGCACATTCCTTCATTTATTTTCTCTGTTTTTGTTTGAAAGGACTTCCTCTGTCCTGTCAGAATTGTCCTTCCTCCATAGATCATCTTCAGCATGTTTTCTGCAATTTTTCTAAGTGTATTGAGGGTGCAATTAGAAACCAGTTGTGTTGTTGATAGGGGATTCAGAATTTGGCCAAACAATGGTCCAATCAATTTCGGTAGATTTTTGGGGAAACCTCAAATCTCTGGTGATGTAGTGGCTGGAAATAATGAATGTTATACTGATGATGCTTGTTTAGCGGATCGGTTGTGTAATTTGGGAAGGTCAAAAGATCATATTCAGATTATTAATTCTTTGTATGTTTCTTTCCATGCCAAGAAAATTAAGCTTGGATTGTTAAATATTGGTGTAGTTTATGATGTCGAGGGGATCTTGATTTTCATTGCAGTTATTTCTGTGAGTAGGAATTGGATGGAAATTACTTACTAATAGGTATCATGAAACACTTTCTTGCTTATGCTTGTTACTTGCATTTCTTTTTTCTTATTTTAATTTCAAAACCCCAAAAACGTCTCTGTGAATACTCGCCACCGGAAAAATCTTCCACTTTCATCTCCGGCAGTCTTCGTCGCTTCTAATTGATTGGTAAACTCTTCACTTTCTATTTTCTTTTTTTCCATGAATTTTTTTTAGATGCTGTTATGGAATTTTGGTTTAATTGGTGAGGTTCAGTTTTTACTTGTGTGCATTTTCTCCAATTCATGGCTCAGAGCTTCGTGAAATTTGGATTTATTTATGTAAATATTATGATATACGGCTGATGATTTCGTTCTGTTTCCAAATGATCGGATTTCAGTGGACTTTGATAAGCAATTTGATATGATTGGTAGTTTTTTTTCCTGTAGATTTTGTAATCTCTTTTCTTATGCTATTTCTATGAAATGAGTGATCTGTGTTGTATCTTTAGAATTAGAAAGTAATTGAGAGAGAGTAATCAATGGGCACCAGTATTTTCTCAATGCTCATTTAGCAATGATTTTCGATTAAGATTCTGGATGAAATCTGTATCATTTGCTATCTCTTTACCTTTTTTTCATAACAAAATGTGTTAATCCAAGCTATATTTATATATCAAAAATCACAAGTTCCCAACACATCATGTATAAACTGTTATATAAGATTCATTTTCAGCTATGCCAATGCCGGTTCTTATGATTCGTAAGCTGCAAGTTACATCAATCAATTTACGCGTAAAGCAGCTTCACAGATATTCACATTAGTGTCTGTAAAGTTTATTCCTCAATATTGCAGACTTGCAAGTTGGTGAGCATTTGCACTGTTTTCTTCAATTGTTATGATTATACTTTCGGTTGAAAATCCTTCTTGTTAGGGATTTGCCTCTTACATGTTCCTAATCGAAGAAGTTTGAAACTAGTATATGATCGTTAGCATTAAGGTTTACATCTTGAAAAATGCTCACTAATTTACCAGTCTCAACATGTACTAGTGTATATAATTTGAGCTAATTTTTTCTGGCTGTAAATTGTTGCATAAGGCTGGAGAATAGTAAGAATTAATGTTAGCTTGAGCTGGAGATATGTATCTTATTAACGACTAACATGATGTGTTGTAAATTTGACTAAAGAAAAGCTTACTTGAGGCTATAAATTAATTTATTAATATAGCTTGTATGAACTTACATTCTAATGGGGAAACAAAGAAAGAAAGAAAATAGAGAGAGCAAAAATTAGACTTCTAAGAGATAATATTTTGAGTGTATTATTCAGAAGCCCTTATTGCTGGAGCTTTGGAAAGAGAATATATTATTGCATTTCAAATACACATTAACCTCCAAAGTTTACTACATCTCACTCTCAATTTAAGTTAACACCCAACAACCCATTGGTACGTACTTGAGTATTTTTGGAATGTGATTCTTCTATAAAACGGTTATAACAGTCTGGTTTTTTCTTATTTTAGGTTTTTAATTTCCAAATTTTGAGGTTGTCATTTATGTAATTTGATTAATAGGAATATCATACTATAATGATATTCTTTGAGTTGTGTTGTCAATAGAAATATTGCCAAGGTTTTGTTAGTGATGTTCTTGCAGACAGCAGCACAATGGAAATCTTTGGACATATATAAGTCCCTTGTTAAGTTGTCATAGTTGGTTAGTTTTTCCAATTCTCATGGGTGTCTTTGGAAAGACTTTTTATTTAGGTTCAGAGATATGCTTGGATGAGGAAGGATGAATAGATTCATGTAGACTTCCTTTATCATGACTAGATTTTTTCTATAACTGTTTGGCCTAGATGAGAACTTATGATTGTACTATGTTTATATGTTGAAAACTAGGTTTATTTCCTGAAATTTATTTTTCCATTTTAATACATCTCCTTTATCAAATAACTTGTATGTTCTGAAGAATGAGTTTGTGCATATTGAGTTACCTCGATGTGCTACTTACATTATCAAGAATACAATATCCTCCATTATCTCTCACATAGATGAAGTGTTCCATGAATTTTATTAATTTCTATGTGCGGATCAAAAGTATAATCATAAAATATATGTTCAATGGAGTGTACAGATCAATGATTTTAGAACGGTCTGCCTCACTTGGGTTGAGCACATGCTTTTTTTGCGCTTTGCGTCTAAAGCACTGCAGGACCTTTGTCCTTGGGTGCGCTTTACACTTTTGAATACCTTGATCGAAGCACAAGGATCAGATAACTTTTATATCATATTGTTGTTGTAGTGATTCTTGTCACCTAGTCACTATTTTTCTGTAATTTGTATTAAGATTTCTCTTTAACAGCATGGTCATCCATCAGATATGAGATATGTACCTTCCACTTTTGATACTTTGGAAATGAGATAAAGAAAAATATAATTGAAAGCATTCGTGTGAACTTCTTATGCTTTGATTCTTTTGGGGCTTCATATGGTACCCTTATTTTTCAGGAATTAGGCAGATGCCTCTTATAATTCTAAACAGAAACGCTTACTACTTTGTTGTGCAAAATGTAGGAGAGGAATCATTTTTATTATTTTTATATGGACTTTCTAAGCTTTATAAATTATACTTCTTACTGCAGTTGGGACTGAAAAATGGCGAAGCAGCCTCAATCTTTCTTCCTTGAAGAATGGTTGCAGAGCATTACTGTAATCAGCAGCAACAAGAATGGTTCAATGCAATCTTCTGCTTACTCTGCTCAAGCAATTATCCAGGCTTGGGCTGACCTTAGAGATTCACTTCAACATCAGTCCTTTCATGCTCGCCACCTTGAAGCTTTGAAGATCCTTATAAGTTCTCAAGCTGCTCTTCATGTAGCAGATCCACAAGCAAAACTAATTATTTCCATTTTATCTTCGCAAAGTCTCTCTCTTCCACAGGAATCTTATCCTTTATTCTTTAGGCTTCTGTATATTTGGGTGAGAAAATCAAGGCAAGCTTCTATGGTTGTTGAATCTGCCATTGACATTCTGTTGAATATTTTCTCTCGCCAATCTCATTTTGACAAGTGCCCTCTTTTCTTCTCGGAAGGGATTCTACTTTTGGGCTCCCTTTCTTTCCAAACATATGCATCTGAGAAATCCAAAAGGGTCTGCTTGGAGTTGCTCTGTAAGTTACTGGAAGAAGAATACAGATTCATTTTCTTGTCTCATGAGCTAGCTTCTAGAGCTCTTGCAGGTGCTGGTTATGCTCTTGCTTCCCCTATGAAAATATTTTTCAGAAGAATTTTAGATACTTTGCTCAGTATCTGGGGTCAAGCAGGTGGTCCATTTGGCATTTCACAAGGACTTATGCTACTTCATTTGATTGAGTGGGTTCTATCTAATTCCTTGAACTTACGTTCCTTGGATATAATTGATCTGGTGAGAGAGCTTTTGGAAAATGTTGAGCCAACTCATTCTTCATTTGCTGTGATCATGGTTGCAGCTGGAGTATTGAGGGCTATAAATAGATCTGGATCAAGTGGTTTCATGCATCTCAAGTATTCTGCAGAGAAATGTATTGAGATTGTGGCAAGAGACTTGGTAACTGCAACCAAAGGTTTCGACCATAATGGAGACCAATCTAGGCCTAATGTTCTACTGCATTGTATAGCACTAGCTTTGGCTCGGAGTGGTTCACTCTCCTATAGAGCTTCTCTCCTTGAGTCCCTTGCATTGGCATTGTTGACTGAAGTATTCCCTTTGCAGCGGATCTATGATAAGATTATTAAATTTCCTCAAGAAAATTGGGCAGCAGTACTCGATGAGACCAAAGAACATCTAAGTAGCTTCATTTTCAAGGAAGCAGGGTCAATAACCGGTGTGTTCTGCAATCAGTATGCATCAGCCGATGAAGATAGCCAAAGTACAGTGGAGAATCTCATATGGGACTACTGTCAGGCAGTTTACTTATCGCATCAGCAGGCAATAATGATGCTTGTTGGCAGGGGAGATGAGCTAATCAGTGATATAGAGAAAATCGCTGAATCTGCTTTCCTTATGGTTGTGGTTTTTGCATTAGGAGTAACAAAACATAGGTTAGACTCAAGAATAGATCGAGAAACTCAATTACAAATCTCAGTTAGAATATTGGTTTCATTCTCTTGTATGGAGTATTTTCGTAGGATCCGTTTGCCTGAGTATATGGATACAATTAGGTTTGTTATTGTAAGCGTTCAGGAGAATGAATCAGCATGCGTCACATTCATAGAATCTATGCCTTCCTATCATTTTTTGGTCAATAATCATGGTACAATCACCTTCCATTTGTGCTGTTCTTTTTCTAAGTCCTTCCACCTAAATTTAACACGTGGCTTGCAGGTTCTTCTAACCTGTCCAAATCAGAGTATCTGTGGTCTACTGATGAGGTTCAGACTGCTCGTATTGTATTCTATATGCGTGTTATACCGACTTGTGTTGATCGATTACCAGCCTCTGTATTTAAGAAGTCAGTGGCTCCAATTATGTTCCTGTATCCTTTGTGAACCACTAAATCTGAATCCTTCAAGACTTGATTCAACTGATTTTTTTATATTTGTCGGTTCCTTATACAAGCATCTAATTAGATATATGGGACATCCAAATGGAAAAGTTGCTAGATATACCCATTCAGTGTTTGTGGCTTTTATATCATCTGGAAAGGATCTTAATCAGGATGATAGAGTTTTATTGAAAGAGCAACTTGTTTTCTATTATGTTCAGAGATCATTAGAGGTAGTGATTCTTGTAAACTACATGTTTCTCTAATAGTCAACTCATAATATTTGGTTAAATTAAATTGGAAATGTAGGGTTATCCTGGGATTACACCGTTTGAGGGTATGGCTTCTGGAGTTGCTGCACTTGTTAGACATCTTCCTGCTGGCAGTCCATCTATCTTTTATTGTGTTCATAGTCTTGTTGAGAAAGCAACTGTTCTCTGCAGCACAGTGAATGATCATGACAGTGATTTGTGGATGAACTGGGAAGGAGAATTGGAGCCTTCTAAGAAAGTGCTAGATCTGCTTTTACGATTACTTCCCCTGGTTGATATACAGGTACGATGCATTTCTTATGGTTTAAGTTATATTCTGGTTTTGTACTATTCCAAAACATAAACACAAAATACTCGGTGGACTTTGTTAATATTCTCTTATCTTGTTTTCCTCCTTCATTTGAGTTACTATTTATTGGTGCAAGTGTAATTTCATTCCCGTCAATTGAGTTTATGTTTTGGTGTCCATATCAGTAAAATCTTATCAAGTGACTGCTTGTTGTAGGTTCTACCAAGTTTGATGAAGTTATTAGCCCAGCTGATTGTCCAGCTACCCTCAAATGGACAAAACATGCTCCTGAATCAACTCTATGAACAAATTGCAGAATCTGATGATGTCATAAGGAAACCGGCTCTGGTTTCATGGGTACAGTCTCTGTCTTACCTTTGTTCTCAAGTTACTGATAGGAAAAGACCTGAATTAGTTGGAGAAATTGCGTCTACTAGGACTGGAAACTCCATAAGCTTGAACGGAGTCAATGCACGGCTATAGAATTAAGGTATAGTATTTAACTTTTACACTATTTATAATTGGATTCCTCTGAGGGAAGTTTCTGCCTCCCCCCGTCACTGTATGAATTATTAGTCTTCTTGTTTAGGAATAATCCCACATAAACATAACTACAGAAAGAAAATATATTTTGCATGAATGTGAAAGGGAAAATGAATGAGCCTAGTTTTGCTGCATCAGTATGCAATTCCTTTGGAAATTACAAATGTTGGTTATCGGTCATGTGCACCCCTTGGCGTCGTCCCTTTTGGCAATTTCCAGTCAAATTTCTGGTGGCAAGATTTAATCCAAGGAATACTCGTATTCTACATCTTGCTAGGCTTGATGGGGCAGGAGTAGAGGTGATACAGTTTCATTTATCAATAATGTTGATATATAGGAGTTGTGGGAAATATTTGTCTTGAGCTGTTTTCCCAGTTTCAACACTTCTTGTTTTGCTTTGAATAATATGGTTTTGGTGGTTTCCATGCATTGATCCGATTAATATTTCATGGCATATGTCTATATATAAAACTTTTTAAGATGGTTGACACATGAAGAGTCCAAAAGGGGTTCCAAGAAATCTCACCACAGAATTTGTAAACACAAGAATAATCTCATAGAATCAAAGTCACAGAAATAAATATACAGCCATAAACATGGCAAAGTGCATCATAAACAGAATACAATTTAATAAAAGAGCAGAAAATCAGCGAAAGAAATGTATGTAGTCTCCCTCATCAAATAAACAAGATGTAGATTGATTTATTCAACTAATAGAAAAATGCGAGAGCTGAAGCAAAAAGGAGAGCTGGCATTCCCATCCAAGATAACATGTGTCCTGCCCCGTTACCACTGTTGCCACCTGGCACCGCTGTCATATATATTCATATTAATTCCACATCATTAATAACTAAAGTATTAAACAACTTTTAGTTAGGGCTTAACTTATAACAATCATGAATTAAATTTCTATTTCTTTTTAAGTCTATTTTCACAGATATATCTTTATTTTATGAATTATGTATTGTTGGTTAATTTGTCTTTGAAAATTAGATTTGTGAATTCTCTCACGAGTTTTAGTCTAGTTTTATATTTGGTGGAATGTCCCGTTCTATCTTTTTGGGATAACAAGTATCATTTTCTACCGACTAAAGATAACAAATATCCCTTTTTTACATATTTTTTCTTACGAAGTATAAAAATAGCTATTATGGATTGTAAACACCCAAATTATGTTATATAACTGTTAAATCAAATTTCATGTAACTTGTTATGTCATGTAAAGCCTAAAATTTGACTATTATTCCATGGACACCTACAAATATATTATTATATCATATAACCTGTTATGTTGCGTAATGTTTACAATTGAGTATTTATGTCATATAACACCTAAAAATTGAATATTATGTCATGCTATGCAACAACTAAAATTCAACTATTATATCATGTAACCATCAGAATCGACTATTATATTATGTAATAATTCATAATCTATTTTTATAGAGAGATATTTTTATCTATTTCTAGAAACCTGATAAAAAGGGCATATCAATATATTAAGTGGTAAAAAGACAGTCCTTGAATGACAGCGCGTTGGGTTCGGTCAACGCATAGCAGGCGGTTTGGTCAATATAAGAAACCGCGTAAATTTGACAACTATTGGTCAACTCTTGACACATTCTAATCTTTGACATTTTGGGTTTTTTTTTGTTATAATTATTCCAACCGGTAAAGTAAAAAGAATTAAATATATAGATAGTAAATGAAGGAAGAGCAGGGTGTTAGTTACCTGGAGGAGGAATTGACGAGGGATTTGGAGCCAAAGCTGCTGATGAACACAACCAAAACCAAACATACATATTGTTAGTTCAAATATTAAAAAAAAAAAAAATAGAAAGAGAGAGCACAATCACCACTCGTATTATTGATGTTTTAATAAATGAAGAGATCTGTCTAATTAGTGAAGTGTTTATTTTTCACCCTCTGGCTTTTTTAAAAGTGAAAATCAATAATTTTTTGGTATGTATATTCTAGTACCAACCTATAAAATAAAATGGACAAAAGTTGAAAAAATAATAGTTAGTAATTCAGGCATAATAGCTTTTGTATTATAAAATCAAATAAAATTAATTTTTTTTATCATAATATATAATTTAGATAGCTTTCTATTATAAATTTAGTTAAAAGTCTAAAATAGCTTTTATACTTGAATGTGTATAGTGCAGGCTTATTGTCTGATGTACGAGAGATGTTATTTATATTTTATCATTAAAGATAAAATTATTCATTTTTTATATTTATGATAAAAAGTATATATATATATATTATGGTAAAAAAATAATTTAATACGTGGAAATTGATGTTTCTCTAGTAACTTATGTCTTTAAGATACTAGTGTACTAGCGTATATTTTAAGAGTGGACTATAGAATGATACCCACCCAATACATTACTAAAAACCCCTCAATTATTGTATATTTTAAACTAATATTTATAAATTTTAATAACAAATCTCAGTTTTCGGATTAAATATATTGTTCTATTTATTTCAAATAATTATGTTAAAAATTACTCCTTAAAAGTTCTGAAAATGCTCAGATAAAAAATGCATTTTCCAAAAACTCAAATCCAGGCCGAGTCAACCAGCTGAGTCACCTACCGATCAAGTACATACAGGATTTTATTTTGGATCACACATCGAACAACAAAAATTATCGGTAGTTGAATCAAAAATTGATTCACAAAAATGCGACACAGCACCAAATTCTTAATCGAAATTATAAGAAAATTAAAAAAAAAATACATACCGTTGCAAGCAGAGGTATCAGAAGAGAGGTTACAGTATTTGGGAAGCTGAAGAGCTTGAGTCATATTGATCCCAAGAGTTGCTTGATTCTTAAGCAATCCACATAAGCAATCAAGTTGAGTCTCCACTACTTCTTTCATCGAGTTGCAGCACTCAGTCGATGGAGTCGTTGAGTTCAAGTAGTCCGCACATGGCAGCAGCTTCGACACGCAATCGGACTGTGCTTCCGCAACTCTGGTGTTTGCCAACACTACCAGCGCCACCGCCAGCACCGCCGCGATCGCGGTGGCGGAGAAGGTGGAGGAGGAAAATGCCATTGTCTGGGCTGATTGATTAATTTCTTTGGATTTTATTTTTGATAGCTGGGAAGAAAGAGGGGTGGATGTTGTGAGGGAATATTTGTCTTTTGGGATAGAGGGGATTTATTTTATATATAGCGTGGCGTGTGTGTGTGGGAAATCAATTAACAAAAAAAAAGATAAAAGTAAAAGTGTGTGTTGGAATGGACAAGTTCAACGCAGATGGCTCATCATGCCGAATTTTAGGAATATCAAGTCATTGATTAAAATATATGACAAACTTCTTGCGTTATCTGATGAAGTTTTATATGGATTAATCAATTGGATTTCCTTCATAAATTGGGAATCCTCATTTTTCAACACCATGTAATTAATTTCGATGTCCATATTTATAGAAATCAAATTTTCGATTAAAATCGAACTAAAATTGAAAAAAAAAAAAAAAGATTAGTAGAATATCTAAAATATAATTCAAAATTTTGACACCTAAACTATTGCACATTTTTCAGTAGATATCTAAACTCAAAAAACATTCCGATCATTAGCCATACTTACAATTTTTTCCGGTTGCTACAAATTCCGATCCGAGTTCGAATCGAACAAAAATCATTCTATCAAAAAATATGTCAAAATTTGAGTTTGGGTATCAACCAAAAAAAATCTGTACGGTATGCTGATGAGAAATTTTTTTAAGTTTAAGCACCTACTAAAAAAAGTGTAATAAATCAACTAGCAAATTGATATCAACCCTAAAAATTACTATAAAAAATGGACATGACCAATGTTATAAGACAAAAATTACAATTTCCCCTAATTTTAAATATTAAAATAACCAAATACTAAAACTATATAATAATAATAATAATAATATATTATTATTATTATTACTACTAATATATATATATATATATATAATATGTAAGTACGAATATGCCCTATATCTCACATGTGGCGAACCACATTATACGCAGAAATTTTTTATCACCAAAACTTCTATATCTCTTATGTATAGTTCTAGGATCCATAATCCATGTACTCCGATGATCCAATCTGGACCCATCTTAAACGCTCACACGCATCCCTACATGGACAAATGTCCGTGTGCACACTTTCTCACATATGTTCATGTTGTTGACAAATATATCATACATGTTAGTGATTTATTTTGATTATACTAATAATACATTAATGTTATTTTAATAGTATCTTACATTACATTAAAAAAATAGAGAATAATATTTTAACAAATATCCAAAGACTAGTGGAACTTTCCAAACTAAACTAATGGAATTAAAAATATTCTGCAATAACATTTTCAGACTTTTAACTAACAATTTATAAAATAAATACTAAGAAAACTCAAAAATGGTAAGACTAATGATATGTTAGCCGTAACTTATATATTTAATATATAAAAAATATAAATTATTTATATTCATTTGTAAACCGACATATATAACTAAAAAAATTAATCAATCATATTATATTATCACTAATATTCAACTAGAAGTTATATATAACGCAAAACTATAAAATATTGTTTCTAATAAATAATATTTAAAAATTTCTCACGTTATTAAATTTTTTTTTTTTAAAACTCGTGTGATTATCATGAATCCTATTCATAAATTAAAAAACAAATTACCTTATATTGTCTTGTATAATCGTTACGACTTTCCATAAGTAAATTGAGAAAGTGAAATATTTAAAAGACACAAAAAGCAACCAAGCATGGACGCCCTAAATCCACCACACCACCATTTTTTCAGCACATAGAAACAACTTGCATCCCAACTTGGAGTTCACAGAACTCAGAATCACGATGTATGCAAGAACTTTAGCCATTGAACCAATCCAAAACCACATCAGAAATCAAGTTTAGGATAGATTAAAAAACACTTGAACATGTTGCGATCTATTGAACTTAATTTACTCGACTGTGATTCTATAGTACGACACAAGGAGATAGTGGTGATCAGAAATGGTAATCATCAGTTTACCATCACTTTGGCCCAGCAAATTTACTCATCATTTTTGCAATAATTGGAGCCACCTTCGGATTTGCTTGATGCTTTGCGAGGTTAGCAGGGTTCTTCATTACTGCATAAGAATCACCGAGATCAGAAATTAAGCCTTATAAAGAGAACCTATTCTCAAGCTGCAAAATATCCCGGTGACAAAAGATTGTTTTCAAAGGCAAAATTTCGAAAGGTTACCTCTGAAAGAATGCGCTAAATTATCATAACCATCATTGATGACAATGAACAATATTTATAATACAACATGCGTAACTGTGATTTCCGGTTCACAAGGCTGAGTTCAAAACTATATAACCCATTCCAATTTGCAACTCAGAAAGCACTAAATCGATGATATCACAAATTGAGTGACATTTTCAATGCCAAGGCCAGACACTAAGTAGCTTCTCTGTGAAAACTATTAAAGTGACGACAATTAACAATGTTTCTAACCTAAAAACATGAAATTACAACTGTGTTAAGAAATCAAATAACCTATGCAGGAAGCACAGTTTATTTTTTCCATCTTTGAAGGTGAAATTTTAACGTCTTCCACACTACTAATGTCATCCTGATGATCGGCCGTAGTTGAATAGCTTGGCCAACCAAAAAGGTAGAACATTTAGGAATAAATAAAAATATATAAATGAAAAACACCTCAAATACAAGGGTGAAGACAAATAAATACTTCAAAATAACCTAGTGATGTCATTACACAATATGTTAAATATGAATAATTTTTTAAAAAAATTCGGAAAAACACAGAACTGAGGCAACAAAACATGTTCACCATAACAGTATCATCAATCTCAGAGATAAAGTGAGCCGGCAATAATATGCACATCCAGGTAATCAAAGCCAAACATATTTACACAAAATAAAGACGAAAGGTTAAGCAATAAGTCAAGTACCATCTTGGAGTGCAGCCATAACTTCAGGATCTTTGAATGCTGACATCAGTTCAGGATCCTGCCAAAAATGAAGGAAAAGAAAGTTTAGCCTACTTTATCAATAACAAAATATTATTGACACATGTAGACACTCACATTCAGTATTTTGCTGTAGTCAATACCACCGGGCATACCACCAGGCATGCCCCCAGGAAACCCACCACCGGGCATACCACCAGGCATGCCCCCAGGAAACCCACCACCGGGCATGCCCCCAGGAAACCCACCACCGGGCATGCCCCCAGGGAACCCACCACCGGGCATGCCACCAGGGAATCCTCCAGGCATTCCGCCAGGGAATCCTCCGGGCATTCCAGGCATTCCACCAGGGAATCCACCTGGCATGCCCCCTTGTCTTTTACTAGATGATGACTCCTCTTGCTTCTTAGCCTTTTCATAAGCAGCCTTACAAGGAAAAATGAAAAATCAGATAGGCATACAAGGCAAACAAGCCGACAAGAAAGAGAAAAACAAGAAAAAGAAAAAAGGAGAGATAGTTTACCTGAGCCTCAGCTCGGCGGCGTTGTCGATCACGCTCAGCCTTCCTGTCTTCTCTCTCTTTTCGAAGCCTGTCATACTTTCTACGGTGTTCCTCAATCTTATTTGCATTTGGCTCAACCTATTACCAAGAATAAAGAGAAATATGTTAACTAGTTGCCACAACCATCAATGTGGAATTTCAACCTTATATCATAGCAACTTCAGGTAAATCCTTTAGCAAAATTTTCCCTGTATTATTATTAAATCAGGCTGCAACAGCTTAAATTTATGAAAAAATGCATGAAAACCCGCAAATATAAAGACAACCTTCTTAAGTACAGCACCGATTTCCTCATCATAGTCAAGCTTTGAGGCCAAGTGAAGATCCTTAGCAGCCTCTTCCCATTGACCAAGCATAGCTCGTGCAATACCACGTGACTTATACCCTTTGGCAGAATCTGGATTAATCTGTGGAAAAAAGTAAATGCATTACAGCAGTAAATGCAACACAAAGACTTCCCACAACAAAAATTGGGCATTTTTTAGATTTCTTTATGCAGGTGATAGTGCAACAAGTCAGGACAACCTAACCAACTACATGCAATAAGTGCTATAGATTCAAATGATTGATCTGTAATCTGGTGTCTCAACAGCCTGATTGACAAATGCCACAAAAGTAGCAGATGAGAAATTATTCCATCCATAGCACATGAAACTGATGCAACATTCTCTAGTGCAAAAAAGTGATACACATTTTTTGCAGAGATGCTACCATGTATGAGCCTGGAACTAAAAACAAAAACAGGACATAATATTTATTGACAGAAAGAACAAACATAATGGTTTGACAGCACACACAAACTAAGAACCAACCTCCAGTGCTGCAGTGGCATCCCGAATAGCAGCATTTGGTTTCTTCATTTTAATGTACACACTAGCTGAAAGTCATGTATATATAATCATAAGATTTATGATCTCAGAAAATTAATGAAGAGATACCAGGAAACGGCAAGGTAATCTACCTCGGGATGCATACATAATTGCTGATGTAGGGTTCAGCATAATAGCCTTGGTGAGGTTCTCAATAGCTTCTTCAAGCTTACCTACACTATGAAAAGCTAATTTATCAAACAGCACCAAAGATTTAATTTTAATTTAAATTACTTTAACAAGTGTACATATGTGCATTACCCTCAGAAATTGCTTCCATTGCCTGAATTTTAGCCTCCTGAGAAGCATCCCTGTTTTCCTCACTGACCTCAGCGGAGGGGTCTCCCATCTAGAAATTTGATTGTCCATTTATTCTACTGTCAGAAACATCACATGGATAACAAAACTGAAAAAGAAAAAAAATTGCGGATTGCACAAACCTTTTGTGGAGGATCATTATCAGGCTCCACAACATCGCTATTATCAAGTTCAACATCGGACTCAACTATCTCAGCCTCTTCTTCTTCATAAGGTGGCTGAGGCTCATCCTCGAGGTCGTTCATATCCTCATCGCTCTCATCCACCACATGAGACTTCTATAGTTGATTAAACACAAAAGAAACTTAAGTAACATCTTATAAAACAAAGAAAAGGAAAAAAGGAGAGAACAAAATATATAATTATGGAATTTTTTAGTACACGATAAAACCTTGAACAGTATTATCAGCCTCATGTCATTTCTATGATATTACCTTCGTCAGAGAAGTGTTGCTACTAATAAACATAACTAGTTTTGTCCTTCTTTAACACTTCAACATCGTCCGGATAAATATGGAATTATTATAAGGCTGTGTTGCACTGAGGAATTTGACTATGGAATTGGGGATAAATTTAATTTCCACAATCAAGCCACTCAATTTGTTCGGCCAAAAACTCAATACAATGGATTTTAAATTGTTTCTTGAGTTTTAGCCCATTAACGTTGAGTTTTAAATCCATTCTACCTAGTCATTTAAAATACACTCCCCTTTCTCTCTCACATAGCCCACACACACACAAACATACGGTAACACAAACTCAGACAGTCACACACACATACAGTAACACCAAGTCGCACAGCCACACACACACAGACAGCTACACAAAGTCAGACAGTCGCAAACAAACTACAATAAATATTTACGATTTCACTATGAAAAAATACATGGTAATAAATTTCAACAATTTCACACATCACATACACACATTAATATTTTCAAATGGAGACATCAGATATTTTGTCTGTTGAGGCAATAGTCCATAGATCAGATGTTTGTTTGTATATAAATACACATGATTATCCATTGCTATTAAATAACATTCAATACAGGAAACAAATTAAAATTTAAATACTCTGTCAAACTTTGTCAAGCAATGAATTTGAAATTCTTTATTACAAATCCATACCAAATTGATACAATGGAATGTAAATCAGTGGATTTCAAATTCATTCATTTGAAATCACTTGGAATTTCAAATCCCTAAGACCCATAGTACAAAACTCAACCAAGAGGTAAATAGAAACAATGTGATACTTTTTTATTGTATTTATTTATTTTATTATTATTATTATTATTTTGCATCTCACTGATTAAGAAAACCAATAGAACAGAACCGAATGAACATAGTTGAAGAATAACACAAACCTAACCAAAGAGAACATACCGCTTTGTGAGCCCCGGCAGATGACGGAATCACACCTCCAAGACTGAAGATTTGTTCCAACAACATTTGATAGAAAACCCAACGTCAGAAAGCAAATAAAAACCACAAATTTCCACCTCAAACACAGACATTAATTGAATTGCTACAGAATTTTTAAGGCTCAAAAATAGAAAGGGAAATGAAAAACCTAATGAACATTAGGTAAAAGATTCTCATTTATCAATAATACCTCTCGACATAGTCCCTGAAAAAAGAGAGGGATGGATCGGCGAGAATGGAGGGATCGGACTTGCACTGTTCGACAAATTGCCTGAGTTGCTTCAACTTCGACTCGTCCATTGAGAATTTGTCGCTACTGAAACTTTTTGGTTAGAAATCCTAAGAGAAATTGTAGTTTTTTGTTGATAGAAATTGCTATTGGAAAGAAATTGGAAGTGAACAAGTAGAGAAAGAAACAGCGTTGATGTATTGGACTTTCTTCTAGTACCTTCTGCAGCTTGGGTTTTTGGTTTCGGATAAATAAAAAAGTAAATCTTAGCCAAAACCCACCCACTCTGCTTTGTTTTACTTTCTAGTACCTTTTTTATTTTTTTTATTTTAAGCTTCTCCAATTTTAGAAGTTTGTTATTCTTTTATTCATTTTATAAAATACTAATATTATTTAATTCTCGATTTATTTGATTCTTTTTTATGTATTATAATAATCTATATCATTATGTATATTATAATGATTGTAATATATAATTTGTTTAAGTATGAAACATGCAAACTAAAAATGTAAACTGAATTAATTTAAAAACCGATATATTGTAATAGAATTATATATTGTAGTTTATAAATTTGATTGAAAAATTAATAATTACAGATTTATTTTTATATACAAAAAAATTATCGATACAGGCCTCGAAAGATAGGTGCTGATGCAGGATATGACTATCAAATTAAGATTCCAAAATTTAACACCTTTAATTTTTATCAAATTAAGATTCCAAAATGTTACATTGTTTAACATTTCTCTATCAATCGTTATTTCATTCTTTTTCATTAGCTAACATGAACGTCAATTGAAAATTTAAGATTAGAATTAAAGCTAAAACTTTATATTGTTACTTTATTAATTACATGAACAATATGATATACTGATGCTATGCAGGATAATATTGGAAATATATCAATATTCATATATGTATGAATATATATCGAAAATTGTAGTATAATATTGTAAGATAGTTTTTGATACATGTGATTTGTAGATTATAAATCATGGTTTGACCATGTTATTAATCACAAAAACTCCTGTGCACCAGGTGCACGGATCTAAGATTCGTGCAATTCGGGTCGATCCAACCCGGATCCGCGAGTTTTTAATTTTTTTTTTTTTTTTCCAGATTTTTGTCCTGACCTTTATGTTATAAATGTATGACCTTTACATTATAAATGTGTGACCTTTATATACAACTATCTCTACCTTTATGCACTGTAACTTAGGAAAAATCTTCATTTTTTTCTAAGTAAAGGTCATAATAGTTGTACATAAAGGTCACACATTTATAACATAAAAGTCACACATTTACAACATAAAAGTCACAACCTGAAGCAAAAAAAAAAAAAAACAAAATTCAAAAACACGCGGATCCGGGTCAAAAACTGGGTCGATCCGACCCGGATCCGCGAGTTTTTAATTTTTTTTTCCAGATTTTTATCCTGACCTTTACGTTATAAATGTATGACCTTTACGTTATAAATATGTGACCTTTATGTACAACTATCTCTACCTTTATGGACTGTAACTTAGGAAAAAAATGAAGATTTTCAACACAATTTGTACTATGTACCTTTATGTGATATTAATGTGACTTTTATGTTATATTATGTCACCTTTATGTACAAATATTTTGACCTTTATGCATCTTTATATATTATATAAAGGTCAGAATATTTATACATAAAAGTGACATAATATAACATAAAAGTCGCATTGATATCACATAAAGGTGTACAATTTAAATTATATTGAAAATCTTCATTTTTTTCTAAGTTACAGTACATAAAGGTCATGATAGTTGTACATAAAGGTCATACATTTATAACATAAAGGTCACACATTTACAACATAAAGGTCACAACCTAAAGCAAAAAAAAAAAATCGAATCGACCCGAATTACATGTGCACCAAGTGCACACAATACCAACTCGTTATTAATATGTGAGACGGATTCTCGTACATCTTATTTTTAGCGATGCAATCCTGATCTACTCCTAATTGTACCCTTATTTCATCCAACATATATATATTTCTCGCTTCATGCACGCTTCGTGATCACTATTATTCTAAACACTTAACCATTTTCGTTAACCATATTAATTCAGGAAGCAGAGTGAGTTCGTTAACCATTCTCGGAATTGAAAGCAAAAATGTCAGCTACTTTCCGTTCTTCGCTATCCTCTCCTCTCTCCTCCTCTCCCCTTCAGGTAAATCTCACAGATTCATGCTTTTTCTGTGCGTGTTTTATATGTATAGACATTGAATTTCCTATTTATGTATTTGATCTATTTGATGGTCGAAACAGGTGAAAAGATTGGGAATCCCTGCCCGATCCACGATGCGGCTTTTCCCTTCGATCCAAGCTGTCACCACCACTAGCTTCTCCTTGTCTCTCGATACTGGTAATGTTTATCAATTTGTTTCTATTTTGGCTATTTTGAATGTCATTCAATTTGAATCTGGATGTTTGATTTGTTGATTGAGTGTAATGGGGATAGGTTTGAGTACTGAATTGGATTCCGTTACTAGCTACAGCGAGATCGTTCCGGACACTGTCGTATTTGATGATTTTGAGAGGTTGATTTCTAATTCATGAAATTTATAGTTCTACATATCACGATTTTTTTTTTCATGTTTTGTTTGGATTGTAATTTTGTTCTTGTTCAAGATTTCTTGGTGTGTGAAACTGTAAATTCTACAGGTTTCCTCCTACTGCTGCAACTGTTGGCTCCTCTCTAATCTTGGGGATTTGTAGCCTTCCTGACACTAAGTTCAGGGTAATTATCTTACATTTGGTGTATGTCTTTTGGGGATAAAAGTTGGGGCACTATTTTAGTGTTTCGCCACATTTGGAATTTTATATCCTTGTGTTGTATCTCTAACTATGAAGAGAATTACTAACATGTTTCAAGATTGTGCAGCAGAGATGTGTCGGTGTTTTAGATTTTGCTTACGTAATAATGTAAAAACTTATTTTAGAAACATATGATTGAAGTGAATTGTAGTTTTTTAAATGATTGCTAGGAATATATAATTGATTCCAACTGATAACAAAGATGCATTTCTATGTATTTCTGTCAATATTATAGAGTGCTGTCGACAGTGCATTGGCTGATTCGGAGTGCTATGGCTTAGAAAAATCGGATGATCGCATGTCTTGTCTCTTCAACAAGGTACGTGTTGTTAGTTCCAAATGCAATTAAAAAGATTTCAAGTTAGCTATAAGTTATATTTTTGGTTATTCATATATGACATTATAGGCTTTGGTGAATGTTGGAGGTGAACTTGCAAATCTTGTGCCTGGTCGTGTTTCTACTGAAGTTGATGCTCGTCTTGCATATGACACACAAGATATTGTTCAAAAGGTGACATTCCATTGGATGTTTATGATATATTGGTGTGGTATCTCGTATTTTTCTCTTTTATTAAAGTGTAAAATGCATTAACCCTATGATGTTTTTTAAGGTTATGGCATATATATGTTGGCCTCTATGGTTGGAGAGAAATAGGAGGATCTTCGATGATACCAAGGATTCTATTTTTGAGTGTTAAGATAGGATTAAGCTTAGTATGGCCTTATGGGCTCAAAAGTATAAAGACCTCAAGCAGATATCTACATGTTTCAAATTCTATTTAAGGATTGAAGTTTTAGCTCTTTGATTCCTTACTTTAGTCTTTCGGGAGGATTTGAGTGGGATGTTTTGCCCACGATTTGTTTTTCAATAAAATATTTTTACAGTTTCTTATCAAAAAATTATACTACCTCATGTGCAGGATTCTCTGCCCACTTTTAGAGAGCATCTCATGTTATATTGCTCAAATGGGGACATTTCCTAAGTACTTAATGCGCTGTGAATATTTTGCAACAGCCTAATGTCAATGAATAGAGTTTAACTTAGCCTTATACTTCCATTATAGTTGATGTATATACTTCTTTCTTTAAGTTCAGATTTTACTGAATTTTCATCAAACTTCTTTTCAGGTGCATGACCTTTTGAAATTATATCACAAAGTTGGTGTTCCTCCGGAGCGATTGTTGTTCAAAATTCCTTCTACTTGGCAAGTTAGTGTCACTGGCTCCAATACTTTCCAAGAAAACATTTGCCTTTTCAAACCTATATTTCTTTCTCATATTTCCTGGTCATACCCTTATTCTATTATTTCTTTATTCTTCTTAAAGGGAATTGAAGCATCAAGGTTGCTCGAGTCAGAAGGCATCCAGACACATATGACTTTTGTCTACAGGTATAACATGGCATGCAAATTGAAGTAAAAAAAAATATGAAATGTTTGTCCACTTCTATATGTTTTTTTCTGTTGCGTAGAATTGGGTAGTGGGTAATAGAAAGAGCATCTTTGTTGTCACAAATTGATTTTAATACACAGCATATAGGAACCTTCAACGGTTTTTGGAATAATACTTTTCAAAAGTCCAAAATCCAATTGCATGGAGGAAAATTCACTGCTTCTTGTCATAACATTCTTTTCTGTTGCTTCTCCAAGTGATCAAATTTCCCTCTAGAAACTAGAAAGGTAGATCCAAGGCAGATCTTGTATCATTTACACAGTACCCAATCTGCATATGTGTAGGCCTCTACCTAGAGACGGACACCAATTTGAAACAATTGTTATTTCTTCAGTGCGACTTTGAGTATCTCAATTTTGAACATGGAATGCATCATGCATAAACTGGCTAGCCACACTTAGTTTAAAAGCTATGTCAACTCTAGCATGTGCTAAATATATTAAGCTTCCAAGTAATCTTTGATAATCTTCTCGGTCCCACTACTTCATTAACTGATGTTGCATTTAAATTCATGTTAGGCTGGACTAGAGTATCTACCATACTGACTTCCTGGGAAATTTCTTGGACCATATGGAATAGACAAATTCTAGGGATAAAGTTTCTGTGAGTATTTGACAAATTTTGGTTTATAAGTATTTTACAGAGAAGGTTTAGTGCATATGTTCAGGTTCCTTTTCTTTATACAGTTGGAATATTAAGATCTCACGATATTAAGAAGGTATTAAACAAATCTAGGGATAAAGAACTGCAGTATTCTGTTACTCTGACTTGTAGGACCATCACTCAGAAAATTGAAACTTTTTCCTTCTATTTTTTCGGTGTGTATGTGTGCTTGTGTGTAATCTGCTAACCTTGCATCAGACCCAAACTGCCATGCAACAAATAAAACCTATTTGAACTTAAATGTTTGAGATATGGAAAGCTTGGATGTTATACTCGCCTATGTCGAAACATGACTTGATCATGAAAAAGGTTTGAACTAGTTTTACTTAAATCATAATGTTATGCAACCCATTTATTTCTCTAGAGGTTCCAATTGTCTTCCCCAAGTTTTGGTCCTGAAAAACATAACTAAAGCAAAGAAAAGATTAGAACAGTTAAAATCTTTGGATATTTTTCTGACAAAGAATATTATAAGCATGTTATAAAACATGTGATTTTAGACTGAAATTTTCTGAATTTACAATGTGTCCAGTTCCTATGCGTGCTGGTAAAATATTTAACACTTGGTATAATCATATATCTACAGTTTTTGTCAAGCTGCAGCAGCAGCTCAAGCAGGTGCTTCCGTCATTCAAATTTTTGTCGGTCGCCTTAGGGTAATTCCTTCTTTATTTAAATTTGTGCTTAATCAAAACTCAAATGTTGTATTGAATAATGAGGGATTCATCTCTATTAGGACTGGGCTCGCAACCATACTGGTGATTCTGAAGTAGAAGCTGCTCTTAGAAGAGGACAAGATCCCGGGTTGGCATTGGTCAGTTGCAACATTATGTATCGAATACATACATGTGAATTCTCTGTGTTTGCTATTCCACAATGACTGGTTTCTCCCACATTGGATAACATGGTTGACTATATAATGAAGTCATATATTTAAACAAGACATAAAAGATTAATAGATTATACACATGAATTTGTGCACACATGGATATGCACACGGCTAGTTCTCATTTCTTAATGTATTCATAACTGAAAATCTTGGCATTTACATATCTATCACTTTCATGTCAATTGCCTGTACCTTTAAATTGAGCATGATATTGGCTTGAGATCTTCTGCACTGGTGTTGATGACTTCACTCTATTTCCTGTGTTTAATTCTTTGTTAGGAGGCAAAAGTGGGAACACCGAAAAGTTGCTAATGTTGTATGAGTCCCTGTGTCGTTTCAGGTTACGAAAGTCTACAACTACATTCATAAATATGGGCATAAGTCAAAATTGATGGCAGCTGCAATCCGTAACAAACAGGATGTCTTTAATCTATTAGGGTAATCAACCTCACAAAACTAAGATACTTTTAGTTGCTATAACTACTTGGACATAATGTGTTTCTCTTAAACAGGATTGATTACATTATCACCCCATTGAAGATATTGCAGTCCCTTAAGGAATCCGTGACACCTCCTGATGAAAAATACTCTCTTATGAGGAGGCTATCCCCACAATCTGCTGCCTCCTATGAGTTTACCAATGAAGAGGTTTGCTTACTGAACGCTCTTCTAATATTTGTGGAGATAAACACTATAAGAACCGGTTCTAATTCATGAAACAAAGAAAGAAAAAATCTTTTTGTCCTCGTACATGGTAACAAAAGAATTTGTGCAAGAGTGAATCTATATTTGCATTTTGCTTAACATGAGCACAGAGTATCCTGGAGGCAAGTCTATTTCATCTTGCACGTGTGTGTTTGTTGTTCTCATAGGAGTTTGCTATCTATCCTGGTTCTTCATCTGCTACAGTTTGAGCAAAGCATGATTTGTCCCATCCAAATAAAAATATAATCATAGAAAATTATTGTCTGAGGTGCAACTGAAATGCATGTTCATGTGCACTTTTCAATCCTTACAACAACTATATATATACAAGTACTTTTAAGCCTTATGATCATGTAAATAAATGCATCTAATTACTATGTCCCTACTGCAAAGACATCCTATTGCAAATTCTAAACATATGCTTCTACAAAAGTATGGCAATGCACCGAATAGCTTTTGAAATGTTAACAAGTTTATTGTTCAAATTCACTTGAGAGTTCAAAATGATTTTATAAACAGAAAGAGATCGTTTAGCTTTCTCGTAGCTCGTAGTGGTTAAGAAGGATAATAGGCAGTTATTATTATGTTATCTTTTGAACTGTTACTCATTCTTAAGCCATAATGCTTAATTGAAGATTTTATGTGATGAATTTACAGCTAGTGAAATGGGACCGAAATAGCTTTAGCTCAGCTTTGGGGCCTGCCGGTATGCAACTACTAACCAGAGGAATGGATGGGTATGCTACAGAATCAAAAAGGGTTGAAGAATTATTTGGGAAAATTTGGCCACCCCCTAATGTGTAAAGGCTATCTATCATGTCTTTCCAAGAAGATGTTTTCTTGGTAGAATAAGAGTGCTGAAGCTCACTCTAACTGCTCAAATATGAAATAGAGCTCGTCGATAGATTTAGAATGTGTTTGGGTTGAGCTTGTAAGCTCCCACGAGCATTTGATTAATATTTTAAAATAAGACTTTATTTCATTTTAAAATAAGATGTTAGGAGCAAATAAACCGTTTTTTTTTTCTTTTTAATGTAAGGAGAATTCATCTTATTTATTAAACAAGTATAAGTCCCGTGCGATGCACGGACATATAAATTTTACAATTTATATATTTAGATAAGAAAATATAAAACAGGAAAAATAATAAATTTCTTGGAAGAATTCTGGTCTAATTTATTACTTGTGTGATGTACGACCATTAAATTGATATATTTTGATTTGATGAAAAAACATTAATTTATGAAAAAAAATCAAGTTCTCGATCATATTTCAATTTCATTTTGTATCTGTGTGACGTATGGATAAATATATTTAAAGTGTCAATTAATTTTTGATATAAAAATGTTAATTATGAAAAACAATATACTTCTTCAAAGTTATTTCAATTTAATCTACTACTCATATAAATTATGAATTTTAAATATTTCTTATTTTCATCATATATTATCTGACTATTTTATTACTAATTGTTTTTGTCACAATTAGTTTGGAAAAAGCTTATACAAATATATGCTAATAGCTTATTCATTATAATGAATGTAAAATGATGATATTATTAAATATTATAATCAATTCTCAATAATATTTCAACCTCATTTGACACCTGTATGATGTAGCAAATAAGTTTCAAGTGTTAGTAATTTTTTGTTATAAAAATGGTGATCATAAAAAAACTATATAGTTCTTTTAAGTTATTTCTATTTAATCTACTACTCATATAATTTACCAATTTAGAATATTTCTTATTTTCATCATACGTTGTTTGGCTACTTTACTATTTGTTTTTGTTACAATTGACCTAGAAAAAAAAAACTTATGCAAATATATGTTTAATAACTTATTCATAATGAGTGTAAAAACAATGATATTATTGTATATAGTTTTTTTTTTTTTCCCAAATGCTCAAAAATTAAAATTTATCTTTTAGAAAATCATATTTGATGACAAATATTTCAAAATCTAATAAATTTAAACTCATGAAACTATATAACAACAGAAAGTAAAATATTTTATCATTTTTCATGTAATTAGAAACTTCATGCTACCATTATAATGAAATTTTAGATTTACAATTGTTTTTTAATCATGGATGAAACATTATTTATTCTCACATTAAAAGAGATATATTTTTTGCTAATTTTTTCGTGGATATATATAATGATTTAAATTTAGGTACAAATTGTTATTCACAATTTTTATGAACATTTAGCATAATATTAGTACATTATTTACACAAATCATGATAAATTTATAACATATCAAATATGATCATATTTTTTTCTCTCTCTGAATTTTCATGTATATACAAAATGATTTTCATACCACAAAATGATTTATGGATATACATAAATTTTGCAAAATCGAATATTTATAATTTATAAATTACTATAAAATAATAAATATTTGTATTTCTAGTTTAGAAAGTGGAAATAAGATTAGTTGGTTTTATATTGATGATAATGAAATTTCATAATAAAAAATTCAAAGTATTGGAAAGATATATGAAAAAAAAATCATTGACATATTATCACTCTTATAAATAGCACTGACTTTCTATTCTTCAATATTAATAATGAAGATTTGTTTATATACTTTGGCAAATGGACATAAAAAGTGAGTTTTATTATTTTTTTATAAGTATAAATGATATAATTTTATATAATTATTTTATAAATGATATTTTCATATACTTAATTTGTAGATTTTAATAGAAAATATATAAGTTCATAAGTTTTATACTTTCTATTTATAATATTAATTGTATGCAATATTGTATTATACACACACACACACATATATATATATATTCTTTTATTATATTCAAGATACATACATTAAAAATATTTATATAATAAATAATCTTTATGATTTTTAAAAAAGAATTAATATAGCATAGATAAGGAAAATGCTTCAAAGTTATCATCATTTTTATTATTATATTATTTTTATAAGATTATACAATAATATTCTACTTAATATATTTAAATTATGTAAACATTGTGTCATATTATTAGTATTGTTACATGGAAGATATATTAAACTAGAGTATTATAATTGACATATTTGTCAAATAAAAATTATGTGATTTTTATTATAGTTTTTCAACATATTTGGAATACAGTTATAGAAGTAGATAATTTATGTTATGTTATTTATGCTAAGTAACTTGATTATTATATATTTATTGAGGTGATATAAATATATATATATATATCTATATATTGAACAAAATAATATCGCATAATTACCTCTTGGTCTTTGAAGACGTTCTCATAACTATAAAAATCTTTTTTAATTTATGTATGAAATAATGTCATGTGATCTAACAAAACAAAATTTTAGTGCCCACAAAATTACGGAAGGTATTGATACCATTGACAACATTAAAAACATGAGTCATATTCGTCAAAATAATGGTTATTGTAACGAAAAACAAAATGATCATTTATCTTAAAAAGACGAAGTGAAGTCAATTGTGTACAAACTTGTAGTTGACATGTATTTATAGATGAATAATAATTAAGACCACAAATAAAAAAAAATCTTATATACATATATATAAATCAAAATTATGAATTTTATAAATCTATTTATAATTACATATATAATAAAAATCATAAAATTATTTGAATCACTTTTTTACATATTGGTGAAATTATAGTAAGTCAACTTACATTTGAATTTTTTTTTTTATTGCTTTAGTTATAAATCTCCTTCTATTTATATACAAAATTAGGGGTGGGGGGTTTTACAACATTAGCGATGTTTTTTTTTTTTTTTTTTTTTACTTTGATGGTTTAAAATTCTCTTGAAATGAAAGTATTATTTTAATTTATTCAACATATATATCTTTAATCTTTATTATAGCAATAATTAAACATTTATTAGATGAGATCATATTAACATTCATATACCATATATAGATTATAATTTCTAAAATTTTGTCAATATCATAGATGATATTATTACCATATATATAATCATGTTTAATACAATAATAATTTTTTAATTATAAATTATGAAATAACAAATATTGCATTTCTACTTTTGGGAGGTGGAAATGAGCGAGAAAATATTATCATTTCTATTTTGAGGGGTAATTGTTATTATATATATATATATATATATATATATAAATAAGTCTTATTTTTGATAAACTTCTTTAAACTTCATTATTTAAATTACATAATTGTTAGTACTAACACCTTATAAATTTTATTATTTTATTTAGGGTTATTTATATACTATAACAGTTTATTTTTAATAAGATAAAAAAATCTTATGCGATACATTTAACATTGAAAAAGTATATATATTATTTTTAGGGATGTAAACGAGTTTATTAAGAACAAGAATTCCATCAAGTTTATTAAGCGCAAAGGGACCTCAAATGAAGTTGAAGAAACTCCAACTTTAGTCTGCAAGGATAAGAGCAAGAGACCTGTTAAGATGGCTCAACAATTGATAGGAAACTCAACATCTTTGATGATAAGAAGAGTTCCCCAACATGAGAATGTCTCAACTAGAAATAGTATAGAGACAAAGCAGAGACAAGTCAAAAGGCATACTCGAGCTCAATCATATTATCAAGGATTTCATCACTGCAAAATGAAGAATTTCCTACGATGAGAGGGGTAAAACAGTTGTAGGACGATTTGTTGAGCTAAGTACGAAATTGAGACTTCTTGAACTAGAACTGGCAATGTGAAATCATCAAAAAAGCCTTCAACCTCGGAAATGAAGAGATGAATAGATGACAACATCAAACATGATGACTAACGAAAACATACCCATTAGTAGTCTTTTACAAACTTTCTGGGAAAATTTCATTTTTTGTCATGTTGTAGGAAGTGTCCGATTTTGGTTCTGCTTATTTAAAATTTTTAATTTTAGTTTTGTAATGGAAAATTTTGTTCAATTTAGATCATTTTTTCTTTGAAATTTGTATTTTTCGATGGTTTTTTTGGAGAGTGTGATACACACCCCCAATTTAATATAGTTTTGATCACATAACCGGCTTACATCAAGGATCTTCAACAACTTTCTTGCACACAGTTAGTTGTGTGCGACTTATCTGCAGTTCACATAATTGCTTCTAATTATAGTTAGAAGTATTTTTCTAAAAAAACACTTCTTCAATCGGAGACAGTTTCTTGCTTGAAAGCATACTCTAAATTTTGATCTAATTTAAGTATAGTACCCTTTTTCAATGCTTTTTTTCAATTTTCATTATGTACTTGGAGAGTACACTCTATCATACGAGTATCTTGTGATAGTAAGTTGTGGTGGCGCACATTAGTCAACTCTTGACTATCGTACGCGTGAGGCGCCAATCCAATTACCCAACACAAACGAGTTATTATTTGAAGTCAACGTACTAGGCGGCCAACTCTTGCTGTCTTTTCATTTTTTCCTTAGAGCATTTCTATTGGTTAATGTGGAGGTTTTATTAATATATTAAAAAATGTCAAAAAAGTTAAGAAAAAAAAAAGGAAAAAAAAGAAATAATATTTTTTAATAACCGGACCCCACCTAATATGCATCTATCTCTTCCTCTCTTTCCATTAATTATACAAATATTGCTTAATTCTGACACCTCCTGCATTAATGGATATATTGACGGATTTAGGGGGTGCGCAGGGCGGTTGTCCCTTGTACTTTCAAAATAGTTCTATTTATATGTAATTGTTTTTGATATTTTTCATTTTTATCATTAATTTATAAGACTCTACTTCTTTTATATTGTAAACAGTTGTCTACTATATAAATTTTGGCATTCGATTTGCTTTATGTTTTGGTCTAAAGAAAATTCGCCCTCCTTAAACAAAATTCTAGATCCCTTCCTGAATGGATAACAATTATTTAATTAATATAATACAATTATTAATGGGTAGAATGAATGAGGGTGGGTGCTCTTAGCTATTTTAAAATTCAGTTATTCAAGTTTGATCCTACTAGTTGAGCTTTAAAACTACCTTTATCCATGATGTTGGGATGGGGTCATAATAGTTGGACCCCTCCTGATCCGAGCTTGGCTCGGCCGGTTATTTAGTTGGGTTAAGCCGAGAGCCAACCTTAGTGAGCCGTCCAGAATGTACTTTTCGAGGGTCGGTTCAATGACCGACCGACCAGGGGTGGGTGAGCCGAATTGGGAGCATGAGTCGACCACAAGATTCGATGGTCACGAGAGCCATTTTAGATCTGAGGGGTGGGAGATCAGATGACCAAAGAAATACTTAAAAATCTCATTCGAAGAAGAGCCCAATCGCCTTAGAAGCCCACTTCAAGAAGAGATCTTCAAGCTCAAATCATCTAAAGAATGAAACAAATCAAAGATCAAATCGAATCCAATTTAAATATGACTAAATCTATATTTTCTTTATCTACATTCTTAAAATTGGGGGATTTGACCCTTAATTCTCAAATTATGTATCTTGGATCTAGCCTATATATAGGGCCTAAATTATCATTGAGAGGTATCCAAATTCATTGTAATTGAAACATATAGAACAATTTCTCTCTCTCTCTCTCTCTATTATTTAATATATTTTGTCTTGACCGATCAGATTTAATCGGTCAGGATAACCCGAGCAATTTTACCCGAGCTCAGATTTATTCCATTTTTATTCGATTTTGTGCTCTAATTCACTCAATATTGTTCTATTTATTTGGTGTTCGACCCAAGTTTGTTTAATAAAAATTTTGGGGTCAACAATAACAAAAGACAAACAACATTGTCGAAAAAAATAGATGAAAAATCATGAAAAGTTTCACAACCTTTATTTTCAACAAACCTTCAATCAATTTGTGATATTTGTCACAATATAATTGTTGAGAATATATTTTTGTATATATAATTTAGATTGTTGATGTTGAAGATAACTTTTATTAAAAATAATTAAAAAGTTATAAAAATTCATATTATTTTTTTCTCTATAAATAAAGTCCAATATTGACATATTTTGAAACACAATTAAATATATAATTTGTATCATTTATATTTGCAATTAATATTTCATGCATCTATTTGAAGCTTGATTTATTTCTTTTCAATTTTGTATTCCAAACTATTGTAATTTTAATTTAGTTATTGTGTTAGTAGTTTATTTTAAGTACATCATAAAAACTTTCCTTATAATAATTATGGATTTAGAATATCAAATATTTTTTTATATATTTCTTACACCTTTTTTATATAATAAAAATTGATGATAAATAATATGCAATTAACAAATAATGAGAAAATATTTTATTTTAAAGGTGGGTTGGTGTCATTAATAAAGTATATGTTGGGTTGGGTTGTAGGTGGTGGATGTGGATAGGAGAGAAACGAATATTATTAGAAGGTTGGGTTAGATTGTTGATAAACATAGTCTAAATAACACTTGTTTCGATCCTAATTAAATGTTGTTTGATAGTTTTTATTATAAATTAACAAACATAAGAAATGAACAAATATACCTCATAATCAAGAAATTTAGCATCCAAAATTTGAAAGAAAATAAATTAATTTCTATTACGGGTTCTATCAAAAACATAAATTTTTTGTTAAGAAATAATGAAGAAATAATCTTGGAATAAAGGTGTATAAAAGTTTAAAAAAAAAAAAAAAAAACACCTTCTAAAACAACACTTCTAAAAATATTTTTTTATCCCAAAACAATAGTGTTTCAAAAATAAAATACCTTCTATCAAGATCTTATCTTTTAAACTTAATCATGGACTCCAAGTTCTTGTGTGGTTTGATTGATTAGATTGGATTAGACAATTTATCTGTCTAACCCATCTTTTATCACAATTATTTATGTACACCAAGTATACGAATCCTAAATCTGTACAATTGAATCAATCCCACCCGAAAGTGTATTTCACGCATCCATGCATCCTAAATCCACGCCCAAACCCTAGTTTCGATGTTATGTTTGCTTAACCTTTTAATTTGGCGAACCTAATATTTTAGTTATGTTTTCATAACATTTATGTTATGTTGTTAGCATAACCTTTATGCTTCTACTAGTTTGATCTTTTAAGATGTTTTTCAAATCTATAATACTTTTTAAACCTTTATATTGTAATAATATAACCTTTGTACATAATAATTTAATATTTTTGTTATAATAATATAACCTTTATTTTATCTTTAAGTACAAAAATGTTATGATATTTGTACATAAAAGTTATACTAATATAACATAAAAGTTAAATTATTATAACATAAAGGTTTTCAGCTATACTACTTGAATTTTTATATTGAAAAAAGTCTAATTTATTCACTTAAAAGTTATGATGTATGTACATAAATGTTATACTATTACAACATAAATGTTATGTTATGTTAAGCATACCTTTTAGTAGTGTTAGACATACCTTTTAGCTATGTTAGACATATCTTTTATGTTATGTCAACTATACTTTTTAGTTGTGTTAGACATACTTTTTAGTTATGTTAGTTATACCTTTAGTGTTATGTTAAATATACCTTTTAGTAATGTTAGACATATATTTTAGTTATGTTAGACATACCTTTTGTAAGACTAGTTGTACCTTAGCATTTTTTTTTAAACTGACATATTAATATCTTTCATACCTTTTAGTTATATTAGACATACCTTTAGTTATGTTAGTCATACCTTTTAATTATGTTAGTTGTACATTTATATATATATTACATAAATGTATGTTTATGTTGATATAAATGTATAAATAATCTCATATAAATGTATGAGTAATATCATATAAATGTAAATATCTACAACTTGTGCCAAATTAGGGTTTATTGTGCCGAAATTAGGGTTTAGAGTTAAAGTATGAAATCTGAAAATAAGGGTATCACTAATATAATATAAAGGTATGACTAATATAATATAAAGGTATGTTTAATACAACATAAAAGTCATGGCAAAAAGAAAAAAGAAAATGTACTGAAAAAAAGAAGAAAATGCGCGGATTTGGGTCGGATTCAGCCCGACCCGACCCGATCCGACCTGAGTGCATGGATCTAAGATCCATGTACTCGTTGCACACCAGTCCAACTCATATCCTTAAGATTTCCATGGAATCAAATAATTATTTTGAGGGATATCATTAAAATATTAGAAAATGTGGCAAGTATCGATATTGTTATCGCTTAGCATACAAATTTGGCAAAGTATAAGAAAATATCAATAACTATCAGAAAATTTTAGTAAATTTGGTTTAACTTTAAAATTTAAAATTAAATTTGATCTAGAATGGCAATAATTTTATAGAAATAGAAATTATTACCAACATTCACAAATATGAGAAACTTATTATAAACTTTTATCAAGTTATTCTAAAATCATATTATAATATTAAAAAACGTTTTTATAGTTCAATGTATATATTTGCCATAAATATAATATTTTGTTGCCATTTTATGTTAAATTCATACATTAAAGTAATATTTTGCAAAAATTAATATCAAATTTTCAAAATTTCAATAGATTTTAATTTTTCCAAAATTTTATCAATATCATACAACATTTCCTTAAATTTGATTCGATATATGGACATTTTCAATCTTTCTAATAAAAAATAAACATAAAAACTCATGTGAGACGGTCTCACGGATGGTTTTCGTGAGATGGGGTCCCATCACTACAAATAACATGATAATTGTTGGGTTTGGGTGGTGGATAATTGGGTTGTGAGTTTCTGTCTCACGTAATGCATTAAAATTATGTGAGACGGTCTCACAAGAGACTTACTCAAAAATAAAATGGTATGAGTAATTACTTTTAGTTGGAGAAAATTATGATGAATCATAACATGTAATCGTCATTCCTGAAATGAAGTGAATCACGCTAACCTGATTTACTTTATTTGATTAAAGGATATAGTTATCCTATACCTATACGTATGATATATGGTATATATGTGTTTGTGTTGACTTTCCATATACTATAAAACATCTTAAAAATAATTTATTGGCAGACGGTAAGATTGAATTTAGCAAAACAATAGGGATTGCACATTTATAAAACAGACTGATGAAATGTATTGGATGAGTCCATGATGTCACCTATCCTTTAAAAATAATTAATTACTCTTAAAATGTAAAAATAAATAAAAGAACAAAAAACTGAAAAAGGGTCATCATGGCGAGTAGGGATGTTAAACGGGTAAACGGGCTTGAAACTTTTAAATTTACCCATTTAACCTGGAACCCGTTTAGCTTGAAACTCGTTAGGGCCTGACGATTAACCGATTGCCCGCTAGCCCATATTTCTTTTAATTTTAAGTATATAAAATATAATACAAATGTCCAATTATACGTGTTTTATCCTAAATTTAATGTATTAAAATTTGATTTATAAGAATTAACTATATGAAATAAATTAAATAATAACAATATAACACCTATATACTATATAACCACTTAGTAAATAAATGCGTACAAATAACAAGTTTGCTCATATTTTGTTGCAATTTATAGTCATTTTTTCAATGGTTTCATCTATAAATTGCAGCAAGTATAAACTCTTAGTGGTAATCTAACTTAATAATGTTTTTGTAATTTGTAGCATTTAATTTTATATGTAAATTTTGAATGTTATTTATATTTTAACTCAAAAAATTATATTTAATATATAAATATATTTTTTATTAATAACTCGATAATAACCCGTTTAGCTCGAAACCCGTTAGGGTTAGAGTTAGGTCCCAACATTCAAAACCCGTTTAATCCAAAATATGTTTAATCCGAAACCCGCTAGAACTAGTCCAAAAAGCTAGGGCCAACCCATTTAACATCCTAATGACGAGACCCACCTAGTGCATTTCGTCGGATGCAGAATGGTGGGAGCCTATGATAATAAAACCCATGTCTGCAACTAATTAGTCACAAGTTAGATGTATCTTCGAATCGGTCCTATTTCTTTTTACAAAACCGTGAACTATTTCTTAAATACTATATTCACCTCCATATCATTTAAGTGTACTTTTAAATGTATCCTCTTGGGATTTGGATCCCCTGCTGGGGGAGAAAACCAGCAGGAGCTGCTGGGCACCAAACGGTGCCGTTTTTTTTTTTTTTTTTTTAATTTTTTTTTTTCATGTAAACATGTAATTATTTATTACATCAAGTGATTTTTTCATAATTCTCTAAACATTTATTTATATTTTTTTGGGTATGTTATATTATAATATGCACTTAGAGAATTATGAAAAAATCACTTGATGTAATAAATAATTACATGACAAATAAATGAGAACATTAAATAATTACATGACAAATAAATGTTTAGAGAATTATGAAAAAATCACTTGATGTAATAAATAATTACATGTTTACATGAAAAAAAAAATTAAAAAAAAAAAAGAAAAAACGGCACCGTTTGGTGCCCAGCAGCTCCTGCTGGTTTTCTCCCCCCAGCAGGGGATCCAAATCCATCATCTTGTTTTCAATTATTTCTCTTTTGAAAATTTTATACAATTTATTCTAAGATTATCTCTACCTGCACTTCTTAAAAATTTATCAATTTTCAACCTAACACGTGTCTTTTAGCTGAAATTTCGGAATTTAGTAGGAACCCATTATTTAGGAAATAATTTGGTTGTCTTTCAAAATTTTCATCCTAGAGTACTTGATTAGTTAAAGATATATTTCATCCGATTATAATATTTAAGTGTATTTTAAAGGTCATATCAAAGGTTTTTAATTAAATATCATTTTAATTTAGATTTTTATACAACTTTATTTCCAAATTATCTTTATTAATATTTCTTAACTAAAATTTAGGAGTTTGATATGATCCTTTTATATGAAATTAATCTGATTGTCTTTTTAATTTTGAATTATAAATTTCTTGATTAGATAAGGATACATTTTTCCAATTATTATGTTTTAGTTTTCATAAATTTTAACAAAATTCTAGAAGGAAACTTATGTCACAAGATATTCAACTATTATCTTGATTAAAAAAGAAAAAAGCTATTATCCTTAGCTTTGTCAACACAGGGAAGCAACAATGGTAAAATACATGAAACCACTTCAATACCAATCCACACGTTGGATTTCGCTGGATTAATTTTCAACGGTTTTGACATGACATTTTCCAAGTTGCTTCTCTCTCACATATAAACCCAATTTTCACACATTTTTTGCTTCATTCACCACATTTAGGTTCGATCATTCAAGGCAAAGAAAAGCACATATATCTTCAATAACAACATACAAGAGAAAATGAAGCTAGTTTGGTCCCCTGCGATTGCCTCAAAAGCTTACCTCGATACCGTTAAATTGGTTAGTATGATCATAAGAACTATGGTAGTTTTTTATGTAAAATTTATATTTATAGATAACACTTGACAAAATTTTTATAAATGAAACACTTTGTATTCAATTTTTTACAACAAATTTTACGTATTCAAATTTTGATAACCAAAATTTGATATTTCAACTATCAAAATTTTCTAATTTTTGTCATTATTATCCATGCGGAAGCCAGTATTGCTGACGTGGATTTTTCAATTCCAGCGTCCATATAGATAGAAATTTGACATTTTGAGATAAATTAGACTAAAATTGGAAAAAAAGTAAATGTTACAAGACCAAAATTGAAATATGTAAATTTAGGACAAAATTGATATTTTTCGTACGTGTAATGATCTTTTGATATTTTATGAATACTCCAGTGTGAGCTACTCAAGGAATCGAGCGTAGCTGAACTCGTTTCAGCTATGGCCGCTGGATGGAACGCGAAACTAGTCGTCGAGACTTGGTCAGTGGGAGGCTCCGTGGCCACAAGCATTGGCTTAGCTGTCGCGACACGTCACACAGAGGGCAAACACATTTGTGTAGTCTCAGATGAAGTGTCAAGGGACGAGTACTTAGCAGCAATGAGCCGATATGACGAAACTGCCCCTGAGGTGGTTGTAGGGGAGGCAGAGGAGGCCATGGAAAGATTGGAGGGAATTGATTTCCTACTTGTGGACTGCAGAAGCATTGAGTATGCAAGGATCATAGAGGTGGCTAAGTTAGGCCAGAGAGGGGCAGTTTTGGTATGCAAAAATGCTAGTCGGAGAGTTGCCTCGGATTTCAAGTGGCACTGTGTGGTGGCGGATGGGAAGACGAGGATCGTCCGGACGGTGTTTTTGCCTGTCGAGAAGGGGTTGGACATTGCGCATGTCGGGCCCGCCGGAGGAGGGAAGGGTGGGAGGAGAAGGTGGATCAAAGGGATTGATCAAGAATCTGGTGAAGAATTTGTGATTAGGAAATGATTAATGTTTTGTATGTGGAGTTAGATTGGAGATTGTTTTATTTTTTTAAGTTTGTTCTTACATTAAAATGTATGAAAATTTAGAGCTTATAGATTCATGATTCATAGTTCTCTTCATTGTAAATGAAACAAACACCTTACATAATTTGAAATTCGTAGTTGCTAATTCATTTGTAGTGTTTGGATTGATATGAATTTGAAATTTGAAATAAGTGAATTTAGAATACTCCATTATTTGAGTGGCCTCTCAATCCAAATACAACCTTAGGTTGCATTTGGATGGAAGAATTTGAAAAAAGATTTGAAATTTATAATAGTAAATCTGTTGTTGGTGTTTGGATTAATATGTGTTTGAAATTTGTCACTTACATTCGCAACTAATTTTTAAACAATGTGAATGTATTATAAATCATCTCTAATTTAAATGGATTTGAAATCTATTCATTTATAATTTTTCTAACCTACTCAAACATAACATTCATCCACTTCAAAAGAAGAAAGGAGAAGATTGGTTACCTTCTCTTGCCACAAATGCTTGAAGTAACATATTAAGTCAAAATTATTATGTAGTAGCCCTTTGTTGAAATTGGTTGTTTTTGTCTACTCGGCTTTAGTTTAAAATCAATTTAAATATATCATTCCCCCTACACTTGGCTATAATGTTATTTTGCAGTAATATGGTTTAAATATATGAAACCGGCAACATTTGTGGCCTTCCAAACTTGACAAGTTCGGTCATTTTGTCCCCTAAATTCATAATTTGGAACTATTTTGTGGACCATCATTATTCGTGAATCGTGGCATAAATTGAAACTAGTTGTTCTTGGTGTTGCTAAAACTGTTTCGAAACCTGGAAAATGTGTATTGATTGCGGTAGATTTGACGTGAATTTATTGATTTGATCTTTAAGCATTTTACAATATGAATACTATACAATATATTATCTAAGACTGAGTCTCCGTGCACGAGTTGTACGGATTTAGAATCCGTGCAATTGGTACCCGATCTGGAGACGCACATTTTATATATATATTTTTTATTTTTTTCGCTGAAACCTCGATACATAAATGTATTATTAATATTACATAAATATATCACTAATTATACATAAATGTATTAGCTCATTTTTAATTAAAACTCAAATTCGCATGACATTTATCAGTTTTTTTTTTCTACAGAATTTTGCCACATAAATGTATCACTAATATTATATAAATGCCACCAGTTATACATCATTTCATCTACATAAAAATATTAACTCATTTTCATTGAAATATAACGTAAAGATATTTGCTTGTATCAGGTAAAATGTATTAATAATATAACATAAAGGTATTAAACATCAACTTAAATGTATTAATATATCTAATTAAAGGTATTGACTGATTTACTTAAATTATATAATGAAAGGGTACTATTCACATATCATAAATGTACAACCAATATAACTAAAACGTATCAGTAACATACTATTACATGTTTGTCAGAACAAAAAAATGCATGAACTTATATAATATAAAGGTAGTACTATAGCATAAAAATGTATCATTAACATAACTAAATGTATTATATGTTAGTGTAATATAATGTAAGAGTATAACTAACATAATATAAAGTATCACTATCACAACTAAAAATCACAAACATAACTAAAATATATTATATATTGAGAAGGTCTTTTGTGCCCTGGGAGCATGGATCTAACCCAACCCAACTCGACCCCATATATGTATATATATATTTTTTTTCTTTTTCTTTTTTATTATTTTTGCTCTACTTCATCGCACTTTTCTTCTCCACCTTTTTTTTCTTTTTTTCTTTTTTTCTTTTTTTCTCCATTGTTGTTGCTCTTCTCCGCTGCTTCTTCTCTTCCTGGCTGGACAATCTGAATGTTGAATGGTCTCCAACTCACTCTACAATCAACGTTTGCAGCCATGGTGGCTTCACTTCCTCCTCTTGCCTCTTCTCTCTCTACACAGATTTGAACCTCTCTCGTAAACTTGAGTTTTGATGTTTTTGAATTAATTATTAGCAATGTCGTAAAAGAGTGATGAAGGAAGCGGCAAAAAAGAAAATAAAAGCAAGTTCCATAGCTAAGGTTAAGAGTGAGAAAGGTAAGAAGATATGAGCAACAGAGAAAAGGGGATGAGAGTTACAAAGATTAGAATTTTATAAAAGGGTGGTTGACCTTTGTATAATTTTTTTGCTTCAATGATTTTAGACATCGAAAAACCAATTATTTCTAAACATGAAGTAATTTGCAGATTTGTATTTACATGCTTAAATGATATGTAAGTTATGGAAAATAGTTTTGAGGTATTACAGATTTGTTCTATAGGTATTACATACATGAACTACATGTATTACATAATTACATGTTTAATGATATGTAAGTTATGAAAAATAGTTTTGATATATTACAGATTTGTTCTATAGGTATTACATACATGAACTGCATGTATTACATAATTATAAACTTAATGGTATGTAAGATATAAAATATAGTTTTGAGGTATTACAAATTTGTTATATAGGTATTACATATATGCATTATAGGTATTACAAAATTACATGCTTGAATAATATGTAAGTTATGAAAATAATTTTGAGGTATTAGTAATTTGTTCTATAGGTATTAAAACAAATAAATGACTCCATGATAATTTAAAAAAGAATAAGAATATGAAGATGAGAAGAAGAATGTACAAAACAAATAAGAAGAATAACAAATTGATAAGAAAATAGATTAAGAAGAAGAAGGAGAAAACATCACTGGAGAAAACATCACTGTTTCTGCATAATACCCTAAGGGTAAATATGAGATACTTGAAGAATAAATGTGTGATACCTTAACAGTATATAACATATACTTTAAGAGTAAACAACTGATACCTTAAGAGCATACAATTAATACCTTCACTGAAAATCTTAAAATTTCAAATGTTTCATCATATTCTTCCTCAAAATTTTTGCAAATCACGATTTCATTATATTTTTCGTCAAATTTTCTATAAATCATGATTTCATATTGTTTGAAATAATTTATTTTTAATGTTTTAAAATTACTCATAAATAAGAAGGGAAAAAAACCTCATAAATGACTTCATGTCAATTTGAAGACGAATAAGAACAAGAAGATAGACAAGAAGAATAAGAAGAAGAATGTACTAAACAAATAAGAAGAATAATAAATCTATAAGAAAAGAGATTAAGAAGAAGAAGGAGAAAGAAGAAAAAAAAAGAGGAAAAATAAGAAAACAACATTGTTTCTGCATAATACCTTAAAGGTAAATGTGTGATACGTGAAGAGTAAATGTGTGATACCTTCACTGTATATAATCAGGTTTGTACGCGGCGCACACCAACTATGGTGTGGACGCGTCTGGGAGTGACCCACGGGCCGGGTTAGGTTTGGGGCACGGATCTAAGATCTGTGCCCCGAGTGCATATAAGTTTTTGTCTTATATATTTGTCAAAATACAAACACATATAAGAGGGTTTGAGCGTGGACATGGGTGTGTGTGAGCGTGGACATGGGTGATAAAATTCGGATTACAAGATGTTATAAAATTCCCAAAATATTTTCTTATTTTTTAAGTGATATATCAACTCCATTTGACAGTAGCATCAATGGGGAAAAATGATAAATCTGAGAGAAAATATATTGATAACTTGGGTGAGTAGCCTACTGTATCACATTAGACATAAGTAGTAACAATTTTACCACAAAATATAGTCATTAAACCAAAATACCACAAATTATAATAAACTTATAAAAATACCACAACTTCTGATCGGCTTTAATGTGAATAATGAGCTGATGGGATTGAAAATTAATTGAGCCAACTAACAATCAAATCACTTTAATTAAATAAGATAAAAAAGCTTACTAAATATTTGTTTAACAATGCGCTTATTAAAAATTCAACTTATATTAAAAATTCATTTAACCTATATTAAAAATTCGATTTATACTAATATTCGTTTAACAATCCCTATATATTTTGATTCCATTTTTCATTTAACAATGACTATAAAATTTCGTTTAACAATGGCATTATATATTGATCCCATCTTTTCGTTTAAATGCCTATAAAAAATCGTTTAACAATGCCTACCACAATTTGCACTATTAAACGAAAATTTACAAATTTTAAACATTATTACACTATTACATAATATAGTCAAGTTTTCGTTTAATAGTGCAAATTTTCGTTTAATAGTGCAACATTATTCGTTTAATGTAAATTTTCATTTAATACTATTGAAGTGTTTCAACACTATTGCACTATTACATTTTTGTTTAGTAGTGAAAATTTATAAATTTTCGTTTAATGCCTATAATAATATTTTAAAAAATTAAAAAAAATTCGTGTAACAATTTGTAATTTTTTTACTTTTCAATTGTTTACAAATTTTACATTATTACACGTATTTCTTATGTCAACATCATATTAAGTTTGTAAACAATTGAAAATTAAACTAATTACAAATTGTTACACGATTTTTTTTTTAATTTTTTAAAACATTATTATAGGCATTAAACGAAAAATTCAACTATTTTAAAATGAATTGTTAAACGAAAAAAAATTGTTAAACGAAGTAATTATATGAATTGTTAAATGAATTTGGGTTTTGAATTGTCTAACCATCAAATCAACTTTAATAAAATAAGAAAAAAAAATACAAGATGAAGACTTAACCCTAGACTTGTTTACTTGGCCGCCACTTTGGTATTTCATCTTTGAAGGTATACCTCTCTTTATTTTTGGCTACTCTCTTCCTCATTTTCGTTTAACTCAGTTTATTCCACAACATTTATTTGAGCAAACTCTCCTTTTATTTTTTTGTTTAAGGTTAAACTATTCCACAACATTGTTTTAGGGGTGAATTTGTAACGCCTAGGACAAAACGATGCATAATTGATGAATTAAATATTTAAACCCCTAATTATTTGATTTAATTACGTGCATTTCAGAAAAACGATATAATACATAATTAATTATCAGAAGTATAGTTTAATCGAAAAACATAGGTTATGTTTTATCAAAAGGTTCATAATCGAAAATCAAAAAGAAAAAAATGAAAATGAGGCCAATCGGAGACCCGTAGCTCAAATCACGAAGAAAACGAAAAATCGAAAGTTATATAAATACATTAAAAATGAGTCGTAAAAGTATAATTTGACCGAAAAAGTCAAAAAGGTAAATATTTTCTCTTTTTTTTCTCTCTTCTCTCTTCTTTGTTTTTCGGCCGGCTGCCGCCGCGCCGCCGGTGTTGGAACTTTTTTCTCCACTTCGGTGAATTTTCACACCTCTTATAGCTTTTGATGAGTTCGTTCTAGATTCAGGCTCGATTTTTTATTCCGACATCTCCTTCGCCGGAAAACGGCTGGTCAACACCGACGAAACTCTAACTTCTCTCTCCTCTCTTCCTTTCTCTCTCTTGTGCTCTCACTCTTACCTACCGGAATCTCTCCCCTCTCTACTGTTTTGAGTCGTGTGTGTGGTGGTTGGGGGCACCGCCGTGGACGGCGGTGCCATGGTGTTATGTGCGTGTGTGTATATGAGGGTATTGGGGGTGATGCTGTGCAGCGCCGTCGTGCTAGCTGTTGGTGGTGACCGGCGTCCGGAGTCGTGTCGGTGGTGCTGGGTTGGTGGTGATAGCCGGTGTGAGGAGTCGCCGGCCATGGCTATGTTAGTGGGTGTGTGTTTGGTGTGTGTGTGTGAGTTGAGCGTGAGTTTGACGCCACCGTGGAGGGCAGTGCCGTGTTGGAAGGTGGCCGGGAAGGGTGAGTCGGTGGTTGGTGGTGTCACCGGCGACTGAAGGTCGCCGGCCGGAGTTGAGCATGAGGCTGCGTGCTGGGTGGGGGTTTGGCTAGGTCCACAGGCACGTCGGGAGTGCTGGGTTGCGCGCGCGCATCGGAAGCGGGGCTGTCTTGGCCGCGTGCACGAAGGGGGGCACCGTGCTATGTGGGTGCACGCGCTATGCGCGCGCCGTGTGAGTGTGTGCGCGTGCGCGCGAGTGTCGGGGGCGCGCTGTGTGTGTAACACCCCCTTCTAGTAAGGTAGTTATCTCTACTAAATTATGCTGAACTTTTTCTTTAATAAAAATATGTCATAAAGATTCATAATTTTTTTTTTTTGAAACAACAGAAATAATTTTGTTAAGAAACATATCAAAGTTTTAAAATGGTCTAAAAGCATCCAAAAAGAATTAAATTGTTTGTGTAAAACCTTATGTCAAAAGAACTCAAAACTAAAGTTTACTTTGCATGAAATTTAGAAAACTCTTAAAAAATCTTAAACCAATTCCGAGGTCGTCACCACCAATCACACTTTAGCGCTGCTACCTCCTTACATCACATCTTACCTTTGCCTTTATCTGCAGTATGAGGTAATACTATAAGCAAAAATGCTTAGCAAGTACATCACCTTTCTCACAAAATATTTTTCTTTGCAACTTAATAGAAAACAAGAACATCACTAATAAAAATAATAATATACTCTTATACTTGAAAATAACATACTATGGGCCCAAACATGGTACCAATGCACGCAACTCCGAAGAATCTGGGGTAGCTAGCCACCGAATCCAAATGGAGCAACTAATAACCAATAGGGCAGTCTAGGAGCCCTTAAGTTCTTCTTGTGGGCAGTCTAGGAGCCCGGTACCAGTCTTTTAAAAATATATAAAATATAACTTTATATTCATAAATACTATCTCAAAATATTTTTCTCACTTTTCATAAAACAAGATTAACTAGCATCTTGTACTTGATAAAAAATACATAAAAATACATCACTTAGCAATTAATCTCCTCACATTGATAGAATAACATAAATCAAACACAAAGAACTTAACTTAACAAATCATTTAAACAATATTCACTTAAACACAAATAGGCATTCACATAAATTTTTGCATCAATATTAACAATTAAAAACAAAACTACTCATACTACATGTTAGGGTATTTCTGTTGAGTTTTGATGAAGACAATGTAACTTTGGTTAGAAAGTTAGGATACCCATTTTCCATGGTTTATAAGTGGAATTCTGGTTGTTTAAGATAGACTTGCTAAGTCTTGTTTTGCTAAGTTATATATATATCAGAAAGATAGAGAAAGCTGAATGATAGAGAAAGCTGATCGTAAGCAGATTCCTGGACCATAAGAAGGCTTGAGAGGATCAGGATACTAAAAAAGGAACAATGATCAGAAAGCAGATGAAATAGAAAGCTGACTAGAAGATTGGAAGTTGTCTACAGGATTTTGGAACAGAAAGCTGTTCAGAATCAGGAAACTAACGCATATCAGGAAGCTGACAACTATAGTAAGTAAACACTGCAACCTGAGTAGTGAACTGTGAGTCGAACTATCCCATTCAATGCAATACGAGGATTATATTGAATGTTATACAAGAAGTGACTCCTGTCAAAGATCTGTTGGAAAGAAGTTCGTGCCTGACCAATGAAGACATGCCACCTGGATCTACGCCTCTGCAAAAAGCACTATAACCGAAGTATGACGCCATTAATGCAGGTCAGAGTAGGACATGCTCTATAATCCTAGTTCTTCAGTCGCATTAATTACAAAGATTTGCAAGATCATTTTAAATTGCAACAAGGACAATGCCTTTCTTCAATGGGAATTTTCCTACAGCTATAAATATAAGGAGGGAGTGACCTTGAAGACTACTGAACAACTGAACAACTGAGCAATTTATCTCTCCAAGCTATCATTCTTTCAAGCTTTTTCTCAGCCTTCAAGTTCAGTCACTCAACCTTCTGAAGCAGTCAACCTAATCTTAGAGCTTTCAAGTTCAAGACTGTTTCAAGTTTGCACCAGTTGAAGACTTTATATACTTTTAACCTTTGTGTTATGTACTAGGTTGTTTTACTTTTGGTGTCCTTAGTTGGAAGGATTAGATCATCACTAAGTATTAGTCTTGTGTAGGCTTTGTAACTCTGTGTGAGTTTTATAACTTTGTGTGAGTTTTGTACCCTGTGTGGGTTAGTGGGTTAACTTGTGTTAGGAAGAGGTTTGTAAAGCTAAGGCTTGTAAATCAAAGTGACTTAACGAAGTTCCTCCTTAGAGAAGGAGTAGAGTGGACGTAGAAGGATTACACTACATTCGAACCACTATAAGCTATAATTGTTTTTACTGCTTTTATCTACCTGTTGCATTGCATTGTTATATCCTGCTGCATACATCATCAACATACTGCATAAGGTTTTTCTAAAAGCATACTTGTAAAAGAAAATGTTTTCCAAACAGAAACTCTATCTTGTTTATTCTGCTGCGTACTATGATACTGGATCAGGAACCTGATACAACATACTGCCAGGTTACTGATCTAAGTCACGTTACTGCATTCACTGTTGAATCAGCAACTTGTTTCACTAAAGAGTTTTAAAATCATAAAATCGATAGAGGTTCATTCACCCTCCTCTGAACCTCTGACCACTTGGGACCAACACTACAGGTGAGAGATGTACTTACCTGAAACTTCCAAAACTTAAAATATCTCAAAACTCTTAAACGCTTCTAAATCTTCTCAAGCAAATCTTAAATATAATTATCGATGACATCAGAATTAATTAGCCTAATACATATTAAATCTATAGAATTATAACTTCTTGTAATTATAATGTGACAATCCTAAACAACCCAGTTAGCAACATAATTAAAAAATCAGGCCTTGAGAAACAGATTTGCAATTCAATCAATTAATAACTAAATCACCATAGTCAACTTATTTTGATTACTTAACCAACAAACTCTTAATACCATGGTAAATATTTAAGTTACTTTCTAACCTTTTTTAATAAAACCTATTGCAACAGACCAAGAAAATAATAAAGCTAAATAAGGGTTTAACTAAAAATTCCTTTTAGGGCAATTATATCTATTGGGTTTAATTTGTTACTGTCACTTTAATTAAATTATCAAACTCAAACATTATTTATTTACATTTTTCCATAATAAAATCTGTTGGTCACTTTACAAGAATTATGAAAGGTGTAAATATGTTCTTAAACTAACCGTGAACTAATTAATTAATTTAATCAATCATACCACAAATCAATGTTTCTATGTTATACTATGTAAATATTATCGGCACATTCATCCTCATTCTTGCAATTAAATTAATTTTCATATAATCATTATTTTTATAACTAATATCATGAATTATGAAGAAACATTTAAAATAATACTAAATCCTAAACATCATCAATTTATCAATTATCTACCTAATATGATAATACATGGCCGTAGTGAAATTATGGCTAGCCTGAATTAATATTAGCCTCAGCAACAGAAGACAAGTCCTAAAACTAATTAATGAACCAAATGAGTTTAATTATGTATATTCAAATAATTATAGATCTCATTTCTTATATAGTGCGTGATATCGACTTTCCTAAACTAAGCAGATTAAACAAAAGGTTTTTGTCTAATAATTAATTACTTAAAAGAGCCGAACACATCACCCAAATTCTTAGTTCTACGAAGTGAATAAATTAACTAGTCAATCTATTTGCAATATTGAAGATAAGTGATTTTCCGGTAAATTCCATTACATTAACAATCATAATGTAATTCATCTTCCATAACAGTTTTAATATCGAAACAATACAATTAATCTTTTATTTTAGAATTTTATATGTATACTTGTGTATCTTTATTAATATTCTCCACCAACAACAAAAATCAAAAGTCATAGACACACCAAAGACTATTTCCCAGTCAAAGACCATAAATATAAACTATCAAAGGAAGAAATTATGGAAGAAAAGCTTACGAAATAAATGCGCCGCTTCTAACTTCAAATACCCTTTGTTCTTGATTTTCAAAAGTTTACTAGATAGAATCAACGATGATTGCATATATATCTATATATAGATAGGGTTTAGATCACCCATGTTTTTTAGGAGATCCTAGGTGGACTCCTAATTTATCTCAACAACTTAAACAACTTAATTCCTCATCTCCACTGATGAATTTAAATTCTGAAATCCTTATCTAATTTAATATGATTATAAGTCTACTAGTTATTTAAGAGTTCTAATCATTCCACATAACTAATTCACTATAATTTATTATGAGACCATGATAAAAAATAAAAATAAAAATCTATTATTCATAAAAGGGATTTAATTAGAAATTTTGGGTATTATAGTGTGCGCACCGGGCAGACGACGGGCGCGTTGTGTGCGTGCCAGGCTGCGTTTTGGGCGCACTGGGTGCCGTGTGTTGTGCGTGTACGCTCGGGTGTGTGTGTTGTCGAGTCGCCGATGATGGGAAGTCGTCGATCGGGAGTTGGGGTGTTATGTGATGACGGGAGAGGAATCTCGATCAAAGTCAACACTTTACCAGATATTACGAAAATACCCCTACACTTTTAAATGTTTCGTTTGAGCTCGTTTTTCCTCCGTTTAAGCTCGTTTTTCTTTCGTTCAAACTCTAATTTTTTCCCTTCCACCTTATGATCTCATGTTTAACTTTCCACACTCGTTTCTTCATCCTTGATCTCTAAAGCTTTTATTTCATTTCATTTCATCTTGTTTTCCCTAACGTTGCTTCTTCGAGAAAGTGTATATAATTAATATATACGTAATTAATATAATATGGATATAAGAAGCCTCTTTACATGTGTAGGCTCTTAATCAGAACAAACGCCTTAAAACTTGATACTTTGACTTACACGAGGAATTACCACCGAACAAGGTAGGGGTAACTTCTAATCTCTAAGTGTTTATATTTTCCGTATTTGATGTATGAACTGTTGAACTCTATGTGTTGTGACTATATGTTGTGAATATTGTGTTCATATTATTTTATTTTTTTATAGACTGGGTCATCCGTAAATGAACCGATAATATGTTAAGGATGGACTGGGTCGTCCGTAAAGGAACTGATAGTATGTTAGGGATGGACTGGGTCATCCGTAAAGGAACCGCTAGTATGTTGTGGATGGACTGAGTCATCCGTAAAGGTACCAATATTTTTTTTAAGGACTGGGTCGTCCGTAAAGGTACCAATATTTATTTAAGGACTGGATCGTCCGTAAAGGTATCGGTGGGAGAAAAGTCTGTATTGAAGGAATAAGACAGGATGTACCCGCACCTTCCAGATCGGGTCGTCCGTTAAGGAGCTGATTTACATGTTACATAATATATGTGACGGGTTTTAACTGTTGTTCTGATTTATGATTGATTGATTTGTTTGTTAACGAATTAATGAACTTAATTTATACAAATTTATCCCCACAAGTGTATTCAACGCACTCACCCCTATCTGTAATCACATTACAGGAGATGACGAGAATCAAGATGTGTAGAGAGAAGGGTGCTATATCAAGTTTTCTCTTTTTACTTTCTAAACTTGTTGAAACGATATGTTAATATATCACGTTTGTAAAAGATAAACTGTTATTCTTTTCATTATGAATCCTGTATGATGTTCCGATGCTACATTTAAATGTTTGTTTCGGCTAGATGTCGAGGATTGTATATATAAAATTGTATTTTTAATGATTCTCCGAGGTTTCTGTTTCAGATGTTTTAAATTCTTTATTCTTTTGGTATATCTGAAACCTTTAAAAACGTACGTATTTTTTTCCATTCTTCCTGCACGTCCACAAAGAAAACTCAGATATTTTTAAGTACGAAAACAGGGCATGACAAAATTTGGGTTCGAATTTGTGGAAGAAGAACAAAAAATCGGCAGTAGATCGGGCGGATTCATGGAGAGAAGAATGAAAAATCGTTGAACATGGATTCGAGTGGACAAAACCAGGTTAGGTTCCTAAATCCATGGATTTCATTGAAACCTGTTTAATTTTGTTAAAATTTCGTTGAAGCATGATCGATTGGGTTTATTTCGTTGAAGCATGTTTAATTTTGTGGAGATTTGGGCTATGTATGAATTGTAGTACGAAAATTTGGGTTTGTTTCGTTGAATTGTTAAACGAGAATTGTGTTTTTTATGAAATGTTAGATGAAATTTTTGGTTTGAATATATAGTTGTTCGAATTTTTTTGTTTGAATAGAAATTTTGGTTCAAAAATTTTGGTTTAAACGAAAATTTAGGTTCGAATTGTTCAACGAAAATGTTGGTTTGAATTCTTAAACAAAAATTGTTAAACGAAAATTGTTACCCGAAAATGTTGGTTTGAACTGTTAAACGAAAATTGGTTGCAAAGAATTGTTAAACAAAAATTTGGAGTACACTAACATTATAATTGTTGAATGAAAATGTTAAACGAATTTGGAGTACACTAACATTGTAATTGTTAAATTGTTAAATGAAATTTGGAGTACACTAACATTATAATTGTTGGTTTTAATTGTTAAATTGTTAAACGAAATTTGGAGTACACTAACATTATAATTGTTGGTTTTAATTGTTAAACTAAAAATGTTGGGAGGAATTGTTAAACAAAATTTCTTGTAAGAATTATTAAACAAAAATTTTGGTTTAACTTTTAGGTTTGTTAAACGAAAATTTGGGAGAGAATAGTTACACGAAAATCATTTTATTGTTTGTTTTTTGTATTGTACATGAAAATAGAGTTTTGTAATTTTTTTTTTTTTGTTTTTTTTTTTTTTGCCTAACCTTCTGTTAATCAATATTAGTTAATGTTTCTTACATGAGGAAATTTTCTGTTAATGTTATTAATTTTTTTTTGTTTACATTTTTTTAATGTATTTGGGAAGTAGTTAATATTAATTTAGCAATAAATATATTATAAATGGCAATATCAAAATAAATCATACGTAGTTATATATATTAATTTACAATTCTTGTACATATTTTAGTTGGATCGTGTATGGGTCCGAAGGGATTTTCAGGGTCGTTCGGCTTATATTAACGGATACACGCGTCTTAGTATATTGGATGACATAAGAATATAGTTAAATGAAGTTGGTATTTCATTTTGTGGTAATTTAGGTAATTTAGAGCATCATGTTTTGGGCATTTCATTTTGTGCACGAGTCGCCTTTTTCCATATTCTCATGTCTCGTGAGGTTTCTCGGATGAGTCGTGATGAGGAGTGTAAGAGATAGTTTTGCATCGGGTGAGACCGTCTTTGACGGTTCTCAGGGAGTTCGCTCTTATCACAGGTCTGTGTTTTGGTGACTCAAACTTCAATCCCCATGGCCAACATACACTACCGGAATGTGGATTATACCACAGACTGGTTACCGGACATCCATCTCTGACTATTTTGCATATACATCACTGATTTGTTGCTGGGGAGTGGCGTCATAGTATCGAGGATACAATTAAGATTGCTAAAATTCTTATTCTCTACAGTATTCTATTAGGGGTCGACGTCGAAAAGACCAAAGTAGAGAAGTGGGTCTGGGTTTTAGTGGATCAGAAGGAGCTCTATGAGAGCTTCCCATGGGGGAAGTTCTCCTATCTCAACCTGTTGCGACATATGGACAAGCTCCCTACCACTATGCCACATTCGGATGTCCGACCACCCGCTTACCACTTCTACGGTTTCTCAACTGCTCTACAGATGAGTATCTTTTAAGTAATATGGATCCAGCGTGTATTAACTTATTTGTAAGCTTGAATACTAACAATATAACTTCATGTTCTAGATATGGGCTTACGAGGCCATTCTCGTGACTAGAACAACTGTCGGTCGTCCATTAGTTGTCCCGCAAGGATTACCTAGATGTTTGAAGCGGTCTACTAAGAGGAACATATCTGATATCACTGATATACTTAGCCAACGGGTATGAAATTTGTTCTTTTTTTGTTTTAGTATAGGAAACCGGATTATTTACTTTATATATTATTCCTAACCTTAATCTATTTGACTGTTTTGTGTAGGTTAAAGTAAATGAGACTTTTGAGCCGAGTGCCGAGAAGACGCGACAGATTTATTGGCAGGGAATAGATCAGGACCTCTCATTCGGAGTTCAGCCTCATGGGACTAGTCGTGGTGGGAAGGTCCCACGGATCCAGGTCTGTCGACTCATGTTCCCACTTCTCGGTCCATCCGATTAACTACACGTCAGTCGACACGTAGGACGAACCACCGTAGCATACCAACAAGCGAACCTGATTAGATCCCAGATTACACTAGCGTGCAAGAGCATGCATCTCCAGTTCACATGCCTGATCAAGATTATGCATACCAGCATCGTTTGTCGGCCCAGCATGCATCTGATAGCGCTGATACGCCTGTAGCGGCTCCTAGGAATTTGTGAAGGCGTGAAGGAGTTGTGTCGTCTTCGTCGACCGAAGTTTCTCAGCCTGATCTAGGAATGAGCGATTAGGATAACGTGTATGACCGCGTGTTCGAACATTTTGAGCGCGTGATAGATAATCGGTACAAAATGATGTAGAATTACATGAATGTCAGGTTTAACCAGATGGAGCAGGCCATTATGAATAAGAGTGCTCGTTTGGAGCATCAGATTCCCTTATTTTTTTAGGATCAACTCAGATCATATTATGGTACTTAGTACACTCTTCGCTCATCTTGGAATACATCGGGATTCGAGCATTCCGATCATCATCCCACTGATGCGGAACACTCTGGTTATCATGCCACTGATCATTATGCTTCTAACGCATACATCCCACAGCCAGTCCCTGATATTCATCAGGACACTTATCATGCCACCGCCGCAGAGTCGATCACAGTTATTATTTCTTATCAGATGAGTGCTTAAGGTTGTGACCCATCTTCTGATGCCGGTACACCATCTGAGATGAATACACCACAAGCATCCACTTTTCAGATATGGTTTGGTGATCCTGGCTATGTTATAGGCTCGACATCAGGAACAACTAGATACGAAATTCCTGATACGAGTGTCATAATCCATGAAGTTGACGGAGAGATCTTTCTTGTTTTTTACGAAGTCCATTCACGGGGCCTTGGCCTAGAAGGGGTGATCATAGCATGGAGGATTTCGAACTGTGGATGGAGCTTGGGGACGAAGTTGATCTGTAAGTTTTATCTGTTTCAATTTTGATAATTTATTTCATACTGCTTGCATCATGTTAATTTTTTTTTGTCTTTCAACTTTTGACCCATATGTTTTATCTGATAGATGCAACATTGGACTCGGTTATCCTGTTGAACCTCAATTCTTCGAACCAATTATGAATCCAATCAAATATATTGATAGATAGGTACTAGTCTGATAAGTTATTATGTCCTTAAACACCAACACAATTGACGAACTTACCTACTTCTATTGTTAAATTATTTTGTATTGTAAGTCCTTGACGTATATCTCGTGGTGCTACAAAGCCGTCCACGAGAATTTGGTGTTCAAGTGGATCGAGATTTGAAAGGCGTGATCCAAATTATTGACTGCATGTTTAATGTAAGTACTGAAATAATATAATAATTAGGGGACAAGAACTGTTATGCTTTAATTGGTTTGAAACGAATTGTCATTACAGAAAACGTGCAAGGATATTTGGAAGAGGAAACATGCACGTGATCGACCAAATGCACGTTACATCGAAGAAGTTAGAAAGGAGTTTGACCCCTTGGAGATGGATCGACTTTCCCCTCGGTGAAAAACCAAGGTGGAAAGATATCAAACCTTGGTGGGAAAACATAAAAAAAGTACATTTGAAGATAATCGACTGTTAGGAGTAATTCATTCTAAATTATTCACATACGTTCCATTTAAATATTTATATTCTTTTTAATTTGATAATAGGTATTTTTGATCCTCAATTTGGACGAGCATTGGGTGGTTGGTGAGCTCCATCTCTAAGAGATGAGTTTGACACTGTTTGACAGTAAAATACACGAATAGACTCTGTAGTTGGAAAATCTTAGAAAATTACAGATCCTACCCCTTAGGCGGGTATTAACACGTGTGTTAGAGCATGTTGGACATTTTGAGAAGTTAGACTATCATCAATTTCACCCAATGATATTTTTCCTCAAGTCTGCGGAGCCACGCCTTTGTTATAAGCAGGATGATCCTACTTCTTGTGGTTTTTACACACTGAAGGAGATTGAAAGCTGTATCAGCTGCATTTTTCCCAAATTGGATATCACTCTTGGTATCTTCGAGATAAAGAGACAGACAACACTGGCCTTGTACAAGCACTCTGTAGATGGTGACACCATTCAGTATGATGATTTGGACTAATGTGTTGGCCTTGTACAGGTTCTCAAAAGATGCTGACACCATTTTGGATGATGATTGAGACTGATTATGTATTGTTAATCCATGATTTATGAACATGCATTAGGTTTTATTGTAATGGATGATGATTGATTCTTGTGTGAAATTGTGTTTTATTGTAAATGAGTTTATTTTAGATTTATGAATTTTTGTTTAATTGTTTAATTTTTCGTATTGTTAAATGAAATTTGTCGTAGTTGGGTTTGTATAGTTAAATGAAATTTAGACTTCGCATTTATCAATACTTAAATGAAAAAATTGATTTCTTCTTGTTTTGTATAGTTAAACGAAATTTAGACTTAGCATTTATCAATAGTTAAACGAAAAATTGGATTTCTTCTTGTTTTGTATAGTTAAACAAAATTTTAACTTAGCATTTATCAATAGTTAAACGAAAAATTGTCGTATAAATAGTGGAACTTATGAATTGTTAAAAATGTTTAAACTTCAAACATACATGTCGAATCTATCATTTGTTTCCCACATTCGATGCCAAATAGATTGGATATTTTATTCTGGTATGCTCTATCGACCCACAAATAGAGTAATGTTTCTTCTTCTTTTGTCTGGCTTGACCCTCATTTTGGACTGTGTTTTCATCATCGAGCTCGTCATCGAGTACTTGATACTCCAAAAGTAAGAGTTCGGTACATCTGGACTTATTATGACTGGTTTTGCCACAACGACTACATGCAATAGATTTGCGTAAAGGTCTGGCATACTCTCCGATCGATGGAATACGTCATGATCTCGGATGATCTGCTTGTTTTGGTTTGTCTGGCGGAATACATCATTTGTTCATCACATTTTCAGACACATCCCAATCTTACGGATGAGGTACAAGATTAACATCACCTGTCCACATCTCTCTCAACCATTCTGTCGTGTAATATGTGCTAACGTAAGAAGTGATTGTTTCATTCGTAAAACTGCAAGCAGTAAGAGAGGGAAATAAAATGTTAGCTTTTATATTTTCGTTGCATATTCTAAATTGATAATGGTATAATAGTATCAATCGAGATTACCTTATTGTTGTACATGCATGTGAACATGGTATCAACTCAGCTTGATAAATACAACAAGAGCACTCGTATCGGGAGAGATCAACGAGAAAAATCTTACTCCCATCTATGACTTTGTATTTGAAGCATGAGCATGGCTCAACTTGCATACGCCGTCCAAGCTTGGTGTATTCTAATAATCTCTCATGGGCTGACTTTGTTAGCATGTTTTGTCTTTTCAGTGCAGTCGTTCTCCTCTCGTAAAATCACCTTTCTATAATCCGCCGAGCACACTCCAAAAAATAATAAACTGATAGTTTTCTGGCCCAAAGAAGACAAGTATTCTATGTCTCGGTAGCATTTGACGTCATGAAATTGAATCTTCGAACGGAACATTTAACACGAGACCACCTACTTGTACCTGTTTTTCTTAAGGTATCAAGTGCACCTTCTATGTTCGTTCCTTCGATGGCAGTGACGTACCTATCAAAATTAAATTTAAATCCATAAAATATTCTAAAAGTGAATATGCTCTTCTAAAATGTTTCAACAACATATATCTTAAAGAGATGCTAAAAATTACTGTTCGAATTCACGGAGCTGATAAGAATAGGCTGCTTTGTGGAATAATCCAACGAAACGTGACCCATGTTTGACTAAATTTTGTTGCAGATGAAAACAACATAGACCATGAGTGGCTTCTGAGTACACCGCAGTGATAGCATTACTGATGCTGATGTGTTGATCGCACACGAGAAGTAATTGATCTGGGGATCCAAATGCTACACGAACCTGTTTCAAAAACCATGTCTACGAACCATCGTTTTCTATATCTCCTATCCCAATTGCTAGAGGGAAGATGTGATCATTTCCATCTTTCGTCACAGCGACAAATCTGATTCCTTTATATTGTCCTTTCAAGTGACAACCATCCAACACTATCACCGGACGTGAATACCGCTGGAATCCGTGAATAGATGCACCCAAAACAAAAAACATATATTTAAATTTTCCGGATTCACGTGTTTCTAATTTTGTATACGTATCGAGATTTGCAGCTTCCAATGCTGACAAGTACAGTGGCAACATTGTAAATGACTATTTGGGATCTCCGTATGCCTCCCGCATCGCATGACATTTCGCACTCAATGCAACCCTATAACTGAGCTTCAAACCGTGACGCTGGTTTATTTCTTCAATGATAGTCCTGGAACGAGTCACGAGTTCTCTTTTCAAACTGTTTTAACATAATACTGACCTATCAAAGCAGATAGAAGTCGACGTTGGACACTCGAGTTCAGCTGAATTGAGCATTAATGGGGCAAAACACTTTTGGTTATTTTCCAAATTCCATATTTCTCCGAGGCATGAAGGATGAATGGGTAGTCTCTTAATCTGTATTTCACGAACCATCTGTGTTTATCAGAATGGTCAACACAGTATTCAACTTGATTCTCTAAATGGTAGAAACCAACAACGTTTTTCAACTAGTTTTACTACAAAACATGGATTCTTTCTGCAAACCATGTGTAGACACATCGTGATAAGTAGGGAAGTTAAGTTTTTTTATATGTTTAAGCGTTTAGTTTTAGTTGCATATTCATGCTATTTTGTTATACTTTCCTACTTTTTAGTTCTTCTTGGTAGATCTCTTCGATTCCTTGTTTTTGTGTATTTTAGGGGCTTAATGGAGCTATTCCAAGGAGGAATACTAAGTGCAAGTGTTGGAGTGAAGCATAGGAGAATAAGGAATAAAGTTTTTGGATTTTGGAGCTGAAAACGCTGAAAAGTACATTGACATAAGTCGCGCCCGTATTGGGCCACTTCGCTGGAACTGTTTAGAATTTCTTGGAGGCCAAGTTTCGGCCCAAGCTGTAGGTCATGACCAGGACATATGGAGACATATCTAAGATGTATTTAAGGAAGATTTGTTATGAGAGGAGAGAGAGAGAGATTTTGGAGACAAGAACAAGATTTTCCATCTTTTCTTTTGGGTGTTTTTGAAACCGATATGCAAGGCTAGACTACTTTCGTTTGGTTCAAAGAGATGTTGAAACTCAAAACCTCTTTTATGCTTTGATTGATTACAATAATATATTCTTTAATTTATTCTCGTGAATGGATTGTGTTATTCTGTGATGAAAGTTTATGATTTGTGTGACTTTGATTTAGCCTGATCAACTTTATTGAATTTGCGCATATCTATTGCTAGAACTGAGATTACAATCCGTAATTGTTGTTATTCTTGATTCGTAGTAGCAAACTAGTGGTCGAACATCGTTAGGGATAACACAACCTAAGTTAAACGAATCGTCATACGTATTTGTTGCTTAGACTAACCTATTTTCCTGATCCCAAAGCTGTCGTTACATTAAATCTAATTTATTAGGTTGTCCAATGATTAGGTCTAATTAACGATCGTATCTTAATTAGATAAACTTAAGGGAAAATTCAAATAACTTGTCGTACTTGTTATTTAGGGTTAGTAATTCATGAGGAAAGAAGAGAGTATTGTTACAATCAATTTTACATAGTTGAGTGAGGGTGGAAACGGAACTGAGAACCGAGTGTTTTCTTAATTGATTAAATTCCATTCTAATTGCTCGCTTTATTTTTGAAGTTTTCTTTAGATTTTTAAATTCGAAAACCCCCTGTTTTCTTGATTGAACTCTAAATACAAAATAATTGGTTTTGTCCGCTCTCCGTGGGATCGATCTTTGCTTATCACTTCTACGTCTTTGTAGTGGTTTGAGTAGAGAAATAAATTTAATTTTATCGTGTCACGACAACACGGTCACATCGTTATCATCAAAATATGTTATACGGGGCTCATCAAAGGTTGGAATATCCGGGATAAACCAATTTCGTCTTTCAATGTATGTCATAAATTCCTCAAGAGTGATTCATTAGTCTACATCCAAAGCAGTTTGATCCTCTTCATCCAACTCAAGGTCATCTTGTACATTGACGCAGTCTGATCTCGATCCATCTTCTTCATTGTTCGAATCTATACACAAGGTAGACTTAAGTTAAAAAAAATAATCTTGGAAATGAAGTAACTTGATTGGATTATTAAAAAATGAAATAAAAATTATTACCATTTCCATCATCAAGTCTCTATTGTAGTCCAAAGTCTTCGTCAATTGGAAGTGGTAATTCTTTATACTGTATTTCTTCATGTTGCATTGACGCAGTTGGAGACCTATTCAAGTCGGACATGTCAAGTCCTGAAGTCACTGTGATGTAGTCTACACGACCAACTAACGATGGCCAAGATTCCCGCTAAGCACTTGAGGATGTCCCAACCTGTCTCATATGATCCTTATTCGATAAACCAAATTTTGCATAAAATGATTCATCATTTTGTAGTCCATAGGGAACATTTGATGAATCCAAATTATTAGCAAAATAATCATTCCAATTTGTCATATCTACAACACACGTAGAAGGATGAACATTTGAAATATTATCCGACACATTTCTTCCTTCTGAGTACAAGTTGACTCCAACATCCATACTTTTAAGAGAAACAAAAACGATGACCTCCTCATTTCCCATTTGGAATAATCAGTCCAGATCAGAATCATTCTTTGTTTTCATCTTTTTCACAAAGCCATTTGTCTCAATTAATGCATGGATCACATATCCCAAAAAATTCATATCAGCACGCACAAGTCCATGAATTGAGTTGAGTAAATAGTGATATCCAATTCTTTGAAGGTGAAGCCGCTCTCGAGAACCATTTTTGTACTCTAACCCTTCCCAATACCCTCCAAACCAAACCACTACGGAGATAAAACTTATCTTTTCATGTCACTATCAGAAAACAGAATATTTATGAATCAAATATAGAAAAACGAACGATATTATCAATTTAAAACACTGAAGTATTATATATAAAATGTCACTATAGATTAATGTTACTGTCTAATTTTCGTGTAAAGTTTGTCAAAATTGTATCATATTCAATTGATATTAGGTGTAAAACAGTAAACAATAATTGATATTAGGTGTAAAACAATGAACAATAATAATTAAATGATTTTAAAAATTCATTTAACCTATATTATATTAAAAATTCGTTTAACCTATATTAATGGTATTAAAAAATCATTTGATAATGGCATTAAAAAATCTCTTCATAATGACATTAAAAAATCGATTATAGTTTTATTCGTTTAAGCATTACAAATTTGTTTAAAAATGGCATAAAAAATTCGTCTAATAAATGGCATTACAAATTCGTTTAATAATGCCATCAAAAATTCATTTATAGTTTTATTCGTTTAACTTATATTAAAAATTCATTGAACTCCCTGATTAAAAATTCGTTTAACAAAGCCTATATATTTAAATTCCATCTTTTCGTTTAACAATGCTTATAAAAATTCATTTAACAGTGTACAATTTATTTTCGTTTAGCAGTGTACAATTTATTTTCATTTAGCAGTGCACATTTTGTTTTCGTTTAAGCCCTTTATAAACCAATATAAGCCCTTATTAACACCTACACATTATTTTTCGTTTAAGCCACAAAAATTCATGTAAGTATGTTACAAAAATACGTGTAATGTTGTTTCCAAAATTAAACCCTAAAAATGTACATTTTTATTCTCGTTTAACAACTTATTAAACCAATATAAGTTCCTTTTTTTCGTTTAATCCTTTATTAATGTTAGGTCATACCATTCACATTGTCTTCGATGTACATATATAGTTAAATGAAAATTAAGGAATACACATACTAAAATAATGAAAATGTTACATACATACACGAATTAAATTACTCAACAATAAGTTAAACAAATATTAGCATAAAATGAGAATTGCATAGCCTATAATATACACATTTACACAAAAATTTGCATTGTTTTACTACACTTGAAAATGATATACATACCTTATTCGTGGAAAAATTATTCACCTCAAGCTCCCAGAATCTGCTTCTTAGTATTTCTTATCAACTAAAAAAAATGAAAGGGGAATGTAAATATATTTGTGTATGTTGGTGTCTTTAAATAGAGGAGGAAATAACTAATTAAAATTACCAAACTACCATATAATAAAATTAAAGTAAAGTTATGCATGCTTCCATCTCATCTTCACTTGTGAAACAATGTAATTTATGATATGTGCAAGGCTTAAACGATTTATGAATCACTGAATAAAGTAACAGACTTCCATCCCATCATACAATTTATGACATGTGCAGGCTTTCATCCCATCACACACCATTCACATTATTACACGAATTTTTGATTTAACATAATTAGATGAATTTTTTTTACATTATTACACGAATATTTGATTTGTACATTATTACACGAAATTTTAATTTTCATTGTTACATGAATTTTTATTTTTTTTACATTATTATAGGCATCAAACCAAAATTTGCACTATTAAATGAAAATTTGCACTATTAAACAAAAAATTGAGTTATGAATAGGTACATATTCAATTTGGGTTTGAGTTATGAATAGTAAAATGAAAATTGGGTTTGATTTATGAATTGTTAAACGAAAAATTGGGTTTAATTGAGTTTGAGTTTTGAATTGTTGAACGAATTTTTCAGTAAATTGTTAAACGAACTTATTAAATGAATTGTTAAACAAATTATTAAACGAATTTTTTAAAGGAATTGTTAGATTTGTTAAACAAATTTGTTAAAAAAATTGTTAAACGAATTTTTTTTAAAAAAAATTCTTAAACAAATATTTCTTAAACGAATTTCTTAAACATTGTTAAAAAAATCATTAAACAAACTTGTTAAACGAATTTGTTAAAATAAATTTCTTATACAAATATTTCTGAAACGAATTTGTTAAAAAAAAATTCCTAAACGAATATTTCTTAAACGAATTTCTTAAACGAATTGTTAAAGTTATGCAGCATTCGTCAGAAAAGAAACACTGAATAACTAATCGATGACATGTACCAGACTTCCATCCCATCACACACTATTCACATGGAGACCGGTCAAAAATTGTGGTATTTTTGAAACTTTGTTATATATTGTGGTATATTGGTACAATAATTATATCTTGTGGTACAATTGTTATTTGCTATATTTTTTTGGGTACAATAGGCTATTTCCTCTTGATAACTTTGATCTTTAATATTCGACATTAAAAGTTGTCAATAAGTAAAGAAAAAAAAAGAATTTGGTTAATTTAATATGGGGCCTTTATTTAAATAACCCGTTCAACATAAATAATTATTTAAAGAGACCTTCTTCATAAATCTTTAGGTAAATAGTCTTTGACTCAAAATAAGGTAAATTTTTAAATAAGAAGAAATTGAGGGAGTTTTTAATAAATATGAAGAAGTTTTATTTGCCCAAAAAAAATCCCCACCAACACGATTGTGATCTGAGCAGAAGAAATGTTTTGATCATTCTTGCATTTTCTTTCACTTTTGAAAACTGATCAATCTCATTGATGTCGATTCCTGAGTTTGACACTCTCATTTTCTTTACTTTCTAAAAATTTATGGCATTGATGATCTCAATCTAAAAAAAAGGAAGCACATTGCAAGGGTTTCATTGAAAAACTTTTCTTTGGGAAAAAAGGTATGCTTTATGACTATACAAACATGGGTATGCTTTTGTGATTATAAAATCCTACTATGCAATTATAGAACACAAATTTTTGATGAAATCATTATTTTTTTGTTTGGATACTGTCATAACGAATCTTCAGTTGTTATATTTAATTTGTAATGACATTGTGTCGTTATCGTGCTTCTGAATTTTATGAAAAAACAATCATATTATATTTCTATCTTATTCAAGGATTTGTGTCATTTTTTGGTTTTAAGACTCTCTTCCTATTCTAAATTTTTCATAACGACGTGTAACTTTGTCATAACGACTCTGAGGATGTTATATGTTATGAATAACGATACGTCATTCTTGTTATGATTCTGCTATTATATGTACATATAATAATTGTTTAGTTCGCTTTATAATTATTGTGGTTATTTCTGTAAAGTTTGATATATTTAAATAATTTATAGATTAATGTGGTTTTTTAAACGTAATATGCAACCATGGATATTAATGATACAATGTGGATTACAGTATGCCATGATGTCGTTTTTGAGGAGAAGACTGATGTTGGATGGAGTTGGAATTACAAGGGGTACAGTGAAAAGAATTTGACACCGCTCTTAGTTTCAAAGTTCATTTTGTATGCAGAATTATATAAGAAAGTAGAAGAAGCATTGTTCCGCAAGACGGATGTTGATTTTAAGTTTTTTATTGATATAACGCTATGTGTTTCGTTATAACACTACTTTTATCATTATTGAGTTTTCGAGTGAATTTTGAGCTGAAATTTATCATTAATTCCTTGAGTACGTATCTAAGATGGTTTTGAGATTGTTCCACAAGACGAATGTTGATTTTGAGTTTTTTTATCGATATAACGCTATGTGTTTCATTACAACGCTACTCTTTATTATTATTGAGTTGTCGAGTGAATTTTGAGCTGAAATTTGTCATTAATTCCTCGAGTGCAAATTGGAATTGATTTATGTTAAGTATAGATGAATTGTAAATGTAAAATTGTTATTCTTGATAGATCTCAACAATTTATATCATATATGAGAGTAAGTAGAATAATAGACTATAAGAGAAGGAAAATATATTAAACAAGATTACTTACTTTTGAATTTCTTTTCATACAAGACCTAATAAAATAAACGTATATCGACTCTAAGATGATATTGAGGTTATCCCGCAAGAGGGATGTTGATTTTGAGTTTTTTATCGATATAACGCTATGTGTTTCGTTATAACACTACTTTTATCGTTATTGAGTTCTTGAGTGAATTTTTGGCTTAAATTTACCATTAATTCCTTGAGTACATATCTAAGATGGTTTTGAGATTGGTCTGCAAGACGGATGTTGATTTCGAGTTTTTTATCGATATAACGCTATGTGTTTCGTTATAACGCTACTTTTATCGTTAATGAGTTCTTGAGTGAATTTTGAGCTGAAATTTACCATTAATTCCTTGAATACATATCTAAGATGGTTTTGAGATTATTCCGCAAGATGAATGTTGATTTCGAGTTTTTTTATCGATATAACGCTATGTGTTTCGTTATAACGCTACTTTTATTGTTATTGAGTTCTCGAGTGAATTTTGAGCTGAAATTTACCATTAATTCCTTGAGTACATATCTAAGATGGTTTTGAGATTGTTCCACAAGACGGATGTTGATTTCGAGTTTTTTATTGATATAACGCTATGTGTTTCGTTACAACGCTACTTTTATTGTTATTGAGTTCTCGAGTGAATTTTGAGCTGAAATTTACCATTAATTCCTTGCGTACATATCTAAAATGATTTTGAGATTGTTCCATAAGATGGATGTTGATTTCGAGTTTTTTATCGATATAACGCTATGTGTTTCGTTACAATGCTACTTTTATCGTTATTAAGTTCTCGAGTGAATTTTGAGTTGAAATTTGTCATTAATTCCTCGAGTGCAAATTTGAATTGATTTATGTTAAATATAGATGAATTGTAAATGTAAAATTGTTATTCTTGATAGATCTCAACAATTTATATCATATGTGAGAGTAAGTAGAATAATTGACTATAAGAGAAGGAAAACATATTAAACATGATTACTTACTTTTGAATTTCTTTTCATACAAGACCTAACAAAATAAACTCCAAGATGTTTTTGAGGTTATCTCGCAAGACGGATGTTGATTTTGAGTTTTTTATCGATATAACACTATGTGTTTCGTTATAACACTACTTTTATCGTTATTGAGTTCTCGAGTGAATTTTGGGCTGAAATTTACTATTAATTCCTTGAGTACATATCTAAGATGGTTTTGAGATTGGTCCACAAGATGGATGTTGATTTCGAGTTTTTTTTATCGATATAACTCTATGTGTTTCATTATGACACTACTTTTATCGTTATTGAGTTCTCGAGTGAATTTTGAGCTGAAATTTACCATTAATTTTGTGAGAACATATCTAAGATGGTTTTGAGATTGTTCCGTAAGATGGATGTTGATTTCGAGTTTTTTATCGATACAACGCTATGTGTTGTGATTTCGAGTTTTTTTTATTGATATAATGCTATGTGTTTCATTATAATGCTACTTTTATCGTTATTGTCGAGTGAATTTTGAGCTGAAATTTACCATTATTTCCTTGAATACATATCTAAAATGGTTTTGAGATTGTTTCACAAGATGGATGTTGATTTCGAGTTTTTTATCGATATAACGCTATGTGTTTCGTTATAACGCTACTTTTATCATTATTGAGTTCTCAAATGAATTTTGAGTTGAAATTTGTCATATAAAAGAACATGACATTTTATATACATAATCATGTCATTTTTCATTTGCATTTCATCATAATGCTAATCATACCAAATTTACAATAGTTATCACCTAATCAGTTCAATCTAGAGATACAAAAAATGGATTAGAAATATCAAAAAAGGATCAACTTGGATATACATTTCTTCTGGACGACCCCATGAATATTTAAGCTGCACAAAATCATGACATTTGTTAGTTCTTTAATTCCAAACCTATTCATTGAATTAAATTCTCATAACATATTAAATAATTTAAAAGAATTACCTAAAGATCAAAATGTTGTGCAAAGATTTCAGCCGCAAGTTTTCTTCTCCACTCTTTCATGTAATCAGAGCGAATGTGACCAACAATTTTTCCACCCATCAAAAATTCAATATACTTTAAGGTGATCATGCCACAATCATTTCTACAATAAAAGAGGCGTTAGTTTAATAATATAAGCATATGATTTAATAACAAATAAAATTTCACTTGACCTTTCCTGCAAGAGGTCGGAAATCAGTTTGTTTCTGATGATTTCAAAGATGAGGATTGAAATTTTGATCAATTCAATTGCTGGGTGTTTGAAGAAGATGGAGATTGAAGATGAGAATCGATATGAAGAAGAATTTGTTTGAAGAATAATGGGGTTTCCTTTTGGGAGGAAGTACTAATTTGTAATTAATAAAACGTATGTGGGTCTAAAAGCATGAGCTGAAAACCATAATGGTAAGGTGGCAGTGTTCGTGGCAGTGTTCTTCACCGAATACATCTCCATCCAAACTCGGCTTTTCCTTTGATAAACCAGAACTTGTTTATGAGTTGCTAGAAAAATATAATTATCAGTTTGACTAATCGAAAAAACACCAGGAACCATCCCCCTTATGCATCGAAGGCTAACCCTATCTACCATCGACCATTCTTCCCTCTCGTAATGTTCCATAATCCAAATACTCATCCAAAAATCCAAAATTTGAATGACCAACAACCTCCCATCTGACTCAAGCAAATAAACCCGATTTCCACTCCCACACACCACTTGATTAGGCAGATGGATTTTCCTCCACGTTTCCGAATCCAAATCAAGAATGAGCAAACAAGAGCAACTAGCAGTTAACCAATGCAAGACACCATTAGTAAACACAACTTGGTTCCTATTCATATGTGTAAAATGGTCATCTTGCAAAGTGACAAACTTCCTCCACTTGTTCGTCTCCGAATCAAACACCATACATATGATAGTCCTCTCGGGCCTATACCCGAAAGACCTATGATTCCCAGCCAATACTACATTATACTTTTGTGTCATCATATTGCAAGCCTAGCCCACAAGAGTGGCTTCTCCATCAGGATAAAATCGAGTAAGGGGCCGTTCATGAGTTCTTGGAAGCAACCTATACTCCTTAGTCATAGGATTACACACATAATAAACACCTTTTATCAGGAATGCTAGAACAACACAACAATCCATTACAAGATGCTCTAACCTTGACTCTATCTTTAATGAAATTCAATGAAAATTCAGATAAACCTCTCAAATTATCAACAAGAATCAAACTTGGTCTCGATTGTGAAGATGAGTCAGTAATTTCTACGTGCACCATGGGGTTTCTAACAGAAACCTCATTGTAGAGCTTCGTGAAATATTTATCAGAAATCAGCTGATACTAAGTTTTGGACACACATTTGGTTCTAAAGAGGGATTTTACAGGCAATCTCGCTAGAATCTGAATCAAAACTTCATCGTGGAAAAACCCTGATTTCGAATTGAATGAATTCATCTTGTTTGCAAATTTTCAAAGAAATTTTCAACAAAAACCTTGAAAGTAAGAAGAGAAATTGAAGAAATTGGAGAAGAGACATACCTGACCGAAACAATTGACAAATAATCTCGAGGACGGCAACACCGGTATTGGCGACGGTAGAGTAGAGACAAGGTAGTGAGTTTTAGGTTTTACTGTGAATTTGGGGAAAATAGATCTATTTTGATGTTTAAGTTTATGGGGTTAATGTGTAATTTTTAAAAAATATATGGATCTAGTTTAAATTTTTATTTTAATTTTCTTTTTTTATTTAAATTTTACCTTTTAAAATTTGATCAAAGGCTATTCCCACGATATTTTTAGATGAGAGTGTTATTGCAACTAATTTCCCTTTATTTCACATCCGACCCAGATACACACGCGCTTCTCAGAAAATTCAACTATCGGGCTTGAACAGTCAAACCCACGCAAAACCCGAATATAAATACCATTTCATTCTTCCTTTTCTTCCCCGTAAAGATTTTTCCTCTCTCTACAATCCTCAATCAGAAATTAGGACTCCCGATCAACGACGTACTACCCAGCATTGATCGATCGTTTAGGGAGGAAATCACTGACACCTTTTTAGCAACACCGATTTCATCACCATGTCGATGTCTGATTCCGATACGTCCTCGCAGGGGAACGAGTACAAGAATTTCCGCCAAATTACCCGCGACAGTAAGTCATCTTGCATCTCTTTGCCTCTTACTACGACATTATGTAAGTTTTTAGTGTGTGCGTGTTCTGAATTTAGTTAGTTTGCACGTTTATGTGATTGGATTGAGTGAAATGCTGTGGTTATGCTGTTGAGATTGGTGTGTGTTGTGTGAATTACTTGTGAGATGTGCTTTGTTTCCAATGATTATATTCTAGTTTTAATTACTGTCATATTATTTGTATGTATAATTTGATCTCTATGTAGTTGTTTGGTCTGGCTTCAATTAATTGGATTTTCTGACATGGAAGTACAGGCATAGTTGTAAATTTGATCATAGAATATTAGTATTCAAATTATATTGGGAGGAAAAGTTGATGTGTGGATTTGGAGGGCATTGAAAGTGATTTATATACAACATGAAAGGGATAAGGTTGCAAAGTATGTGTAGTGTTGTAGGCCAAAACCAAACATTTGATAAGAAAGATGATTGAAATTGGCTTTATGTAGGACATGGTGAAAAACGAAAATCTATACGGTGAAATGAATGATGAATAAGATTATAAGAGATGGATATAATTTAAGTGATTCAAAATTGATTTTCTCATGAAAGTGAAGTGTTATGGTTATTAGAGTTGTATTCAGTTACTGTAAAAGCTAGAGTTTGCTTTAAATTACTTGTAGCCAGGGCACTTTGGCATTTCTCATGAATATTTTTAGCTCTGGTCTTATGAAGTTGTTGAATATTGGAGTTTGTTACTATTCATTGTCATTAAATAAGTTCGTATTTGAAAAAATCTTACTTAGACACCATTTGCGAAATTTGCCTTTCATTACAACACTCTTGACTGTTAAGTAAAAAATAAAGATAATAACTTGATAAGTGATGCTGCTCCAACTTAACTAACAGCTTTTAGAATTGGAGATATCTCTTGCTAATTGTTAATTACTTAATTAGACATTAATTGAGTCTTCTTAGATGTCAAAGATCTTAAGATGTCAGCATCTCCAGAAATTTATGATTATTACTTTCTGACATCTTTCAACTATGTCAATATAGAATTAATTCCTGATAAACTCTAAAGGATCATAAGGAGTGTATATTGACTAGGAAGAGCATGGATATCATAGTCATATCAAATTGTTAGAAAGATGATTTTACTCTGATGGAATGGAGTGAGTGTGAGTACTACGAGTATGACATACTTGACAACTTGGCATATAAAGGTTTTGAAACATTCTAAAGGCTATGATTGTTTCTAGTTTTCCACAAACGGATTTCGGATGTCAAAATTCGAAATTCTTGTTTGTTTAAAGACTCAAATTTAAAATTTTCATCCACCAAAATCCTAACCTATAAATTATACTTACACCAATCATTACCAACATCTTTTTACCACAAAAGACCTACAACTGCCTTTTCGCAATAAAATAATTTAAACATCAACCTTTTCCACACATGATATGACATCTACAATACCATCCTACCATATATATACAATCCCATAACAATTATACATTTTTCACTATTCACCTCTATTACACAATTTCAAAGTCGGATCTTCCCCAACCCCCTCCATCTAGAAATAAACATAGCCTAAGTGTTGGCATAATGTGACTTTGTACAAGCTGATTGATAACTAGAGGTCTTGAGATAATTGTATCTTGGAAGTGTGTACATGTAAGAGGTTGGAATTAGTATGTTCATATCAAAGAATCCTAAAATCTTTGGGAAAAGGAACTTGATTGGTAGATGTGAGGTTTTTATCATTCAAGGTCATTAAATCTCAGTTTCCTTTGAATAACTAGTTAACTACCAATATGGCCACCATGATACTCTTGGATTTTTATTGAAGAATGATGCTAATGTGGAAGTTTGGAAGTGGAATTTGGAGATAAGCAATTATCTTTGTTCTAACAACTTTATATGTAGTAGTTTCTGAGATTTTTAGTTCATAACTCTTAATGAACATAGACACAGCCACTCGAGGGACTTGGGGAACACATAAGTTTGATTTATGACATATATTTAGTCAAAAAATTACATGATTTTATCGAATACTTGATACAGACTCTGAATAACTTGGTATTAGGTTGAAGTTTAAAATATAAAAGTTTCCTTGTTTGGTTATTGCTAATGTTACGCTAATGGCTTCAGATCATGGCACACTTTTATCAATCATTATTTTCAGAATATCATTGTCATTGATCTTCATTGGAGTTCCTTATCCTTAAAGAAGTGTCTTACCCTTGTAAATCACTAAATCCTATTATTCGTGGAGGGAGTGGTGGGTATTTTTTATGAGTAACTACTTGTGTAATTTCATCTTCTATGGAGTTTCATCACCAACATGCAGGCTGGATTTGTAATTTTTGTTTCTTTGTTACAATAGCCTAAGGCCATTTTGTAGCCTGAAAAATCTTCAAGTAGAAGGGCATACAGAAGGTTATAGTGGCAGAAAGGAACTTATTGGTCAATAGGGAAGTGTGTTATATAATATTTGAATCTTGCGCTAGGCTTTTAAGAAAAGTTAAATCTCTTATAAGTTGAATATAAGAACTTAATACAGTTAAATATTTGAATCTTGCCTTCGAAAGTTGGTGGTCCTTCTGTATGTAGGATGGCCATTTAGTTTAAAATGCCAAAAAGATTCTCAAAGTCACTCCTCAACGGAATTTTATACCTTGGGACCTTAAAATAATCTATTTTAGTCGAAATTCTCACCTTTAGATTCACAAAACTTGCAAGAGTAGCATTCTTTTGTAAATTATCTGACTGCCAATCTCGCTTTGGAGTGCTGAGATAAGAACAAATCTAGAGTGGATTTGTAGGTACTAAACCTACAAGATTTCAAGCATTTCTTTGTTTCTGATTTAGTTAGGGACTGGAATTTAGCTCTATAGTGCTTCTTTTCTGAGGCCGTCTGTTTTGGAGTTTCGGATTGGATTTCGTTCCACTGGATGTAAAATGCATCTATCTTTTAACTATTTAATCTACTCCAATCCATAATTAAAGATTTCTTCAAAGGTTTTGTCAAAAATTAAGGAATATTAAAAAATGTATAATACACCTCTAAATAATCAAATGCTTAATTATTAACCAATTTTTTTTTTTGTGAGTTGGAAAGTAGGAGATTTATATGGGATAAGGTACGAATAATCTTGGAATATTTGAAAAAAATTCTAAAATGGTAATTAATTTGCAACAATATTTAACGTCTAAAAAGACACTTATTGTGAATCAGAGGGAGTAATAAAATATATGGTTTCTTATGAAGAGAGAGAGAGAGAGAGAGAGAGAGAGAGAGAGAGAGAGAGAGAGAGAGAGAGAGAGAGAGAGAGAGAGTGTTTAACTGTTTATAGATACCTAACCTCTTTCCTAAAACATAACTAAGAAACATGGATTTATGATAAAAATCATAAAAACATGACTTTGTCTGCAGAATGCTGTGTGGCCATCTTTTAGACATATATTAAGAAAGCGTGTCTTTGAGAGGTGTGAACAGGTGTCTGTCATCCTTGTGCCTCTTTAGTGGATTATGTTTGGAGATTTTCCATTAATTTTTTTTTTTCTTGTGAAGGGTTTTTGACTTGGTGATGCCATTTTTATTTAAAAAAAACGAGAAAATGAGCATCCATCTTAGTGTAGAAAAAAGCAGTGAATCCTTCACTAGCCGGAACTTGTTTTAATGGAAAAAAATGTAAGCTTGCACAAGCTACAAGATCTGACTATTACAAAACATGGTTGATTCTTTGATCTTTCAAAATTGTAGATTTTTTTTTCTTATTTTCATTTTCGTGTCTCCGCATGAGTAAGGGGTTTTATTGCTTTATCACTCGTAGAAGATGTTGATTGCTAAACAAATCCTGATAAGACACCATTAAGATACCAAACTAAATAGCCTAGAGTTCTAACATCCTGTTGCATAGATTGAAGTATATTATTGACCGCCTCAATTTAAAAGCTGTTAAGTTCTCAATGTGTATGAGCTCTTTACATTGGGGTACAAGGTTTATACTGGCTGAAGTATGCTATTAAGTGGTTACTGGTTATTAGTGCTATATGGATCGCAGTCCAATTTGTTCTAATTTTACTATGCCCATTTACAGGATTATTATATGAAATGCTTCGATCAACCAAAACAGGGGATTCAAAGTCATCTTGGAAGGTAAAAGTTACAATGCAGATATCTCTTCCATTTGGAAATTTGGACACGATTTTAGTGTTGAGCTCAGAGGATTGCTGAGAGTTGTCTTTATATTGAGAAATTTAGTCAGGATGAGACCATTGCTTGTGAAGTAACTATTTAGTACCTAATGCCTTGTGTACTTTTCAGCAATAATTATAAATCACAAAAATCTTTTGAAATTATCAGATATCTATTTATAGAAGTACATCAGACTGATATAAATAGCAATTAGGGGAGTCATTCTTCCAGATTAAATAGAATATCTTTTGTTCATTAATATGTTGTATCATGTATGAGGCCAAATGGAAAGTATCAAACAAGTAATTCAGAGGAGCGGCATGACATGCAAAAGACTTGGAAAAATAAAACTATAGCAATAGTGAGTTCATCCAGCCGGAGGCTGGGGCATGAAATGAAGTGATCTCTATAATCAGATTATTACTTGGGTCTCATTATATTTTTTTTGTCTTCTTTCCAGTGGTCAAAATAAATGTTACAAGATTTTTTCACTTTAAACCTATTTAATATTTTTGCTTCATGTTTTCTGCCTTGACCTTTTCTTTTTTTTTTTTTTTTTTTTGTATGTCCCTCTTCTGTGCCATACATCAACTTAATCTAACGATATCAGCCAAATTCTGTTGCCAACAGATATTTATTTTTTATTGTTTAATTTGAATAATTGATACCATTTAGTTGCAATTCTCCTTATGGGATGCTTTGTCTTGTTTGTTACAATAAATTTCTTTATTTTTTGCACAAGCTTTTTAAATTTGGTAAGGTTTTTTGCGCCATGTCTATATAGCTTTATCACCTAGGAGAGGTAGCATCCGCGTCAAAATAACTACCTGGTCAAGTACAGATTGGAAATTGTCTTGTTTGACATGAAAGGATACCCTCAGCCACGCATTAAATTCAAATTTTTTGTTTATGAGAAATACACTACTTGACTTGGATTTTCACATGATCTATTAGTTAATAAACCTTAGTAGTCTTTATTCCTCTACCTATTTGTTAGGTTTGATTACCTTTCAGATTTGATTCATTTGTATAGATTTGGTTACCTCTTAGATTTGGTACTTTGCCATGTAGGTACTCATCATGGACAAGGTAACAGTTAAAATAATGTCTTATGCGTGCAAGATGGCAGATATCACAGATGAAGGAGTTTCATGTAAGAAATAGAAGGCCAGTCTCAGTGAATAATTGTATCTTTCTTCTTTTATCTCTGACACTATAGTTTACTTTTTTATTTTTTATTTGTGTCTATGATAATTATATTATCCATGTGCTTGAGGTTTTAAATGTTTCTCATAATGGCTTTATTTCTATGAATGATTGTAAGTTTCTCCCAAAATGTTACATTACAATGTTTGTGCTTGTGACCTTATAAAACACTGTGGTCTGTCATTATCCAATCACTGCTCTGACCCTTTTTTTGTGGATTCAGTATCCAACAATTAACTAATGCTTGAAATATTATTTATCAAACCCTGAAATAATACTACTATATTTAAACCCTATAATTTCATTTTATATAAGAAGGATATGATGGTTTGATCATTTCATTTTGTTTAGCCATTTATTCAAATTGTAACTTTATCGAGGCTCATCTAAAATTAGTGTCAATTTGAACATTTATGATCCAATTGATAGTTACAAATTTGTTGAAATTTACCTGCTTATTAAGCCATGGCTTCAAGTTCATATTCTTTTTTTTCAGTTTAAATGGCTTGATGAAATATTTCAGGTATTAAAATATTTTTTCAGTTGGCCAATTTGTGCAATGGCATATGTGGTTGTTGCTTGTTCCGCTGGTTTCCATAATGACAGCCTACTTGGCTATTCGTCCTGCACCTCTGACATTCTTGTTTGTCAATCTCATGATTTATGTAGTTTTCCATTTTGTGCATTGGATTTTTTCCTTAGAGCTTCTTCATTACCTTGCCTTGAAAACATAGTCCTGAAAATTATCTTTGTACTTAGACTTATATAAAATGTTTATGGATGTGAATGATGTTTTTGGTTTATGTAACCTAAAAATGGCTTATGTAAGAGTCCAGCTATGGCAGGATTCACCAAGTTATAAATGAAGATGGACATTTTTGAGATAGAGAAGTAATCATGTTGTGTCTGAACTGCAGTGGTGGAAGACATACACAAGCGAAGACAACCATTACCATCCATGGATGCAATATATTTCATCCAGCCAACCAAAGAAAAGTACGAGACACTTTCACTTTTCTATTGTCTAAGTTTCACTTTTGTCATCATCTGGCTAGTAAGAATTTGGGGTTTGAAACTACATTGTTGAGTTAGCCAATGTTCCTTTTGCATTAAAGCATATGGATTTTAACAGAAGCCTATTGAATGTCTGGGAAGATGTTTATGATAAAGAAGTTCATCTCAATACTCCATTTTATTTTCTCCTCCCAAGTATTATTTCTACTTTAGTATTTATGAGTGGGCATGAATCAGCTTTAAATTTTATGATGTCTTTTCAACCTTCCTAGTTCATACTTCATTATTTTGTTGACCTAATGTCAGCATTTGACGTTGTTGTAGTGCTTATTTTACGAGACACAGTTTCTGTATATCATTGACACATTTCTTCCATTCATATTTTTGTTTTTTTATCATAATGAATTTATGTTTCCATAAAATTAGGAAAATGAGTAGGAAATATATAGAGGCCAGGGATAAAAATTACAATTAATTTTTTATTTGAAGAGAAAACTGTGATCTGGTAAGGCATTTTGCGGGCACAGGAGCCACAGCACTTTGGGAGCCTTCTAGTCCTGCTAGTTGACTTACTTGCCTTTATTGCACATTTGATGGGAGATAAATAGGAATTTCTATATAAGATCATCTTTTGCCACATGATAGCCACCAGGCAAGGCCATGTTTTAAGTTTTGCATATGAAAATAGGAGGGATGCTATGACAGTTGTAATACATTATGACAGGCAAAGAGACCATAATTAATGGGTAGTTTGCCTGTAAGCCTCTCTTTATGTGTATTTCACTCAAGCTAGAGCTGTTAAAAGTACCAACATGCTCAGTACTAAGCAGTACTTGGAGAAGCCTGTGGATATGCACAAGACATTCAATCCCTTAAAATGCTGGGATTACAAATTCTGGCTGTATTCTCATATTGCTCTCAAGTATAAGGTTCCAAAATGAACTAGAAACTGATGATTTAAACATGTATTTTTTCCCTCACCCAAAAAAAAAAAAAATGATGTATTAGTTTAGGCAGGAATGAAAAAGGATAGAGAAATCCTAACCTTATCACTTATCCAGATAAGCATGAAAAATGATACAAAAATGTCATTTAGATAAACTAAAAATATGCCATGAATTCTCCGGAAAGCAAGTATAGGAGTCGAGATAGAAGCAAAAATCTGAAAAACATGCTTAAGATGGTTCGGACAAGTATACATGGGAGACCTTTTGATGCCCAGTACGTCGTATGTGTAATAGAAATTCATTAAGTTAGATTAAAAGGTGAAGAGGAAGACCTAAAGACTTGGAAGGGAACTGTTGAAAAATATATGTTATTCTTAAAATGAATGAGAACATGTGCTTCAACTTGCATGATGGCATACGATCTATATAGCCGAATCCTTGCAGTGGGATTAAGACTTAGTTTGCTGCTGCTGTTGTTGTAATTCTCTTAGATAAGTTTGCTAAAGGAGGAAATCCTATATCATATAAGCCACTTGCATTGTTTGACAAGTGTCTATTGTGTTTGGGCCACTTGTCATCATGGTTTGAATATGCAAGAAGTTTGTGTATCTTATACATATGGTATCCTGCTCCATTTGTCTCTCAGTATCCCCACCCATATGTCACATCCTTATTTACCTTGCAATTCTACCTGCAAATAAAGAGACCTAGAGGTTGCCTTGTCCAAAGGCAGCCACCTAAATAATCAGCTTCGTCATTGCCATTCTAGGATCTATGACACCTTTCCTAACACTATCTCCTTGGCTACCTTGTGTTCAATGAGGTTTCACCACACCACCACCCCCTTTGTTGTTTAAAAGTGTCAGCGTGGGCTATATTTGGAGGTTGCCATATTTTCATTATCCTTGTCTAAAACTGCCAGTATGTTTTCTAAGAAGTATGAGATACAAGGCCATAGTTTGACTGCTTGCCTCGCCATAAATGTTCGTGTTGTTTCAACAATGCCAATCAATTATTCTTTAGTTAGTATATGCATTTCATTGCCCATTACTGCGAGAGCCTTATATATCTCTAGCTTTAGCAGATTCAAGCATGGTTTTGGTTATTAATTCCCTGCTTCACAAATTTTGAATTTTTTTGCGGCTGACAGCTGCAGACCTCTCTCTCTCTCTCTCTATATATATATATATATATATATATATATATATGCATTTGCAGAATTTTACTTGCTGAAAGATGTGATTACTCGGTGAAACCTGTGACTCCTTTTATCAAAGTGGACTGATAATTCTCAATTAATCAAGTCAATTTCACTTCTGAGTTTGGTTTATATGTCCATATCTTTGAACTTATATGTACATTTTTCTTCTTCTGCCATCTACATTCTTCTCACTTATTTTCTCATCCTTTATTTCTTTATTATGCAGCATTGTTATCCTCCTTTCTGATATGTCTGGAAGATCTCCACTATACAGAAAGTATGTCAAGTATTTTATTGTAAGGGCTGCCTGTTGCAATTACTTCAGTAATTCAATACCTATGGGCTCATCTCTATTTTTCTACCTTTTGTTCTACCACTAGGGCATTTGTCTTCTTCAGCTCACCTGTTACGCGGGAATTGGTTAGCCACATAAAGAGAGATGGAAGTGTTTTATCTCGCATTGGTGCTCTAAGAGAGGTTTGAATTATATTATATATATGTGTGATATTTGGTGATACATGTTTATACCATAGAGCCAGGTTTGGTCTTTATTCTCATTTTGGATCTGAAATATACAGATGAACTTGGAGTATTTCACCATTGATAGCCAGGTACGCAATCCTTTTAAACTTATACATGGAACTTTTTGCCTCCATCATTCCCTTCCCTCTTTCAATACTCACAAGAAAAAAAGGTGCCTTCAAATTTGGTTGAGTTATTTGAGGAATAATAATGTAAAACTAGGCATGCTATATCAGAGGGTGATTATTTAGAGTGCTTGTATTTCATCTCACTCGTAGTCGTTGATATGTACCTGTTTAGATACATTTTCATTTCCTGACCCTCCTTTCATCTAATACTACTTTTGTATAGTAGGAATCTCAACATTGTGCTGGGTAATGATTGTTTTTTATTTTTTTATTTTTTTTTGACAATAACCTATAAATCAGGGTTTTGTAACTGACAATGAGAGGGCCCTTGAGGATCTCTTTGGAGACGAAGAAAGTTCTCGTAAAGGTGATGCATGTTTGAATTTGATGGCGACTCGTATAGCAACAGTATTTGCTTCATTGAGGGTATATGATCTAACTTCTGAATATTGGCCCATAACACAAGCGGTAACTGTCAAGACCTTAATGGTTTTCTCATGTGACAGGAGTTTCCAATTGTGCGCTACCGTGCTGCCAAATCCCTCGACCCTACTACAATGACAACATTTCGTGATCTAATTCCTACAAAGCTTGCTGCTGGTATTTGGAACTGTCTCATGAAATATAAAACTAATCTTCCTAACTTCCCCCAGTCAGAGACATGTGAGCTGCTTATTTTGGATAGATCAATAGACCAGGTTTCTAGCTATTTATTTCCCAATCAATATCTCAAAATCCTCGTGGAGTTCCAGTTTTGTTTTGTAATATGACATACTTATATTTCGTGTTTAGATTGCTCCAATCATACATGAATGGACATATGATGCCATGTGCCATGATTTATTAAATATGGAAGGAAATAAATATGTCCATGAGGTAAAGTCTCTGAGATGTATGCTCCTTTGTTTCATAAAATCTTGAAAGTTCCTAGGCCTGGTTAAGCTTGAAAGTTCCTCAGTCAGGTTAATTATTTCGTGTAGGTTCCAAGCAAAACAGGTGGTATTCCTGAGAGGAAGGAGGTTCTTTTGGAGGATCATGACCCTATCTGGCTAGAGCTCCGACATGCACATATCGCTGATGTATGTTGAAAATGCAGTCTTTAATTTATATTTTTGTTTGAGGTTTTGGAGAAATTCTATATGCTATCGTTACATGAATTATGATCGGTGGTATGTCAGGCTAGCGAAAGGTTGCATGAGAAGATGACAAACTTTGTATCAAAAAATAAAGCTGCACAAATTCATGGCTCAAGGTTGGTTAGTTATGTGTCATTTGGTATATTTGAATCTTATGTCAACTCTAACTTTGAAATATTACTAGCGCCAGATAAATATCTATGTTGGGGAGGTTCATATTTAATCCCTTTTTATATATACATATTCGGTGAATTTTACATCTATTCCACATTCCTCACTTGGAGCAAGTGTCTGCCATATTATATCTCTAAACTTATAACTGGAAATTATGTATCATGCTTTAATACAAGAGAATACTGACATATGTCCGAGTGTTCGACTATTTTTACTGTTTCTTGGTTTATAGATATGGCTATCAATATTTATGCATACTCATGAATCGAAAAGTCCTTTTCTTTCAATTGATTAGCTAGGGTTTAAGCTTCATCATGTTATCTGTGCATGGCACTCTCCTGATCGTTTTATTTCATTTATTTTTAATTGGGATAACCAGCACCAGCCTTATCCTTTTAGTTCATTCCTTTTATGCAATACTCCATCCTTCTCAATTCGAATGTATATTTGGACAGGCTCACAGCTTTTTGTCATAGTTGATCTGAAAGTATATGTCCTCTTTTTTCAAAAAGTATATGTCCTCTTTTTTCAAAAAGTATATTTCAGGGTTATTTGTCATGTCATTACTTAAAGGTGGATCATACGTATTAGAAAACGATGTTTCTTTTGAAAAGATGACTCTGCAAATTGCCTAAGGGAAGTATGGGTATTCAATTTGGGATTGGGAAGTATGTACTAATTGTCATTGGTGATATCTTAGTTTCATGGACTACAAATTCACTTGTATACTGAATTAGTTTGCTATAATTTAAAATATTTCAGGAATTCTTTTACATATCATCCATCAAGGTTAGACCTAGATGTTTAGGTTGAAACTATAATAATTCCAACGATACTTGTCTCCCCTTTTTCTACTAATGTTTTGTGATAGTGATACTGGTAAATTTGTATCTTCTGGTCTCACCTATCACTTATATTAGTCAAATGTGTAGAGGAAGTGGTGAATTGTCAACCCGGGACTTGCAAAAGATGGTTCAAGCTTTGCCTCAGTATAGTGAACAAATCGAAAAGCTCTCCCTCCATGTTGATGTGAGTCTCATATATACCCAGCTGAAACTTTGTTGAGTTGTCTTAAATGCTGGATTTTAAATGCTTTTACTGGCACGATAGTGACAGCAGAAATGTTTATTTACTGAATCAGTGGTTCTATTAATATATGCTTTGAGCTAATTTGACAAGAGAGTAGTTTTCCTTCTACCATTTTCTCTATTTGGCACTTAAAAATGTTATGTATGATTTCATTGATTTGGTAAAAGTCCTGCTAATTTTTAGTGGGAAAAGATGGATAACATATATTTGTTCGTGTTAATTGCAGTTTTCTCCCTGAAACTAAACGGTGACATGAAGATATTCTCAATTTGAATGCTTCTGTTACTAACAATATATAAATATTTCTACTACATAGGCTGTGAAATTCAGTTTCATTATCAAATAAAAGTGTAGGATCTAATCAGTTTCTTGAGAACCAAACTGATTAAAGCTTGAGCTAAGCTATTGTGTACGTGTTTTTATGTGTGTGTGTGTGTGTGTATATAATGCATGCCAGTTCATCAGTTGGATACTTGTTGAAATAATTCTTTTTGTTAGCAGGACACTTTAGATCAGATGTCACTTAAAATACTAGGTTGTGTCTTGTTCTTTATTTTTTAGCTTATAGCTCAAAACATGGAAAGTTCACTTGTGATCGTTAAGCGTTAAGGATCAGTTCTATTGAGAAATGTTGACATCAAATCTCTATCTTGACCCCAAAAGTTTGTAAACTATTAATATTTTGTTTCTGGGTTATTTATGCCTTTTTCTTCAGATTGCAGGAAAAATCAACAAAATTATCAGGGAATCGGGGCTTAAAGAAGTTGGTCAACTAGAGCAGGACCTTGTTTTCGGAGATGCAGGAACCAAAGAAGTTATTAATTTTCTACGATTAAATGAGGTGATTTTTTTTTTTTTTGTTTTTCTTTTTTTCTTTCTTTCTTCTCAAAATATCAAGGAGCTTATTTTGTTGTTTACATTTGATGATCCTTTGTTGGCAGAACGTATCACGTGAGAGTAAATTGCGATTATTGATGATTTATGGAGCTGTATATCCTGATAAGTTTGAGGATGACAAAATCTCAAAACTGATGGAGGTTAAGACTGTTTCTATACTTATTTTACAATCTAGTGGCTATGCATTATTATTCACAACTTTACAAATGTGAATTTCTGTTGACATTAACTGCACTCAATGGCAACATAGAAAAGTATTGCACTGCTTAGATCAATGGTATAGTTTAGTTTCAAGTGAACAATTGCTGTTTTGGCATCTTGATCAATCTTATACATTCGGCAATTATCTTACTAGTTTTAGATCTTCTGAAATCAAGAAACAAGTAGAACACATTCATATAGTGCCTCAAAGATGATTCAAGACTATATAATCTATACAATCTAGATAATCTTTGTCGCCATCATTATGTCAAAGATCAACACTTGGTTTCTCTGGTAAAACTTCAATTCTGTCATTACACAAAAAACCTGGTTTAGGTTTTACACAAAAACCTGGTTTTAACCTAGCTGATGGATGATTTAATTCATATATTCTCGGGGCTGAAAGCAGTGCTGTTTCCACTCCCTCGCCCTTCTCAACATCCTCAAAAAATGTACTTGATTGGCTTTGTATGACTTATCTAGGATGAAAAATCATGTGACAGTTTGCTTTCAATCTTTCAGAATCTAGCAGTCTTAACTGCCCATTTGTTTTTCTTTCACTTATTTTTTAATTACTCAACAGAAAAACATCCAAATACCTATCTTTATGTGGTGTTTCATTCATGCAAGTTCTGCTATGGTAGTTTGTTATCGTTATAATATCAGAACTAAAATCTGGACAGACAATATACAGTTGGCTAGACTACCAGAAGATGATAAGACTGCTGTTTACAATATGAGATTGCTGGAGCCATCATCAGATTCCAAGAAAAGCTCAATTGTACCATTTTCTCTCAAGTTTGATGTTCACAAGGTAATGGATATATCGTCAAATATGATTATGGTTTGAGAAGCTCATGCGTCTTATAACAGAGTTTCCAATTTTCCTTGTTATCAGAAGAAGCATGCTGCTCGAAAAGACAGACCTGGTGAAGAAGTGACATGGCAATTATCACGTTTTTACCCTATGATAGAGGTACACAATTAATTTGTGACTTAGTGATTTTGGACATCCTTATGGCATTTTTTTATTATTGGATGAGTTGCAAAGTCAGAGATCAGATGTAGACATGAATGGTGGCTATTTTCTCTTTGAGGCTAATTAATAATACTGTAAGAGAAAGATAAGTTGTAGGAATCCGTTTTGTCATGCACCTGAGATAGAGAAGAAACTGTGTTACCTTATTAGCTATTCATCTGCACCTGAGACCAAGATGCTAAACTTTGTGGGCACATATTGAGGACTAGAATTGTTTCACCCAATCTGAAAGCTTTAAACATCATAACAAATTTGGTTCCATATTTTTGTAACTGAAATAAGATACATAGCAAACTAGTAATAACGATCAAATACAAAAGAATGATATGATTGAACCCTTTTGAGTAAGAAAACCTATGGCAGAAGTTGTGGAGAGAGTTACAATATAATACTTGCACCTAAAAGTTTCTGAAAGATCACTCTATAAAGTCCCATCAGTGACTCAAACCTGCTAGGGAGTTTTGGACGTTTAAGTGGCACTTATTTGATGTCATGTAAAATTGGTGATATTATCTTTTCATTGATGTCCTCTATTGCCATACATGTCTGAAGGTCCAAAACTATCAGATGGTAGACGTAATTTTTCATATTTTAGAGTGTACTTGGGAAATGATACCCCTGATGTGCTGTTTTGAGCATTTAAAAGTTCTGATGAAGTTTATCATATTGTTGTGCTCCATTCATTCCGTGCAATATGTATTCAAGGACAGTTTCCCATATTCATCATTAGGTGTCGCATGAGGAGTTTGGTTGCATGCCTAACTGGTACTTGTCACCTTGCAGGAGCTGGTTGAGAAACTTAGCAAAGGCGAACTACCTAAGAATGATTATCCAAGTATGAATGAACCTAGTCCCACTTTTCACGGAACCTCACAGGCTGCATCTGTAAGATCAGGTCACATTCCAACTCCTCATTCGATGAGGTCAAGACGAACGGCTACTTGGGCTCGTCCTCGAAGCTCTGATGATGGGTATTCAAGGTATCTCATGGGATTTCGCTTTTGTTATTTGAGTAGCAATTTCCCCCTGGGTTTTGTAACCTTAAACTAGACTATATGAGTCTTCTTTTGATGGAATCCAATTATTATCGTTTTTAATTTTATGTTTCTTTGAATAATCACCTTATGCTTGCTGATGATTGTATGTTTTCATTTTGTTGTTTTCTTGTAGTGATTCAGTTTTAAGGCATGCTTCTAGTGATTTCAAGAAGATGGGTCAGCGGATTTTTGTGTTTATTGTTGGTGGGGCAACGCGTTCTGAGGTAATAATTTTTAAGATCCCTCATCCCTCCCCCCCCCCCCCCCCCACCAGACGTGCATGTGAATGCTTCTGAAATTTCTTTCCTTGCAGTTACGAGTTTGCCATAAGTTATCAACAAAGTTGCAACGAGAAATTGTTATGGGGTCATCCAGTCTTGACGATCCCCCACAATTTATTACGGTACAAGACTTCCACTCTTTTCAAACGAGTCTCTCATCTTTTTTTTTTTTTCTGATAATATTGATCTGAAGATGCAAATAGCTGTTGAGGCAATGAAAACTACTTGTAAAACAGATATGATCCTGTCAATTAGTAATTATTCATGTCACTTGGGCTAAGTTTTGTTTGTTGAAGTGAACATCACTAGAGAGAAACTTGGGGGAGGGATTTTTCACGCACATTTTTCACTTTGATTATTTGCTTGAATGTCGTGATCTAGAAAAACGCAACATCTGAGATTATTTTGTTTATTTTCTTGTTGCAGAAGCTAAAGCTGATGACTGCTAATGAATTGTCGTTGGATGATCTCCAGATTTAGATTTTTTATGGCTGGTAAAGCTGTATACACAATTTTAACCTTACCTGCTTTGCTTTGCATTTGTAATCAATCATATATTCATGCATAGTTTCATAATGCATTCCACTATCCCTCTCATCTTTTCACTTACCTTGTATAAAATGGCTGTATGGCAGTGTGTTGTAATTTATATGTCGAGGCTTTCTAGCAATCCGTGGTGTGAGTATTCTTTCGGTTGGCAATAGAGTTGATTTCTTAGCAGTTTCACATAATTTTTTTGAACCCTGTGGTTTCTCTTTCAGTCTGCAAACCCTTTATTTCACTTCTCAAATATACACTTCTATTCCAGAGATCTTAAGGTCCCATTTGTACAGTTTTTCACTCATTTAAGTGCTGTTAAATCTATGAACTTTAGTGAGCTTGTGATTACTATCTCAAGTGTGGACTTGAAACATTTTTACATGCCATATATTGACTTCTAAATTACATTGTAAATAAATGGATTGCATAGAACAATATCCATTTTTTTTATTTTCTTTGTGTTTTGATGGATTGTATTTCTAACAACTAGCTGCATTCTCCTTTTCTTGCCAAATTTGGTGGCATTTAGCTTAGAATTTGTCCTCACTATGCCAGCGGCTCTCTCACGCCCTGGATACGCACTTAAGTGTGCTATTGCTTTTCCTTAATTTTCTTTTCTATTTTTTTTTTTCAAGAAAAAATTGCTGTTGCTTTGCTACTTAACATAAACATGGAGTTTCTGGAAAATCACATGCCCAGCGTGTGCATGTCTTAATATTAAAGATCATATTCCTTTAAACATTAGGATTTAAAATTAATGATTGTGGTGGATTTGTAACATAGTGATGCACATGTTAACATGTGAGCTAATCTGTTTACTTAATACACCAAATTGGAAGTAAAATTTGAAAACAGAGCCAATTCCATATTGAATTCCAAATTCCATGCCAATAGTGCTACAAATTTAGGTTATTGAAAATCCTAGTAAAATGGAATTCGTATTTTAAGTATAACAGATTCTCCAAACACGCCGTTTACAAATTTAGGTGCATTGCTATGAGAAGTTGAACATCAATTCACTTGGAATGCATGAAGTCCTGCATATGTAATATTTTGGGATTAATAGTGTCTTTATCTATCTATCTATCTATCTATCTTTATCAAACATAAATAAATGACATCGTAATTATTGAATGTAATGGGCCAAAAATGTACCTCCCTAGCTCCTAATTTTGATTGGTCGGCCGCTATCGATACCTAGGAATGCCCCAATTTTGAAAACCATATATGTTTCTCCATTATAAAATTGGTTGAAATGACCAAATGCAGTAATCAGTATACATTTCTTTCTACACGCAATTTCATTATGCTCTCAACTCTTTATCTTCCTTTCTTTTGTTTTTCCCTTTTTTTATAAACCAATTATTCAAAATTTACCTTGATTGATTTCAATTTAAACACTTTTAGAGTGGACCCTTTTTTATTAACTCTTGTTGGGCCAATAACAACTCTCCATATGAGGCTAATTGATACATAGTTTCGTTTACCAAAATCTATAGTAAATTGAGCTATGTATGAAGAACCCCTCATTTACCAAACTCGATGTTTTACGTGAACCACTTTGCATTTTGTGAGGTAATTAATATTTGAGAAGAAACAAATTCATTGGGAAGAATGAAGGGTTATGAGTTGGCAAGAAGAGAAATGGGGGATTTTGGAGTTTGGAGTTTGAAGCGTATGAAGATAAGAATTAGGGCTCAGATTTTGAATCCAATGTTTTAAGAATTGAGATCTTGGAACAATGTCGTTTAAGGTAGGGGGATTTTGATTTATTAAAATATTTTTGTTTTCCTTTGGTTAAAAAATAATGTGTGATAATGCCAGTTTTCCATGTACAGATGTACTTTGAATTTACAACGATTGACATGTTAGGATTAAGTGCATGAGTTACTGTGAGGTCTTACTTATTTCTAACTGTTTTTTTATGGATAGGGATTCATACACTTTTGATGTGGACAATGCACAAGTAAAAAAGTTGGTCATATTTTTTATGTTGTTAGGACCTGCACTACAATATTAACAACGTTTATTAACAATAACAAAATATAGTCGGAAAAATATTGATATTTATGAAAAATATATGTGGTAATAATCTGTCGCTGAATTATTATCTCAAAAGCCTTAACAAGATTATTACCGCAAAATCTTCTGCAAATAATTTTTTTTTTTTTCTAATGTTTTGTCACTAATACATTAGGGACGACATCATGTTGTCACAATTCGGTCTTTTTAGTTATTTGTTAATTATTTTTTTATGACAACTTCTTATCAATATATATTATAAATATGTTGTAGCAAAAACATTTTTTCTCAACAACTTTTTTAAAAAATCTCATCGCAAGTAATTTGTTTTTTGTTTTAGTAATGAGAAGTGAAGTATGAGTTGAAAAACGAAGTCAAAACCACTTGAAGAGAAAAAAGAGGAAGCTATATAAAAAATTGGTCATCGTATACTATGAGCTTGAAGGTGCTGCTGTAAGTGAAACAACATATTTCTCAATATAGAAGTTCAAACTGAGTGATCCTTATATATAGATCTATGTATACATACCATACTAATTCTACTTCAATATCATTATCTTCATCCTTTGAGAAGGACTTGTGTGCATTAGGGGTACAGACCCGACCCGACCGAATTTAAATATATATACATATAAATATTTTTTTCTTTCTAAAATTAGGGCAAAATCAGCGCAAGTAGGACTCTTCTCTTCCTCTCATCATCATCATCATCTTCTTCTTTTTTTCTTTCTCCATGGCTGCTCCTTCTCCGCTCTTCTCTAGAGTTGTAAACGAATCGAATCGATTCGAATATCATGATATTCTATTTGTATTCATTTAATTTAACGAATATTCATATTCGTATTCGTTTATTATTCGAATAAAAAATGAAATTCTCATTCGATTCGGATAAATTATTCGAATATATTTGAATACATTCGAATATTCGAATTCGAAAATGTGAACTTGAGAATTTTTCAAAACACCAATTAACATAGAAATAAATGGGAGTTGAGAAGTAAAAAAATTATATGTATGTTGTCGGGAATTGTGATGGGGAGAGTAAATTGGAAGTAAAAAAAAAAGTATATATATATTTATTTATTAAATAAATATTTTTAATAATTTATTAAAGTTATATATATTTATAATTATTTGAATATATTCATGAATACTCAAATCGAATATCGTTATTTTCATATTCGTATTCTAATAATATTCGAATCTAAAAAAATATTCTTATTTGAATTCTTATTCTGACTTTTCGAATTCGAATCACTATATTCGAATTCGAATATCGAATCGAACCAAAAAAGTTTGATTCTTTACATCCCTACTCTTCTCCATTTCTTCTTTTTTTTTTCTTCCTCCATCGCTGCTCTTCCTTTTCCGCTTCTTCTTTTCTCTTTTTTTTGTTTTTGTTTTTGTTTTTGTTTTCTCCATTCTATATATTTCATTTTTCGCTTCCATGTAATCATAAACAGATTCATAATATCATGAATTACATAATGTATCTTTCCTCCTAATCTCAATTGATAACCAGCCGTTGGTTTTCGCTGGTGATTGACTCATTGTGTACTGACAGTGGTTCTGCCCTTTTTTTGTAGCAATTGTGTTTTTCTTTGCTCATTTCTGTTTCTTCTTCTCAAGTGGGGCTACGGTAATCTATTGTTGGATTGTTGCGAGGTTGAAGCTTCCTCAACTGGTGTTTTGATCTGAGTTTGTTCAGTTGTTGAATTTCAGGATTGTATTGTGGTGTTGATTTTTTGGGTGTGAAGATCTATTAAGTTTGGTGAAATTGAGGTGAAATTTCGGAGAGTGAATTGGGGAAGAAAGGGTTTTGGATCAAATTTGATGAATAAGATGATTTGCAGAAAAATTGAACTATTTCAAAGGTAAATATGTGATACCTTAAAGGTATTTATGTAATACCTTGAAAGAAAAATGTAATACCTTAAACTAATGTATAGAAAATTTGAGGAAAAAGATGATTTGCTTGAACTATTTAAAAAGGTAAATAAATGATACCTTGAAGGTATTTATGTAATACCTTAAATGTATATATGTAATACTTTAAAGTTAAATATGTAATACCTTAAAGTTGAATATGTAATACCTTATAATATAAATATTAATACATTAAAGGTAAATATGTAACTTAGGAGTATACAAGTGATACCTAAAGAGTATACAAGTGATATCTTTCATTGAATGACCAACTAATTACCTTAAGAGTAAATATGCAATACCTTATATTATAAACAATAATACCTTAAAGGTGCATATGTAATACCTTATACTATAAACATTAATACCTTAAAGGTAAATATGTAATACATTAAATGTGCACATATATAATAGCTTATACTATAAACATTAATACCTTAAATGTGCATGTTTAATACCTTATACTATAAACATTAATACCTTAAAGATAAATATGTAATACCTTAAGAGTGTACAACTAATACCTTAAAAGTGTATAACTAATATCTTAAGAACATAATGAGCAACTGATACCTTAAGAATATACACCTATATTTTAAGAGTATACAACTGATACATTCACTTAAAATATTAAAATTTCAAATATTTCATATCTTCTTCCTCAAAATTTCTGCAAATTACGATTTCATCATCTTTTTTGTCAAATTTTCTACAAATCATGATTTCATATTGTTTGAAATAATGGATTTTTCAATGTTTTAAAATTATTTTAATAAATTGTGATTTGAAATCAGTAATCTAAATCTATGAAAATAACAAATCGAGACAAAAGAGATTAAGAAGAAGAAATATAGAGAAGAAAAGAAAAGGAGAGGAAAAAGAAGAAGCAACGTGCACAAGGAAAGGAAGAGGAAAAAAAATAGAAAAAAGAAGAAATCAGCACAGAATTAGAATAAAAAAAGGAAAAAAAAAAGGTGGGATCTGTGCCCTAGGTAGCATAAACCTTTTACCACTGGACAATCTAATATATCAAAAATCTGCATGTAAGAATATATTTTCCTAGAACAATTCTTGGAAAAGCAAAACAAAATCATAAAACACCAGAAAATTATAGCAATAATCAACTGATTGAAAAATGTTTTATAATGTATAGTTTCATGCGATTAGAAAAAACTTCATTAACCAACACACAATATACATTGATATTATACAATTGAATTACAATATAAACGAATTTTTTCACAACATTAATCTTGATATTCAAATAAAAAAAAAATGAAAAATTATATATATACTTACTTCTCTATCACGAAATACACATGTTTGTCTTTAGTCACAACAATTTTCATAAATATCTTCATTAACCAATACACAATATATATTGATATTATACAATTGAATTAATTACAATATAAACGAATTTTTTCACAACATTAATCTTGATATTCAAATTAAAAGAAAAAGAAAATTATATATACTTACTTCTCTATCATGAAAGAGTAGGTCTCCTGTGCAACTGGTGCACTCGGGTTGGGTTGGGCCGAATCCGCGTATTTTTCTTTTTTTTTGTCATCATCTTTATGTTATGTTAGTCATATCTTTATATTATATTAGTCATACCTTTATGTCCAGATTTCATACCCTTAGTGCAATACTTTAACTTAAAAAAAATAATTTCGCTAGTCTTCATACTATGTTAGTCATACCTTTATGTTATATTAGTCATACTTTTATATACAAATATCATACCTTTATGTATTACTTTAACTCTAAACCCTAATTTCGGCACAATAAACCCTAATTTCAGCACAAGTTGTAGATATTTACATTTATGTGATATTACTCATACATTTATGTGATATTATTTTTACATTTATATCAACATAAATATACATTTATGTAATATATATAAAGGTACAACTAATATAAGTAAAAAATATGACTAACATAACTAAATGTATGACTAATATAACTAAAATGTATGAAAGGTATTAATAGTTGTTTGAAAATATGTTAAGGTACATGTAAAAATTTAAAATGTATGACTAACATAACATAAATGTATGCTTAACATTACATAAATGTATCCCTAATACTACATAAAGATATAACATTTGTGATCGAATTTGAGTGAATTTGTGCACAATCTTGGAGCGCGTGCGGACGCGTGACTGCGCTTGGGAGGTGAGTACATAGTTTCAAAATTGTGCAATGGGTGTATAAAATTTTTTGTCATCACGAAATACACATGTTTGTCTTTAGTCACAACAATTTTCATAAATAGGGAAATCGTATGCCCTTATTAAACAAAGCTTTGACGCCTCAATCGTTGTTAATGGGTCCTCGACATGTTGAAGACCCGTGTCATTTACATATGAAATAATACGTAAAATTGTGGAATTGAGATGTTTGTGAATAAAAAGAGTGTGAATCAAAAGTGAACTAAACCTCTCTTATTTATAATGGATAATCTCTTAATTGAATATGAAAATTGTACAATTCATATGACATAAATCTAGCAGTTTGTAATTATAATTGCATAAATTTGTAACCCTCCTTGATTATGCAAATGCACTATTCTTTTAGATTTTTCCTAATATGTATAGTTATGTGATTTTTTTTCTTTGTATATATTTCATTTTCTTAGGTAGATTAGATAAATTTAAATCCAATATATCCTTATAATTATAAGTAACATAAAAACTTGATACTTTAATTTAATTTTGGTATAAATGGTTATATAAAAATTAGATATGATTATATATATTGTTTTTTTTCTTTTCAAAAAGACAATTTTGAATTTTGATACAACAAGACACGTCTTTCGGTAAATGTAATTTTTTTTTACTTACACATTTCCAATTTGAATATTCCATTATTTCCTTAATTTAACTTACCACGTTAATTTTGGAAAACATAATTCATTATTTTCAATCTCAATCAATTGATTGATATGTATCAATTAATTATCCGTTGACCTTGTGGAATTATATATATATATATATATATATATATATATTGCAGATTTTTTTTTGTCCATATAGTGGATAGTGGTGGAATCTCGATGCAATAAATTATATTAATTATTATATACTTATATATAGATGACATAATTTAATGATATGTATTTGTTTATTGGTGAAATTTATGTTTTCCATATATATGATCGAGATTTTTGGAAAAAAAAAAAGCAATTATCAATCTATTTCTGAGCAATGTTTTTGTTTATATATAAATAAAGATAAAAATATATTTAAAGATAGGTCATCAGTATTTTAAATATCAATACTTATTATATCCCAGTACATCCTCAATATTTCTAATATCAATGCTTATGATATTTATGGAGAAATATATTTTTCTTAAATATTCGTAACATGTCAAAAAATATCGATATTAATATATATCCTTAATAGGAAAATTGAGAAAATATAGATATTGGTATTCTTTGTACGGTATTTTTGAAAAATATACTTATCCTGATTATTGAAAAATTTGAGAAAATATCAACAAATTTTAAATCACCAAAAATAAATATTTTAAAAAGTCAATGTTTATCCTCTAATTCTGCTTGAGAATTCTGATCGCTTAGAAAATATCTTGTTAGTTCAGTAGTCAGTTTGGTCACCTTCACCTTCTATTTATACTTGTAGAAATATGCCCGTTGAAGAGAGACATAGTCCTTGTAAAAATTCAAATCTTGATCTTCACTATCTGCGCATTTAATATGCGTGGAAAAACTGGGAAATAGGGCATGTCCTACTCTGCTCCGCATTAATGGCGCCACTCCTCGGCAATAGTGCTTTTGCAGGTCCTCAGTCCAAATGGCATCACCTCATAGGTCAGGTATTAACTTCCATCTACCGGTTACTTTTATAATGCAGAAACTTCGTACTGCATTCACTTCTTCCTTGTACTGCAATAAATAAGTTAAGACAAACTTTCAACTTACTGCTCAGATTGTAGTAACTGCTTATTGTTCTGCACCAGTATCTAATCTGTGTTTGCTTACTGATTCTGGAACAACTTCTTGTTTCTGAATCCTGCACTCTGATTCCTCAACAGCTTCTCCTATTTCTGAATCCTGCAGAAAGCCTCCAGTTCTCCTTACTAAAATATGTATGTTGCTTACTAATTCAGCTTGCTGATTTTGCTTACACCTTCTGCTTACTGATTCTCATTGCTGAAATCAGTATCCAATACTCCTTTACTTCCAAAATCCTGTTATCATCAGTAACCTCTATCTTTATGATTTTTACTACTTTACAAGTACAACTCATAAAGTTAACTTTACAAAACTAAGTTCCACTCAAATAATGTGGAAAAATGAGGTACTCTAACTTCCTATACAAAACTACTTGTCTCATCAAAACCTATCAGAAATATCCCAACAATTTTCCCCTTTTTGATGATGACAAAACCCATTACAAGCAACATATACAGATGTACATAATTACAAGTATTTTGTACACGTAAAGTACAATATGAGCTATCTTAAAAAATTACTTAGCTCAACAACTTCATAAATAAAATGAAGGAATAAAAGAATAAAGAAATTCTTTACAGGAAGTGCTTACTTAACCATCTTCTGAGAAACTACAGTAAGCACCACTTCCTCAGGTTTCTTTCTCTCCAAACAACTTTCTTTTTATGGAGCCACTTCCCGAATCGGTTGTAGGTAGCTTCACACCCAAATCATACTTTGTTCTTTTCTACCAATTCAGAATGGACTCATGATAGGATTTTTCCAGCTTTTTCTTAATATCAGGAACCTGAATCCAACAAAGCCAAAAGTCCTGATAGAAGGGGATCTGCTCACCTTTCTTTATCATATCCAGCAATCCTAGCTGGATATCTAATCTTCCTTCTCTTGTCATATTCTCATACTTTATCAGGGCCTCAGAGCAAGTTGGATAAGTCACAAAACACTCATGTCTGCATAGATGTCTGAAATACCTTAAGTATTTAGATCTTTTGTAAAGAGTGATCTCCTGAAAAATTGGATTCCTGTTCTTTGGCAAGTATAGCTGGTCAAAGATCTTCAGGTCCCATGTCATGCTCACCTTTTCAGGTTTTTGATCCAGCAAGATAGAGACTTCTACTGTGACTAGGTCTCTATCAAAGTAGAGAACGTCTTGAGGTGGGAAGGAAATCAATGTTGAATCCACTTTATTAGCAGGCTTAGATTTCTCCACTCCAACCTTTCCTAGCCTTGACATCTAGTCAGCCTTTTCCCTTCTCCTTTTCTCTTCACCTTCCTTTAGCTCTCTCTATCTAGCTTCATCCAGCCTTCTACCTACAACAATTCCCATATAAGGTTTAACATTAGGATTCTGACCTATATGTTACTGTCTCTATGTGCCTCGTGTTTGCTGTCTTGAACTCCTCTGATGAGTTGTTGCAGCAGCTGGAATGATAGCTCCTTGCTGAGCTACAATGCTTACTGCTTGGGATACAATATTCCCAGCACTTGCACTTACTTCACCTTCATCATTTTTCCTCTTCTTTGGTTGGATGTTCTGACCATGTCCAGAGTCAGAACACTTTCATTTTCTGCTAATAACCAAGGGAAGGTTATCATCTTCAGCATCATCCTCATCCAACTCTCTGACAGTATCCTCCATTGCAACATCTAGCACAACATCCGCTTGTTTCTTGTTTTTCTCCTTTTTGACATCATCAAATTGGGCAATACCTGGAGCAGCTGAGTTAGTGGGCACATGTTAACACGTATCTCACCAACAAACAACTCTAAGTTAGAAATCCTGTCGTTTGTGCTTTGAGTAGCACGAGCCTGTGTTGTGGCATTTTCTTGCAGTGAGTTGAGCACTATGTTCTGTGCAGCCTGATTGCTTCACGTCTCATCAATTGATCTGGTGTTCTCTGCAAGGGTGCTTCTGATCTCATCAAGTGTTTTTTCCCTTGCATCAGATGCAACTTACTGCTCACGCTCAACCTTCTTCTGCTCACGGTACTGTCCACTCATCATTCATCATTCTCTGAATCCAGGAAGGTAGTTCAGACAACTCCTTCCTCAAATCTACCATGGATGATGAGTACTTCTTTTTACTTACATGGACACGGGTTGCCATATTCATCTCATAAGTTTGCATGGCCCGAATCAACCCTTGAATAACATCCATGATCCCTTGAAGGGATTGTTCTTGAGAGTCAAAAAGGGTCTCAACCCTAGCTATACTTAGTTCTACTTCCTGATGAGTATAGAGACCCATAGCCTGACTCTGATCAATATCTTGTTGCTGAGCATCATCAACATCCTCATGAATCCCCTTCTCTTTTCTTCTTTAGATTCTTTCACCTTGAATGGTTCTTTGTAATGAGAACGGTCACCTTCTGGATCCTCATCATTATCACTCGATGAGTCATCTCCATCATCAGGATGCGATGCAGGAGCAGCAACAACAATTTATTTGCCTTCTTTAGGTACTTCTTTCTCCTCAGCATTCCCTTTTTTATCCTCCACCAGTACTGTCTCAACAGTATTTGCGCCCAAGGTCTTCATAAGAGAAGTTGTCTCAACAACATTCTCATTAGCAACATCAGTAACAACATTCTCAGTTGTATCCTCTCATTTTTCAGCATTCTTGCTTGTTTCAGCAACCTTGGTGGCAACATCTAGAAGATCAAGATTTTGAGCACTAAGATATGTTTGCTCAAATAATTGCTGTAATTCTACCAGTAGGAGATCATCCTCTATCCTTTCAGGTTCAGTAGGTGTAACTTGGATGATTCCTTCAGCAAGATCTGTAGGGATGCCAACATCTACAACTTCGGCATCTTGTTGCTCTTCAGCATTCTGTACTGCTACAGTGACTAGTGCAGGGAGTCCTGCCTGAGCAACTTCCTCTACGGTTACTTCATCGGTAAATTCCTGATTTATATCTTTCAGGACTCCTTGAATTATTAGTGATGGTTCATCTTTAGAAGATAAAACATGATAAACAGGGGAATTGGAATAATCGACCAATTATTGTTCGTCGGTCTCCATCACATCCAAACTTAGAATGGGGGACAGTGTTGTAAAGTTCCTATAAGTGGGTAAATCATGTGCTTCAGCAGCAGTACTGTTTCCTTCTCCCTTTTGTAGTATTCTGGGTGGTTGTTGGATGGGTTCTGCTCTGCTTGCTTCAATCCCCAGCTGCAGTATTCTCTTGTTAGCTTCCTCAAGATCGAGGGTAACTAACTGAGCTTCAGCAAGCTCTAACTCTATCAGGGTCCTAATAGTCTCAGTGGCGGGGATCATCAATGTGTTGTCTTTCCCAGACTTCATCGAGTGCTCACCCTCTGACTCCTCAAATGTAGACTTACCTTTGGCTTTCCTGTGGGCATATAAATTTTCTTGTCTTTCAAAGATTTTAGCAACCATTACATCAAGACAACTTTCAATGAATTCCTCTTGGAAGAGAGGTAGAAGACCTTCAGATAGACTTTCAGGGTCATCAACAAAATTGGCAGTCCAAGTGAGAACAATATCCTCCACTAGCAGCCAGTCTTCCCACTTCAGCAAGTCTCTTACTTTGGCGAGTCGCATCCATCTCCAGTAATCATAGACAGTGGCAAACCTCCACCATATCGAATCAGCATCTTCTGTTATGGCATCTTGTGCTGCATTTGAATCAATATCATCGATGGAGCTCTCAACTTTGTTCAGTATTTCAATCACTCTGAGAGCATCCCTCGGTCCCACTGAAACTCTTCGTCTCCTCGTCTGGCTATGGGGTTTGCTTAAGCGTTTTCCCTTGTCTTCCCTTACTTGCATCAGCTTCTTCCTTTTCTGCTTCTTCTCATGTAGCAAAGCAAGCTGTTTTAATTCAGGTTCAGGTTTTGGAACCTGAACCCGTTCAGGTTGTTTTTTGGATCAACATCCTGAACATCAGCTATCTGATCTTCATCAAATCTCTGATCAGGGATAGGATATTCTAGAGCTAACATATCATCAGCTTCTCCCAGAGCAGCATCTATAGTTACTTTTTGGCAACTATCACTATTTTCATCATCAGAATCTCCCATTGCAACAACCTTAGGAGATTCTACCATATTGGGCTTGCTAAGCCCCACTTGTGCTTGCTCGGGTGCAGCATTCTCAAGAGCTGATGCTTGTACATCTTTAACCACATTGAGATCCTTCAATGGGTTCTTCTTCACTGGAGCTTTCTTTCTGATCTTCTGTACCGGTTTCCTGGCAGGTTTATCACTATCATTATCCTCATCACCAAAAGAAGCCGAGTTAGTAGCTCATCGTGCTGCTACATCTGAGTCACTTTTGCAATCTTGCGTTTTGCAACAACCTTCTTCTTCTTTGGTTGTTGAGCCTTCTCCTCACCCTTCCTCTTGGTGTACTCTTTCTTCACTCCTAAGAACCAGCTAGGAGCAATTGGCACTGGTCTTTCCAGTGGGATGTCTTTCTTCCAGAGGATGGAGGAGATAACAATCCCAAAGTTTTTCCTTATCGTCTCTTTGGAGGCCTCTTCCCAAATCCTCCAAAAGAGGAATTGTGTCCAGTTGACTACTTCTTCTCGAATAATCGCAGTCATTAACCACATTCGAAGATCGGTGCACTTGCCAAAACTTCCACATTTGCCCTCAATGGTGTAGGCACAGATGTTATGCAGAAACTCAAATTCAGGCTTGAGCTTCTTCTTCCCAAAATTCCTTATTACCCTCTCCTTGACGGAATCCTGTTTGAACATGTTTTAGCTTTCCTCCAAATAACCTGAACCATAGGTTTCCAGGTCAGAGAACTTCATACATTCATGGGAGATGTCGAAGGTCTCAACAATGTCTCTGATCATCAGGATGCATCACATTTCACCATCAGCATCTATCTTGAAGATGACCATTTCCTACCTCTCAAACAGCTCAGCATGTGCGTAGAATTTCTCTATAGATCGGGCAGAGAACCCGCTGTAGATGGTGGTGAGGAGCCCAAAGACCTTGCTCTTACACACATGACTCCAAACCTCAGAGTTGAGATCCCTGTCGAATGGTGATTCAACCCCTAGCAACACGTCAGTGTTCACTAGTCTTCCTTCCAGAAGGTTGCAACAGCCATTGAAATTTTCTGAAAGATCTGAAAAACTTAGAGAGAGAATAGAAAGATCTTAAATGCAAATAGTCAGCTAGTAAGTCTCGAAAAAGATAAGTGTGTAGTGTAGAGAAGATAGAGGGAGGTTTTGATCAGTTATATATTCAAACATGTGTTTGAATTAGATCAACGATCCAAATCAAATGACGTAAGAGAGAGAGGCACACGATCTAACGGTTGAGATAAAAAGATGGAGGGGTAAATTTGTAATATCCCGAATAGGTCGTGTCAGAAGATAACCGCACCCTTTCGACTTCTTTGAAAAAGTGATTTTGCATTTAATGCAGACGCCGATTTATCATTTAGAATGATTAGCGATAAGGTTACTGTTTCTAATACGAGGTTGCAGAGCTTCTTAAATGTTGTTCTCTGCCTACAACAACCTGTTGCAGTAACCTGTTGTAGTAACCTGTACTCTGTTTATTGTATCCTAAGACAGAATACTGATAATGAATACTGTTCAGCTGTATCCTAGAATACTGAATATCCCGATGCTGAAAGCTAAAGTACTGCATAAGTTCCCCCTTACTAAAAATACTTATCTTTTCTTACACTTCAAAGCTTGATGATCCCAAGCTCATTCCTTAGCATAGAAAATCTTGATTCATAAATAGGTTTAGTAAATATATTTGCTAATTGTATATCAGTATATACTTTCTCAAGCACAATATCCTTTTTCTCCACATGATCTCTTATAAAATGATGTCTCACATCAATGTGCTTTGTCCTTGAGTGAAAGACAGGATTGTGTGTTATAGCAATGACACTAGTATTGTCACACAGAATGAAAGTCTCTCTTTCTATAATCCCATAATCCTTGAGTTGTTGTTGTATCTAGAGGATTTGAGCACAACTTCCTGCAGCTACATACTCTGCTTCAGCGGTTGACGTTGTTATGGATGTTTGCTTCTTGCAGAACCAAGAAACTAGCATTTCTCCTAGGAATTGACAAGTACCACTCGTACTCTTCCTGTCAATTTTGCATCCTGTAAAGTCTGAATTCAAGTATCTTTTGCGGCTAAAACCTCATTCCTTAGGATACCATAAGCCAACATCTTGAGTACCCTTCAGATACTTGATAATCCTTTTTACAGCTACAAGATGTGACTCATTCAGTGCTGTTTGGAATCTTGCGCATACTCCAACTGCAAACACTATGTCCGGCCAGCTTGCTATAAGATACAGTAAGGATCTAATAAGCCTTCTATATTTGGTTATCTCCACATCCTTTCCACTTTCACCTTTGTCAAGACTGATAGATGTGGCCATTAGTATACTTACTGAAGATTCATTCTCCATTCCAAACTTCTTTATCAGTTCTTTGGTGTACTTGGCTTGATTTATGAAAATCCCATTATCTAGTTGTTTCACTTGTAGACCAAGGAAGAAACTTAATTCTCTCATCGTGCTCATCTCAAACTTTTTCTGCATGAGGGTTGAGAATTTTTCACATAAATCTTTGTTTGTGGATCCAAAGATAATATCATCCACATATATCTGCACAAGCAGTATACTGTTTCCATCTTGTATTTTGAAAAGAGTCTTGTCTACCGTTCCTTTCTAAAATCCATTCTCCAAGAGATATAGGGACAGTGTATCATACCAAACTCTAGGTGCTTGCTTTAAACCATACACAGCTTTCTCCAATCTGAATACTTTATCTTCTGATTGTTCTTCGAAACCTAGTGGTTGTTCCACATATACCTCTTCAGATAAAAGTCCATTCAGAAATGCGTTCTTCACATCCATCTGATATACATTGAAATTCTTGTGGGCAACATAGGCTAGATATATCCTTATGGTTTCAAACCTAGTAACATGAGCGAAAGTCTAATCAAAATCTATGTCTTCTTCCTGGCAGTATCCTTTAGCCACTAGCCTTACTTTGTTTCTGACAACAATACCGGTTTCATCTAACTTGTTCTTGAACACCCACTTAGTTCCAATAACTCCTTGGTGATCAGGCTTTGGAATCAATCTCCATACATGATTCATTTCAAATCCATTCAACTCTTCTTGCATGACCTGTATCCAGTTACTGTCTTCAAGAGCTTCTTCCACACTCTTGAGTTCTACTTGAGATATGAAACATGTGAACAGTGATTCTTGAAGTTTTGATGAGAACACCTTCATTTATATCCCTAATAACAAGCTCTCTTGGGTGGTTCCTAAGCCATGTCCTATCAGGCTCAAAGTTGTAAACTGGTTGCTGAGTAGTAACCTGTTGATCAACAGTATCCTCACTGCGGTTACTGTTGGACTGCAGTATCCTCTCTGCTTGTTGTTCAGTATCCTGCATTATTGTATTCCCGAATGCAGTAACCTGTGTACTGTTTTCAGTAACCACTTCAGCAAGTACTGGAACTCCATCAATGTATCTTATTGCATGATCTTTGATATTCACCTTAGATACATCTTCCTTTAGCTTGTCCAACTTAGCAATATCACAATGTGGTTCATCAAACACCACATATATTGATTCTTCTACAACCAAGCTTCTTTTGTTGAAGATCCTGAATGTCTTGCTTACTGAGGAGTATCCTAGAAACACTTCATCAGATTTTTCATCAAAGGTCATCAGGTGTTCTTTTCCACTGTTCAGAATGTAACATCTGCATCCAAAGATATGCAGGTATGAAATGTTTTGTGTAACTCCATGCCAAACTTCATAGAGGGTCTTATCATGATCTTTGTTAATTAAGCATCGATTTTGAGTATAGCATACTGTACTGGTTGCTTGAGCCTAAAATCTCTTTGGTATACCAGCATCAGCTATCATAGTCCTTGTTGCTTTCTTCAGAGTTCTGTTCCTTCTTTCTGCAACTCCATTCTGCTGGGGAGTTCTTGCTACAGAATACTCATGATAAATTCCATTCTTTGAACAATACTTCTCTATGAACCTGTTTGTGAATTATGTTCCTCTGTCAGATCTTATCTTCACAATACTGAAGCTTTTTTTGTTCTGCACTCTTTTCATGAATTCTGGCAGCTTATTTTGAGTTTCTGATTTCTTGGCCATAAAGATAGTTCAAGTAAATTTAGAGTAGTCATCCATGATCACAAGGGAATACTTCTTCCCACTAACACTGACAGGTTCAACTGGACCGAAAAGATCCATATATAAGAGATCCAGAATCCTGTGAAAAGATCTCTGTGTTTTTTCTTTGAAAGAGCTTCTTAATTGTTTGTCTTTCTGACAGGCTCCACAAATATTCTCTTTCTTATAAGCAACATCTGGTAAACCTCTCACCAGGTTCTTTCTTGCTAGCTGTAATCATTTTGAAGTTCAGGTGGCTCATCCTCTTATGCCATAGCCGGCTTAGTTCAGAAGTGTTCTTAATAATAAAACATGTTGGCTGCACTATTGAACTCCAATCAGCAAGATAGATATTGTTGTCTCTTATCAGAAACTTGTTGAGATTGAACTCCATTGAACATCCTTTGTCACATAATTGACTGATACTCAAGAGGTTATACTTAAGTCCTTTGACATATGAAATATCATTGATACTTGCATTGTCTCTGATTAAGCTTTATGTGCCCTTGGTGCTTCATTTGGAGTCATCTTCGAAGACAACCTTAGGACCTTTGCATGACAGAAAGTCCCTTAATCCTGCTTTGTTGTCAGTCATATGTCACGAGCGGCAGTTATCGATATATTATACATCTCCACTGCTTCCTGGGAACTGTGCCTGTAAGTAAATCAAGTAGATTTAGGTACCCATTCAAGTACGGGTCCTGGGGGTTAGTCCTCTTTGGGACCCACACTTATTTAATGACAATTTTCTTATCATTAGCCTTGGTGGTTCTCTTTCTGTAAGTACCATTTGCAGGATACTGTTTATAATGTGTGTGTGCTGGAGATTTCCAGGTGTTACCTTTCCTGTCTGAGGAATGTACTCCCTTATACCTTTCCAGAGTATGAACTCCTTTGGATTTAAGCAAGTATGCTTTGGTATAGTAGGGATAGAACTTTTGCTATAACCTGGAAGACTGTTGTATTCTCCTCCTACTTACAACATACTGATTGTGCTACTTTCTTAGAGTTCCTACAGACTTACTGTCTGTTGTTTGCAGCATGAGCTTCTTTCCCTTATTCACTGTACTAGCTTTGTTCAATCTTCCATTGATTGGAATAAGTTCCTGAGCATAGGATACTCGAGCCTGAACAAACTTTCCAGCATTGGATGTGCTTGTTGCTTTCTGAGAGCTTTCAGCACAGTATCCGAGACCATTTCCTCTGTAGGCATTTGGGTCTCTAGGATATATTCTTGTGTTTTCCTAGCTGATTTGCTATACACATCAATTGTGTTTTGCAAGCTAGTTTTCTCAACTTTTAGCTTAGTGACCAACAACTTGAATTTAGAGACCTCAGCTCGGAGATTATTGTATTCTGTACTATAGTACTCTAGGTCGGAAACCTTTTCCTTCAGTATAGTATGCTCACTCTTGAGTTGTTGGTTTTTCTCTTTCAGTTCTTCATGAGCTAAATTTATCTACTCAAAGTCATTCATGATCTGTCTAAAAGACTGGATAATGTTCAGCTTTATCTGACTTTCGGACTCCATCCAAAATCATTTGATTTACCAACCTGAAATTGAAAGTAAAATAGAATAAAGTTAGTGACAGTGGAAATTAAAATATGGGGGAAAAAATGATGCATGTGATTTATAGTTGAGCAAAATTTCTTAAAATCAATTGTGCCCAAAACGGTGGTTGTATAAAATTGTGTAGTGATAGTGGATTTAGACAGCTACTGTGGTGGTTCAATGGAGTTTATGAAGGTTTCTTGAAATTGATGGAGTGGACTTTTGAGATTGCTAAGTGGTGGTTTTGTGAAGATGATTGGATTAACAGTGGTGGTGGTGGTGGATTAAATGAATTGGTCGTCAAATGATTGGATGAAGATTTGAGGAGGTGAAACAGATATGAGGGTTGGCGATGGATGGTGTAGTACTCGTCGGCGAAAAGAAAGATGGAGGGGTTGTTGTGCTATGATCGCCGAAGAAGATGATGGTGGCCGGTGGTTGACTGTAGCAGCTATGGAGGATGATCTGCGAAGAAAGAGAAAGTAGAGTTACGTTTTCTTTTGTTTTTTTTTAAATAAAAGGAGAGTCAAAATAAGTGGAAAGGAACAGAAGACTCCTCAGTGTTAGGGGTGGTCACGCCTAACTTCACATACTCTATCAGAAAAAATCAAAAACCAACAGAAGACTCTTTCAAGTTAAGCGTGATCATGCCTAACTCTACATAGTCTACTTATAATTTTCGAATTTTTCAATGATTTTTTTTAACTTTTTGGTTTTTTTCCAACTAGCTAAAAAATGAAATAAACAAAAAAACACGAAAATCAAACTTATTTGGGTTGTCTCCCAATAACGCAACCTTTTAACGTCATTATGCTCGACGTGATTTCTTCTATTCTCTCTACATGCTATCCAATTCCACGAGCATTGTCTAATATCTCATTCATTTATAGTTGGGCATATGGTTCAAACTCATCATCACCATATTCTTCGAACAACCCTGCACAATAAATTCAATGTTATCAATTGAGAAAATCGAATATGATTTATTAGGATATTTTACATCAAAATTAAAATTAAAATTATCTCCGTTAAATTTAACGAAGAGGGTACCCTCATCCACATCGATCTTCTCATCACTTTCGATCTTTTTATTAGTCCAAAGTTCATCAATTGAAATTTCTAATCTTGCTTCCTCATCAATCCCTTCAACTTCAATTTGGACTTCTACTAATAAGGATGAAAACTCAACTTGAAATTCATTTTCACTCATCGTTATCATTACACTAATATCTTCATTCGCTTTAACCAATGATTTTGATGGTAAGTGCTCAAAATTTTGTTCCTCCAACTTGCTCATAGACATAGCTAATGGGCTAATCCGACTTCCCAAATCATTGTTGTTTACTTGTATCTTCTGAATGCTTGTTCTTGTCTCCTGTTGAAATTGTTTAGTGTTATTCGCTAAATTTAAGACAATTTCGTTTAGAGCCATACCTGAGTCACTAGATTGTGCAGGAGTCGGTTGTATATCATAACTTTGTTGTGGAAATCCTCGATTAGTACGTTTGAAACTCATATGGTCCTTCTTGTAAACATTAGGATAAGGATCGTAAAATTCTCTCATTGCACTAACTTGTTGCAAGGTAGGACATACCTCGTGAGAATGTCCAAATTTTGAGCATATTTCACAAACTTTGACTCGTTGAAACCTGCCTACAACCAACTTTTCCACAAGAGAGGTTAATGCATCTAACTTTTGATCAATAGACTTAATAACCAACTTTTCCACGAGAGAAGTTAATGCATCTAACTTTGATTCATGGAATTAACTCTAACCTTTTGTGGAATGTTGTTTCTCCAAATACAATATTGGTTAGCATATGAACCCATAATAACCTGAATGATACTTAGACAGAGAGAAACAAGAATAATAAAGAACTCAAAAGAATTAATTCAACATTGTTCCCTAGCAACGGTGCCAAAATTTGATGGGTGTCAAACCAACAAAAATAATTCCTACTCCAAAATATATGAGTATAACGGTGAGTAGGGTCGATCCTTAGGGAACAGAGCTTAATTCTTTCGAGAGAGAAAACGAACCAAAGGGAATTTGAATCATCTAACTAATTAACCTAAAAATGAACTAATCAACGAACTATGAAAATAAATAGGAGACAGATTATCTTACCAGAGTTTGATTCAAGGGTATCAACATTCAATTGCATCACTAATCCCGGGTTACAAATATCATCTTGCATATTCAAATATTTAACCTTAAACTAATCATGGACGCTATAGACTAGTCATCTGTTTTCCTAATTTAATTGATTAAAGAAGCATTCAATCAACCTAATTATCAACTAATTGGTGTGCACTCCAAATTAGTTAACAACTGGATTAATCTCTTATGAAAACAGTTAAACCTAACTAGATACCTAGAACCGAATAACTCAGACGCTGAAATTATTAAGTCTATAGTCTTAGTTAGCCCCGTTAGTTCAATTAGGTAATTATACAATAAAGTAAGGTATAATCGGCCTATTGCTACTAAATACCAATCCTCCTAGAATCATACGATGAAACAAAGTATAACACAAAATTTACGGATAGCAGTAATAAAATATAATTCAAATCAAATTGTCAGATCAATCTAAACTATAATTCACTTTATGGAATAAAATCATGAATCAATAGATACTTGAATTAAATTAAGAACTTAAATCAAGCACAAAGCCTCGCAATGATATCAATCGAATTAAATGACCCTTAAATTAGAGAAATGAAAGAAGAAGAGAAAATTATAGAGAAAAACAACGCTAGTAGCGTCTGAGAGATGAGAGATGTGTCTTATGACTATGATATGTCTATCGCGTATTCATAATACTCTCTTTCCTCTCCTGATAAAACTAAATCCTAATCTTAAAAGATATATATTACACATGAAAAATAAGAGTTTAATTTGAGATAAACTCTTCTTCGGTCTTTCTTCTCCAGCAAGTCATCTGAGCTCAATCAATAAAATCTCCACCAAGCCCATCTAAGCCAAACTTCACAATTAGAGTCCAAAATTCAGCCTTTAAGTCCGATTTTACTTCAAAGACCACCAACATCCATTCCTACAATAAGAACAATAAAATCCATCAATTAAACATAAATGGACTAAAATTACGGGTAATTAAGATGCTAAAATATATGTAAATAATGACACATTAGGGGCCCACTATTAAACTATTTTTACACAGAAGTTCATATATGTTTCGGTCATTTTCTAAACAATTTGGGAAGTTCATATATGTATCAATTATTTTCTAAAAATACTATTTTCTAGAATAGTTGTTAGACATCCTTCAAATTTTCCTACAAGATTTCTAGATGTATTGAGATTATTACAAATAGATGATTAAAATCAATATTAATATATTTATTTTATGAACAAGAATTTAAACAAAACTGTAAATTGTTAAAGAATTTATGGAGAGAGTGGTATATTTATTTTATGAGTAAGAATTTAAATAAAATTTAACAGTTTAAATTTAAATAAGGAGGGATTGATGGATGAGATTTGAGAGAGATTGGCGGATGAATGAGATTGTGGATGAGATTTGAGAGAGAAAGATGACGGATGAGATTTGAAAGAGTGATGAATAAATGAGATTGTGGATGAGATTTGATATGCGGCTGATCCTGATATTTCCATACTTTATAGCAAAATACTATATATATTATCCTTAAAAAAATTGAGATTTGAGGGGCCAGTGACCCCTTGGCCCCTGTGTAGCTCCGTTCCTGCCAATAAGAACTGTAGATTGTCAGAGATGATGTATATATGAAGACTTTTGACATCGACATTGTTTTTATGGTAATTTTTTCTTTTAGTTTTATTAATATTTTGCTTTAATTAGATTATTTTATGTTCATATTTATTTATTATTTTACATATAAAAAGATATTTTAATGGTTGGAATTGAAGGATTTAAAGTATTAACCCAAGAAGATTATGAAAATTGAAGGATTGAGTATGATTCTATGGAAATTGAAGGATTAAACATATATAAATATCATATTTATTTTATTACTATATAGTAAATTGTGCATCATAGAATTTCTTTCACATGTTTTGATAAATCACATTATAGGCTTTTTTTTATGTATATTCAAATGCATAAATTATTTATTTTTGAAAAAATATCATAGCAATATTTAAAAACTATAACATTACAATTTTGTAAAAATCAAATTTGTGCATCGCACGGACCTTATACTAGTAAGGTTAATAAAAAAACAACATGAAACATTACCATTTTTTAATTTGCAATATAAATATTTTTTAATCCAATTGCATATGAAATTCAAGAATTTTTGAAAGTGCAACGTAAATCAACTTTTCAGTCAAAAGCAAAACACGTGATTAGTACACCCTAAATCTTTTCATTTTGTTTTAGGTTGTATATTGAAAAAGAATCATATTATAGGTTTGTTTTTTTTATATACACTAGCCAACTTAAAAGATAAGTTTACCCTTATGATTAAGGTGCGCATGTCATGTGTTTTTCTTTTAGTTGGAAAAATGGCTCGAGGATGGATTTCTGTTAGATATTGAAAAACTCTTGAACTTCAAGGTGCAATTGTATAAAAAAAATTTAAGTTGGAAATTGGAAATTGTAGATGAAGTGTGATACATTTACAGGGTTAAAAACATTTTCCTATCCAAACTATACGTGATTTTACACTTTTTTGTATAAACTTTGAAATGTTGCATTTTGCCGCATGAACTTTAAATTTGATGCATTTTACGATATTTATCAAAATCATAGTCATTGATTTAGAACCTGTCATGCCCCGAAATCTTTTCACTTTTTATCAGAGTTTTTACTCGGGCGTGAAGATAGAAAAAGGCAAGAGACGCTTATCAAGACAGAAAGAATAAGCAAAGGACGCTAGAAGAAAGAGGTAGGGACGAAGTGAATCTTTCACTTATCAAAACCGACCTATGTCGATTACATTCGGTCTCACTACCGATATATTACATCATACGCAGCGGAATTATACATTAGGATCTCTCATCCATAAGTGCATCAAAAGAATGTTACATAACATTGTCTAAGAAATGTTTAAGAGACATCGTCTCATTACAACAAAACAGGATCAGCACTTCCTCTCTCTCTAACTAGGGTTCCTCACGCTCGTCATCGCCTGTAGTGTGAGTACAGATTAAGAGGTGAGTGCGTGGAATACACTCGTGGGGATAATATCCACCTCGCACAACTCGTGTCAGAATTAAATACCGAAAAGCTATCCTACAGTCACATTGTCACAACACGTATAAATGCAAAGCAGATATTAGAAATGGTATATAAGAAGAATAGGTGCGGGATTCCCCCGTCTCATCCTATATCGGTATTTCACCGCTTGTGCATTTCAAGAGGCTCACGACACCGCCACAGAGTAGTAGAAATGGTATATAAGAAGAATAGGTGCGAGATTCCCCCGTCTTATCCTATATCGGTATTTCACCGCTTGTGCATTTCAAGAGGCTCACGACACCGCCACAGAGTAGTAGAAATGATATATAAGAAGAATAGGTGCGGGATTCCCCCGTCATATCCTATATCGGTATTTCACCGCTTGTGCATTTCAAGAGGCTCACGACACCGCCACAGAATGCATGATCGGAGGACCTCTGTCCTTTCACAGTTATATCATGGCACAGCAAGTATAAACACAGCACTTAGTATTCCTCATTCATGCAAGCGTTTACTTAGGGAAAACGGTAAACAGAAGAAGATTTAGAATTTACCCCCACCTTGTTCGGTGGTTACCACGTGATCAACAAGTACCAACGGATCAGATTTCCCAAGCGAGTACCAAAGGATCCGATAACACAAGCTTAATCTGATCAAGTAACTTAGTCTTAATCCAACAAATCGCCTACACAAGTTACGTTGTACTTAGATCTTATTAATTATAATTAAAGCGATAAACGTATACGCGACGAGTCGAAGGATCTAAAGATTGGATATGACACGAGCTCGTTCGGTGTTGATACGAGCTCCACAACGTATATCAAGGTTGAAGGTATATTGGTATCAAAGGGTTAACTTCGACCGGGCCCTCGACCCTCGGTCAACGACACTTCATCGGCTAAGATCCGATGATAGAGGATGTAAAGGAAAAGGAACGGGAAAGGATTGGAAAACACGGCGTTACCCGACACGCGTCTCACACCCGACGCCCACTCCCGGCGTACCTTGGCCGCGTCCGACCGTGCGCTGGCGCATGACCGTGCGCCAGCTTCCAGCAAGTCCTGCCTGGTCGCGCACGACCGTGCTTCCCTAGCACGACCGTGCGCTGGCCCCCAGCTGCTTCTGCCAGCTGGGGCACGACCGTGCCCCACAGCACGACCGCGCGCCAGCGGCCTGCGCCCAGCAGCCTCCCCCGGCAGTCCGGCTTCTTCCCGGCGTTTCCGGCCACTTCGTTCCAATTTCTCGTTCCCAACTACCATCTCTCCGATACCAACCCATTCTTCTCCAAACCCATCTCACACACACCAACATATATATATATATATAAACATAAACACTCAAAATCTCAAAAACGCTTGGCCGGCGACCGAAGGTCGCCGGAGACCCATCGTCATACTCGCCGGCGCATCACCAGCGCCGATCATTACTTTTCCTCATGGCGGCACCACTCGTACCGCCCTCAACAGAGATCATACTCAAACACACACACGCAAACATGCATATATCAGAATAACCAAATCAAGATAACTCCGGCACCACCCCACACGGCGGCGCCGTCCCTTCAACAACTCACCCTCGTCTCCATGCGAACCTCCAACAACATCCCCGGTTAAAAGAACGGAGGAAAAGAGAGAGAACCGAGGAGAGAGAAAAGTTGGCTAGGGTTAGGGTTTAGGGTTTTGATGTGGTTTTTCTCCGTTTTCCGGCGAACGACAAGTCAAAAAAGAAAACCGAGACTTGTTCTAGACTCGACTCGTCAAAATCTACGTTGTGTGTGAAAATCGGCCGAAACCGACAACTTAGAAATATTCCGGTGATCTCCGGTGGCGGCACCACCGCGCCGACGGTGGCTCCGGCAGCGGCACCGGTGGTGGCGCGTCGGAGGCCGAAAAAGAAAAGAGAGAGAAGAGAGACTTACGTGTAAACGTCGCTTTTTGGCTCGTTCGAAGAAAGGGGTGAAAAATGAACTGGGGTGAGCTCCTATTTATAGATTACAGAAGTTACTATTCACCGAAAATATCTCGGTAAATATCTTGGTAAATATCTTCTGATATTTCCGAAACCTCGTGGTTTACTCTTTTTATCGTCATTCGAGTTTCGGGTCTCCGATTGACCCCTAGTTCGTTTCTATGTTCTCGTTTTTCCAAAATGCTTCTAGTGATATAAAAATATCCTATGTTCCACGTCTAGATAAATTTCCATCTCATACTTATACTTAACATTTATCTGAAACGCACATATTTAAACAATTAAAACATACGCACATATATATTAAATTCTGAGTTTAAATATTTAATAAATCAATTATGCTCGTTTTGATTCGGGGCGCTACAGAACATGTGTACGATTATGATTTGTTCAATACCGTAACATGTATTAGATTTAAAGTTCATATGTCAAAGTGCAACATTTCAAAATTTATATAAAAAATTATAAAATCACGTATAATTTGGATGGGAAAATATTTTTAACCCAATATATATTTATATGATTTTTCAAATTTCAATTAAAATATTATCGAAATTGAGTCTAGCTATCCAAAATCTAAAGAGTAGAACTCATGTGTACCTGATGCACACATGCACTCGAATTAGGTCCGGGTACGGGTTGACCCGGATCCGCACACTTTTACTTTTTTTTTGCACTGATCTTTATGTTATGTTAGTCATTATTTTATGTTATATTAATCATATATTTATGTTCAGATATCACACCTTTATTTAATACTTTTAACTCTAAAAAAACCCTAATTTCGCCACAATTTATACATGTTTACCTTTATGTGATAACACTCATACCTTTATGTGATATTACTTATACATTTATATAATTATATCAACATAGTCATACCTTTATGTAATATATAAAAGTACAACTAACATAATTAAAAGGTATATCTAACATAATTAAAAGGTATAACTGTTATAACTAAAAGGAATGACAGGTTAATATGTCTGTCTAAAAAAAATGCTAAGGAACAGTTAGTCTTACAAAAGGTATGACTAATATAACTAAAATGTATGACTAACACTACTAAAAGATATAGTTAATATAACATTGTTACGATATCCCACATCGGTTCCATATGAAAGTGCGGAAATGTATATAAAAGAGAGTCAACCTTTTACCTTTTACTGTGGTTTTGAGTAAAGTTAGGGCTCCCTAGCTTATACGCCTAACAATTTGGTCCGACCTGCCAAATTCGGACGGGCTGTGGAAAGGGGCTACCCGATGGTGGGTCTAGGGGTTGCCACCCTAGATGTGGGCCCAAGGGGGGTTGCCACCCGGGAAGTCGGTCCTATTATGTGGATTGCCACCCGAAGTGTGTCGTCCGTGGATGTCCGATTTGAAGGGGGATGAATTGTTACGATATCCCACATCGGTTCCACATGAAAGTGTGGAAGGGTATATAAGAAGGAGTCAACTCTTTACCTTTGACCTTGATTTTGGGTTAAGTTAGGGCTCTTTTGCTTATATGCCTAACAAACATAAATGTCTGGTACCTGGAAGCATGTTTGGGTGGATTTTATCCGCGACCTGATGGCATGTAAGGACGTGTGGCGGGTCAGGTCAACCCAAGTGCATGGATTTAGGGTCTGTGCACCAGGTGCACAAAAAAATTTGTCAAATCTGAATGAGTTAAAGAAGATATTCCACTTTAATTTTGGAGTTCTAATGAAATTATGTACATTAGTGCAGCTATAATTGAATTCTCACTGATTAATAGACTTGGTTTTGAAACAATTGGCAACTTTCTTCAGGCGTAGAGTTTGGAAGGAATTAATAATAAATACTCCCAACGTCCCAATTATATAGGATTGTATTCCTTTTTGATATGTCCCAAATATATAATTCATTTACTATATATGGTAAAATTTATTTAAATCATTTACTAATATATTTTTATTAATTAGTTTTGAAAAGATAGATTTAAAAAAAAGCTAAATGTTGAGATGTCTTGATTCCCTTACGCTGAGCTGGTCGAGGGTCTCGCCGGTTTGGTGTATGTTATGTTTGGGCTCAGTTTTGATGTTTGGATTTGTTTTTGGGCCCAGTCAGTTTAGGGTTTATTTATATTCCTTGTTCGACCCAACGTCGTTTCTATACTCTAATATTGTTGTTCTCATAATAATATACGGATTCTCTCTTCTGTCCGTGGACGTAGCTAAGACATCGTTACTGAACCACGTAATTTCTGTGTTGTTTATTTTTCGCGTTATATGTTTTTCTCACACCTGTCATAATAATAAAATAAAAAACTAAATTCATTAAATATGAGCATAAAAAGAATTTACTTGTTTTTCCAATCATTTTCTTAATTTTTCGTGAATAACCCAATCAGTCAATATAATTGGGATGAAGAGAGTAAGTGGGAAAGAATATATAAGGGTCTTAAGTATGGTTAAATATGGTGAAACCCAAAGACAACTTTAATGATCCATGAATGTACAAAACAACTACCCATTAAGCTTAATCACAATACCCAAAAAAAGGACTACGGATCAATTACAATAATTATAGTCATAAGTACCACCCACATTTGTAAGATGTATATTATGTATTAAAAAGATTAATGATCGATTTTATATAATTTTTTAAAGATATATCATATGGCATGCATCCTACAAATGTAAGTTATACAATGCACATTTAATATTATATGTTTCATTTTTTTGAATAATTGCTATATACCCCTTATTTATTGAATAATTCCGACTAATTAAATAAGTGTGTATCCGAAAATTTGTTTGTCTATTTATTTCTTAATAACATTCGTAATATCTGTGAACATCAAAATTCAGTACTTCGTTTTTTTCATAAAAGAGTCATGTTTGTACAAAGTACATCATTTTATTTATGATCAACTGAATGAAAACACAATGTTTTGTAAATCATCAGATTCCACCCGTGTCGGATCACCTATTCATTAAATCCATCATCCTACGTTAGTTATAATACATCATAGAATTTTCAATTAAAAACTAACCATAACTTTTGAAACAGAATATATTTTTGAAACATTATTATTATTCTTTGAAAATAGGGAGTATATGTAAGGGAGGGAATACAATAAATATTAAGTGAAAAACAAAGATTTGAACCTTGGGGAAGAAGTGTAGTGAATAGGAGGGGGAATTGGGAAAGAATGTTGGAGAAAGAGTGTGGTGGTAGATGAATGATTATATCCACTTTATCTTTTAGTGAATAAGAGAAGTGGGGTGTTAATAAGCATTTATAAAGAGAGGTAAAATTGTACAAAAAAGGAGAGGATGATGTTTTCAATTAGGAGTAGGTTAGGTGGGCAGTCAGTATTACGAAACCCTTTTTCTCTTTCAATAACTATCTAACTAATCCCTGCCGACAACAATTTGTGTCTCACCACTAATTTTGTAATTAGATGACATAATGAAAGCCAAGGCTACCATTATACTCTACTCCATTTTATTCTACTCTCCCTCTCTCGAGCCCACCAAAAAGTTAACCAATAATATCTCTCGAACTTTCTCAGGGCATAGTCGGGTTGATAAGGTCTGTGATTATGTGAGAAAAAATCATATCACATTGTAGGAACAAATCCCGCATTCGACATATTTTCACTAAACTATTATGGGGGTTTATCCTGAAACTTATATCATGTTTGACTCTCTTCTATAGGTGTCTATCACTCGAACGCATCTCTTGATTTAAATCTCATCTAGCTGAGGAGTCTACGGTTGGGTAGAGGGAATTCTATTCATTTCTCCCTGATAGAAAAATAATATCTCTCAATACATATTTCAGTGACAAATTATAGGATTGTTAGTCATGTTAAATGTTAGCTGTGTGGATTTTTAATTTTTTAGTGAAAGTATGAATTTTATATTATGGATATAGGACCTTGCTGATGAGATAAGTAAACTCAACCTAATAAACGGATAGTTGAGACTCATTTTGCGATTTACATGATAGCAATGGAAATTGTATGTTATCCAATGAGAAATTTGAAATTGAGTATTTAAAAAACAAAAAATAAAAAAGTTAACCAATAATTGATTTATCTGTTTTCACCTTCCACTTTCGTTGGAGGTGGGTGGAAGAATCTCTCGCAAAAATCCATCATTCTCAACTCACCAAGTAGTATATATACATTGATCAATCCCGTTAAGAATAGTCCACTTCTATTATTTTATAGGTCAATAAATAATCCCTACGTGAAAAAATTCCTTTGTTTCGATTACCAAGAAGTGTTACTGTTTTATTCTTCCAACTTTACTAATATCTTGTCTTTTATACTAAACTTTTGTTTAGTGTCATATATTGATTATACATATCGAATATTAGGTAATATAGAAAATTTGTATACATAATTACAGTTAAAAATTATTTAATACATATTTAACAATTCTATTTGTATACATAGTGAAATACACTGAAAATAGGTTCTAGGTCATTACATAGTCACACATACACAAAATAATATCGTATGATGTTGTGCATGGAAACCCACAAAATAAGTAGAAATATGTGGTAGATTTTAATAAAATTAAAAAATATATATATTTCATATAATTGTTTAAATATATCATAGATTCTAGTAAGCATGGAATGTCCTTAAGATCTCCTTAGAATAAAAACAAATTGAAATCCAATAATATAATTTGGACATGTATCTCCAAAAGTGTCTCCATTTGGTCCTCTTCCTAGTTCTCACAGTACTCTGGACCAATTATTGGCTTTACAGTTGTGCCTATATATTACACCCCAAGCTATAACGTCTGTACAAATTACACTCAATTACATGCCATAAATTGATCATCTACATCAAACTAGGATCACAAAATCATTTTTCAAGAAACAAATTTAGACAAGAAAAAGATGGAGAAAGAATTCGAAACCAAAAGCTTTACAACATTCCCACTCACTATAAACACACCCATAAGATTAGAATGACAATTTTAGTTTAATGATTGGTTTCCAATATCTCTTTGTTATGCAATCACTGTCACCATGTCCTAAAATCGACAATGTTGTTCAACTTTGGGTCCTCTTAGCACTTTTTCTACAATGATGGGGAGCATCATCCAACGACTCTGCATGAATATCACGAGCTTTCGAATGTTTAAAGGCGAAGGTACCCTAAACATGATTCGAATTAAGCCACTTTTTCTCACTCTATCTAACAACCAAAATTTGGAATAGACTTCCACTTTGTTCGTGGTGGGGCCACCCTCTAGCTCCACCCTCTCAACAACGCATAATCGAGGAGATATTGGTGAAATATCATTACCAATAATTTGAATCAAAACAAACAAGGAGGTCTCTTCAACTATCGTCATGGAGGTTTCACAAGTCGTGGCATGCTCGAATCAGATGCTTCTGCCATTAGGAAAATCGAAATTGGTGTCACATTTTAGTGCATGATTTAGGCAACAAATCATCATTTACTAACATTGCATCAAAATCTTTAATATTAAGACACAAGAAAAGAAATCAAAAGAAAGAATCAAGACATAGTATAAAGGATCATTAGTTCATTGGTTTTTTAAAGTGCTAATTATATATGTATCCTAATTTGGTATCTCACTAGCCACAAAATGTAGTATAACTATGGCAAAGCCAATTGGGATTGCAATATCATAGATGTTGAGATCCATCATATAAAATACAACTAGTCAACCATGTTATCATGATGAAGGACATAATAGTATTATTACATTAAGCTTTCTAAGAAGACAATCATGCTCATCAAATTGCAACAAGCACCAATTTTTTACTACAGAAACCCTTTAACAAAATATATCTAACTTGCTTTTCATTCTTTTCTCCTAATAGCAATGAATCAAATAATAACAACAAACTAAACAAGAACAATACAAAGATGGGAAAAAAGGGAAATCTTACACAGAGGAAGTATCAACAAAAACCTCATTGAGCACATCATCCTCACCATTTGCAAGGTCAAAAAGCTCGGAATCCTTGTCCTCATCACTACAAAACTCGCGCTTTTCCATCTTCGAATGTGCAGAAATGAATATCAGCTTTTGAGCCCTTTCCATCCCTACCCTCGAGCTCGAGTGAGCACTAACCCATCTCAGCAAAGACCAGTTGCATTTGAAGCCACACGACGTAGCATGAAGGAAAATCAGCCTAACCGCCACCTTTCCTAACGACTTAAACTCCGTTAAATAAGTCTCCCAAACAAGCCTACTACTTTGTGGGTTAGCAATCCTTAATTTCCCACTATTCGGATCCCTTTGCTTCATCTGTACAGCTTGAGCATAGACCGGATCGAGCCCTTCAGTCCTCCACTTCATGAGCTCCATAAGAGCAATGTGAGTCTCGTCTCTTGCAACGAGGCGTGTTATTAGCTTATCCACATCCTTCTCTTGGTCAGGTGTCAAGCACTTGAAGGGGGGCAAGTATTTCCCACTTGTGTCCCTCATCAAATACAGTGGATCAAGAATAAAAGCAACAGCCCAAGCAGGGTGATAGTTCTTCTTCAACCTCCTATCCAACACTTTCTCCACAGGCCCTTCAACTATGTGGAATTTACAACACCAGTCCTTCACTTTCAGTCTAAGCTCCTCCCAAAGTGGCAGGCATTGCCCAATCCTAGGCTTCTCTAATTCAATCTCTTGAGCCATAGCCTTAATCAACTTAACCAGAGAATGAACAGCTTCCAATTCATTCCAAAAACTCGGATTCCTCATCATCTCCTCAATCTCTCTACCAATCGGCTCTTCCATCGACACAATCTTGTATGCTTCATCCAACAACACCAACTGCAGAGCTCTAGCTGAGCTCAATATATCCTCCACCATTGCACACAAATCCGAACCCTCATTGTCACGAAACGGTACTCTCAACAAACTAGCATGCCCATATTCCTGCAACTGATACTTATGAAAAGTATGCCTAATCTGAGACTCACTATTCACAAAAGATGCTAACTTTAAGCAATTCTCAGCCACATTCTTGAACAAGGGAAGCTCCTTCCCAAAATCCTCAACCAGAGAAATGAAGCCTTGGTATTGGCAATAGAGATTAACCATCCATGGATGCTCATTCTCCAAGTTCCTCAACGCCTTGGCCTTATATTTGTCCGAAACTATACCTACACATTGCTGCACATTGCTCCCACAAATCTCCGTAATCGTATCCCACAATATCTCCTCTGCATATTTGGACGAAACATAGCCGTTGGAAAAAACAGCCCTTCTAAAAACACTAGTCCCATTGGGAAGATTCACTGATAAATGCACGAAATTATTATCGTCCCCGTAATAATCCTTGGATTTCCAACCATCGGAGGCAATCTGAAAGAACATGGCGTCGTGGATTTTAGCCTCGCATTCGGCTTTGGCCTCTTCGTACTTGGCGTCCAATCGAGAACCAGCAAAGTCTCTCTTGGATATGGGGGGCAATCCCACTTGATTGAGAAACGCCTTGAATTTTGGATGCTCGAGGCTCGAAAACGAAACTGAACCACACGATTCGTAGACCCAATCAGCAAGAAAATCTATGGCAGAATCGACCTGAGCTTTGGTTAGCGACGATCCAGGAGATGCTTTGGGGCTCTTCAGACGCTTCACACTGTCTTCCAACATTGCTAGAGCTCCTAAATCTTCTTTCCCACCCGATAAAACTAACTGTTGTTGCTGTCCGTACAAGCCTGAAACCAATGGTGGATATGATAAGTCTACTGTGAATCTGGAAGGGTCAACGACGGCCAATGGTGGAGAGACCGAAAATGTGGTCCCAATGCCACCGGAATCGCTGGCGGAGGAGCCGCGTTTGCGGTGCTTGTGTGGGGCGGAGGAAGAGGGGGGCATGGAGGAGATGGGGTGGGGGGCGGCGGCGAAGTTGGGACAGGTGCCGCGCTTGAGATGTTCGGAGGCGGTGCGAGAGGGGTTGGAGGCGGAGAAGAGGGCGTCGCACAAGGAGCATCGGAGCTTGACGGCCTTGGGTGAGCCTGTGTCGGAATTGTTGACCAGCATCGGCTCCAGGTGGGCCCAGTACCAGGCCCCTTTGCCCTTAATCGCCTTTGTCCGTACCATGACGAGGCCCTCGTACCTCTTGTGCAGCGCCTTCGCCGCCGTCTCGTCGGAGGCGGCGGCGGCGTTCGGTGCGGCCATTCTGGTTGTAATGTATAAAGGAAAAAACAAGTACTGTACGTGTTGAACCACTGTGCAACAAATAAATGTTTGTATTACTCTTGGTTGGTGTGATTTTATGTGGGAGAAGTTGATGGTCTTTGACGTGTAGATGAGGGGACTGTGACGTCGGTCATGGGTGAAATCGGCGGCGGAAGCAGCCGTGAGTCCATGGCCGGCAACGGCGGCGGGCGGGTGGTGCCGCCGGCTGAGCGGGTAAGCAGTTTGAATGGGATGAAGAGAGTAATGATTAGTGTGGAAAACAGTGGAGGGTTTTGGAATGTGTAGCAGAAGAGAGAAGAAAGGTGAGAGAGCAAAGGAGAGCAATGGAGTTAGTGCAGAGAGAGAGAGAGAGGGAGAGGGATTTGGTGTAGTTGAGTTAACTGAAGTGTTATTAGTTATTACAAACACGCGCGTGTATACTGTTGCTCATGAATAGAAGCTTCTAATCTAGCTTTTATTGTTCTCGTTTCTTAACAATATAGTATTCCCTTCTATTCAAAATAAGTGTCGTTTTAGAATTTTGTGATTTATTCTTTTTAAGTGTCGTTTTGAGGGTTATTTTCAAAATTGCTCCTATACTTAATTAATTAATTATTTATTGTATTTACATTCTCATGTTTTGAAAAAATGCATGCACTTTGAGTAATTGAACAGTCAATAAATAATTAAACTCTCATGCATGAACATTTTGCCATGGTATATAACTATAAATATAGCAAATCTAATCTTAAAAATTTTGCAATTTGTCGTGAACCATAAGAACAAGATACAATCCTTTTTGAATATGAATAATGAGAAAGCTTTCAATTCTCATTTTGTTGAAGACTCTTACGCAGACATTGAAAATGTTGTTGTTGAAGACTCTTATGCTGAAATGGAAAATGTTGTTGAAGACTCTTACGCTGACATTGAAGTGAAGCAAGAAGACATTCCACCGCATCATGATGCAAATCTCAATATCAAACATGCTTTTGATTTGAACAAGATTTATTATAATGAGGGGGAGCTTCATCCTAACAAGGAGATTCAGGAAATGATTGTGCAAATGCTAAAAATTATTCTCCCTAAATATTTTTAAATATATGGATGAAGTTGACGGCATTATCTTTTTATGGGTATGCAATTCCTGTAAGGCATTTGCAGTTTAGTAATATAATTAAGTACTTCTATTTTACTACATTTTTCGTCTGTACTTATTTTTTATTTTTCAAGGTGTTGCACCATGTGTTGGTACATTTACATAAATAATCTAAGCGTTTAATCCTCAGCAGATTAAATATGAATTATATTAATTATGAATTAATCTGAGTACATGTTAGATGACACATACAGGGGCGGAGCTAGACTGATATTCTTGGGGGGCTAAAGAGAAAAAAACAAAATGACATGGATATATATGTTTAATATTCAAAAATGCAATAATCTTTCACACAAAATTTTTTGAAAGAGGAGAGAGAAATTTATTAAAAATAGTAAATAATAATAATGTGGATAAATTGAGACCACTTATATATAATATAATAATAAATCTAACTTGTGGTTGTCCCTTTATTATAAATAAATTATTTTTGGGGAGCTTAATTGATATAAAATTAATTTTAACTAATAAATATATATAATATTTAAATTTTTTAAAGAAGTTAGGGGGGGCTAAAGCCCCCCTCTCCTTATATGAGGATCCGTCCCTGGACACATAACTTTGTGGTCAAAAATATAAAATAGACTAACTTTATATTAGGGATAATTGCGTAAAATTCCCTTGTGGTTTGGAAAATCAACGTGAAACCCCCCTGTGCTTTCAAAAATGCGCGAAACTCCCTTATAGTTTTCTAAATGTAGCCCGAAATTCTCAACTCCATTAATGTTAACGGAAGTGCTATGCACGCGCTCTTCATGCGTTTTTTGGTGTTTTTTTTGACTTTTTTGCTATAAAATGATATATATGTCTTTTTTTTTACTATATTAAAAGACTAATTCTCTTGTGGGGTTTCTTGCAATTGCAAACACTTCCTCCAATCTGATTTCTTACATTAACAACTATGTATTATTTGTTTTTTTTTCAATTAATTTTTTTATAATGTTAATTTTATATATAGTTATTTATTTTATTGTTTTTAATACTAACAGTTGGTACGTATGTTTCTTTTTTACTTTTGTTTATTTCAATTATTTTTTTCAATATTGATTTTTATTTAATTATTTATATTATTGTTATTAATGATTTTTCTTTCTTTTCTTTTATTTTTTTTCAATTAGTTTTATTATTTTGCAACAATTGATACGTATATTTCTTTCTTTACTTTTTTTTCCGTTCATTTTTCCAAAATGTTAAATTTTTTATGTAGTTATTTTTTATTGTTATTAACTCAACTATTTATGAAGATTATATTAAATAAATAAGACTCGATATTAAGGAAAATATAAAATAAATAAATAAAAGACTCATTATTTAATAATTGTTAGGTATAACAAACAAAATTAACCATACCAAGAAAAAATTAACATAGCAATTTATCATAAACAAAAAAATAATAATAATAAAAATTATGTAAGAAAACTTGGAACATACCAATTTGTAACTACAAACAAAAGATAAAAAATATTATATCGAAAAACTTGGAACATACCTTGTACTAGTTTCAAGTTCTCATTCTAAAACAAAATGTACCTCAATAGCAAAATTTCTCATTGTTCACACCGTTAATCATCTATATTTCTCCAACAAATTCAATGGATTTTTAATTTTTTTTTTTGTATGGACATCGAATATTTTTTTGAAGCAAGTTAGTAAACTAATTATATTTAGAGTCTCGTTAATTACACTTTAGGGTTAATTTGATGTGAAAATAATATATTATCAAATATTTCCACATCCTACTCATCAATAGTCAACATTAATACCAATAAAATAAAAAATGAACATTGTAAAATATGAACTAAAAAAACCAAAAGCAAATAAAGAAACATACGTAGCAACTGCGTCATTAATAACAATAAAATAAATAACTAAATAAAAATTAACGCTGAAAAAAATAAATGGAAGAAAACAAAAGTAAAAAAAAAAAAACATACATACATACCAACTATTAGCATTAATAAAAATAAAATAAATAACTAAATAAAAAATTAACATTGTAAAAAAAATTAATTGAAAAAATAAATAAATAATACATAGGTGTTAATGTAGAAAACAAGCTTGAAGAAAGTGTTTGCAATTGCAAGAAACCCCACAAGAGAATTAGTCTTTTAATATAGTAAAAAATGAGTAAATATATCATTTTATATCAAAAAGTGAAAAAAAAACACCAAAAAATGCATGAAAAGCGCGTGCATAGCACTTCCGTTAACCTTAACGGAGTTGGGGATTTCGGGCTACATTTAGAAAACCATAAGGGGGTTTCGCGCATTTTTGAAAGCATAGGGGGGTTTTACACCGATTTTCCAAACCACAAGGGGATTTCGCGCAATTATCCCCTTTATATTATGCTCAAAAAAATTAATCTCATGCAAAGTTCACTTCATATCTAATTAGAAAAAAAAAATCACTTACATTTTCAACGTCAAAGTCACATTTCCTAAATTCTAAGATGTTAATAAGTTCATTACATTTTGTACTAGTATAGAATCACAAGTTATTTGTGTAGGAAGACGATCTTCTCTTTCCAATGTGACTTTTCTGAAATGTGGGATCTTATACTTGTTGGATCCTCCAACTTTCATGATTTCTTGCATGCACAATTGTAGGGTCAAAAAGATCCGATTTGCTTTTTTAGGACAATATTCATCAAATGACTTATCAACGACATTAACAAGCTCTTCTATATTTTTTGGACACACCTTATATTGCAAGGATTGAATAGCACTGAAAAAACCAAGATTTAAGATATTTAGATCCGGTGAGTTTGGTGGTTGACATAGTATCCGAATGTCAAAACCATTTCTTGAAGCTGCTACTTGAAATTCTCTATCATTTGGATCGATGTGTGTCCTTGCATTATCTTGTTGGATGAAAATGGTTTTGTTGGAATCCTCCCTTGACCAATTTTCATGAATTTTTGGTATAACTTTTTCAATCAAAAAAGCTTTTACGGTCTCTTTTTTTACAGATGTAATTGGTTTCATCTCTAAAGTCTCAACCTCTCTGTTTTTACTTCGCCTTTGAGCTGGTTACAACGTAATAAATGGAAATACTCCTATTTTACCAGAAAATAATCATTTCCTTGCTCATCAAACCTTGGACGAGTCATGGCAACCAAAAACATCACTTTTCCAATGTAATTCTTACTTTGACATGTGCGTAAAGGATCTTCTTCAACTGGAAGTAGATAATAAGTTTCGGTCTTCTTGGTCATGTAGAACCATTTTTCGTCGATATGAACAATATTGTACATAACCACAAATTTTGGCTCAAGAGTCAGACTATCTCGATCTAACATCGAGACACAAAACTGTAGTCGAGCTCTCATATTTTCTTCCTTTAAGTGTTCCTTAATGGCATTTGAGTGACGCCGAAGGAGACCTTTCTTCAGAAGTCTAAATAATGTTGAATAACTTAAACCTAAACCATTGGCAAGTGAACGTAATGTTGTTCGTCGATGCAACAGAACATCAAGAACTCGGTTTAGGTCAACTTGAACTCTTTTACGACCACAATTTTTTGTTTTCTTATTGGAGATATCGACAACTTGACCGTTGGGAGTGTCTTTAGCTTGTTTCCAAATCCTTTGAACTGTTCGTACAGATACTGAAAATAAGGTTGAAACTTCTGTAGTTGTTTTCTTTTTCAATTTTCCATTTACACTTCTCTCCAATAGAGCATTGTATATCGCCAATCTTTGGTTATTTGACAAGTTTTTCTTCGCTCTACTTGTTGCTTCATGAAATGACTCACTATTCTCTGCATGTAAAGTTCATTACAAAATTAAAAGAAAATTATGTTCACAAAAAGAAATACAACAATTTATGTAGATACTGATAAAATAAATTAGCATGATATTTAGGTATATACAAAAAATAATTAATTTAACATAAATTAAATAAATAAAGAAGCATGTAAATATTCACATTCTGCCTAATAGTCCCACAAAAATAATTACAACTACACAAATAAGACACTATCAAGATCGAAAAAGAATTAAAATAAAATAAATAAAACACACGTTCATGGATTTAATTATCCACATTGCACATTTCTGAATTTAAAAGAACATGAGTAAAACTCACGTTCATGTTATGAATTGATTGTATGATATATGCAACATATGAAAATAAAATAACTAACTCCACGAAATCCGGTAATATCTTCAATTATTGGAATATTCTGGAGAGTTATCCTTAATTCATGCATTTGTATTTCAGTCATTTTTCTTTTTCCATTTGCAGACTCAAATATTTGCTTCTACATGACTAAAGAAAACGGGAAAGTGATTACCGTGTTCCATTGTCTGATCATCTCCATCTTCTTCATATAAGTGATCAAGATCTAGTTCGAGTAATGGAGATTGAAACTCATGATTTGGATTAGTGTTAAAATTCAATATCAAAGTGTGTGTTGATGATGCTCTAACCATCATTGTTATTGATGTATCTACCTCCATATCTGCATATACATTAGAATGACCATCAGTTGGTGAGATTTCTCCCTCAACATTGATTTCTGTTGGGATAGTGTTTAGATCAATATTGTTGAAAGCCATTGATGGAGATTATTTTTAGAATGACAACCATTTAGAACACAATTATATAGATTAATTTGGAGCCAAAATTTAACTTTGACACTCATCAAAAAAATTGGATTCAAATTCAAAATTTTAGTTTAGGACTTGGTGATTTTACTTTTGAGAATTTTGGTGTTAAACTTGCTGACTTCTCACTTTCATCATCACCAAATTCATATAGGATGAATATGGGAGTCTCATATATCGAAATGTTGCATACTGCCTATGTTAGTATTTAATTATAGTTGAATGAGAAATAAATTATGCATTGGTTAATATTTAATTATAGTTGAATGAAAATGAAATTGTTAAAAGACAAAAATAATAAATGAAGGGTATAATAGGAAAATAAAATCATTCTTAATTTGTGTGTAAAGTTGGAGGACGACATTTATTTTGAATTAGAGGGAGTATATTTTAAAAAAAAAAAACAACTATATTGCAAGATGAAGAAATATATGCATTACAAAATTTATTCACAAATATTTAATGTTCCCTTTTGAACATTAATGTTAAAGATATAAACTTATGATTATAGAACAATCTACTTAAAATAACTTCGTAGCAAAAACTTTAGATGACAATAATTATCTTGAATGAGTAAATGATCTCATGACAGCATTACTGAGTTTTTTTTTTCTTTTTCTTTTTTTAAATAATAGAAAAGGTATCTTAAACCTGGGCTTGATGGTCCCTTCGGGGACATCCGAAACTTGGGCTTGATTATTTGTTGGGCCTTTAATTGAGTCTTGTGATCATGAAGTTTCTTCCAAAAAAGAAAACAGACTGGGACTTATTATGTATTTTCGATTATTTCTTATAAAATTAATTTACCACTCATAAGTACATATAGTTTCATAAGTACATTTAATTCTTGAGGAATAATAATAATAATAATAATAATAATAATAATAATAAAAAAGAAGATTTCATAGGTTAATTAAATGTGTGAAAACATTTGAAAAAAATGTCAAAAAATGATCATCTTCATCAGCTTCGTTCAATTGTGATTGGCCGAACATATATAAGATGGAGTAAACAAAACTGATTGTACATGCTATTGATACCATATATGTAGTAATTGGACCACCAAAGAAGCTATGAATTTACGGGTTAGGATGCAAATCATCTACTACAATACCAAGCTATAGCTCCTCTAAATCTACACAACCAAATTGTGATCAGTTGTCGGAGTTTTGGGAGAAGGTGCATGATGAGTTCTAATTTGTGTATCTTGATTATGATGTTTTCCCTTCATTCTAAATGTCAATGAGTCTTTTATTCTTGATTTTGATGAAGTTTTGTGATTTGAGGGCAAGATAAGGATTTAATTGATATTGAAGGCTTTTTGGATTGATTTGGAAGAAATTTGGTGGAGCTCTCAAAGCTTGCAAATTCTGCGATGGTTTTAGCTTTAAGCGTGGGCACGCTTAAGCATTCGAGCTTGATTCTCAAAGACCAATTCTCAAAAATTGCAGAAGTCTTAACAATAGGCGTGAACACGCTTAACATCTGAAAATTGCAAAAAGAAGAGAACGTGGATTAAATCTGTAGAAGTTATTTTTTTAACTGTCTTTTTGAATTATCCTAGGGGTAGTTTTTAGAGAGATATAGATATAAAGGGGATTAGAATCTCTCTCATGATCTCAACTCTTATTCTACGCTAAATCTCTGAATTATCCTAGGGGTAGTTTTTAGAGAGATATAGATATAAAGGGGATTAGAATCTCTCTCATGATCTCAACTCTTATTCTACGCTAAATCTCTACAACTTTGATTTTTCTGGTATCTCAATTCTCCATGGAGTGCTAGATTCTGTTTCTATCCAAGAGATAATTAAGACTTGGTTCTTTTACTGTTGAGATCTAATTTAATTTATCGTTTTTTCTTTCTTGTTATTCATATATCTTCTGTGCATGATGTTTATTATTATTTTGGTGAATTGTTCAAATAGGATCCTTTGTCAATTTGTCAGAATAATATATTGTCAATTAGAACGTTAAATCCGTAATTGTTTAATTGTTCTAATTCTTGTGGCAATTAGCATAATTGATTATAAAAAGATTTTCAATTCCCTGCTTTGAAGATATATGATCTAGCTTAAATAAACCTACATGTGTGTTTGTTGGCTAGAATTGAGTCTTTCTAAATCTTAATGCAATTGGTAAATGAAATTCTAAGATGGTATCTAGGATTGTTTACTAATTAGGGTAGTAATTAGAGATTGTATCCTGATTACCGAACCTTAAGGAATGATTAGATCGTTAGGTGGTACCAACAATTATAATCAATTTAATATTGAAGGAAGGATAGAATCATTGCATCTAGGATCAACACGTCAACCATTCTTGAATTTGTCTCTTGGCTAGATATTTTTATTTCATTAAACTCATCTTAGTTTATTTTTATTGTTCTAATTTAGTTTATTAATTACAAAAATCTCAAAATCCCCCAACCATTTTTTATTTTTTTTAGCAAGTGTGCAAAAGAACAATCGTTTTACCAATCTCTGTGGATTCAACCTTACTCACCGCTATCTCAAATTTATATCTTTAGAGTAAGATTTATTATTTGTTGGATTCGACACCCATCAGTGCGAAAGTAAATGAGACAAAAACGAGAGGAAATTGAGCAAACAAGGCAGCATCATGAATAAATAAAGTTAGAATGGAAGCAAAATGATTTTAAATATACGCTTCAATGTAAATGTGACCCATAATTTGTTGCAGTATTCCTTAAATTTGGGAAGTATGAATTTTGATATGAAACTATGGTATTTAATATCAGATATTTTTTGTAATTCGAAAAATCGCAAGACGATGAAGGTATCATAGTCATTATCCATTTAAAAAACAAAAACAAAAACAAAAAAAAAGTTGGCAGATTATTTTAGAAAAATGGTTACATTATCCATTTATAATTACCAAGTATTTTAAAAGATATCAAAATGATTTAAATGCAAACATTTTTTTATTTTGAATCTACAAATCGAATATGTGTCGTCAAGGATGATTCTTTTTTTACTTAAATTGAAATAAAACTAAAATATATTAAAAATCATTTTTGGAGATTTGGGCCCTGCTCACATGGGCTTTCCAAGAGAACATTATTTAAAATAAAATAAGCCCACAAAAAATGATATCATTTAATTTGGGGTAAAAGCAATTGACACGTATTGATTTTGCCAATTTGTTTAAAAAAAAAAAAAAAAAACGATTGGATTTACAATATGAACAACTCTTGCGTCTGCTTGACAATGCGATTGGGTCGTGTTGGTAAATGAATTGGTGAATTTGTATTAGATAATACTTTTATGTATTTTATGCAATATTTTCAATCCTAAATACTTATTTTTGTAGATTAATTGTTGTCATATATCATCATTTACTTGATTTCAGTGTTGATGGCATAATAATCGAACTCAAATAGTTGGAAAATGCTATTAATAATCATGAAATCTTAAAATTTGAACCCAAGAATGAGAATCAACAATTAAATATGTTTTTTTTGTTTTGAAAATGTTCTAGAATGAATTGTGATACCTACAAGTTTTAACATATATTTGTAAATCATTTAAAATGTTTATGATGTATGCATTTAAATATGATGACACTTTATTTATGTGAATTATGCATTAATGGTTCATGCAACACGGAAATCCATAATTCAAATTCTAATTGCTAAAAAGACAAATATTATAGAGTTTTTTTTGGTATGGTCATTAATTCCAACTCCATAACCTGAAACAAAAAATTAATAAATAAAATCGCCCACCGTAGGGCTCGAACCCACGACCACAAGGTTAAGAGCCTTGCGCTCTACCAACTGAGCTAGACGTGCTTCATATTTCTCTTTGTAATCTACAATTTATTTATAAAATTAAATGTCAAATAACTTCTTCTTATCGCACTGAAACATATATATGTGGACTAACATAGCTAACATTGAACAAATGAAATAGTTGAATAATAAAAAAAAAAGAGATTATTCAAGAATAAACGTCATTAAATGTTGAAATTACGGATTGAACTTCTGATAGTAGATCCAAAATCTAAAAAGTATTTGTGATTGTTACTGTAAAGATCTTGATATGTTTCAACCACTTTAGTAAACAAACTGCTTCTTTATATGATTTCTTGAAAATCTTGTCTTCTAAAAGGGAAATAGATTATCGAATAACACTAAAATTCGTGATTGAATATATTCATAATCGATATAATATTGGATTTCTACGTTATTATTTTTTAATTTCCTTCAAACATGGTTTTTAGACTATATATGAAGTCTCAAGTACCCAACCCATTGTGTGTGTGTGTATATATATATATATATATATATATATATATAAGGGACTAAAATATTTATAATAAATATGATCTAACTAATCATAGAATTTGATCTGATGGTGAAAAGAGCTCAAGTCAACAACCTTAAAGCTGATATTCTTCATATACCAGGGACAATGGTTAATTATTTCATTTTGATGTTACATTGTTCATTGGGCATATTTGGGCTTGTAATGCTCGTTGCCTAGTCTGAATCTTTTACTATGTATAGTGTAACTTTTTGGTATGTTCAGTAGTACTTTTATCTATCTATATAACTTCAATGAAAACATTTTTCAGTTAATATTATTATAATAGTGTTAAATAAGTCTTAGTGAAGTTACTTAATACATTACTTATTATGGAGTTGAAACTCCCCATTGTTTGACAAATCAACATTTTGGAGCTTCCTTAATCAGACATGTGTCATCCATATGTCATATATGCATGTGTATATATCCCAAACTAATCTTGTAACAGATCAAATTAGTTATGGTATTTGGCTCATGTCATATTGAATGACCTGTTATGCTTGATTTCAAGTTAAGTACTGTTCGATTTGGGATCTGTTTGTGTTATGTGTGAAGTGAATTGGTCTGAATTGTGGGTGTAAATTGTAAGTTTGTGTTAATTTCAATTTTGATTATGTATGTAAGGTTCTTTTCATTTTTTGACAATCAAATATATGTTTTCCAATTTTGATCTTATATGTTTCAACTTTTTCTGATTTCAGTTCAATTTTCTATTTTTGATCCTATATGTGTCAATTTTTTCCAATTTCAGTCCAATTTTGGTCAAAATTTCCAAAATCGTTAATGTCACGTGAGATTTCCTGACGGTCATCCGACTAAAATTAGATTGAAATTGAAAAAAATTTAAACATATAGGATCAAAATTGAAAAATTTGACTGAAATTGAAAAAAATTGAAATATATAGGATCAAAATTGAAAAACGTATACTTGTTTATCCAAAAATGGAATATGTCTTACATATATGACCAAAATTGAAATTAACACTATAAATTTGGATTGTTTCGTCTTTTACTTTGTTGGTATCCACGTCTTGCTTTTGAAGGCAAAGATGGTTGTCTAGGAGGTTATGGAAGCTTGCATTAATAGTGTTGTGGAGGTAGTAAAATTTGGTCTTCTTCTGTGTTATAATTATTTTTTGTTATATTAATTTCTTAAGGAGAAAACTTGGATTTACTGGTGAGGAAAAAATCCACATTCAACTCGAACAATTAAAATGCATCATACATTAGGGTACGTAAACTTAAAGTGAATGTCATAACATGCATATACATCTTCATTTTCTCTTTTATAAATTATATCACAAATGATGCATTATGCTTTATTGCGTTCATTTGAAGTAATATAATTATAAAAAAGATTGTATACTCCCTTGTATTTCAAAATATAATAATAATAGTAATAAAAAAATACATAAATCCTTTTGAATTAAAGAAAAATATATTACATATATTTACTTAATTACTATATAGTAACTCGTGCATCTTACATGAATTAATTGTAGAAGACAATTAATGTTTTATTTCATTTTTCCTATTTTAGATCAACCATTCATAATGTTTTTTTTTATTATCAATTCATATGAATGAATTATTTGTTTTTCAACAAACATCATTGTTATACCTGGAAAATTAACAACTTCATAAGCACGATAAGAAAGACAACAATGAGGATCTCATTCCATTAAAAGCTGCACAAGCTACCGACCTGTGAAGAGACGGTGTTATTCAGCCGAGCTCTAAGGTGATCCCCATCCCGGCCACAATCAAACACAAGCATGGAAAAAATGTCCCCAGTACTGCAGGTCTGAACAATAACCGACCTCATATCACTAATGCAACACATGGAGTCAGAGAGTTAGCCAACAACTCCCTTCCAAAGTCATATCAAGCATGAGATCAATCACATCAACATTAATATCAAACCTACTAAGGCATGGCAACTTCCTTAAATCAAGGGATTATAACATTAAATCCATCCAAACATTGACTACTATATATATATAGAAGTGTATTTATTGTAAATGAGGTTGACAATTTAATAGACAAGGCCATATTAGAATAACCATTGTACCGAGCTCTTTCATAGTGTGAGAAAGGGATTATGATCACCAATGATTTGGTGATTAGGGTATTCCACTATATATAATCAAGATACAATCGGTTATAAAAGGAAGATGAATCTGTTCAAATATGTAGAGATATACAATGAAATATACAATATGACTAAGTCAACTATTTTTCTTATTACCCCCCAGCCTTGTGTGGGATGTGGACGAACGCAAAGCTTGGATCGTAAGAAGTCAAATGCCAGACGGGGAAGGGCCTTCGTGAAAATATCTGTCAACTGAAGATGCGACGGGACAAACTGAGTAGAGAGTTTGCCCGTAGAAACCAACTCCCGAACAAAGTGACAATCAATGTCAATGTGCTTAGCCCTCTTGTGAGCCACTAGATTCTGACTCAAGAAAATGGCACTCTTGTTATCACACAAGAGTTGTGGACAAGAAGAGGAGACGATCTTGAGTTCGCCCAAAAGGTTAGTCAACCACACCACCTTAGAAGCCGCATTGGCTAAGGCTCGGTATTCGGATTCACAACTAGAGCGGGCCACAGTAGGTTGCTTTTTAGCACTCCAAGAGACAAGATTTCCACCCAAAAAAATGGAGTACCCAAGGTGGACCGTCGTGTCTCAACACAATGAGCCCAGTTTGCATCTAAGTAACCGATAATAGACGACTCGGGATGACGTCGGAAATCAAGACCAAAGTGAAGAGTCCCCTTCACATAGCGTAGAACGCGTTTAACAATAGAAAAATGGTCGACTATTGGAGTGTGCAAAAACTGACTAACAAGATTAACCGCAAATGATAGATCTGGATGAGTAATCGTCAAGTACTGTAAGGCTCCCACAAGAGATCGATACAGTGTCGGATCCAGGAATAGGTTACCCGTGCTAACAAGAGTTTCACCAGCAACAAGAGGAGTAACAACAACCTTCAAGTCGAGCATATTTGCCTGATCTAAGATATCACGAGCATATTTGGCTTGCCCAATGAAGAGACCAAATGGTAAATATGACATTTCAAGCCCCAAAAAATAAGTTAATAGGCTAAGATCCTTCACAGCAAATTCAGTATGAATACGAGAGATGAATCGACGAAGTAACTACTCGTTATTGCCAGTAACAATGATATCATCCATATAAAGGAGGAGATAGATAATAGAGGTACCTCGATGGAAATAAAAAAGAGATGAGTCCGAATGACTGGCATAAAAGTTGAGGTTCATCAGAAACGAGTTGAATCGATGAAACCAGGCAAGAAGGGCTTGACGAAGACCGTATAGAGCTTTCTTCAACCGACACACATGATGAGGAAAGCGTGGATCAACAAAACTCGGAGTTTGAGCCATGTAAACTGGTTTCTGAAGAACACCATTCAGGAAGGCATTTTTCATATCCAACTGATGAAGGGACCATTTATGTTGAACTGAGATAGCCAAAATCACATGAACTGTGCTAACCTTGACCACATGACTGAAAGTGTGCTGAAAGTCTGAACCCTAAACCTGAGTAAACCCCTGAGCTACAAGCCTAACTTTGTGACGCTCAATAGAACCATTTACATGATACTTGGTGCGAAACACCCATTTTGACCCAACAATATTAGCATCAGGAGGTCGTGGAACCAAGTCCCAGGTAGCATTAGATCGAAGGACATCAATTTCCTCTTGCATAGCGGATACCTAAACAGGAGACTTCGAAACGAATTTGAAGCCTCGGGGCTCAGAAGCTGCAGTCAGAGCAGAGAGGAGAGTTGTAGATACAAGATCAACTGGATAACGAGGTTTAAATATGCCGGATTTAGCCCGAGTTTGCATATGATGTGTGGGCAAAACCGAAGGTGGAGAAGAAGCCGACACAGTAGGGATGGTAGGAGTCGGATCTATCTGATAAGCATCAGTAGGTGGCACAGCAGGACGTGGGTCATCGGAACACACACAACAGGGTGTGACGGGCGGCAAAAGGGGAGTATGAGCCGCATGTGGTGTATGAGATGGAGTACTAACACACGAGCCATCATCCAAAAAAGTAGACACCTTCGGAGAGGGTGTCAATGTGCCAACGGAGCCTAAAAAGGGAAACTAAAACTCGTCAAATTGAGTGTGACTAGTTATGTAAACACGCGAGGTGTCAGGATCGAAGCACCGAAATCCCTTAGGAGAACTGCTATAACCCAAGAAGATGCAAGGATGACTGCGATGAACCAACTTGTTAGTAGCATAATCACGTAAATATGGGTAAACACGACACCCAAAAGGTCTGAAATTTGCATAATTAGGAACAGTACCATAAAGTAACTCAAAAGGGGACTTGTTACCCAAAACTGTGGATGGAAGACGATTAATGATATAAACTACTGTGACAAAAACATCAAACCAGTAACATGTAGGAGCATGAGCATGAAATAACATAGATAAACCAGCCTCAGAAATATGATGATGCTTTCGGAGTATACGGACAAGACAAACGATGATGAATGCCATACAAAGAAGTAAAATCTTGCATAGTTACTATTAACAAATTCAGTGCCCCATCACTTTGGAAAACATTAACAGATGCAAAGAATTGAGTGCAGACAAATTTATGGAAGTGAACAAACACCTCGAAGAAATCAGACTTCGCGTGCAATGGATATATCCAAGTAAAATGAGAGTAATTATCCACAAAAGCCACATAATAACGATATCCATCAAATGAATAAATAGACATCGGGCCCCACAAATCGCAATGAATTAAATCAAGTACTTTATTCTCCAGCTTCTCATTTAAATCAAAAGATAACCGTTTATTCTTTGCTAACTGACAAGAACCACAAATACTAGGATTCGGTAATAAAGAAGTAACTGACAAGTGTCCTAACTTATTCATAAGGGAAATAACAGAAAACGGGACATGCCCCAAGTAAATGCCATAAATCAAAACTGGCTTTCAACCCCTTTGAACGAAGAGCAGCAACCAGAGCCGGATGCCCTCGTTCCAAAATATATAAGTCTTGATTACACTTTCCTCGAGCCAGAACTATCTTGGTCATGCGATTCTGAATTTCAAAGGACTTGTCAGATAAAACAATATCAACGGGAAAATCATGTGTGAGCTTACTAATGGATAATAAATTTTTGGTTAAATGAGGAACCACCAAAACGTCAAGCAATTAAATACCATTAGATAAACCACGAGAACCAATATAAAATATTGAAAGAGAATTCTCGTTACCCACAACAATGTGACCATTACCATTATAGGGCTCAAACGAATCCAAACTGGAAGTTTGAGCACTCATGTGAGCTGAAGCACCCGAATCCACAAACCAATCAGAAGTCGGCTGAGAGATGTTGCATGAAGCATTGAACGATTGGGCGAGTTGAGCAGACTGGGATGGGGTGGCACGGGCCTGTAAAAACTGAGGGCATTTGTTCGCGTAATGCTCACCGCGACAAATTTGACAACGGGAAGGACGACGGTTACCACCATTACCGCCATTACCCCGACCACCGAACTGGAACCGTCCACCACTATTACCGCCACGCTGTTGGCCGCCAGAATTCTGGCCATGGCCACCAGATTTGTGATGAGAAGAGGCGTACCGAGAAGAGGTCACAACGAAAGCCGCCTGAGTGGAAACAGCAGGCTCCATGGAGTGAAGAAAGAGTTCAAAACTCTGAGCTCTCGGCATCAATTCAGAAAAGGTAGGTAGGGACTGGAACACCATTTGAGAGACGGAGAAGTTAGCAAAATGAGAGCCAAGACCGCTAAGGAACCAATGGGATTGGTTGGCGGCATCAACTGGACGACTGATGGCAATGAGACGGTCGCACAACATCTTGAACGCCTGACCATACTCGGCAACAGATCGTGCCCCAATGTTAATGGCGTGCAATTTGTCCTTGATCTGGAATTCACGCGATTTGGAATCATGGCTAAAAGCCTGCTCCAAGGCTAGCCATATTTCGCGCGATAAGGAGCAACCTACAACTAGGACAAGGGGCTTTTCTGTGAGAGATGTGAGAAGTAGACTCGCGATGCGCTTATCTTTCTTCTTCTAGGAGAAAAACTCCTTATTTACAGCAGAGGAGGATTCTGACGTGACAGTGGGTGATTAGGGTATTCCACTATATATAATCAAGATACAATCGGTTATAAAAGGAAAATGAATCTGTACAAATATGTAAAGATATATAATGAAATATACAATATGACTAAGTCAACTATTTTCCTTATTACATAGCTTCGGGCGACCAGACCTAGTTGATCCGAATTAATAGAAGTCAAGGTCTTAGAGACCCCTTATTTGCTCATTCTAGAGTTTATATCAATATTCCATTTGAGCAATCTCCATAAACTTGTTTATCTTTATAATTACTTTAAAATATTGATTGTTTGGCTATAAAAAAACTAGTTACGGTTTTTACACGTCAATAACCATCATATTCAAAAACTCTAACATTACAATTTGTAAAATTTAAAACTCGTCATCACACTGAACCTATATTAGTAATTATAAAAAATTAAATACAATTTAAATTTTAAAAAATTGTTAGAATAAAATAAATGCCACGCATCAAAGGTACTAAAGATTGGGCTGAGTTTTTATTTTTTTGTAACGTTTAGGATAAAACAATGCATAATTGGTTAATTAAATAATTAAACCCTAATTGTTTGATTTAATTATGTGCGTTTCAGAAAAATGAAATAATGTATGATTAATTTATCGAATGTATAATTTAATCGAAAAGCATAGGTTATAACTTATTAAAAGATATCATAGTTGAAACCCCAAAGCTAAAACGTTAAAGGGCGGCCAGTTAAGGGTTCGTGGCCCAAATCACGAAGAGTATAAAATCAAAAGGTTAAAACATAAGAGAACAAGTATGGGTCACTTTGGATAAAGGTCTTTCTCTCTCCTCCTTTCTCTCTCTTTCTTTCTCTCTAGGGTTCTGGCCGGATGGCTGGAGTGCTACCAGACCACCACCGGCATCACCCACCCCTCCTCCATTTCACTTGATTTTTATATCGAAACGTAGCCCTCATCGAGCCCAATCTGGATCCGGGCTCGGATCATCCAACCGACGTCGGCTCCGCCGGGAATCGACCGGAGAAGATCTGACCTCTTTTTTTTTCCATCATCTCTTTTTTTCCCTCTCCCCCTCTCTCTCTCTCTCTCCTCTTCTCCCTCTCTGCCTCGTCGCTGATTATCCTCCATCGTCGTCATCTGTCACCAAGTGTGTATGGGGTCGGGACGACATTGTATAGCTCCGCCATGCTTCGATGGGTGTACGCAATGCACACCCGGTGCGTGTGTGTGTTTGGGGTGGCACCTTGTTGCACCGTTGTGTGTCGTGGGTGCATAGCGCTGCCGTGTGTGTGTGCGTGTATGTGGTGTCGCCGGTGACAAGAGGTTACCGACCGGGAGTCGGGATGTGAGTGTGGTGATGGGGGAGGGGTTTTGGAAATGCGGGGGTTGTTTTGCAAATTTTGATAGTCCAGGGACTTGGGTGCAAACCCTAGGTTTTTAGTTTATTTACGATTTAGTCCTTGAGCTTTCTAAAATATCGTTCTAGCCCTCAAACTTTCGAAAACTATGTTTTAACCCCCAAAGGTTTTCAAGTTTAAGACTTTGATCCTTAGAACTTTCAAAAATTATACTTTGACCCCCAAAGTTTTAAAAATATCAAAAAGGCCCCAAATCTTTTCTAGTCAAAGTCAACCATTTTCCAAAATTTATGAAAATGTCTCTGCACCTTTAAAAGCTCCGTTTAAGCTCGTTTTTCCTCTGTTAAAGCTCTAATCGATCCCTTTATGCCCTATGATCAAGTTTCAAGCCTTCATTTTGTTTCCCTTCCTTCAACGCCTCTTCTTCGAGAGAGTTCTATTTAAGTATACATAATTAACGTAACAAGAATCTAATAATTCTCATTTGCATGTGTAGGTTTTCACATTAAGGAATGATCGTAGGCTTAATACTCACATTACACGAGGGAAACACCACCGAACAAGGTGGGGGTAACTTCTAAACCCTAATCTTTATATTTTCGTTAATGATTGCATGAAAGACGATAGATGAACGTATGATATGTGAATTTATGCCTATGAAACTTTCCATATTCATTATGATATATGAACCTAGGATTTAGGAAACGATCTTTTAATATTATGAATTGTGAACCTATGTGCTTTGGGATATGTGTTGTGATTTATATGTTTATGCATGCATTATGGATATGTTACGCAAGGATAAAAGTCCACTATCATGCTACGGAGGGACTCATGGTCCGTAAAAAACGCTACGGAGGGACTGTTGGTCTATAAAAATCACCAAACAGTATAAAACTGTTTATAGGGTAAGACGGGGAGTACTCGCACCTATCTTATGTTACGTGCAATGCATATTATGTGTTGTGTTAAATTGTTGTTTTGTTACATGTTGAATTAGCTTAACTGTTTAATAAACCTTAAATACAGAAATTACTTCCACGAGTGTATTCAAACGCACTCACCCCCGCGTGTATTCACACTATATGTAACAATGAAAGCGGAGAAGCGTAGCGAGAGGGGTGTCATATCGAGTTGTGCCTTTTTCCTTTTATAATTCGATTCTCCTAAACATGTCTTGAACCATTTGTAAAGTTAAACTATTTCCTATGGAGGGATCCTGATGTTTTTCTGCTGCTTTGTTTTTCAAATATTTTATTCCTACTAAACACTGATGATTCGAACATGTAAAATCGTATGTTTTGTAGTTTCCGAAGTTTCTGTTTTATATGTCGTTTAAAATCTTTACTCGTTTGGTATATCTGAAAGTTTTAAAATGTATGTTTCTCTCTCTTCTTTTCCTGCACGCCCACAAAAAAATTCTGATATTTCAAGTATAAAAATGGGGCGTGACATTTTTACTCATTTCATCGGACAATATATTTCTGTATCCATGATTATAATAAAATTACTTTCTACACATGGACAAAATCATTATTCACTCTCCCAAAAAGCTCTTGTAAAAAATAACTGGTCTATCCATTTTTAGGACAAAACCATTATTCACTAAGAGTAATTTACACATTTAATCCTATTAAATAAGTTTCAAAAATATTATAACTATAAAAAAAGTCAAAAAAATTAAACCCCTAATAAAAATAATGAGAAGTGGGAGGGACTTACACATAAGATTTTGTATAGAAAAAGTGGTTGCAAGCTGCATGCACATGGTACCATTTGAGCATAGATAAAGATTGATTTTGGATATGATAGACCACACAAAATAGGTGTAGCAATAGATGAAAACAAAAAGATGAACTTTCTCATAAATTGGGTGTGTGTCGTTTCATTTGGCATAATTATAGAAAAAATCGAAATGAAAACAAAAAGGTTAAATGTCAACATTATTGGGTTCAATTGATCTAATGAAGCTGCAAGGAAACTTCCGGCACCAATATGTTAGGGCCACCAATTTTGTCCAGTTATTATGATTCTTTATTAATCCAAAACAATTTCACATTTTTATGTCCAAGCATCTAGTCATCGATCTCTACATATAGTAATATATGGCAACAAAACATGATCATATATAGCTAGCTAGCTTCAATTAATATTTTGAATGATTTGATATTTACAACAATTATTTATTTTCAATATGTAACTTACACTTAATTAAATAGGTTTGGGAACCGGCTACCATCACATAAAGCAGAATTTCAACATGTCTTTTAATATTCTAGAGAATTGGATTTTGCGGGCGTTACACATACACTAATTTTTTTTTTCCCTTTTTTACTAATTTAAGATATGTCTATTTGTATCTAAATTATTTTATAATATTTAGTATATAACTCGTGACCGCACTCTCTCTAATAACAACAACAACAATGATAAGGGTTAATTTCAATTTTTGTAATGTATATATGACATTTTCCATTTTTGTACAACCTTGTATTTGTTTTCCAATTTTGGTCCTCTATATTTTAAATTTTCAAATTTCAGTCCAATTTTGATTGGAATTTTCATGACGTGGCCATCGCAAATTCTAACGTGGTAGTCAGATTTCGGCAGACATGTCAGAGATTTTAATTTTTTTTTATCAAAATTGGACTAAAATTGAAAAATATTAAATCATAAAATACCAAAATTGAAAAACAATGACTTGATTAATTATCAAAAAAATAAAAAGTCTCTTATATACAAAAATACAAAATCAAAATTAGAATTATTCCTAATAATAACATATCTATTAACCTGAGTTTGATGAAAAAGAATCATACCTAATGTTATCATGCAATAAGATGTATCGGACTTAGATTACTTATTGTGCACAGTAAAAATAAAACATTTGTTAAGTGGACAAGAAGTTGCTGAATACAATAAGATAAGATATGGTACGGTTCTAGCTTTGGTTAATTAGAAAATACGTGATACAAAAGCTTTAATATTTGAGCTTATTAGAAAATATAAATAATTTGGAGCATCTAATTATGGAGTTAAGATTGCTTAACAACAAATTAATAGGGTTTAAATATTTCATTTATGTATAAAAACATTTTAATAACATTTTTCCTTTCAAACAAGCAAATAGGCATTACTGGAACTAGTTGGAGGTAATTACTCATTATGTCAAAAGTGAACATGGAAGACTTAAAAGACCTGAAAGAAAGAAAAAATGATATTAGAAAAATTATATGTTATAACTTAATTAAATATAAATGAGAATTACATTTCTTGATCAAACATGATACAGATACCATTAATTATACACCATGATGGGATAAAGAATAATTATATTAGTCTATTTATATCGTTGTAACTACGTATCATATAAAACACGATAACTACGTATCATATGAAACATTTTTGATGAAACAATATAACATAGATTAAAACCAAAAGTTAACTCAACCATATTAGAGCATCTACAGATTTTTGTGTAAGTGTCATGTAAACCATGAATATTAAGTATGTTTCTGTGTACTTGTATATATGATAAATTTCATATATTTTAACTCATGAGATGAAGTCTCATATTAGAGTACAAATGGGTGAGCCAACTGAAGTTAATACCAGTCAGTCGATACTCAAGTTGAATCCCACATTTTTCCTCTACTTGAAAATTATTATTTTTATTTCGAGAATTATTAACTTGAAAAGTTCATTTAACAAAGTATTACCTATTATTCATTTCTCATTATCATGTTTGATCAAGAAATGTATTACTTTGACAAAGTATTTCAAAATGTTCATTTAACAAGTATTACATATTTGACTGATGATGTGATTGTACATGGGTCATCATGAATCTAAAATCCCATCTCAAGAATCAAAATCTTAACATATTCTCATAGCTATTGGTGTTTGTTTTGGGTTCATGGAGAATATGGGAAATCCGATTTTAAAATCTTGGATTTTTGAAATAAAGATGAATAGATAAAACGTATTTGTTTAGAGATTTTGTAGGATATGATTAATTTTATAGATGTCAAATCAATGTTGGAAAAAACGTTATTGTATAATATTATATTGTTAGTTAATGTAATGGTAATGATTGAATGATTGTAATTGTAGAAATTTAAATGTGTGTATTAATAGATATAATATATAATTAATAATTATGTTTTTATTTAAATAAAGTAGGATTTTGGTAGATTATATAATCCTTTTGTAAACTCAAAACAAAGGAGATTTAGGATATTTTAAATTCCAAATCCTGACACAAATACCAATCCTAATTCTTAATAGCTAAAGCTTTTATAATTACTTATGCGCATGTGTAACACTAACTTCAACGTACTAATTAACAAATTCTACACAAAAATAGTAGTTTCCATAATATATATTCGTAAAAGAATAGAATATATCTCATCAATTATATAATTTATTAAAAGTTACTTGGAATAAGATTCACATGATATAATTTTAAATTTAAAATTTTAATATATGTTTATTTTCGTATTTAATGTGAATCACAAAATATCATAAAATATCATAATAAAATATTACTTCAACCCAATTTTTTACAATAAAATAATACATCAACCTACTTTTACATAATAAAACATCACATCAACCCACTTTTCCAACATAAATTCAAACAAACATACATTTTCACTATTCACTTTTACTACAAAATCCAGAATTTTAGTGACGGAATTTCCCAATTCCACAAAAACCCCTCTTCCAAACATACCCTAAAAAGAAAAAAAAAAGGAAGAATTCAGTACAGGCAAAAGAGCTGAAGCACGTTAACAATTATTGGTTCGTAAAATAATAAGCTAACTCGACGTCACAAAAAAAAAAAAAAAAGGGACTAGAAACTCGTCAAATTATATTAGTTTGAAAGAATGTTAATTATCATGTGTCTACTAATATACAGTACCCAGAAGTGGCCTACACTCGTTGTAATTCATTTCCCCACAAGAACCAAAAAAATAAAAAATAAACCCTCGAATCGATTAACCATATATCTTTGAGGTTATATAAATCAGGTGATGGCTTTGGCAATGGTGGCGTTAGCAAAGGTGGGCCTCGTCGGAGCTGGTGGCCATCACGGCCTAACTCCGCTAGTCACGGCGTTGCTGTGGCCCTTCGTGCTCAAATTCTCCTTCAGTTTCCGGCCACTTAAGGAAACCTGCAAAGACATGATTCATGCTTTAGAACTCTTCTTCTTTCAGATGAGCCAAATAGCGTTTGATACTCCGGCGGCTAGTGGCGCCGCCGCCGCTGGACTGCGGTGGCAGAGGGCTCTCCGGCTGGTCTCCGAAAGGCTCGTCCATGCCAGGCATGCACCGTCCACCGCCGCCGATGAGGACAGTTTGGTTGCTTTCTCAATGCTTGCACTTTGATTTTATTATTAATTCAACATTTTTTTTTATTTGACATTTTTAATCATCATCTTCATTATATGTTTTTTTTTTTAAATAATTTTTGTTGTCTGAATTAAATAAAAATAAAATCGATATGATTGTTGTTGTTAATTGCTGTGTTTTTCTTTTGTTTCTTTTCAATTTCGGGTGGTTTAACTTAAAGGGGTGGTTTAGTGCAATTTCGTAAAGAAAATAAATGTAGAAAATAATTTTGTAATATATGTTACTAATTAATTGAATTGGGTGGTGGCAAGGACACACATGTAATTGAAATTATTCGTCAAACATTCCTAACTTCAAAATAAAACTAATAATAAAACAAAAAACCGAAAACGATTCATAACTTCAAAATAAAACTAATAATAAAACAAAAAACCGAAAACGATAAAAACTTGTCGTACTTATCTGCAGCTTTGCTGCGAGTAGAGCACATCACTTTCTTTTGTATGTATGCTGAGGAGAATGCCAGAATGGTTTTGTAATGTATTTTATTAATGTTAGTAATATTGAATTGATATAGATTTGTTTTTTAAATGTATTTTATTAATGTTAGTAATATTAAACTGATATAGTTTGATTATTATTATTGATAAGTGTATTTTAATTTATTTTTTCCGAATATGCTACAAATTACGGATCATTTATGTGATGTTATCATAATTAGTACATAATATTCATATGAGTGGGTATAAATTTTCTCCATAGTACTTGAGTGTGGTTATTTTAAGTAAAAAAAAAAAAACTAACTTACTCTTGTCAAAATTTTTATCATTAATTTTACATATTATGATTTTGGTTCAATAATCATTCGTTTCAATTTGGGTTCGATTTTTTGATTTGTATATGTGGATATCACAATTGCATGTATTTTATAAAAATGATGTTAGGAAACAATTTGATTTGAGTAAAGAGTTGTTTTGACGTTGAATTTATGCATTTTGATTGAAATTTGAGGTGAGTTGAAATTTGAAGTTTGAGACTGCATCAATGGAGATTTTTGGGTGAGGGGAGACAACAGAGTTTGGTGGTTTGGAGGGCGCTTGGGCACAGTTTACTACACTCAATTTATGAGGTTTTAGTTGAAAATTGTGTGAGCTTGAGAGTTTTTTGGCAGCGGAGGGTTGATGATTTGTCGTGGCGCCAATGACTATGTAGAAGGGATGAAGATAAAAAAATCCATATTGGCAATTTGACGTTCACATAGATAGAAATTGAAATTTCAAGTAAAATCAAACTAACATTAGAAAATAATGATAGTTATAAAACCATAATTAAAATACGTAAATTTGTGGTAAAAGACTGGACAAAACCTAAGTTCCTAAATAAAAATTGAAAATTTTCCAATCAAAGTATTGAATGTTATAGGATAATGTTATAAAAAAAAAACAAAAAAGTGATGAATTCATTTAAAACTAGTTAACCACTTGTCCAACAACCCACAACTTACCATTCATTATTTTTAAGTTAAAATTGACAGTTTTACCCTCTTGACTCTTTACCATTAAAATTTGAGTTGTACCAGTTTATCACATACCAATAGAATTGAGTCATTTTATTTACAGAGTTAGATTTTTCATGTTCATTAGTTTGTATCGTCCAAACTTTGGTCTTACCACTCTATCCACACCAAAATGATATAATTGACTAAAATGACAAAAAAAAAAAAGGAAAAAAAAAAGTAAAAAAGGCAGCGAAAAAGAACTTTTCTCATGAAAGTTGGTTAAGAATGAGGATTATTGCTAAAAAATAAGTATGGATAATTTTGTCAAAGATCAATTTTTTTTGAACGTTTAAAATGTGTAATGATTGGAAATACGTGCATAACATCCGAGGACGTAGTGGAATAACTATTCATATGTTTTTGAAAATAGATATTCCCGATGGAATTAGCATATATACCGGTCATAGAATTTGGAAGAGAGTTGAGGTTATTCAATTTCTGAGCTATTTTTCTACATACCATTAATCATACTTTTAGAGTGTAATATTAAAACAAGAGAATATTTAGTAAATAAAAAGTCCCAGTATGTTGTGATCCTCATTTTTCGTAAAGCACTACAATTCTCTCTCTCTCTCAAACTATTCTTCATTTCTTTTTTTGTCGAGTGTTGATCATTAGAGACAGGTTTTTTCGTAGAATTTGATTCAAAGGTAGAAACTGGAATTACGTTTCTTAATTGGCTGTGATCTGGTGTGGCTGCAACCACCATGACTATTGCTGCTCCCCAATTCATCTCTGTAAATCCCAACCACCTCAAATTTCAATGTACTTTCTTCTCCCTCCACTTTTATATTGTTAATTTCCTTAATATATATTTTGTCCAATTAATTTATTAGATTAATCGTATAGCAATTGCTCTAGGTTTAAGTTTATTGCATGAATGAACACTGGATGGATAATTTATATATAGATTGTCAAGTAGTTATGTGGAGGATATTTACATAATCAAATTAATTAATTATATATTAATCTAGGCAAAAAATTGAATGAGATCGTATTATGAATCACGTTTACATCTACCATTAACATCAAAGGTTAGAGCTTCATATTGTATAAATCTTAATTTGTGAAAGGATTTTACAAGAGAATGTCTGAGATTAACATCTACTCATTTAATTATTGATGACCTTAATATTGTGTATTAATTTGTTTTGTGGTTAGTTGAGCTGGAGAAACAAAGTTACTGTGATCTTAAAGTTACAAACAACACAGAGCATCATGTTGCTTTCAAGGTTTGTACCATGTACGTATATAAGCAAGAGTAATATTATTTTAATTAAATTTCACTGCACATAAATTATTATATATGTATATATGTTTCAGGTGAAAACCACCTCTCCCAATAAGTATTTTGTCCGACCAAACACAGGGGTGATGATCCCATGGGATTCTTGTGTCATAAGAGGTACTGTATGCTCTAATACTACATCTTTGCCATTTCATCTACACTTTTTTTTAGTTCATTAACAATCAGATTTTCTACTCATTTTCTTGAATAATTATCGCAGTAACTTTCATCTATCTATCTATATATATATATGATGAAGTATTGGGAAAATTACAATTTTCATCCTATAACTTAGGTTTTGCCCTTTTTTTTATCACACATTTTACGTATTGCAAATTATGTCCTCTAACTATTACTCTTTTTTTTTCAATTTTGTTGATTGTTGCCTACGTGGACGTCGAAATTTCTGATATGGACTCTATAATTTCAGCAGCTACATAGGTAGAAATTGATCTTTCGAATAAAATCAAATCAAAATTTGAAAAATGTGATAGTTAGAGAGGACAAAATTGGAATATGTAAAATTGATGATAAAATAGTGGACAAAACCTTAATTACACGACGAAAATTAGATATCTGAATAAAATTATTCTTTCAACCGCAGAGGGAGTGTTGAATATTAATTGTACTTGTTGTGTGTATTTAGTAACACTTCAAGCTCAAAGGGAGTACCCTCCCAATATGCAATGCAAAGATAAGTTTCTATTGCAAAGCACAGTTGTACCTCCAAATACAAAAGTGGATGAGATTCCACAGGACACTGTAAGAACACTAATTAATTTGCCTGTCTATTCTTCATTGCTTATAAATAAATAATCATGGTGATATATGCATAGTAATTAATGACTTCAATTGATCAATTAATGCAGTTCAATAAGCAAGTTGGAAGTACATTAGAAGAGTGCAAGCTTAGAGTTGTATACATCACTCCTCACTCGGCTCATTCCAATTTTCAAGAGAGCAGTAACAAAAGTTTAATCGACATCAATTCGGTATGTAAGTTATTAAAGTTTTGATCTTGTTTAATTAGTGTTGAATTGAAGTATATATAGAGGGTGATTGAGTGAACTTATAAATTTTTCGTTGGAAAATATTAGACATATTATATATGAATATGCACACAAATCAATGAATCGATTAACCTATTTGCACAAGTGGAAGATTAATAGAACAAAGAAGAAAATTTAGGTTAGGAAAGAAAAAGCTTATAGCCAAAATTTTCTTTAATTATTATTATTAATTTTTTTTTTTTTTGGCATTTAACATGCATGAGTAGAAAGTGTAGAACTTATTACACACACACACACACACACATATATATATATATATATATATATATATATATATATATATATATAAAGTCAGTTTGGTAATTGTGAATGATGGTGCAGAATGAAGGATTGCAACAACTTAAAGAGGAAAGAGATGCAGCTGTGAAGCAAACACAACAGCTACAACAACAACTGGTTAGTCTACTTACCAAATGCACTAGTTTTTTTTAAGCATATACTAGTAGTATTCTATGTTGCATGATTTGTTATATAATATTTAATAATTAAAAAGGTTTGATAAAATACTATAATAATATATTATCTTAATTGAAATATTTAATATTTTAGTATTTATATTAATAGAAATTTATATATTTTAAAATTCTATGTATGTTATTCTAAATAATTGCATTTAATAATGTTACAAATTCTAAATACAAACAATATACAGATTTTAAAAAATTATAGTTTACAATAGAAGAATTAATAATAATAGTAATAATAATATTAAAGAAGAATATATGGAAATTATGTTTAAAATTGTGAAATATAAAAATAAATTGAAATATTATTTAAGTAAATATAAGAATATAATAAATAACATTTCTTTTTTTAAGAATCAAATTTTTATTTTTAAATATCTACCCATCAAAATAAAAATAATAATTATGATTCCAATTACTTTTGTCATTGTTATTTCCACTTAGTATTTGGGTCATGAAACGACTTAAAAAAGACAAAGTTTCAATCGTGGACAAATAACTTCTTTCGAAAATTTTATTTTTCATTTTCTTAATTTTTTAGATTAAATATTTGAGAGAGAGAAAGTGACATTTCTATAAATTTGGCCAACTTTTTTTCTGTTATTGTTTTAATTAATTAACTAATATAGATAATTACTAATTAATTTAAAGGATGGAAATTACCCTTGATTTTATGCTTTGACTTGTAGGAAACTTTGAGAAGGCGAAAAAGTCGTAAAAACAACAACGGGTTCTCCATTCAATTCGGACTTCTTGTGGGACTCATTGGATTATCTGTGGGTTTTCTTCTAAACTTCTTGTTATAATTAATTAATCCCCATCCTCATAGAATATAACTTAATTGGTAACAAATTTATTCTTATCTTGGCTTTATGATCTTTGACCCATTCCTTTTTTTTTTCTTCTGTAAATGTTTGTTGTTGAACAACTGTCATTCATTTAGTTGTAGTAATATCAATTTACATATTTTTAACTATCTAGTGTGTTAAGTAATGTATTGTACGTACGTCGTTCGTGTAAGATACAAAAATTGGTCCCTAATTATAAGGGTGTGGTAAAAATGATTTCGTTAATTTTATAGTAGTTGGTAATTTAGCATGCAGTTCATCTATATATACATATATAAATATATATATATACACACACACAACTAAATCCCCCAATTTTGCAAGAAATCATCACGTGCAGAATACTTACCATAACAATTTGAGTATTTCTAAAGCTTGGCTAATTTCAAAACATAAATGAAATCAAAACATCATAAATAAATAAAAAAATTCTCAACCCCAATGCAAAAAAAGAAAAAAAAAAAAGATTTAGCCGGATATATTATTAATATGGATTAAATTATTGTGCGTCTCATAACTATGGACTCTTCCAATTTTAATCTTATAGTTATAATCATGATTTTTAATTTAATCTCACAATTTAAGAATTCAATTTTAATCTAATTTCACCGGAAAAATCGAATTTCGATGGTAATTTGCAATGCACGTCTAGAAACTTAAAAACAATGTGGATTAGATGATGCCGATATAGAAATTTTTGATTGACTAAAAACAAATAGAAATATTCAACATTGAAAATGAAATCACACATCATAAATAAATAAAAATTCCACCTAACCAGTCTCGCAAATTTTTTTAAAGGAACTTGATAGGAGACCAAACCCGATGACACCACCGTCGAAAGCAGTTGTCGTCCTTCTTCCCCAAATCCTCCACCATCGCCAGTTTCCTTATATCAACCTTTGTCGACCTTCCAATTCTCCCCGCTGCCTCCCCTCTTTCCAAAATCCGTTGTTCTCCCTCTTCCCCCCCCCCTCCTCAGCCATCGTTGCTAGGGACAGATTTAAGGGGGATGCGGGGATGCGGTTGACCCCTTTGGACTTTCAAAATTGTTCTTATATATATAATTTTTTCTAATAGCTCTCTTCCCACATAAGATTTAAAAATTTGTCTACTATATAAATTTTAGCTTTCAATCTTTTTTAAGGTTTTGATTTGAAAAATCTGCCCTCTTTGAAACAAAATCCTAGACTCGTACCTGATCGTTGTCTCATTCTTGTCTGGTGCCACCCCCGACTTTGTCCCTCCCTCGTCTTTCTCTCTCTTCCTCTTCAAGAAAAGGAAACATCCCAAACTCAAGAAAACCCAACTAAAAAGTTGAAATTAATTAGATTCGTGGTGAAAGATTGGATTACGAAAGTTTTTATAAATCTGTATTAACATAAATTAACATTCATTTTTATTGGTATTTTCTTTTAGATATTAATATTAGCAAGCAACATTTTTTTCTTGAATTTACTAATTTTTGTTTTTCTCAAAATTATATTTTTACAATCTCATGACCATAAAAATATTTTGTAATGTCAATTTATGTACATAATATTCTTATTCATCAATCATGAGAAGTATACTTTTTTTTTTCTATCTTTAATGATTATATATGGATTTAAAATTGATATTGTATTTTTGCACTTAAGATAAAATCATGACTTTACTTAAAATTTGATTTTTCCTAATTTTATTTGTTACAAAATTTTCATTCTATCATTTTATATAATAAATGAGATAATATTATTGAATAAAATAATAAATAGTATTTCCTTTTCTATTCCAATATGAAGAAATTAAGTTAATATTTATTATAAATTGATTGAGAATTAATAATTTAATAGCTAAAAATTTATTTAATTTAATATTAATTGATATAAAATAAAGTTAAATATAATTGGACGTGAGGTTTTAATTTGGAAGAGAAATCAAATCAATAAAAAGGTGACACATGTACATAGATGATTTTCCTTTAGTATATATTAAATATTAAAAAAATTTGAAGCAAACTACATTATCTTCCATTCAAATTCATTTTTAAATTTTAATATTGTATCTTTTGGATTACGAGTAGTGTTTGTGTGAACCAAGTGCACGGATCATGATCCGTGCAACTAGGCACTTATGGGTCGGGTCGGGTTGGGTTCTGCTCGGATCCATGTCTAATTTTTTTTTTAATTTATGTCATAATTTTTATGTTGTAATATTATAATCTTTATGTACAAATTTCATAACCTTTAAGTAAATAATTTAGATTTTTTTAATATAAAAATTCATGTAGTATAGCCAAACCTTTAATGTTATAATAATTTAACATTTATGTTATATTAGTATAACTTTTATGTACAAATATAATAACATTTATGTATAAATATCATAATGTTTATGTACTTAAATAATAACATCAGGTTATATTATTATAACGAAAATGTTAAATTATTATGCATAAATGTTATATTATTACAACATAAATATTTTAAAATGTATTATAGGTCTGTAATACACTGCAAAAGTTTATGTGAACATAACTAAAAGGTTAGGCGACAATAATAGAAATGCCAGGCACGTGTGCTAGGGTTTGAGCGCGGACCTAGGACAAGTGTGTCATACCCCATTTTGAAAATGTATAATTATCTGAGTTTATCTTATTGGGCGTCCAGAAACTTTAGAGAAGAGACATAAATTTAGCGAAAAGATAAATTATACGAGATTTTGATAACATCCAAGGCAAAAGCCCTTACAGCATTAAAATGCACATTTACAAAACAGAAAGCATTTGAAACATACAACGGAAGTCTATTACAGGATCCATGTCAATCGGCTAAGTTTTACAAAACAGCAAGTTGAAATCGTTTAGAAAAGATAATTGTGGAAAATATTTAAATATTTTCTAGCGATAGGGCATCCCCCTATTCATGCCTCCTCATTCTCGTTTATATCTGTAATGTAAATACACACAGGGTGAGTGTCTGGAATACACTCGTGTGAGTATTTTTCTAAATTAACATACATTAGCAATAATAAACAATCATAAACACAACACATAACACATGGCGTGTGGCTATAGATAGGTGCGAGTTTTTCCCTTCTTATCCTATAAACGGTTTGTATCTCGTTAGTGTAGCTACAGGATCAAAATTCCTATATCAGTAGTTTGCAGTAGAGCCGCCATAGCAGTCGACTGTTGTTCATTACATGCTCACGTAATTCATAGCACATAGTCACAACACATAGTCACAGCACATGTAGGAAAATAAACATATCATAACGATAAAGAATCATTTCATTGATCATAGGTTCGCATAGCATTCATTCATTCAGTCGAGCTTTCTGATCATTATCCATAGATTAAGCATTCATATAGAAAGTAGAATTAAAAGGGTTAAGTTCAGAAGTTACCCCCACCTTATTCGGTGGTTTTCCTATGCGAAACTTTGAGCTCTAAAGCACTTTGCTTGTTCGTTTGTCCTATAAACTTACACATAACATAAATCATTTTAGATCTCTAATTATACTATAGCGTTTAAAATTAAACTCTCTCAAAAGAAAGAACGACGAAGGAAGAACGATCGTTGGAGATAGACGTAGCGTAAGAAACTATAAAACATTTAATGAGGTATAAAACGTTGCTTTGGAGAGATGATATAAGAGAAAGAAGAAAAATGAGGGCTTTCAAAATCATTTAAAACGTTAAAACGATCTTGAGGGTTTAAATCTTGATTATATGGTTTATAGGGGGTCTTTTGAACTTGAAAATAAGCATTTTTTGCTTAAAATAGAGTTTTTAAGAGCATAAGGGTAAAACCGTAAATGCTGGAAAGTTTGACTTTGACCAAAGGGGTCAAATTGTAATTTTCAAAAAATTTGAGGTCTTTTTTTATATACTTGAAAATCTTGGGGCCAAAAATATAATTTCCAGAAGTTCTTGGGGGTTAAAACATGTATCTCAAAAAAATTTGGGGGTTAAAAAGAAATTTCTAGAAACTTAAGGGCTTAAAAAATAATTTTCCCAAAGTCTTGGGTGAGAAACATAATTTTTGAAAGATAGGGGGTTGCATTTTAAATACACAAAATATCTTGGGTTTGCGATTTGGTCCCTCAACTTATCAATTTTTTAGAAAAATCCCTCCACCCCAACCCCTCTCCCAGATGCGCCCCACCCCCCGTTTCCACCCCGACAGCCGCGGCCGGCGATACTATGTCGCCGGCGAACACAACCCACACAAACACCACTCATACAACACACTCGTCGGACAACACACGCACATGCGCACAGACTCACGCACAACCGCACCCTCGGCGGTGCAGCACCTAGGTGACGCATCGGCCGACCCTCGCGCCGGCTCAACTCGAACTACAACCTAATGGCGGCGACACGGTGGAAAAGAGAGAAAAACGGCCGAGGGAGAGGAGAGGGAGAAAGAGAGAAGAATGAGAGGAAAATGAGGGTTGGTCACGCCTTTCGCTAGTGATTCACGGTGGAGGCGGCGGCGGTTCACGTTTCCGAGCCCGAATCTGGAACAAGCTCGGCGAGGTTTGTTTTGATGTAAGAATCGATCGATGTATCACCTATCCCTATTTATGTTCTTAATCTTGGGCATATGGGCTTCATGTCATTACATATTATTATGGAATTGGGCTTTATCATATAATACCTCTCTAATTGTTATCACATAAAGTTCGATTAATTATTCACGTAATTATTTTGTTCCTATAACGCACACAATAAACAAGCGATTAAGGGTTAAATTATTTAATTAATTCTAATTATGCATAAATTAGTTCTAGGTGTTACAACATGAGCAAGTGTGTGGGAGCGTGAATGCAGGTTTGGAGTGTGAAAAACATCTTTCGAATCATATGACCCAAATTACAAAATATTATGACCCATACACCTGGTACACAAAAACATCATTTATGTTGGATTATATTTTGGGCTACCCCGTCTCAAATTTAGTGACACATCTTACAAGAATCCTAATTAGTTGTGTAGGTCAATACAATAACTAATCCGTTTTTATAAATATGACACAACTATATGATAATATGATAAAATAATGAGTTTTTTATGTACTAAATTAGACTCATAAGACTAGGGATGGCAACGGGATGGGGCGGGGCCGGGGAGCAATCCTCATCCCCGTTCCTGCGTTCGCGGGGAATCCCAGTCCCCGTCCCCGCCAACGAATCGGGGAAAATTTCCCCCCCACACCCCGCCTCGGGGGATTCCCCGCCCCATCTTTTTTTTTTTTAATTTAATTAATATACAAAAATAATTCATACAACTACATATAACTCAAATATTAACAAAAAAATGACTCAAAATCCAAATAAAAAATGAAAGCATAATTTAATAAAATTAGTTAAAACACAAAGATAAATTATTTTAATACATTTTCATTAATTTCCATCATTGTTCAATACATCAATGCACTCAACATTTCAATCTCTATATAATTAATTTTTTATAATAATTAATTATATTATATTAAATATAAATAAATAAATATATATAATATTTGCGGGGCCACGGGAAACGGGGCTGAATCCCGGCCACGCCCCGCTCCGCCAATCAGGGAGAATTTTTGTCTCCTAGATTCCCCGCCCCATTCGGAGCGGATCTCCGTGGGAAACGGGGAATCCACGCCCTGTTGCCATCCTCCATAAGACTAGACTAAAGTCAAGATTTTTGCCTGCAAGTCTGCAAATGCAAGTATTTCTACTGCTCGAACCAATTATTTAATACTAAAATGTTGATTTAGTCAACTGATCATTCCACTAAAAAATGGCTGCCAGTTTGTAGTCATCGTCAATGGAGGAGAGAAACCCCAAATCAGAATCAACCTTCGATTATTCTTAAATTTGGTTCATGGAGGAGCCAAACCACGCTGAGCCCTTCCTCAGTTTTGAACCATCGGAGCTCTGTTTTTCATGTATGTTCTTCTTCATCGCATTTTGACTTTGTTTTCTGTTACTCTTCGATTGTTTAATTTGATTTAACGGTAATTACTTTTGTTTTTGTTCGTTTTAGTTGAGTTGAACAAGCAACTATCATCTTCTATCCGATTGTTGAATAAGACCGATAATCATGTTGCTTTTAAGGTGAGTATGTTTGTTACTTCTGCTTTGCGATCGTTCAATTGAATAAAATTTGGTATGCATTAGGGTTTATGTGTGGATTATGCTTTTCAGCTCTTGTCCACTAATCCGAGAAAGTATGTGGTTCGACCAAGAATTGGCATTCTTTTGCCTGGATCAACTTGTGAAGTCACAGGTTCTTAAATTTCCCTTTTTCTTGTTGCAATTGATAATTTATATATATTGGATTAGGGTCCAGGACCACCCTCTATTATGCACAATGGGTGTTGTGGGTCAAATTTGAAGAGAGATTAAATGAATAGTAATTTGTGAATTCTAAAAGGATGATAGCACCTTGTGCTGTGGAGGGTGCATAGAAGAGGATCCTGGTCCTGCATTATGTGGCGCGAATAAGAGATGGATGTTTTGTTCAAAATACTCAAATTGGCATATTTTGTAGTGACGATGCGAGCCCTAAAGGAAACTCCCCAGAATATGAGGTGCAAGGACAGGTTTATGATTCGAAGTGCTGTTGCTAGTCCCAGTGCAACCCCCGAAGATGCTAGAAGAATGGTAGCCATTACATAACCAATTTCGCTGTGGTTTATTAATGTTCACTTTTTTGCTGCTTTTATTTCGGAATGAGTTCCCAAATATTTTGATAGAAGCAATATTGGATTTTTGAACTTTTTTTATATGCAAAAGTTTTAATTGGTGTCCAATATATATATTTTGCAAATGCCAGATAAATTTTCCATCCTTTTTTTAAGAGCTGAAGCAATTTGTGGTATAGCTTATTGAAAGGCATATTGCACTCAAAACCTCCAGAATTCCTTTTCATCATTTTTCTTAGCATCATGATGATTTGGTTTGTGCTGGAGAGAGTATGCTAGGAATTTCTATATGTTAGCACTGATTTTGAAGTGGATATTGCTGAACTCACCAAGATTATTGATTCATGATTTATTAACTTTGTCACTTGATGTGCATTGTGTAGTTTGATAGGGAGGCAGGAGATGGCACAGGCATTCACAGGTGTATACTACGAGTTGTCTACAGCATGCCGACAGAATCTTCATTAATAACGTCTGTCACAGAAAATCCAGATATTAATGTTAATGAGGTTGGCTTATGAAAAATTTAGAGATTATTTTTCCACACACCATATGCATAATCTGACTAGTTAGGATAACTGTGTTTTTTGTTGGTTAATAATGCAGATCACTGACTCTGTTATGGAACCTCATGACAATGATTTACAGGTGAAAATCCAGTTTCTCATGTTCATTTCATTAATTCATATAGAGTGACTTGTTTAATTTAGTCCTACACCTTCTGCAACTGCGTTGCCAGTGCCCTTAGGAAAGTGAAGTTGATATTTTTAGTTTCTCATGTTCTGAACTTTGTAATTGTTTCATTTAAGTTAGTTCTGATGAAAGAATTGCTTATATCATTAGTAATGTGTATCAGGTTTCAAAACAATTAGCGATGATTCCAAAATCTAGGTCTGTTGTGACTTTAGATATGTTAAAATCGTAGCTGAGAGTGTTTTTATCTATTAAACGAATAATTACTCCTTATTGTTGACAAAATAGTGATAATTAAACAGATTGATTTTATCATTTTAAAAGATCAATTTCCGACATTCCAATACCGTGATCTTTCACATTTGTAGTCTATTGAGATATATATGTCCTTTGAGTTTTAAACACATGCTTCTGTATTAGCATTCCTAAGAGAACACAATTTACATAATCTGCTCTTTACTTTGAGAGTAATCTGATCAAATTATCTTGATTTGTCTATCACTCTATGCTGAATTCATCTTCTTTCATCTCTCTTTTTTTTTTGTTGCAACTGAAACAAATAGATGACAACAAGAAAGCTTCTTGACGTCCAACCTTCAGAACTCCGATTATCATGTAAGCAGAACGCAATATCAAATTATGATCTCTGTTGTGCTATATTTTTTCCAAATTCTTTTTGGTCATTGCTTTGCAACTTAATTTTAACAGCAAATCCAAACAAGGAGGTGTCGTGCTCGATTCAATTATCTAATGTGACCGAGAACCATGTAGCTTTCAGAGTATGTTTCTATTATTGGAGAAAATCTTTAGTTAATTAAAGTTATTTATCATATACTTCCTTTGTCTTACTTCCTCACTTTATTATAATGAATTCTCAAATAGATTTTTTTTTTCACTCTTTTTTAGGTGAAGTCTGGCAGCTCCAAGTACTTTTTCCAACCAAATGTTGGAATACTTTTACCTCAAGCAAAATGTGATATCACTGGTAGCTACTTGATCACTTCTAGCTTATACTTTCAATAATATTATGTATTTTATATACTGAACATCAGATGATGAAACTGCACTTAGATTTTATACTTCCTGTTCTTTTCTTCTGGTGTATTTGTCTAGTTAATTTAATACCTCACACTCCAGCTTTTATGGCTAGCAATTTGGGCTGACCGGTCCAGCACATCCGTGCTGGTTTGGCCAATAATGTCAGGCAGAGATGAACCCATCTCGGGCCAGAATTTCCTTGGCATAGGCCTGCCCCTAGATATAAGCTAAAGCTTCTTTGGTCGGGCTGGACCAAATAAGCACACTCTTGTTTTGGGCTAGACAAAATACAGCCCTGCCTAGCCAATTATTATGCTGTTTGGGTCTGGCTCTTCTAGCATTAGATTTCTGAGCATTTCTTGGCTTTGCAACATTTGCTTTTCAGATAAAATTGAATTGTTTTGACGTATTATGTGATTTTTTTTAATCTTTGTAGTAAGAAAGCAAGTAGAAAGCAAGGTTCCAAATGATGTCCAAAATGAGGATAAGCTTCTGATTCAGAGTGTAGTTGCACCTGCTGGTGCAACCATGGATATGGTAGTAAGTGCAATTCGTATTCTTGCAAAGCTTTAGCATTCTCCTTCTAGCGTTCAAACAGTATTTGTAGAAGTTTCAAAAAAATTCCATGGTGGAAAGCAAGGAGATCGGATTTTTTATTTGAAATATCCTCAATTTATTACATGGATAGTGCAGCATATGCAGGTGAACTTATTCATTATTTACTGATCTTTTTTCTTTTCAACAGTTCGATAAAGAAAATTCTTCTGTTGAAGAGCATGAACTGTCAGTAGTTTACAACTCTGGACAAGAAAATGATAGCAATTATAATGGTGAATTAATTCTGAGGGGCATCGTCAGTGGATTGCTGGTTTTAGTCTCCTTGTACCTCATGAAACGGACACTATCGTGGATCTGGTATTGAACTCTTGCTTTAATCTTGTTTTATTTTTCATACTCCCCCAGTTCCATATAAGAGTCTTGTTTTCCTAAAGTACAACTTTTTTTTTGTCCATTTAATAAAGGTACAAGATTTTGTATGTTATCAAATCTCATATATGTCCCCCCATTTATTCATCAATATGATCTGAAGTTTCTTGTAACTAATCGCAAGTTTGTTATAAGGGCATTTTATAAATTTCAACTAAAAATCAAATTTTCATATAAGACTTCTTTTGGGACAAAACAGTTTTTGACATATGAATTGTTATTTGGAACGGAGAGTATATATCATAACTAGGATACTCATGGTTTTATACTGAATCAAACCATTATTTCTTCTTTCTTAGTGGATTCTTCTTGTTGGAAAGATTGATTCATTGTAATTTGATGTAATGAAAACATGCATTTCACTATTAACCTGTGTTTTATTAATTAAAGCCAAATCCTATTGTACACTTGACTCTCGTATAGTCTGAACATTATAGGTCCAGACTCTATCCACTACATAATTAATATTGGAGGTTCCATTTGGATTGAGAAACTTGAAAAGAATGATTTTCAAGTCCACCCAATTCAGATTAAATTTAGATTCACCCAAAATTACCCAAATAATAAGTTGAAAGTGAGAGTAATGGATTTAAATTCATATCAATCTAAACAATTGCCAATGAATTTGGTAATATGGAGTCTAAGAGGGTGTTTAGTCGAGTCTAAGCTCTTTAAAATGTTGTATAAGATGTTTAAGAGTATAAGCTCTTTAAGAGTGTTCGTCAAATTTATAGAAATAATATCTTATTTCATCTCAAAATAAAAAATTAAGAGCTTATAACTTGTATTATATTTAATAAGTGCTCGTCTTTTAGTTTTGTTGTTATCAAATTTTTCCTGTTATGCTACACAAACTGACTTTCTTCAGCTTTTATAAACTTTAGGTTCTAATATGACGAGGCTTTCTTTTCTTTTGTTTGTTTTCTTCAGGAGTTTGGCAATGATTGCGATAATGCTGATGATAAAGATGATAAAGAAATTGGTATCGGACTCAGTTGAAGATTGGATAGTGAAGACACTTCTGTATATTTTTATGCACATTCTGTTTGGACGCAAAGAGAACATAAGTCTGTCATAGGTAACGGTTAATATAGCTGAATCGCTTTTGTGATATTGATGACAACAAGCAGGACATTGCAATGAAATATTGTCAGTCTGTGTAAAATAGAAGAGCGTATCAAGGCGTATTCTATATGTTTGGTTGTATACATCGTATAATACTGTAGAGTAATTCTAGCCTTTGCAATGTACATGAGAAGCAGAGATGTTATTTTTGCAAAGTGTTGAGAGTTAGAATTGAGCTGTATTTGACAAGTATGGTTATGTATTTTCAAAAGTATTATTCCATCAGAATTGAAGATCACCAAATTTAAAGGTGAAATTTCCCTCCTTTTTCTTTTATGTGATAAAAAGGTTTCATATAACATGTATGTATGTATGTTGATTTGGACAATTTTCAATAATTTATTTTCATTCTCAATGGAAGTAATGATAATCTTCCCTTTTTTTTTTGGACTTTCAAGCTTAGTACCACGGAGAAAATATATAAAATATCCTATGTTGTAGAGGACATTTTGTAGTTTTATTTAGGACTAATTGGCACATGATTGTTTGTGGTGGCAATGATGATGAAGTAATCATGAATGAAATTGAATCATTCGTCATTCTTCTTTTTTAAAAGAATAAAGAAAATAAAGAAAAAATATATCAGAAATATGAAAGGGGTGGACCATGCCTCACTCGATTTAATGTCAATGGGATGGTCTTACAATCTTGATTATAAGCATACGAATGATTGAGTTGAATACAACATCATACACAATATGATATATATATATATATATATATAAGTTGACTTTGAGTTTGTGTTAACCTGCATCAGATGGGTGTTAACTCACGTTTATCATGTTGATCCGTCACATTTCATAAAATGAGATTTATAAGATGATGTTAAACAAAAGTATTCTTATAGGAAAATGGTTGCATACTATTATTAACTTTGAGATTCAAAGCTTTTAGGTGCAAATGAAGGATTGATATTGGTTTAAGATAAGATGTTGGATTAATATTCGACCAATGTCGCATATGCTTTTGTACTTGTTCAGTTTGAGATAAGATGCATTACATATAGTATCTATCAACACAATAAATATATAAATATGAAGTGTTAAGCATATGCTATTATAACTGACAATATAAAACTTAAAGCCTAATAATAAGTTGTTACTTACAGAGGATGTTGAAACCTTTTCACGTTATTTATTGTGCTTATATATGCAAAACAAATTGCAATTTCAAAATACTGCAATCAAACAGTTCGATGTTGTCGAATCATTCAACTTCATTAATCCTTTTCTATTCTTTTAATTTCTTTTTTCCGAAAATGATGGTATATTCAATAATTTATTCTAAATAAATATAAGACAAGTTGTCCCTTAAAAATTAATTGTCCCTCTTCGTTATATTTACAACTAAAGAAGTAATGAGAAACTTCATATATACTATTAAGGTAAAATTCACAAATGTAGAAAAGTCTCACTAACAAAAAGCATTAAAGAGAAAACAATTGTGATTAAGACACATTGAAAGAGGAAACAATCACACTGTCACAAAAAGAAGATCGACAATGTTCACTAAAGCTAATCGATTGGAAGAAGGCTCCAACTAATTAACTTAAAAGAAGGGCCTTAAAAGAAACTCAAACCAATTAGAAAACACTAGATCAAGCAGACATCAAGGGCATAATGAATCTATTTCCTCAACATAATAATCTTATATTTGTATCTATAATAATTTAGTGATTAATAAAAGCAATTGATGTATTTCACAACAAGGCTCCACTTATTTGTTGGTTCTCACTTCTAAATCCAAATTATAAGAAGTTTAGGACTCAAATTAATCTTATTTCTCAATTTGGAACCTTCAATTAAAATGAGTTATCAATTCAAGCATAGAAAGCATAAGACACTAAATAAGGCAATCGAGTTCAATTTTCTTTTCATTTTTCATTTTTTTTTCTTAATTTCACATGTCCAAATGAAAATTAATTATTTCAACTTAATTTTTTTTTTTTTCAAGTATGGAAAAACCGAACAATAACAACTCAGTACTTGATGTGGAGTAATCGAATTGTCACTGATTGAGAGATTGAAAAAAAATGCACGCTTAAGATTGAGATACAATAAATAAATGAGAGTTTGTTTTGAAAATTTCTGAGAAATAAGATTAAATTGAGTGTTGAATTAAAAATTCTGAAATTGGACCTATAATTGAGAACAAATAAATGAGTCTGATTGTGAAATTAAATTTTTTTTTAAAAAAACCATCATTTGTACCTATGAATGAAAAGATGTTAATGATTTATCTATCTCCTTAGTGTAAACCATTACATTATTAAGAGTGTATTTGGCTATTTCCCCTCACTTATTAAGAAAATGGAAAACGAGAAATTCCTAAACAGAACAATTGTCTTAAGAAGCTACACAACATAACCTGCCGATATTTTGGCCATAATATAATAAAAGTTCTCAAACACCACAATTATGACATAATTGCTAAAGAATAATAATAACTATATTAACAACTTTAAAATAACTATAACAACCACATGCCAAATAATTTATATAGAGTAGGATTTTCTCGAGACCATTATACAAATTTAATTTTATGAAATAAGTTAATTCACAATTTATAACCCATAAAATAAAATTGATTTCGATTGTGGATAATAAAATCAAATTTGTCTCACAAAATTATATTCGTAAACTGATCTTATATATTTTTTTGTAAATTATATGAGCATTGTAAGACCATGTCAACTGAGTTTAGGCCATACATATAAATTGAAATATTTAGGGACACTTAAATTGACCAAAGAGCCAACTTCTAATATATAATTGATTAAAATAAAGAGTTGAATTTGAAGCAAAGCGGGGTGCATATTTTAGTCTCCATAGACTTGGTTTTCAACTAAAGTATCATCACATCTCCTCAATGATTGTATCATAATCAATGGCCCAACTCTATAATTAAAGGCACTAAATATCATTATTAATTTTGTTGAGGTCCACAATAATCATCAACATCTTCTTTCCCTTTTTTTTTTTTTTTTCCAACTTAGAATGATATTATTTATACTAGCCAGAAGACTTTGTCCAAACTTCTTATATATAATATAATGCTAATAATGCCACTAGCCTTTTCTAATCTATATATCTTGATTTTTAAATTTCCAAAAAATAACCAAACTTTTTAGAGTGAGACTTTTGTGAGTCATTCTCATAAATTTAATATGATGAGACAGGTAAAATCCTACATTCAGATAAAATCTTATATTCAAAAATTGATTGTGAAATTGAATTTAAAATATGGATAGTGAAATTTCATCTATTCGAGAGTCTGTTTTATGTAATTCATTGTAACTTTTTATATAATGTTTAAGATACTGTTAAAATTGAGTAAATTATTGAAGAAGATGTTGAATCAAAAAACACCCATGTGATGTGATTAAGTTGACAAACAAATTAAAGCTATAAGCAGAAAGGGAAAAGAAAAGTATCCATCATATATGAATGATGAGATTCAATGAATATTTCAATCAAGAAACCGACGTTGATGATAAAATAAGCAATAAACTCTTCATTACCGAACAAGTTATTTGGCGTTATATAGAGATAGCCCATATCATGTAGCATTCTATATTATTAGCCAACGAGCCTAGCACCCAAGTTGCTCTATCACTGTATTTTCTATATTCGTGATTACAACAATTTTTAATAATAATGATAATATATTATTATTATTATTATTATTATTATTATTATTATTATTATTATTATTATTATTATTATTATTATTATTATTATTATGTCTAACACAATTTTTGAAAATGAGCGAATATAAATAACGAACTTCACACAATTTTACAATTTCGTATATTTATCATGCGATGAAAGATTGTTAATGTGTCAAATTAATTTTATATATTAGATGCCACCACATCATCTCGATATTTAAAGTAAAGATGGCATCCAATTGGGAAAGTTGACAATCTTTCATTAAAAATGGATAGTGTTTTTAATTGCAAAAGTGAATAATTTATTTTCATGTTAAAATTGAAATTTAAAGAAAAAAATGCCATTTTGAGTCAGTAAAGTCTGCGCTTAAAACTTGCAAGTAATAACACTTAGAAGGGTGTTTGATTAAATTTATTTAGAAGATACTATAAGTTCTTACATTTTATAAAATATTTTGGAGCTTACAAAATATTTTATCTTATATCAAAAAAATATGGTGTTAAGTTGCTTGAATAAATACAATGGTGAAATTTATAAAATATTAATAATGATAATTGTGTAATTTAAATAATGAGACTTAAAAGAAGTTAATCAACATTAAAATCTTATTTTAAAAATAAGCTAGATGGGTTATCTAACTTTTAAGAAACAAATTATAAGTTCATTACAAATAAAATAAAATCTTATTTATAAACATTTATCAAATATTATTGAAAAGTTTATAAGATCCTAAACATCTTATAAAATGTTTGAAAGAGTTCATAGGCTAACACAAATATTTCTCCACTTTGAAAGAGTTTATAAATGGCAAAGTGGAGAAATAATTGTCAGTTAGTATAGTTAAACAGCACAAAAATTGGGTGGGAAAATGAAAAAAATTACCATAGTTTAATTTTATTTACCAAACATGAAAAAGAAGTTTGAAATGTCATAAAATATATTTTAAAAATAATAAACAATTATGGATGTCCAAGTCCTACAACAGTTAATTTCAGCAAACACAATACAGTATTAGAATTCAATGAGCAATAAATGTAGAAGGATAACAGTATAATTAATTCAGCAATATAAATGGGGAGAGGGCTCCATGCTGGCTTTCCATACAAACAAGTAGACCAAACATTAACTGCCAATTCAACACATAAACCACCAGAAACTTTAGCAGCTTGCAGAAAAGCTACACTTCAAAAGAGTGAATTCAGCAACCTTCAAGAAAGAAACAAAATAAAATGGCAAATAATTTGAATATTTTTGGTAGGCATTTCAATGACCTCTTCATTGGATATTTGGTTATAATCTCCCAAACAAAACACAAAAACTGATATGAGAAATTTTCATGGATGTAAATCTTGGGACGGAATTTCAATATCCACTAACTAAATTAATTTTCACAAATTCATAAGGTTGTGTTTGGATGGAGGATTTGAGAATTAATGATATTTAGATTGACATTAATTTGAAAACCATGACTTTATTTTGAACTAATATTTTAACAGTGAGTGGATTTGGAATCCACTTTAATTGGATTTGAAGTCCATTCAAATCAAATCTTATATTTCAAATCCCTCAATCCAAAAACAACCTAAGTGGATTCTAAGTTCTAACTTGACCAATCTCGTCGAGTTAGATTTAGATCAGCAAGAGCAACCCCCAAGTATCCGATTCAATAAAACCTAAATAGGATTGTTCCCCTACCTACATTGAACACATTCGCCACATCAACAATAAGCACATTAAAACCAGATGCAACGAAAATGTCGAAATCATAGCCCTAATTAGCCATTAGAATGTAGAAACAAACTATCAAAAGGCAAGATCAACAAATTTCCATGGACAAGTCCCTCAAAGTCTTGAAGACAACATGGCAACAAACAAAACATATAATCAAGCAATGAAAAACATACATCAAATTAACTCACAATGGCATCATCAACACTTCCAAGCTGAAACATTCAAAAGCTCACAATGCTTCCAACATAGCAAGAGTGAAGCCTCCTTCCTCTCCACATGAAACCCTCTAACATTCATCCCCTTCACCAGACACTCCGCCTGCGCTTCCGCAAAGCTACTAATCGGCACTGGAAAGTACCCAACGGAGCCGAACAAGCTCCTCCACGGCAGCATTACATTAGGGCAAAGAAACCGCCCCAACACCGTGCTCTCAATCCTCGGCTGCAAATGAAGCCTCTCGATTTTGGCCAACTCATCACCACCCGGACTAGCCGCATCAACAGAGTCAAGGAGGGCCTCGTAGTACTCGAGGGTGCGGAGAATACAGTGCGAAAATGGGAGGTCGGTGTGGTCGCAGCCACGGCCCAACGAGACCAAGATTTTCGGAGAGAGGGTCTTGAGGAGAGAGAGGTATGAAGGGAGTGAAGAAAGGTGAGTTGTGAAGGACCAAAGGGGTAAATTCACAGCAATGGCTTCACTCTCAGATGATCTTAAAGATGAAACAGAGATTGAACTTGGATCAAAGCAATCAATATTCACAACCTCAAGCTCGAAATTAATTCCTATGGCATTGGCTAAATCAGTTAGATTCTGGTGCATTAGGGTTATCTCAAGTGAGTGGTGTGTAGAAGGAGATGCAAAAGCTGTGATCTTTAAACAAGTTACAAACCCTTTATTCAAGCTAGGAATTTCTTGCAGAAAAGAAGACCAATGAGCACCAAAGCCAATGTCAAAATCAATTATGTGAATATTAGCACACCCTGCTAGGGCTTCTAGAAGGAGCTGATTAGCAGTGAAATTCACGAAGTGAATTAGAGGAGAGACCTGAGAGAAGACCTTATAAGCACCCATCTTCAACGTAGCGTGATGATCGAACGGGGCTGGGATCCTCTGCGGCGCCCACAGGGCAGACTCCAGTGCGCCCTTCACATAATACACAGATCTCAGAAATGGGGTTTTCCCATTTAGAGAGAGAAACTGATTGAGCCGCGCCAATATCCCTTGCGCGTTACCGAAACTTCCAGAGCCGATGAGCTCACCCGCTTTCAAAACGTCGTCGTATATGAGCTGCCTCTGCTGGTTACTGGAAAGCTGAGGCAAATGGAACTGCTCTTGCTGAAAAGACATAAAAGGACCCAAGCACTGCAGAGCATCGCCCTCGTTGCTGAGGGCAAAAGCGTCAACTCCATGAAAAGCTTCTCTGTTTCTTTTTTCCATCAGCAGCTTCAAGATCTCATCTTCAACCCCAGAGGAGGGGAGGTCGCCGCCGCGGGCGGCGGTGGGAGTGGAGGTGGAGGTGGAGGGGCTGGGGCTCCAAGTGTCGAGCACAGAAATGGGTTCATGGTTAGTAAAGATTCCATCTTTTTTTAGCAGAGGATAACCAAAGCTGAAACCACCAATGGATTTTAAATTGTTGGAGTTAAACTGCATTTCTATCATCTGGCTAAGCTACTGAAGAAAGAAGAAAGTCAAGATAAGATAAAAGGGAAGAGAGAGAAAGAAAGAAGTGAAGATCAAATTGAAAGCCATGGAAGTGTCCTTGAGAAACCCATTAGTCCTATGAGGCTATTGACAACAACCTGACTCTCTCAACAGTCTTGTCTTTTCATTTTAAGCTCCATATCAACATCTAATTCTAACCTCCATCCACCCTTTGCTTTTTCTCTCTCTTAAACAATTTATTTTCTTGTATTTTAAATTTTAAATTGAGGAGGTTCTCTTTCGTGGGCCCTTTTCAACAATTTCTTTACTTTTTAACTTTTTTGCTGGGGCTATTTTACTTAGGTTGTAGGATGGTAATAGGAGTTTAACTATGAAAGAGTAGATCATGAAAAAAGATAATAAAGTGGACCTCTCTACTAGGCTGCCCATTTCTGCCACATTTTGGCCCCACATGTTCTTTTCCTACTACACTATTTTTCGATTTTTGAACCCTCCCATTTCATTTCTAAACTCCTTTTCCTTCACCTTGTTTCTAATTATTCATTAATTATTAATCATCATTGCGTTTTGCAATAAACAATATTCACTTGTTTGGTCTTTCGACAAGGGATTGACGAAGAACTCACAACTCAAACTACCCTAAGTCGTGTGGAATGAAAAAATGAAAGGGTATATTTGAATGACAAATATTTATGGAGACAATTAATAAAATTCAAACCTATAAAAAAATCTACATAATATTTCAGTGAAAATCTACTTTATGTGAAGTTTGTATCAGCATTATCAGATGATTTTTCCATCTTATCACAAGTCCTACCAATTCAATTGTGCCCTTGAAGACAAATGTATATGTTTTTTCTTTAGAAAATGAAAAGAAATCATAAAATACAAACAATAAATATAATGATACCACAACAAACCACAAACTGGTCACTGAGCATCTCCAACAATACATAAGATTATTAAAATTTTAATTTTTTTTTTCACTTCAACTGTGTTTTAAAAATTTATATTAAATTATCTCAACTGACAGTAATGCGTTGGATTCAACATTAGTCAATGCTGGAGATGAGTGTCAGTTTTTACATGAAAATAATATAGTAACTACAGTATTTTTTTGTGCATCGCTAGACCGCTAGAAATGTCCTTGAGGGGCAAAAATGCAAGTGTCTGAGAAAAATATGTTAGCTTTTCATGCTTGAAAATATCAAATTTTCAAAGTCAAACTCGAGTTTTTCTTTTAATTTTGTCACCTCTTTTACTATTTGTTGAACCTGGACATAGGTTCTGAAATGTGAAATTGAATCAGGACCAACAATTAAACTCATTTTAGGTTCAAATCAAAATTGTGAACTGTAATTATACGAGTTGGTTCCAATTTCATATATTTTGTTATTGGGAATACGTGGCTGGAACCCTCGACTAAATCGTCGGTTTTTTTACTTTTATTTATAAATTTATATAATGTAAAAATTAATAGAACTAGTTTTTTTTTTAATATATAATTTAAATTCAAACTTGTAAGTTGTAATTCTTTTTATATTTGTAACTTGTGTTTTGTTGTATTTAAATGATCATTTCTAATATGTAAGGTCGCAGTTTTTGTAATTTGTAAGTTGTATATTTGATGTGACTATAAATGTACGTTAATTATTTTTAAATTATATCAAATTGTTGACTTAAAAAAATTGATATTTAGTATTAACCGTCATTTAATTATCCATAAACAGTTTTAACTTTCAAAAAAGTAAAAAAAAAATTTAAAGAATTTCAAAAAATTATAAAGTAAAAGAAAAATATCATCCTAAGTGACGGTTTAAAACTGACCTGTCGATCACAAACCATTACTGAAATCATGTTTATCACAATTCCGTTTTGGGTTTCCCCTTAGGTTACAAATTGGCGGTACTAATCAAATGGACATGTTTGGTTACACCCCATTAAAGTCATTATATTCCATCAAATTAATGTTGTAACAACTTGATTATCTAAGCTGCTAGCATTAAATCATGAGATGTATCTATATATGTGAATGATCAGATTTGAGGTTAGATAGATTAAAACTCACATTTTTTGTTTATGTTTGTTCTGAATTTAAAGTGGATTTTATAAATTTGAATTTAGGATTTGAAAGGATTTGGTAATGTACTATGCCTTATTTTTGTAAAACATGTTTTCCAATAGTACGTAAAAAAACCTTTAACATTTATCCAAAAAAAAAAAATTCAAAATATAACCTCTCTCTATATATATATACACATACACTCTGATTCCACCACTAACAGATTCGAAACAATTTTAATGGACAATAAACTAATATGTAACAGGCATAAGTTAAAGCAAGAGCTACGACATGATTAAATGCAAATGTAATAGTCTGATGTTACTATAAGTGTGCTAGCAGGTGTTACAGCACATTCGGATTAGTGTAATATTTATTTTTTGATACTCGATATTTCATGAGTTTCTATTTCTAATAGTTATAACGTAACCCTAGTTCAGATATATGTGGTCTGAAATCCTCCCATAACGTCCACTTCATGTGGCCCACTTCGCGTGTTAATAATTACAAATCAAGTATGATCATTCGAATGTAGATTAATCATATATATTTAATTCCTTCAAAATTAAATATTTAATCACCAAAACTTAGTCCTATTCGGGTAGACACTACTTTATTAAAACCAAATTTCCAACATGTTTTTAAAAGAGACAAGTGAGTCTACAACAAATATGCTGTAGTGAATTGGGCTATTGGATATTAAATGATATTTTGGCCCATTTATTTATTTATGAGATATTTGGCCCATTTATAAGAAGTCCATAACAGTGGAAATTCTTCCATTTATGAAGTTGGCACAATTGATTCGAATAATTGAAGATTTAGAGTCTTATTTCTTCTTTAATGTAAAAAGGACAGGCTTCTGATTGATATTTTGATTTAGGTTGAAGAAATTCTCTAACACGAGTATAAATTGTCTATATTTCAAACAAATAGGTTTCATGAAAATATTTTCGAGACTGGTTAGCTATAAGACGTGGTCTATGTGTTAATTTATATAATACCAATTTATATTTATTATAGGGATTAATCAACTATAATTCCTAAATTAAATAATTAAATTAATTGATATTTTAATACACTCCCTAACCCAACCAGAAAAAGTCATATCAAACTAAATATAATTAAATTCGATAACTATCAGAATGATTCCGGATAAAATCTTGGAGGACCAATTAAATCATTCTGTTCCACTTTGAAGTTTTTCAAGATTCCATTTTCACAACTAATAATAAAGTCTTAATTTCATCATTCTACACACATTAATTGATGAACTTTTCATGAGTTAAAAAGACAAATTCTTTTCTTTCAATATATTGAAAGTGTTCTTCAAGGGGAATTTACAAAAAAGAACATTCAATTCGGGATCAAGATACTAAATCCATTAGATCGATGTTTTACAAGTTGAAGTTCATTTTAAAGGTAAATAAAAATATAATATTCATGTTGAAAATTCTTAAAATTTTACTACATGACACCTTTCTAGTAATATGAAGTTATGAACAATACACTACGCAGTATTAATTAAAATATAATACATTATATTGAAAACCCAAAACCGTCATTGTTGGCCGAGAGAATCTGACTAAATTAGATTATAGATATACCACAAAAATTAATCATAATTTTTTTTTCAATATAATTAATATTTAAAAAATTTCTAGTTTTATTATATTCTATATATATATATATATATTTTTTTTTTAAATCGCGGTGTATTACACTGGTTTTGTACTGTTATTTTAGTCAAAATTATATGAGAAAGTCCAGCCCAACAATGTTTGTAGGCCTTTTGTTTGGGAAGCTGCTTCTCTTGGGCCTAATTCCTTATCACACTCTCAAGTTTAATTATTATTTTATTTTATTTCTATTTTGGGTGGATATGAGAGTTGTTAGATAATGATTAAGAATGAGGGTCCCATATTTTATACGCCAAGCTACATTCTTCATTTTATGCTATCTAAGTCGCTCTACTAATTCAGAATATTCCTCTTCGTAATAGCGAAGAGAATATGGTCTTATTTAGCACTTTCTAGAGATGGGAAGTATTCAGTGAAATCAGCCTATAAGAGTAACACTTCACCAGTTTCACCATACATTTATGTTATAAATATAATACTTTTATACATGTTTATTTTAAAAAGTACGGATATTTGTACATAAAGGTACTACATTTATAACATAAAGGTTTTCTGTGCAACTGGTGCACATAAGTTTTTGTGAGCCTATAAACCTTTGATTCTTCATTGGCTAAGGAAGGTGAAGCATTGTTTATGGAGAGTTTGTTCGGATAATCTCCCTACTGAATCAAAATTACATGTCATTTATTATTTGTATGCCCTTAGAGCAACTGCACTCGTGACTATTATTTGAATGGAATGATGACGTGAAAGAGAGATGAGTGGAAGAATGAGTTAATGAGTGTCATGCCTTATGACGTGGAGTCTTTGAATCAAGGCTTGTTTCTCTTATTGTAGAACTTTAATTCTTTCAAGGCAGGGAAGTTTGCAATTGGCTTGTGGTCTATTTGGAAACAACGCTAACTCTTTGATTTGGACTCAGTCTACCTTGGATGCAAAACAAGCTATCTCCATTGGCATGAATCTTTTATTTGAATGGGCAAATGTAAGAAATGAGATATTGGAGGGTGGTAGGGTGCATAGCCACACAACATTGTGTGTGGGTTGGCATAAATTGTGTGTGGGTTGGCATAAAACCCACCCCTACTCATTTGTTTCAAAGTTAATGTTGATGCATCCTTCTTTTCAGATAAATAATGTTGGTCCCAAGTGGTCAGAGGTTCAGAGAGGGTGAATGAACCTCTATCGATTTTTCAGTTTTAAAACTCTTTAGCGACACAGGTTCCTGATTCAAGAGTGAATGCAGCAACCTGACTCAGATCAGTAACTTGACAGTATGCTGTATCAGGTTTCTGATCCGGTTTCACAGTATGCGGAATAAATTAGATAGAGTTTCTTTATGAAATCCAGTTTTCTTTTCAAAGATGATTTTAACAGAATCCTTTCTCAGAATGTTGAAGATATGCTCAGCAAGATGGATATCAGATAACATGCAATGCACCAAATAAATAAAGTAATAAACACTTATGGCTTATAGTGGTTCGAAGGTGGTGTAATCCTTCTACGTCCACTCTACTCCTTCACAAGGAGGAACTTCGTTAGGTCAGTTCGATTTACAAGTCTCAACTTTACAAACCTCTTCCTAACAAGTTATACCTACTAGAATCTCAGATTTCTAGGCCAAATCCCACACAAGGTACACAATCCCACACAGGGCAAATAACCTACACAAGACTATAAACTTAGCAAGGATATAATCCTATCAACTAAGTACACCAAACTAAAACAACCTACCACACACAACACAATGGTTAAAAGTAAAGAAGTTTCTTCAACTGATGTGGTGAAGTCAGTCTTGAACTTGAAAACTCGAATCTTATAGTTGACTGCTTCGAAGGTTGAGTGGTTGAGCTCGAATCCTATAGTTGACTGCTTCGAAGGTTGAGTGGCTGAACAAAGGTAAGCTTGAAAAGCTTTGGAGTATATCTGATTTTCCACTCTGTTTTACTCAGCAAGGTCTTCAGTCACTCACACCTTCTATTTATAGATCTTGAGAATGTATCCGTTGTTGGGAAGTATCCGTTGAAGGGAGATATTTCTCCATTTTGAAATCGAGCTTTGATCTCCAAAGATCTTCTCTGTGGCCGCATTAAATGCATCTAAGTTGCTCCTATGCATTTAATGAGCCCAACATCGGCTTTTGGACCTCTCTGACATTCTTACTGACTTGTCAAGTTGGTATGAGTCCATAGCTGAAGTTCATGCAATGGCTACTTGTTGTCAGTTAGCTTTGCTCTTTCTCGTACTGCATGATCTTCTTTGTGCTGCATGAATGAGAATAACACTTTATCTTTCTGCCATCACTGCAAGCTGCTTCCTTCCTGCTGCTTCTTTCAACTTGTTGTTTCCTCCTTCCTGCTGCTTCTTTCAACTTGCTGCTTCCTCCATGCTGTAATCTTCATCTTGTTGTTCTTAGAAGATATCTTCCTATCTCTTCTAAGGTTGGTTTTCCTTATAATTTGGTAAGCCATTACATGATCTCTTATCAGAAGATCATGTAATCAGTATGAAAACTAGGTACTGACACCCTAAGCAAACTATTTTTGTTTTATAAATATAACTACTGAAATATCCCAACAATTTTCCCCTTTATATTGATGATGACAAAATATAAAAAGAACAAGAGTCATTTAAACAACGAATGCTCTTTTATTGAAACTGAATGTTTGTACAAGTACAAGTTCATCCTAGAACTACTGTAAATGTAAGTAAGCTTTGACAACTCCATCTTTAGCTTCCTTCTTCAGTTTCAGACAGTTTGTTGTTTTCATACTTTTCCACCAGTGAGTTCTTCCTCTCTCTCTACCATCTCTGATCTGCATTTTGCATCTTTCAATCAGCTTGCTGCATCTTCTTGAATGATCAGCTTGCTGTATCCTCGGATGGTTGGTGCTTCCTGATTGCTTAAGTTTCTTCCACTGCTTCCCCCTTACTCATAAGATTTCAACAGTGACTCTTGGCTCGACTCTTGACTTGAAACTCTTCCCTCTTTTTGTCATCTTCATCCAGTTTGCTGCTCCGGGATGGAGTTGCAACGCCAAGGTAGACATCTCAGGTTTCTCTTGTCTGATAGTTGTTGTTCATAGCAGCAACCTGTCTCCATTGAGGTTCTTTTTTCTTATTCCTACCCTAGGAAATAAGACCTCGAGACAAAGGTGACAAGAGATCAGGACCTGATCGGTGGATAGATCAGATACCTGTGTAGCTTTGTCGTCCAAGACACGTTCACCTTGGATCTTTGACTACTGGTCGCCTTCACCATAGCTATAGTGCTGGTGAGGATTCATCTCCAAGCCCAGGTACCGGCTGAAAGCTGCTGACACAGTATCTTCGGATAGATAGCCAGTCTGTTGCTGACATTCTTCAAGACGCAACTACTGTTTTTCAGTTTTGGCTCCATGAATGGCAGCAGATGCAGTGTTTGTCCGTAGATGGGTCCTTATATAATAATTTCCACATCAACATTTGATGCGGAAGGCTTCCTCATGGGATTCGGTCCCATATCTTCATCTTTTTGAGGAAGTCGGACCTGTATCAGATAAACGAGGGTGTATGCAAGTACCCTATTTATTGTTCTCTCCTCTTCTTTATCTTCAATCATCTTGAAGAAAGTCTTATGAGTGATCTTCGGCTTCTCGAACACTTTTCTAATAGCATTCATTTTACAGAGGGTGTCTTTCCCTCATGTGAGAGCCGCGGGGTTGATGAGATATCTTTCAGGGACAACTGTTTCTCCTTCAACACCCGTGATGACCGCTTCTTCATCATCCCTTGAAAACTTCCTTCTCTTCTTGGTCATCAGAGATTTCTCGTCTTTTTTTTCTTCTCCTCCATCTTTATCATCTTATTCTTCGATTCCTGAAATCTCCATAATCGTGTTTTTCATGGAGAGTTATGGTTGTACATACTTAATGAAGAGCGTTTGAGGAAAGGTGATGGATGCTCGGGTATAAATAGGTGGATTTGAGCGGTTTCTTCGATTAGACGGTTGTGAGACGAAACGCACGATCTAATGGTTGATACGAAAAGGTGGATGGGTTTTTTTAACAATATTAAGTTTCAGGGAATAGTAAAAGTATGCACAGGTTACTAACAGGATTAAGAAGGATACTACAAGGAATGATCCAATAAAAGAACTCTTAGTGTTCACAACAAAGCATGTTTTTGGCAGCAAGCGTCAAATCACCTCGATCCAAGAGAAGTAACCTTGAGGATAAAATCTGCATAGGCGGCGGAACATCAAATCACCATGAAGAGAGTATCCGCTTTTTCAGAAGATGGATAGGCGGTTAGTTCAACCCTATCCCAGAAGTTCAACGTTTTTCTTATATATAACACGATGCAGTATCCTGTGTCAGTATGTTGTATAAAAAAATATAAGTGATTGAGAGAAATGTACAGAATAAAAGAATAATGAAATAAGTTCCCCTTACTTAAGGAACTTATATCTCCTTACTCATCGGAGCTTGTTTTTCATTTCCAATTACAAGTTCTTCTATGATGACTTCTGAGCCATATCCTGCCAGGCACTTGTTGGTCCCAACTTGATAACATTTGTTGGTCCCAACTTCTAATATTACTTGTTGCTTCCTTAGTAATGTCAGCTGTTGTAATAGGCACAACTTTAGTTACCTCAGCAACCTCCTCAACTGCTTCATCAGCATCCTGTCTGACTTCAGAAATTGGTACTATGTCAGTAGTTATTTCAGCAGTTGGTATATCAGCAACTTTCCTCTTTGCTTGCGTATCTTGATCGTCTTCTGCAACCCTGTGGGTGGCTACTTGCATAGCTTGATTTGAGATAGACAGTTATTACGCTTGATGTCTTTATCCATATTTGGGCTTTTCTTTGTGCATGATGTTCAGGTTTCTTAAAAAATAGAAATTAGTCAAAACGATTTTGACACTTCCCTTCCATTTGCCTTGTTGCTACTCGATGATTTCCTTTTATTGAACCGTCCTTCTTTTTGTTGAAAGTGTGTCTACTTCCTAATTTTACGTCAGCTTCTTTATTTAGAACAACTCTTTGTTCTAGAATCTTGTAGTCATCTTTCTGTTTTCCATCCAGCTTTCTAATTTAGAACCACTTCTTGTAAAATCTCTTTAAGTATATGTCAGAAGAGTGTGGGTAACCAGAGATATGATAGATGTTCATGCTTATGCTAAAAGAAATGAGTTTTGGTCTTTGAAAAAGAAAACGGTTTTCCCAATGCAGAAAAGGGTGGATCTGGGTAGGTTACCAGAAAGTTGGTTGTTAACCCAACTTGCTCTGATACCACTTGTTGGTCCCAAGTGGTCAGAGGTTCAAAGGTGGAGTGAATGAACCTCTATCGATTTTTCAGTTTTAAAACTCTTTAGTGACACATGTTCCTAATTCAAGAGTGAATGCAACAACCTGACTCAGATCAGTAACCTGACAGTATGCTGTATCAGGTTCCTGATCCGGTTTCACAGTACCCAACAGAATAAATTAGATAGAGTTTCTTTATGAAAACTAGTTTTCTTTTCAAAGATGATTTTAACAGAATCCTTTCTCAGAATGTTAAAGATATGCTTAGCAAGATGGATATCAGATAACATGCAATGCACCAAATAAATAAAGTAATAAACACTTATGGCTTATAGTGGTTCGAAGGTGATGTAATCCTTCTTCGTCCACTCTACTCCTTCACAAAGAGGAACTTCGTTAGGTCAGTTCGATTTACAAATCTCAATTTTACAAATCTCTTTCTAACAAGTTATACCTACTAGAATCTCAGATTCTTAGGCCAAATCCCACACAGGGTACACAATCCCACACAGGGTAAATAACCTACACAAGACTATAAACTTAGCAAGGATATAGTTCTATCAACTAAGTATACCAAACTAAAACAACCTACCACACACAACACAATGGTTTAAAGTAAATAAGTTTCTTCAACTGATGTGGTGAAGTCAGTCTTGAACTTGAAAGCTCGAATCATATAGTTGACTGTTTCGAAGGTTGAGTGGCTGAACAAAAGTAAGCTTGAAAAGCTTTGGAGTATATCTGATTTTCCACTCTGCTCTGCTCAGCAAGATTTTTAGTCACTCACACCTTTTATTTATAGATCTTGAGAATGTATCCGTTATTGGAAAGTATCCGTTGAAGGAAGATACTTTTCTATTTTGAAATCGAGCTTTGATCTCCAAAGATCTTCTCTGTGGCCGCATTAAATGCATCTGAGTTGCTCCTGACATATGCATTTAATGCGCCCAACATCGACTTCTGGACCTCTCTGACATTCTTGCTGACTTGTCAAGTCGATATGGGTCTATAGCTGAAGTTCATGCAACGACTACTTATTGTCAGTTAGCTTTGCTCTTCCTCGTACTGCATGATCTTCTTCGTGCTGCATGGATGAGAATATCACTCTATCTTTCTGTCATCACTGCAAGCTGCTTCCTTCCTGCTGCTTCCTTCAGCTTGCTGCTCCTTTCAGCTTGTTGCTTCCTCCATGCTGCAACTTTCAGCTTGCTGCTCTTAGAAGATATCTTTCTATCTCTTCTAAGGTTGGTTTTCCTTATAATTTGGTAAACCATTACATGATCTCTTATCAAAAGATTATGTAATTAGTATGGAAACTAGGTACTGACACCCTAAGCAAATTGTTTTAGTTTCATCAATATAATTACTGAAATATCCCAACAAAGAGGAAAAGGGTTGTGGTATGGTGTTGCGTGATGATATTGGGGCTTTTATTGTGGGACGTTCAGTTAAGTTTTCGGGGGTGTTAAGAGTGGAGGAGGGTGAAGCTATTCGCTTGCTTGAGGCTTTATCGTGGATCAAACAACTGAGTTTTGAAAGAGTGTTTTTCAAAGTGGAAGTCCAGATTGTGTTTGATGCAATTAGATCTCCAAAATAAGATTTATCCGAGTTTGGGACGATTGTAGAGGAATGTAGAAAATTATTTATGCTCAATCCTTTATTCTCATTGAACCTTGTTCGGTGTAGTGCCAACCAAATTGCACAGTCTATTGCTAGGGTAGCTCGATCATATAAGATCCAATATTGTTGGGTCAAACCCCCGAATTTTATGGTGGGTCTTCTTGATAACTCTTGTTCATGTTCTTCTCTTGATCAATAATTTTTAATTATTTTTTTGGTTAAAAAAAAAAAGCAAAAAAAGCTACTCTACTAACTTTCTTCCTCATTTATCTTTTTTCTTTCATCCTTGAAATGTTTGATCAATATATTGTAGCCTTGTAGGCACTCTTGGTATAAATCTTCTTTCCTTGGTTCCAACAATAGTCCCATAATTTTCATTATTCAGGTCACCCAATTAATAAAAAAATAGTACACAACAATTATTATAATAACATCATAAATTAATAATAATTTTGATAAAATCAATACGTTATCAAAATAAGTAATTTAAATAATATTACATCATTTATATTCTATTTTTCATATTTAGAATCTGTTGCATATATAATAAATTAGCGACAGAAATATCTGTTGGCATAATAGTGAAGAAATTTTCTTCAATCGACAAAATGTTACCGACAAGATTACCAATGCCGGAAATTTAATTGGATAATTCTGTCGGTAAAAACTTTACTGACAGAAATTTCAGGTCTACCAATAAAATGTTCAATTGATAACTCACGTGATTTTTGCGTTACACACGGACACACATATTTTTTCTTGCATTCATTAACTTTCATGGGTTTTATAACATTTTTAAAAGCTTTATTATTAAAACCATACATATTTTAAGAATTAATAATATGGAATCAAAGTTATAAAAGAGTTATGAGCATATGGAGATAAATTTTTCATAAAAGTATTAATATAGCCTATCATGAGATCTCAAAGAAAACAAATCATAAATACGACAAGAAAATTAATTAATTTGAAATTGATCTTCGATAATAAGAAAGTGAGTTTTCAATTGTAGATACATTTTTCCTTGTAAAATATTTTAAAAATTTAATGACTCGATGTGTCAATTTTTTAAGTACTCATGATGTGTACTAATTTGAAAATTTAGGTTGATTGTTTCTAATTATCTTCTTCGAATAAAAATTTAAATGAAATTTTATGTTGAAGTATATGTAGTGTTATTTGTTCACATAATATATTATAAATAAATTTAATTGATATACTAATTGCAATTATATTGGTTTTAAATATACTAGTATAAATCTATTAACATCATCAAACTTCTATATATCATTAGTTAATACATAATCAATTGAAATATTTAAATACAATGTGCCACAGAGGTTATATTATGAATAAGGGACAATTTCTATTTTGATCTTGTATGTAAGACATTTTCTATTTTTTAACAAACGGTTATAAGTATTCGTTTTTCAATTTTCTTTCTCTATATTTTAATTTTCTCTAATTTCAATCCAATTGTGGTCGGAATTTTCAAAATTGTTGATGTGGCCGCCAGAAAATCTGACGTGGCAGCCAAATCTTAGCACCAAGTCAACGATTTTGAAATACCGATTAAAAAATTAGATTGTTATCAGAAAAAATTTAAAATATAAAAGACCAAAATTGAAAAATAAATAAATAATTGTTAAAAAATAGAAATTGTAAGACCAAAATTGAAATTACTCTTCGATAATATTTGTGAAGAGTCTAGAAACATAGAAAAGTGTTTGAAAAATTAACAATTAACTAAATGATAATACTAGAATTTGATGGCCTCCACAATCTCCTTGTTTCATATGATTTGTATTGATTGCTAAAAGGTCAAACATTGTTAAAGAGTTTTTCCTGAAAGAAGTCATGCGAGTTAGTTTTAGGCTTTCCAAAAAGTATCATATCAATTTTTATTTTTAGGGAAGCATAGGTTTTCAGTCCTCCAGCTATCAAATTTTTATTTTTTTTAAATTTATTTTAGTCCTATAAAAATTTCTGACATTTAGTCTAATTAATTTGCTATAATTGATTAAGTGACTAATTGTTATTTATTTGAAATCCAAGCTCTTGTGTTGGAAAATTCCTTTCTTCTACATGGAGCCTAGCTATTTGAATTTTCAATGATTTTAAAATAAAAATAATAGTATAGTTATCTAGTTTAATTTATTTTAAAATTATTCGTAGACATTTTTATATGCTACCAATGAGTCAATACAATATTTACTTATTAATGAATTTTTATAATTATTTTAGAAATTTATTCTTTAATGAAATGTAGTTTGCTTGTAAAATAATAATAACAGGCCACTTAGTATTACAAGTAGTCAGACTAAAATTAAGAGTTATTAAAATTATAAGTAAATGAATAAAATTTCATGAAACTAAAGTTAGATTACTAAATCCCCCCCCCCCCCCCTCCCCAATCAATGTTCATAATAATATGCTTAATTATAATGTTTCTCATATTTAGTTCATGTGGGACTTTGATTAGCATTCCCAAAGTATTAGAAAGTGAATATTGATAAAAAGAGATTATCAGTCGTAAAAATCACATTAGTAAAAAATCCAAATTTCATGTGATTGAATTCAAAATTTGTAAATATTGATACAAAGAGTTTATTAGCCGTATAAATCACATAAGCAAAAAACCAAAATTTCATGTGATTGAACCCGAAATTCATGATTTATGGGTTTTTGTCCTAAAATCGTTCAAATTAAAAGGTTAGTGTCGCAATATCGGGACCCAAAAAATTAGTGTCATTCAATGATGAATGACCTAAAATAGTATCCTAAATTTGCAATTTCACCATTGTACATGACGACTAACTTGATCATAACACAATTTATGATCAGAATTTCAGGGATCGATCCTTAAAAATTGTTTAATAGAAGTAACTCATGCACCATGCAAACTTGTTACACTTTGCCATCTCGAATGAATATTTATCTGATAGCTCATTTCTAAAGCAAAGATTTGTTCCAATAGATGAAATGCAATAAATCATACAGTTAATGAGACAACTACAACAATTAAAATGAAGTTAATTAAGCGAACATAGTGTAAATTAAGAAACCCAAATTAGTTATGATGCGATTATCCCTTTATATAAAACAATAGAGAATTGATTAATAATTGAAGATACAATGGCCAAAGGTGAGAAACCTTCAGTTTGATCAATCAAAGATTAACACACCAATACAAGTGAAAAATTACAATAAAACTTAACAAACACACATATATAAGACAAGTAGAAGCCACTTATATATAAAAATATCTTGAAACCTAATAGGCAACATTAAGCACATTGAAAGCCAGAAGGGACTTTCTTTCCACAATTGTTGAGAAGCAAGCTAAGAGAGAGTGAAGCAGTGAGCTTAACACCCAATACATTAGCTTTGATGGCAGTACAAAGGCAAACTGCCGCCTCGAGATCGGCTAAGCCATTGATGAGTGAGCAGCAAGAGCTCTTTGCTGGGCTCCCAACAATGATGCTTGTCAAATCATCTAGAAGCTTTGCACATACTTTGAACTTGAGTGTGTCTTTAGGGCATTTAATGGCCTTCGCCGGAGTGTGGCCGTGGCTACCACCGCCGCTCGGTGGTGGGCATGAGGTGTGGGTTGAACTCACCATGGTGAAGAAGAGAAGGTTCAAGATAACAAAGAAGAGAATTGATCTTGTAGCCATTTTTCTTTTTTTTTTCACTAAGGTTTTGGCAATTTTTTTCTTTTTTTTAGGGTATGAGAATGAGTTGTACTCTTGAGGGTTTTTATAGATGAAAATGTGCCATTGAAAGAAGGGGTTTTTTTTTTTTTTTTGTTAATTTCAATTTTGATCCCCGTATGTAAGACATTTTCCATCTATTTTTCAATTTTAGTCCTCTATGATTTAATTTTTTCCAATTTCAGTAATTTTTGGTCAAAATTTTTTCAAAATTGCCGATGTGGCTATCGGAATTTGAATGCCACGTCAGATTTTCCAGTGGTCACATCAGCAATTTTTTAAATTCCAACAAAAAAAGGACTAAAATTGGAAAAAATTAAAATATAGAGTATAAAAATTGGAAAATGAATACTTAGTTATCAAAAAATGAAAAGTGTCTTACATACAAGATCAAAATTAAATTATTCCTTTTTTCTTTTATTAATATTGCAAGAAGTTTAGGCAGATGGGCATTAAAATCTGGAATTAATAGTACACCCTATACAAGCTGGATTTGCAGCTTGCATGATATAACCTAATAGGAGTTGTCAATTTTGCTCAAGTTTAGTGATCCGTCTAGTTGATCAATTATTGGATTACTTTTCTTTCATTGGGTGTACAGATTTTCTGAATTTATTTCGTAACAAAAGCATGGTGACCCAATGGAGTACGTGGTCTGAATTGAAATGTTTCATCTCTAGAAATGGAAAGTGTTTTGACTCTCAATTAATTTTGTGAGAATATTTACGGTACAAGAATGTCACTCACACTTAATATTTATGCATAAATGTCATCCATAACTAATTTTATGCAAACATGATGGACACACAGGATCATATACGTGCACTCTTGCGCGACCATGCGTGCACTCTTGCACGACTATATATATTGTTTTGATGACATTAATTTCTGCATAAAATAGATATTTTTATACGTATTATACATTATGTTTGAATCACAGTTTGTGAAAAAATTCCTTAAAATTATGTTAAATATTGATCAAAATTAATCCTAGCATTCAGTACTGACTAAATTAATTGTCGGAAAAATTCTTGCTACCTGCTTCAAAAACTAACTTCTTCAGTCTAATGGCATGCTCATATTTTAATTTGGATGAGTCTAAGAATGAGAATCATGCGTTTCAGTTTAAAACATAAAATAAGGGTCAAATTGTAATAATAATTTGGGTAATTGCCGCAAAAATCACGAACTCTCCACATAATTGTAATTTTAACATGACTTTTGACTATTAGAAAATTCAGCATGACTTTAAATATCTTGTGCTTCTGTAACCAATGAACAAATTTCTAAAAAATTGAGAATATTTGAAATGCCTGAAATCTGCTCGTTAGTTACAAATGCACGAGATATTGGAAGTCATGTTAAATTTACTAATACCCGAAAGTCATGTTAAAACTTCAATTTTGGGGAAAGTTCGTAATTTTTACAACAATTATCCTAATAATAACTATCATCTTTTACAAAAAATAAAACTCATAAAATTTCTTGTTCTTTTCAATTCTATCTTAAAATTTCAAAAAATTCTCAACAAAATGAATACACATCAGAATTCACAAACTCCAGTGGCATATGCGTTGGGCATATTCAAAATAGTTGGGTCCAAAAGAAATTAAAAATAATAAGTCCATTTGAATTAAAAAGAAAAAAAAAGTAAAAGAAAAGGGGCTTTTTAAAGAAACAGAGAAGGGGAAAGAAAGATAAAGAAAAGGGAAGAAAAAGGAGAAGAAATGCTTGTCATTTTTGGACTCGTTTCGTACGTTTGCTTCAAATTTTGAGGGGAGTTCATAGTGACGTGTTCGTCATTTTAATTGAAGTAGATTTCCACAAAACTTCTTCAAAAGGTACAATAAGAAATTGGTGATTGTTATGAAATAATTATGATGTAAAGTGGATATTCTTTGACCTTCCATCTTCTATGAGTTACAACAATTCACTACTCTCCACTGCTCTCTCCCATTATGTTTCATAATAAGTAATAAATTCTTTCATGTACCTTTCACCTTTGTCACTTTCATTTGCGTTGTAAGAAAAAGATTGATATATACTTGAGTGAATATATTATCCTTACATCTTGTCTTTTTCTACTTTCTTTCTACTTAATTTGCTTATTCCTCTATTAGTTTGATAACAATGATTTCTTTCTCATCGTACTATTTTATTTCCTCTCTTCCTAATTTCATTGTGATGTCAAGAATTGTATTCTTGAGTTCCTCTACTTATAATCGAGAAGGAAACCGTGTAATCATTGTTGACACATGATTATTTTCTAGATTGGGTCCCGTCGTCTTTGACCTTTTCATGAGGGTTTTTTCATGTAAAAAATCTTGGTGTTATTTTAGTTTTATTTTTCTGCAGTTTATTTATATTTTGTGGTTCGTTGTCTGTTGAGATTTTTGAGTAAAAGTGTATTGTTGGGAAATTGTTGCTTTTGTGTATTTAGTTGTGCCGGATAGAATCAATTTCGGTTAGTTTTGATATTGCACATTCCATAATAGACGATAGTCTACTTCACAAAGATTCTATAGATGCAAACTAATAAACAAAATAAGCATCGTACGTAACAAATAATTTGACAATAAAAAATATGATAAAATCTGAAAGACTGAATTTTTAGATAAAAAATATTGGCTAATCAAAAAATTATAAAAATATTATCACATGAATCTAAATAATATATATATATATATAAGTTTTGAGCCAATCGGACGAATTTCAGAAAAAAAAAAGAAAATTTCAAAAAATTCGTAAAACATGTGTTGGTCCCAAGTGGTCAGAGGTTCAGAGGGGGCTGAATGAACCTCTATTAATTTTTTGTTTTAAAACTTTACTGATTCTACAAAGAATGTAGTAACGTCTCGATTCAAAAACCTGGCAGTATGCTGTTTCAGGTTACTGACTCGGTTATCACAGTATGCAGCGGAATAATAAAAATAGAGTTTCTCTTTGAAAAACAGTTTCTTTTTCACAAATATGACTTTGAACGAATCCTTTGACCAATATGCTTATGATATATGCAGCAAGATAGATATGCAACAATGCAATGCAACAAGTAAACAAAAGATATGCAACAATGCAATGCAGCAAGTAAACAAAAACAGTAAGCACACAAGGGTTTATAGTGGTTCGAAGGTGGTGTAATCCTTCTACGTCCACTCTACTCCTTCTCAAGGAGGAACTTTGTTAGATCAGTTTGCTTTACAAGACTCAGTTTTACAAACATCTTCTTATACAAGTTTACTTACTAGAATCAAAGATTACTAGGTCAAATCTTACATAGGGTACAAAACTCTCACAGAGTTATAAGCCTACACAAGACTCAACACTTAGTGATGATCTAATCCTTCCAACTAAGGACACCAAACTAAAACAACCTAGCACACAACAAATGGTTAAAAGTATAAGTTTTCTTCAGCTGGTGCAACTCAAAGACAACCTTGAACTTGAAAGCTCTAATGCTTGAATGACTGTTTTAGAAGGTTAAGTGACTGAACTTAGAAAGCTTGAGAATAACTTGAGAGTTTGAAAGCTTGTAAGATAAGAAATTGTTCAGTTGTTCAGTAATCTCCACAGTCACCTTCACCTTCTATTTATATCATTAGGAAAATACCCGTTGAAGAGAGATATTGTCATTGTTGCAATTTAAATTGATCTTCAAATTTTCACATTAAATGTGTCTTGGAAAATCTGGGATGTAGAGCATGTCCTACTCTGATCCGCATTAATGGCGTCATACTTCGGCTACAATACTTTTGCAGAGCCATAGTCCAGGTGGCAATACCTTATTAGCTCGACGCTAACTTCTATCTACTAGTAACTTAGACAGGAACCAATTCTCATACTGTATCCAGCATATTCCTCGTACTGCATTAAATAGGTTAGAAAGACTTACAACTTGCTGTTCAGGTTGCAGTAGCTGCTTTCTGTTCTGCGCCAGCTTTCTGTTTCATAACAACTTCCTATTCCTGAAACCTGCAGTTAGCTTACTGACCTATGATAACTTTCTGATCTGCAAACAGCTTCCTGATTCCGAACAACTTCCTGTTCCAGAATCCTGCAGTTAGCTTCCTGACCTGCGTTAGCTTTCTGATCCTGAACAGCTTCTTATTCCAGAATCCTACAGTCAGTTTCCAGATTCTCTTCCTGCTATTTGTTTGCTGCTTACTGATCCAACTTCTTGATCCTGGTTTCCACTTCAGCTTACTGACTTTCCTTACTGAAAATCAGTCTTCAAGACTTCTTTATATCCAGAATCCTGCTAATATCAGTATTCTATACATTTCTGATTTATATATCTATACAAATCACAACTTAGAAAGATTACTTATCAAGCTAAATCCACTTATAAAACGTGGAAAATGAGTACTCTAAAAGCCTATCCAAAGTTACATTATCTCATCAAAACCTAATGAAAATATCCCAACAATTTCCTCATTTTTGATGATGACAAAACCCATAAATAAGCAACAAAAATAGGTGTACTTTTATACGAGTATTAAGTACAAGTATAGTACAATGTAAGCTTTACATCAAATAGTTTACAAGCTTACAACTTCATAAATAAAATGAAGGAATAAAGAATACAAAAATTCTTTACAAGAATGCTTACATATGATGTATATTTGATAAAGCCAGTAAGCTATTCTTCATCAGGTTTCTTGTCGCCAAACAATTTTCTCTTCACAAGGTCATGTCCTGAAGCCGCTTGCTGATTCTGTTTGACAACCTCTTCATACTTTGTCCTCTTCCATCAGTTTACAACGGAATCCTGATATGATTTCTCCATTTATTCAGCAATCTCAGGAACCTGTATCCATCTAAGCTAATAGTCCCAGCGGTAAGGAACTTGTTCTCTTTTCTTCATTTTATCAATCAGAGCAAGCTGTCGATCCAGCTTCCCTTCTCTTGCTAGCTTTTCATATCTCTTTAGCGTTTTCTCACAAGAAGGAATTTTTTTGAAATAATCATGCTTTAAAAGATTCGAAAATACCTCTAATACTCTGATCTTTTAAACTTTGTGAGCTCATCGAAAGTTGGATTTCGGTTATTGGGCAAGTATACTTGATCGAAGATACTCAAATCCCAATAGAAGTTTATGTTCTCAGGTTTATGATCTAGTAGCACCAAAACTTCTACAGTAGCCGAATCTGCATCGAAATCCGGAGCTTCTTGATTTGGAAAAGAATGTAAAGCAAAGTCAACTATCACATCAACTCCGGATCTTCCTGCTCCTACAACTCCAAGTCTGGATATCCAATCATCTTACTTTCTCTCCTCTCCTCATCAGCAACCTTGAGCTGTCTCTATCTTTCTTCACTTAATCTAAGACCTACAGAATTGGCCATATAAGGTTTGGCTTGGGGATCCTGACCTATTCGTTGCAGTCCTCTTCCTCGACCAGTTTGCTACTTGGAAGTTTTTTGCTTTGTAGGCGCAGTAGCAACCTATCCACCTTGCTGTGATACAATACTGTCTGCTGTTTGAGAGCCAGCAACCCCAATACCTGCACCACCTTCTCCATCATCATCTTTCATTCTTCTCTTAGGCTCAACACTCTGACCATGTCCAGAATCTATTCTTTTACGCTTAATCTTAGTCAGAGGAGCATTATCATCATCATCATCTTCAATCTTCTTTGTTGTGGTATCCACCATCTCAACATCTAGCTCAGCTTGCTGCTTACTTTCCTCATTTTTAGTATCATCAACTTTTCTAGTTCTTGGGACAGTAACTTCAGCAGCCTCAGCAGGAATAACCTTCATCATTATAGCTCTCATCTCACCCACAAAGAGTTCAAGATTCAGAATCCTGTCCTTGACACTGCAAACATCTTATCCTTGGGTGGAGATACTTTCCTGCATGTTGTCCATCATTATGTTTTGAGCAGTTTGAGTGCTCTTCACCTCATCCACTGAGGTTTTAATATCTTTCAAGGTTACATCACGAGCATTAGAAGTTACTTGTTGTTCTCACTCAAACCTCCGTCTAGCCTGGTGTTGGGCATTGAACTCATCATTCATCCTGTTTTGTATCCTGGAAGGGAGTTCAGATAATTCCTTCATCAGTTCTTCCATCGCTGATTAGTGAGCTCTTTTCTGCAAGTTAAGATTTGTAGTCATATTCATCTCATGAGTCTCTATGGCTCTTATCAGCCCTTGCACCGCATCCATAATATTTTGAAATGATTGCTCTTGCAAGTCAGTAAGAGTCTCAACCCCAACCACTGGACTTATTTCCTCTTGAGTATAGAGGATTAGGGCCTGACTCGCTTCCTCTTACTGTTTTACTGCATCCTCATCCAATATCTGTTTTAATCTGTCTCAACAGCATCCGTACCGGAGGTCTTCGTCGGAGAAGCTATCTCAACAGTCTTCTCTGGTTTAGCAACCTTAGCTTCCTCAGCTTCTTCAACAGGAGCCTGACTACCCTCAGCAAGCTGTATATGCTCAACAGTTGCTTCATCAGGTACTTCAATAACATGCTCAACAGATTCTTCCTCAACAAGAACCTCAGCAGCAGCAGGTTCCTAGTATGCTTTAGTAACTTCAGCTTCAGTAACTACCTCAACAGCAGCACCAGCATCTTGACTCACTTCTGCAAGCTTTGTAGCAACAACATGCAGAAGCTCAAGAGTCCCATCAGGTTTCTTAGCTGCAACATGTGCTGAACTTACTTCATCAGTTTTCTCCTCAGCAACCTGCATTACTGATTCCTCAACAGCTTTCTGTACTACAACTTCTGCTAGTACAGAGAGTCCAGTCTCTGCATCCTCATCCTTGGATGCCTCATCGACAAACTCCTCGATGTTCTTGCAAACTCCATAGATAATGGGTGATGATTTCCCCTCAGTTGGTTCAGCATGAGGAATAGAGGAAGTAGAGTAGTCAAGAAGTTGTACATCAGAATCCATGGCATCGAGATAAGTGATAGGGGAAAGAGCTGCGATACCTGTGAAGGTTGGAGAGTCATGAATCTCGGTAGCTTTTGAGTTTTCTTCCCCTAGCTGCAGCATTCTTGGGGGTTGATAGAATTGTACTATGCTTGCCTCCAACCCTTGTTGCAACATTCTTTCATTGGCTTCCTCAGGGGTGAGGTTAGCTAGTTGAGCTTCTGCGATCTCCAGCTCAGTCGGGATCCCAACAGTCTTGGTAGTGGGGGTTCATCAATATATTATTCTCCTCATGCTTCATCGACTGCTCATCCTGCATCTCTTCAGCCTCGTTCTTGGCCAGCCAATAAGCATTCAACTTTTTCTGTTCTCATAGATCTTGGCAAGAATGGACTTAGCATAAACCTCTATGAAATCTTTACTAAAGAGAGGTAGGAGCCCAGTGGAGAGTTTATCAAGATCCCTTGTGAAGTTAGCTATCCAAGTCAGGATAACCTCCTCCACCTCCAGTCATTTCTACCACTGAACTAGCTTCGCTCCTGGGCTTTGCCTTGAACACCTCCAGATCTCGAAAGCGGTGGTGAATTTTCTCTAGATAGCCCTGTCAGATGCGCCCAAGACTCTCTCAATTGATTCTACATCGATGGAGTCAATGAAGTTTTCGACTCGGTTGAGAGTGTCTATAGCATGCAACTCATCTTTAAGTTCAGGCCACATGGATTGGGTCTAGGCCTCAGGTTTCTTGGCCAACACTCCTTTCACTAGCCTCCCCTTCTTCCTCGAAGCAGCAACCTGTTCAGGAACCTCTTCATCAGGTTGATCAGTAACCTGTTCAACTTGGGCAGAAACCTGTTCGTCTTGAGCAGCAACCTGTCCCGCTGCCTACTCAGCTTTCTGCTCCTCAACAACAGGAACTTCTAAAGTCTTCTCAACAACTTGTTCTGATTTCACAGAAGTTTTAATGATCTTAGCATTGGTTTTCTCAACAGCTTCAGCGGAATCAAAGTCATCAAGGGGCATCTCAATAACTGGAGAAGATTCAGTTATTGTAACCTTCTTCACTTCCCTGGGAAGATGTCCCACAATTAGTAAAGTCGTCTTCACCTTCTTCAGTTTCTTCGGAGGGGCTTTCTTTATCACCGACTTCCTTGCTGGCTTATCATCATCATCACCAGAGTCATCGGAATCGGTGTCAGCAACCTGTGGCTTGGCTGCTGGTTTCTTCTTGGGTAACTTCTCATTCTTCTCTCCCTAGAAGAAGCCCTTCTTCACTCCCAAGAACCATCCAGGAGCATAAGGTACCCTTCTCTCCAGGGTAATCTTCTTGAAGCATAGAATGGAGGAAATCACTATCTCAAAGCCTTTCCTAACCGTGGACTTTGTAGCCTCCTCCCAAATCCTCTGTAAGAGGAATTGCGCCCAGCTGACTGCTTCATCATAAACAATAGCAGTCATCATCCTCATCCTGAGGTTGGTGCACTTGTCAAAGCTGTCACACCTTCCCTCAACTGTGTAGACGAGAATGTCATAAAGAAACTCGTATTCTGGCTTGAGCTTCTTCTTGCCAAAGTTGTTAGTGGTGCTCTCTTCCACGGAATCCAGCTTGAACTGGTTCCAGCTTTCCTCCAGATACTCTGACCCATACTTTTCCAAGTCAGAGTACATTATCTATTGGCTAGAGATGCTAACGGTCTTGGCAATGTCATCGGTGGTCAAGGAGTAGACCTGTTCATCCATCTTGAAGGTGATGGACTCTTCATCTTTAGAAAGTTCTGTAAAGGCGTAGAACTTATCTACAGACAGGATAGAGAACCCTGTATAGGTGGTAGTGAACAACCCATCGAGCTTGTTATTGCACAAATGACCCCAGATCTCAGAAATGAGATTCTTATCTTCATATGGTGATTTGTCACCCAGTAACACTTGGGTGTTCACCAGTCTTCCCTCCAAAACCTTGGTTTCTCTTGCAACTGCCATTGATGATCTGTGGAAAGTTGTTTGAAAGAGTAGAGAGAGAAAAAAACTTTGACTTGCAGAGAGTTAGTAAATCTCGAGAGTAATAACAATGAAAGCATAGAGAGGAAGACGAGGGACATGATCGATTTATATTTGAATTCAAGTTCCAAATATATCAATGGTCCAGATTAAAAACTTAAGAGTCATGCTTGATCCAACGGTTGAGATTAAATAGCGGAGGGACAAATCTTTAATTTGCTGAAGATCGTGTCAGAAGTTAAACCATGTCTTTTTCAACTGCTCTGAAAAAATAGTTTTTATATTAAATACGGTTGCCAAATTGTCTCTTGTAATGATTAGAGTTAAGGTTACTGTTCTTGGTACGAGGTTGCAGGACTCCATGAATATTGATTTCAATAAATGTTATAATCTGTCCACAACAACCTGTTCCAGTAACCTGTTGTAGTAACCTGTGATAGTAACCTGTTGTTATTTGTTGTATCCTGAAACTGAATACTATTCGAGAATCCTGATTTGATAGAACACAGTAACCTATTCCAGTATACTGATTGTTTGAGAGAAATAAAATACTGCATAAATTAAAATATTGAACAAGTTCTCTCTTACTTAAGGAACTTATATACCCTTACTCATCAAAGTTTGATAATCCCAAGATTAGTTCTTAACATTGAAAACCTTCATTCACATAAGGGTTTTGTAAATATATCAACAAGCTGCATGTTAGTATGTACTTTCTCAAGCACAATGTCCTTCTTCTCCACATGATCTCTTATGAAGTGATGTCTTATATCAATATGCTTTGTTCTTGAGTGGAATAAAGGATTGTGGGCTATAGCAATAGCACTTGTGTTGTCACACAAAATGGGAGTCTCTTTCTCTATTATCCCATAATCCTTCAGTTGTTGTTGTATCCACAAAATCTGAGCACAACAGCTTCCTGTAGCTACATATTCAGCTTCCGCGGTTCATGTTGCAATGGATGTCTGCTTCCTACAAAACCATAAGACTAACTTGTGTCCCAAAAATTAACAAGTACCATTAGTACTCTAACTATCAATCTTGCATCCTGTAAAATCAGAATCTGAGTATCCTTTGAGGTTGAAACCTCCTTCCTTTGGATACTATAGACCAACATCTTGAGTACCCTTCAGATACTTGATAATCCTCTTTATTGCTGCAAGATGTAACTCCTTAGGTGCTGTTTGGAATCTTACACATACTCCAACTACAAATACTATATCTGGTCTACTTGATGTGACATAGTAAGGATCCAATCAATCTTCTATACTTTGTTATCTCCACATCCTTTCCACTTTCATCTTTATCCAAATTGATAGATGTGGCCATAGGTATGCTTACTGATGATCCACTTTCCATTCCAAACTTCTTGATCAATTCTCTGGTGTACTTGGCTTGATTTATGAAAATCCCATGTTCTAGTTGTTTCACTTGTAGACCAAGGAAGAAACTTAGTTCACCCATCATGCTCATCTCAAACTTGCTCTGCATGAGGGTTGAGAACTTTTCACACAAATCCTTGTTTATAGATCCAAAGATAATGTCATCCACATAAATTTGAACTAGCAGAATACTGTCTCCATCTTGTATCCTGAAAAAAGTCTTGTCCATTGTCCCCTTCTGAAATCCATTCTCCAAGAGATACAAGGACAGTGTATCATACCAAGCTCTAGGAGCTTGTTTCAATCCATATAAAGCTTTCTCTAATCTGAATACCTTGTCTTCTGTCTGTTATTCAAAACCTAGTGGTTGTTCCACATACACTTCTTCAGACAGTAGTCCATTCAGGAATATACTCTTCACATCCATCTGATAAACATTGAAGTTCTTGTGAGCAGCATAGGCCATAAATATTCTTATAGTTTCAAGCCTAGCAATTGGGGCAAAAGTCTCATCAAAATCTATGTCTTCTTCCTAGCAATATCCTTTAGCCACTAACCTTGTTTTGTTTCTAACCACAACACCAGATTCGTCTAAGTTGTTCTTGAACACCCATTTAGTTCTAATAACTCCTTGGTGATCAGGTCTTGGAACCAGTTTCCATACATGGTTCCTCTCAAATCTATTCAGCTCTTCTTGCATGGCCTGAATTCAGTTGCTGTCTTCAAGAGCTTTTTCCATACTCTTGGGTTCTACTTATGATATGAAACATGTGAACAGTGATTCTTGAGGTCTTGATCTTCTTGTTCTAACACCTTCATTCATATTTCTAATCACAAGCTCTCTTGGGTGATCTCTAAACCAAGTCCTGTCAGGCTCAAAATTGTGAACTGGTTGGTGGACAGTAACCTGTTGATCATCAGCATCCTGTCTGCAGTTATTGTTGGATTCCAATATCCTGTCTGCTTGCTCATCAGCATCCTACACCACTGCATTCCCAGATGGAGTAACCTTTGTACTATCTGCAGTAACCACTTCAGTAGGTACTAGAACTCCATCAATATATCTTACTGTCTAATCCTTGATCTTCATCTTAGATACATCTTCCTTCAACTTTTCTAACTCAGCAGTATCACAATGTGGTTCATCAAACACTACATGTATTGATTCTTCCACAACCAAGCTTCTCTTGTTGAAGATCCTGAATGTCTTGCTTACTGAGGAGTATCCCAAGAACACCACTTCATCAAATTTTTCATCAAAGGTCTTCAGGTGCTCATTTTCATTGTTCAGAATGTAACATCTGCATCCAAAAATATGCAGATATGAAACATTTGGCTTGACCTCTTACCAAACTTCATATAGAGTCTTATCATGATCCTTATTGATCAGACATTTGTTCTAAATATAGCATGTTGTGCTGGTTGCTTCAGCCCAAAATCTCTTAGGTATCCCAGTATCAGCTATCATTGTCCTTCCAGCTTCCTTCAGAGTCCTGTTCTTTCTTTCTGTAACTCCATTCTGCTGGGGAGTTCTTGCTGCAGAATACTCATGACAGATTCCATTCTCTGAACAATACTTCTCTATGAACTTGTTTGTGAACTCAGTTCATCTGTCAGATCTTATCTTTACAATACTTAGGCTCTTCTAATTCTGCACACTCTTCATGAATTCTGACAGCCTGTTTTGAGTTTCTGATTTCTTATCCAGGAAGATGGTCCAAGTAAATCTAAAGTAATCATCCACAATCACTAGGGAATACTTCTTCCCATTTACACTAACAGGCTCTACTGGTTCAAATAGATCCATATGCAAGAGATCTAGTATCCTGTGTGAGGATCTCTGCACTTTATCCTTGAATGAGTTTCTCACCTGTTTACCTTTCTGACAGGCTCCACGAACATTCTCTTTTTTATAAGCAACATTTGGTAGACCTCTCACCAGATTCTTCCTTGCTAGCTTGTTGATTGTCTTGAAGTTCAAGTGACTCATCCTCTTGTGCCATAGCCAGCTTAGTTCAGGGGTGCTCTTAGCAATAAAGCATGTTGGCTGCACTATTGAACTCCAATCAGCTAGGTAGATGTTGTATCTCCTGGTGCTAGTTGATATGGTCGAACTGAAGTGAACCGGATTTTTTCCTTTAAACCGAACCAAAGTCAAAGTCAACATGCGTGAACAACTAAAAAAGCAAACAAATGTTACTTCATGAAGAGCGAACTACTCTACGACGTTATTGGCGAACTAATTAATGATAAAGTGAGACAAACAGGATCGATGAACTGATGAAGCGGGATGAACAAACCACCATTTTCGTGGATCAGTCGCCCACTTCCCACATTTATCGTATAATTCCAACTGCCATGTATCACATGGAGTATATAAACTTATAATACTCATTTCTCTAATTTTTTATGCACAATCATATTGCAAAAACACACATATACACTGTGATTCAAAATTGCTTAGCAACTTCACTGACTTGAGCGTCGGAGTCCCATTGCTGGAACCCCCCGGTATTTGTTTTGTAGGTATTTGGATCAGAGATTTCAAGTTTTTGTCTGGAGAAAAAGAGTATTGGATCGGAGCTACATCAATTAGCGCCGACTGTGGGAAAATCTGAGTTTTTAAGACGTTGAGATATCAATCATGGTAAATACCAGAGGATCAAGGAGAAGGACAGAGATATGTGGACCGTCAGGAGGACGCGAGAATGGAGGAGATAGCTGGAGTTCTGTTCCGGTGGATCCCCTCCGCACCATTCCTTTAACACCGAAAGAACTTTCAGATCTGATAACAGCTGTTGTTCAAAAGGCTTTGGGCAAGCAAAGAGTTGAGTCGCAACAAGACAATGTCAAAGTTAATGTTGAAAGGGAACAAAAAGATGATAAGTCAGAGATAGATGAGATGGAGAGTCGGTTTGATCACTCTCGGGGTTAGAAGCGAGAACATGATGAACTGTCAGAGAAGGTTGACGATCTGAAGAGAAAATTGCGGGAGGTTCAACGGAATATTCGACAAGTTCTGAGGAGTTCGAGAGAAAATCTCTTTTCTGATAGGGTAATGGAGGATGAACTACCGGCTTCTTTTAGGCCGGTGAATTTCAATTATGATGGCATTACTGATCCGTGGGACCATTTGTGCCGATTTGAAAATATCGCCATTTTGTATCGATATTCGGATGGTATCAAGTGCAGGGTGTTTGCTACTACCCTCACTAGGGCTGCTCAGACATGGTTCAGTCAATTAAGCGATTGAACAATTCATGACTTTGAACAATTATCAGACTTGTTCTTACATCAGTTCGCCAGTGCTAGGAGACAACAACGATCTACCCAGACCTTGTTCGAGGTTAAACAGAAGGTGGATAAGACATTGAGAGAATATGTCAAAAATTTTACAGTGGCAACTCTGGAAGCTCCTGAGGCTTCAGACGATTTGGTAGTCAATGTCTTTATACAAGGCTTGAAGAAGTTGACCTTCATACCTCCTTGGTTAAGAAGAAGGCCTAGAAATTTTGATGATTTATTACAGAGAGCTACCAAATACATCAACTTGGAAGAAGTAGTTCAGATTAAGAAAGGCAAAGGCTCTAGCCGATCGAACAGGTCACATGAGCAAGACCTTGTAAGGAAGAAAGAGACAGGAGAGTCCCGGCCGAAGTTCGCACCCCCACCATTGTGGGACACCAGGATGGGTCGGAGATATGACCAGTACACGCCATTGATTGTTACTCTCGGATAAGTGTTGATGAAGATCTAGAGCTTGCCCCAACTGAGATGGCCAGCTACCTGGAGCTCAAATACCAAGAAACCATCTACCTTTGGTAATGGCAAATTATGTCGTTTTCATAATGAATATGGACATGGTACTGATGAATGCTTACATCTAAGGGATGAACTGGAAAGACTGATTAGGGAAAACAAATTAGCTTGGTATGTTCGTCGAAATCGACAGGATAATAGAGAACAATGAAATGTTCGGAAGGAACCAAGAAGAGAAAGAAGACAAGAACAACTTGAATTACCTCCACCTCCGCCACTCCCACTGCGAAATAGGCCTAAAAGGGAGGAAAGACCCACCATATATATGATCATAGGAGGGCCAATAGATAGAGATTCAAATAGAGCTCGCAAAACAAGACTGAATTCAGTTTAGCAAATATGAGGTGAAGTCCAAATGATTTTTGATGAAGTGATAGTGGAGTTTGGAGCTCGTGATAGAGTGACAATCTAGAGTCCGCAGTTCAATGCCATGGTGATTACGGCCGAGATAGGAGGCTTCAATGTTGAGCGAGTATTTATTGATACAGGCAGTTCGGTGGATATCATGTTCATGAACTGTTTCAGAAAAATGAGATCGTCAGTTGAGGTAAAATCTGTGGAAACTTCTCTTTATGGTTTTGCAGGAGAAGCTGTGACGGTGTTCGGCAAAGTATAATTGCCTATGGTTTTAGGAGAAGGAGAATGGAGGCAGAATAAAACAATGACTTTCTTGCTGGTGGATGCACCTTCACAATACAATGTGATCTTAGGTCGTCTATCTTTGAGCACTTATGCGGCGGTCATCTCACGATGATGAAGTTTCCTGTAAAGAATGAGGAAGAACGGATAGTAGGAGTAAAAATAGTTCATGACGACCAACAGATAGCTCGACGTTGTTATGTTGCTGCAGTTTGCCATTCAGAGTCCCGAAAGCGCCACACTGAACAAAGAGATGATGTTGATTGAGAAAGGAACTAGAGTCGAAAAAATGGGAGAGAGGTAAACACAGCTAAGTTTGAAGAAGGAGAACTGATGAGCATTGAGTTGATTCCAGAGCAGCCTGGATATCTAGTTCGTCTTGGCGGTCATTTATTCGAGCCAACCCGAAGTGAGATAGTACAAGTTTTGAAGAAAAACATAGATCTGTTCGCGTGGAAACCAGAAGATATGAAGGGTATAAACCTAGATGTAGCAATTCACAGATTGAATATCAAGCCTGAGGTCCGACCAATCAAACAGAAGCTTAGACACTTCGGAGACTAACAGAATGAAATCATAGAAAGGGAGGTTGAAAAGTTGTTGGAGATCGGGCACATTGAGAAGATCCAGTATCCTCGATGGTTAGCTAATGTGGTCCTGGTGCTCAAATCGGAAAACAAGTGGCGTATGTGCATCGATTTCCAGGATCTGAACAAAGCCTGTCCCAAGGATCATTATCCACTTCCCCGAATTGATAAGTTGGTGGATTCGACTGCTGAGTGTAAACTGCTTAGTATGATGGATGCTGCACAAGGATATCATCAGATTTTGTTGCATTCGGAAGATAAACCTAATGTTGTTTTCATCACCTAATCTGGAACATACTGCTACACGGTGATGTCGTTTAGTTTGAAAAATACAGGAGCTACTTATCAGAGGATGGTGGATAAGATATTCAAGAACCAATTAGGTTGGAACATGGAGGCCTATGTGGATGATATGTTAGTGAAGAGTATCCGAGCGAACACTCATGCAGCTGATTTGATGGAGACCATGACAACGATTCGAAGACACGGGATGAGTTTAAATCCAGCTAAGTGTTCATTCGAAGTAAAAGCAGGAATGTTCCTGGGATACATGGTTACAGAGAGAGGAATAGAAGTCAATCCCACAAAAATCCGAGCTATACAAGGGATGTCCCCTCCTCGAACTGTAAAAAAGGTACAAATTCTAACTGGTCGTATTGTTGCCCTGAGCCGGTTTATGTCAAAGCTAGCAGATAAAAGTTTATCTTTCTTCAAAATTCTAAGAAAAGGTGGCCAGTTCGGCTGGAACGAACAATGTCAAAAGACATTTGAGGACTTGAAAGTTTTCCTCTCTTCACTTTCTTTATTGAAACAACCGATTCATGGAGGCACGCTAATAGTATATTTAGCTACTGGTAAAGAATCAGTCAGTTCGGTTCTTATCCGGGAAGAAGGTAGGGATCAGTTCCCTGTGTATTTTGTCAGTAAAGTTCTGCAAGGAGTTGAAGCATGCTATACTGAGATTGAGAAGGTGGCTTATGCATTGGTCACTGCGGTCGGGAGGTTACGGCCATATTTTTTGGGGTATGCAATTATAGTACGAACTGATCATCCACTAAGTGTTGTTCTGGGAAAACCCGATGTATCAGGAAGGTTAGTTAAATGGGTTGTCGAACTAGGTCAATTTGACATCAGGTATGAACCTCGAACAACTGTTAAAGGTCAAGCCTTGGCAGACTTTATTCAAGAGACGACCAGAGTGCAGGAAAAGAAAGAATGAGAACTGTTTGTAGATGGATCTTCATCTCGTCAAGGATCTAGAGCTGGAATATTGTTAATCAGCCCATAGAAAGATGAGTTACAGTTCACCATAAAATTCTTGTTTAAAACATCTAATAATGAAGCAGAGTACGAAGTTTTTTTGCAGGGTTTAAAAATAGCCGAATAGGTAGGAGCTCGTCATTTAACAGTCAACTCGGACTCGCAGTTGGTAACCCAGCAGCTTCAAAACCAGTGTGAGGTCAAGGAGGATCGCATGATTTCTTATGTAGAAAAAATCAAAGATATGGAAAGCAGGTTTGAGAAGCTTCAGATCGAACAGATTTCCCGAAGTGCAAATTAGAAGACAGATTTTCTATCAAAGATAGACAGTTCGCTGAAAGACTGTTCCCAATGGAGTATAACTGTTATGGGTGTGAGAAGAGAAAATGAGGTGATGAACATAGAAAAGACAGAGTCTGACTAGAGAATTTCTTTCTTGCATTTTCTAAAGGTAAAAGAGAAGGGACAACATAGGAATTGAAAAGGTTGGAAAGGTAAGTTCGGTTCTATTATATTCTTGATGGATTTCTGTATAGAAAAACCTTTCTACCAACAGATGCAAGGTGTCTATCTCAAGAAGAAGGGATAAAGGTTCTAAAGGAACCTCATGAAAGAGGATGCGCCGAACACGCAGGGGCAAGGGCTTTAGCTCGAAAGGTAGTGCGAGTTGGTTTTTATTTGCCCACAATGAAGAAATATGCTGAGGAAATAGTTAGAAAGTGCGAGTCTTGTCAGAAGCATGGGTGGCGGATTCACACACCAGCTACTGATATGCTAACTGTCTGTTTGTCTTGTCTTTTTGCCAGATGAGGATTAACATTGTTGGTCTGTTTGTTAAAACTAGAGGAAGTAAACAATTCCTGGTAGTCGCAGTGGACTATTTCACTAAATGGGTTGAAGCCGAACCCTTAGTCAAAATTACTGAGACTGATATGATCAACTTTGTTTGGAAGAATATTTGTTGCAGATTTGGTTTGCCGAGGATCTTAGTGTCGGATAATGGAGCTCAGTTCCGAGGAAAGAAAATTACCGAATGGTGCAAGAAGATGAAAATCTTGCAAGTATTCACAACTGTTGCTCATTCCCAAACAAATGGGCAGGTCGAAGTGGTGAATCGAATCATATTAGATGGACTTAAAAAGCGGCTTGAGTCTGAAAAATCGAATTGGGTGGACGAACTACCATTAGTGTTGTGGGCTTATCGAACAACATCTAGGATGACAACAGGAGAGAGCCCTTTCAGTCTAGCGTTCGGAATGGAAGCAGTAGTCCCAGTAGAAATCCAAGGAGAAGCTTTAAGGATTACCAATTTCGAACCTCAAGAGAATGAGGAATTGGTCAAAACTGACTTGATGTTTTTAAATGAACAGAGGGATGAGGCTAGAGTTCGTCATGAACTCTACAAGAGGCGCATTCAAGCAGCGTTCCACAAGAAAGTCCGGAAGAGGAAGTTCCAAGTGGGAGATATGGTGTTAAAGCAGTCAGATGTCTTGGTTGAAATTGAGAAGTTGGATGCTACTTGGGAAGGACCGTATGTTGTTTCAAAAATTCTTCTTGGAGGATCTTACAAGCTGATAGATAAAGATATGTTGCCAAGGTCATGGCATGTGAGTCATCTGAAGAAATTCTATACTTGAAGTACCACATTTCTGTATGTTCCTAGCTACCTCTTTCAACTTTCCTTACCTTAATAAAATGAGAAATATTTACTCTTCGTGGACGTAAGCTAATGTAGCCGAACCACGTTAAATTGTTGTGTCTTTTCTTTTCTGTTTGATTTTATATGACTGATGCTATACTTGGTGATTAAGCGAACTGAAACATTCCCTCGGAATGTGCTGATTAAGCGAACTGAAACATTTCCTCTGAATGTGCTGAGTAAGCGAATTGAAACATTCCCCCGGAATGTTTGGGTTAAGTAAAATAATAGTTGAATTTGCTTTCTTGAGGAGCTTTGATCGAATACAGATTGTTCACTCCCTTTAAAGGAGTATCATTCTAAATATACTTATATGAATTAATTACTTGTGATGATTGAAATTTACACTTCTGATTAAGTTTTGTGGGTTATGGGGATGAATTTTTAAGTCAAGAACAGATCGATTATGAATTACTTAAAATGATTGTCAAATTGAAGACTGATAATATTCAAAATTCTATAAAAATAGTTACAGGTAAGAAAAATATGTAAAGTGTTTGCGAACAAAAGATATAAGAAATTTACACTAAGAACAGTCAGATGGCCCTTCGAAGGGAGCTGGATGAGAGGACAAATCAATGGATGAAGTCGGAGGCACGGGATTGAACATTTCTTTCGGCAGATCTACAATCGAACTCGGACCTTCCTTGGCAAACTGAGGAGGATTCGGGCCCATTCTTGATGCTCGAGAAGAATTTCCAAGATCGCTTGCTCCAAGTATCCTGCCCACCATTCCGCATCAACAGCCTCGCTTGGATCTCCCTGCCAGCCTGGAGGAGTAGGGAAAGATTGCCTTAACTTTTTGCCAAGAAAGGAAAAACGGAACTGAAATTGAGATTCTGGCAACACTTGGCCAGTTTCTTTCTGATATTGCTGTAGGGCTTCTGTCACTTGCTCTTGGCATAATCGAACTCCCTCTCGGAAGTATACCTCGGCCATGGGAGCTGTCTTGGAGAGAAATAAGACAAAATTCCAAAGATGATGAAATACCTTTGCCCGATACTCTTCCGCTATCAGTTCCATTTTCGAGCTCCGAGCAAATTGATGATAGCCCTCGTTCATTCCAGCTCGATGACCCTCTATCTTCATGTCTTCGCCGAATTGAACCCTCAATTTCCTCTCCTGCTCCAGCTCCTCCCGCAGTCTCCGGTTCTCTACCTCCATTCCAAGAAAAGCTTTCTGTTTTTCCATAGCAAACTTCTCATTCGCCAACAACAGTTCCTCCTACTCAGACACTTCTGATCGAGCTACAGCAAGCTCAACCTTGTACTGCTCTAGCTGAGCAGATAACTTATCAACTTTGCTGGCATGAATAGTCAGATCACTCTCCAAGGTTTTCTTTTCATCCTCCATTTCCTGTACCCGGTGTTGATGTTTCTGCACTTGAGCTCGCCGGCGAAGGGCCTTTTTAGTAAAACCTTCAAAGAATTTCCTCACATTCGCCAAGCGAGTAAGGTTCATCATCAGTTCCTTCTTCTCCGTATCTTCTTCCCCCTCTGTGGTTTTTTCATCCTGAACCACCACCTCTCCCGGAGCATCCGAACTAACCCTGGGCTCTTCAGCAGTCTTTTATCTTTTGCCCGCGGTTCTCTGCGAGCTGGAAGACCCTCTGTTCCTCTTTTGAATGGAGGTAGCAGTTTCCACTGCTTTCCCTCCGGTCTCCTCAATCAGATGGATAGGTTCAGATATATCAGTGGTAGACAGAGACGAATTGTGTTGGCCTTCAGTGGATGACAGTATGGTGATGATGGGGGAAGTGGATAAGGCAGGTTCCGAACTCTCAGGAAGAGCGCGTCTTTCTTCCTGGATTATGTTTTCAGTCGAGCTGGGTGTCTTGGTAGCCAGCTCGACGAGACACCTTTTTTCTGCCTGTTTGAAGGTTGCAGCCAGTTCAGTGTCTACTCCATGCTGGGAGGTTGAGTAAGTAGTTCTCTCTTCATCGGAGACTTTATCCATGAAGCTGAAAAACTGATTCATTGTTCTGTCTGCAAAAAGAAATAACCTGAGTAAGTCACAGTGCGCCTAAATAGTTCGAACTAACACGGGAAAATTGCAAAAATTAAAGAATAACCTAAGTTGAATCTGGAAGGAACTTGGCTGTTCGAATAGAACCCCCAGAATGATAGCAGTGACTTACAAGGCTTAACCTCACTATATCAAACCATCCCTTACGAAATATTTGGTTCAGAAGACCAATCTGGTAATTTGTTTTGGGGAGAGGATCTGTTCGAGCAGAAGTTTGAGCCCAAGAAGGTGAACAGAAAGGTCGATTCGCTGGTTCACGAATAAAAAATAATATTTCTCCCAAGAACTAACTTTATCATCCCCGGGAGATAGAAAAGTAGCTCACCTCTCACTACCACGAGGACTTAGATAAAAGAGAAAGGGGTTTGTGTTTTTTAGAACAAAACAAGATCGGAATCGCTCAGATGTGGGCTCAACTCCCATCCATTTACATACCATGTAAAAAGAAACTATATAACTAATGGAGTTCGGATGGAGCTGATTCGGGCATATCCCGAAAGCCGAACCAATCTCCAAGAAAAATGGATGAATGAATGGAACTAATCCTAGGGTTACATGTTTTAAAAACCATGTTTGGTGATTGGATGGGGCCCGGTGTGGTCGATCTTCGGGACTTGGAATTACTACAGAGTAGACCCCCACCATGATCGAACTCAAAAGTATAGTATGGGTTTGGGTGGCTTTGGTGGAGGAAAATACATCATCTACTGTTTTTCGTCTAGATTTTTTGGCGAATTTAGAAGGTTCCAGATGGCTTGAAGAATAAGGTTTGGGATTTTCGGGTCCAGAACCGCGGTGGAGGGGAAATTGATCGAAACCCTCTTCTGACTCACTTTCATTTCTAAGATGAACTAGAGAATCGGAAAATGCCATTGAAATGTAATGAGAAGAGGGAAGAAGATGGTACCTGAGTTTGGAGAATCCTAGAGTTTGGAGAAGAAAATGCCTTGCTGTTAGGGGTTTTCAGTAATTTTTTTGCAAAAGGGGTTTATAGAGGATGAAAGTGATATATATATATGAGGAAGACGATGCTTGATTTTGGGGGGAAAAGTTGAAAATTCGTGTTTTTTTTACCATCGGATGCGATGAAATCAGACGGTGAGAGATGAAGAGACGCTCAGCGGGAAATGCACTTTGTCACGTGTTGCTTACGATGGGACAAAGTCGGTTGAGAAGATGTTTTGCCTCGAAAAGGTGCGTTAGCTGTTCGGCCAACGTAACTAACGAACTGTATTAGTGCATGTAAACACGCACTTCGAAGGGGGGAGTACTTGATATGGTCGAATTGAAGTGAACCAGATTCTTTTCTTTAAATCGAACCAAAGTCAAAGTCAACATGCGTGAATAACTCAAAGAAGCGAACAAAGGTTACTTCATGAAGAGTGAACTGTTCTACGACGTTATTGGCGAACTAATTAAGTTTTGGGACATGATGACATAATTAAGTTTTGGAACTGATTAATGATGAAGTAGGACGAACAGGATCGACGAACTGATGAAGCGGGATGAACAAGTTTGAATTCAAATAACCGCTATTTTTGTGGATCAGTCGCCCACTTCCCACATTTATCGGATAATTCCAACTGCCACATATCACAAGGAGTATATAAATTTATAATACTCATTTCTCTAATTTTTTATGCACAATCATATTGCAAAAACATACATATACACTTTGATTCAAAATTACTTAACAACTTTGCTGACTTGAGCATCGAAGTCTCATCGCCGGGAACCCCCCGGTGTTTGTTTTGCAAGTATTTGGATCAGAGGTTTCGAGTTTTTGTCTAGAAAAGAAGAGTATTAGATCAGAGCTACATCACTAGTAAGTTTAACCTTGTTTTTCTTGTTGTCTCTGATCAGACACCTGTTGAGGTTGAACTCCACTGAACATCCTTTGTTACAGAATTGACTGATACTCAAGAGGTTATACTTCAGCCCTTTGACATATGATATATCACTTGATACATCACTGATACTTACATTGCCTCTGATCAAGCTTCATGTGCCCTTGATGCTTTCTTTGGAGTCATCTTCGAAGACAACCTTAGGTTCTTTGCATGGTTGGAAATCTCTCAATTTTGCTTTGTTGCCAATCATATGTCTGGAACAGCCACTGTCAATATACCATACATCACTGCTGCTTCCTGACAACTATTCCTGCAAGTAAATCAGGTAGATTTAGGTACCCATACAAGTATGGGTCCTAGGGGGTTGGGACCCACATTTGCTTGATGATAATTGGTTTACCATAAACATTGGTGGTTCTCTTCCTGTTAGTACCCTTGTCAGGATACTGTTTGTAATGTGTGTGCACTGGAGGTCTCTAGGTTTTACTCTTCCTATTTGAGAAAGGTACTCTCTTATATCTTTCCTAAGTATGAACTCTTTGAAATTTAGACATGTATGTCTTGGTATAGTAGGGGTAAAGGTTTTGCTGAAACCTGAAAGATTGTTGTTTTCTTCTCCTACTTGCAGCATACTGATTATGTTGTTTTCTGAGTTTCTGTACAGTCTTACTATCTTTTTCCTGCAGCAAGAGCTTCTTTCTCTTATCCAGTGTACTAGTTTTGTTCAAACTTCCATTGATTGGATGGAGTTCTGAGTATAGAAGACTCGGGCCTGAACAAACTTTCCAGCATTGGATGTACTAGCAGGTTTTTGAGAGCTTCTTGTACAGTATCCTAGACCACTTCTTGTGTAGGTATTCTGGGTCTCCAGGATACATTCCTGTGTTTTTCTTGCTGATTTGCTATACACATCAATTGTGCTTTGCAACCCAACTTTCTCAACTTCTAGCTTAGTGACTAACAACTTGAACTTAGAGACCTCAGCTCTGAGGTTATTGCATTGTGTACTATAGTACTCCAGGTCAGAAACTTGATCCTTTAGTACAACTTGCTCACTCTTGACCTGGAGGTTTTCCTTTTTTAGTTCTTTATGAGGTGAATTAATCTACTCAAAGTCACTCATGGTCTGTCTAAAAGACTGGATCATGTTCAGCTTCTCAGAACTTGAAACATCAAGAGATTGTACTCATCATCTTCATTATCTTAACAATCCTAGGCCATGAGGCATAGCAGTGCTTCCTCATCGGAGGTAGAACTGTCAGAATTGCTCTCGGATGAGCAATCATCTTTGGTTTTTTCTTTGGAGCTGTTTGTTACCTTTAGAGCTTCAGCTTCACTCAGAAGAGCCCTGAGCTTTTACTTGTCATCCCTCATCTTTTCTCTTCTCTGCACTCTCTCATCCTCGATATACTTATGTACTTGAAGGTAGGGGTAGTTTCTGGTGAAGTGTCCAGGTTTCCTGCAGTTATAATACAAGTCAGAGGAACCTGTGTTTGCTTGTTGTTGTGGTCTTACCTGGGGACTTCTTTCTGATGTCTGAGGTTTCTTCCTGAAATCGTTTCCTTTATGATTTATCTTCAGGAACCTCTTGAACTTCTTCAGCAAGAGTGTCATCTCTTCCTCAACATCCTCAAAAAACACCTCTTTCTGTTTGTGCTTCAGCTTACTGCTACTTGCAGTAGCAGTATCATGTGTCCTTGCTGTAAGTGCTGTAACTTTGGAACTCGATCCTTCAGCCACTTTTCTTCTTCGTTCAATATCGAATTCAAACGCTTTAAGGTCTGAAAATAGGTCAAATGTGCTCATCGCACTGAGGTCCAGTGAGACTCTCATTGCGGTTTCTTTGTTTTGTCATTCCAAGGGCAAGACTCTCAACACCTTTGTGTTTTTCTCCTTCTGGGTGTAGGTTTTTTCCAAAAAGATTCAAGCTCACTTATAATAGTTGTGAATCTCTGATCAAGATCTTCTAGGGTTTCTCCAGGTTTCATTGTAAACTGCTTATACAGTTGTGTAACTTTGGAAACCCTATTATCTCTAGCAAGTTCGTTGCCCTCGCGCATCAACCCTAGCTTTTGCCAGATTTCTTTAGTTGTCTTGCAACTCTTCACTTTGTTGAATGTTCCTTTATCCAGTGTGAGAAATAAAATATTTTTGGCCACATTGTCAAGGTTGGTTCTTTTCCTTTCTTCAAGAGTGTATTCATGTCTCTCCTTGACAATGTATTCCTGCGGTGAAACAGTTCTTCTCTATGCTGATGCAGCTCCCATTGGACCGAATCCTGGAGGCACTTCGGCGTCATCATCAAAGATTGTTACACCCTCAATTTCTCCACCTACTGTCTCAGCTGTTGCAGCTTTCTCAACACACGCTTGCTCGCGATGTTGTCTTACAAAAATAGGGTTTGGTTTGTAGATAACTGGTGGTCTTTCAGTTATTACAAACCACATCTCGTCGTGCATGGCTGCTAGGTGCGCCTCCATGCGTATTCTCTAGTCATCATACTCATCTATGGAAAACATTGGGAGTTTATGATGTGAGAAATCCATGCTTATGCTAAAACGATGTATTTTGGTCTTGAAAAGAAAAATAGTTTATCCAGCAGAAACGGGTGGATTTTGGTAGGTTACCAGACAAGTTGGCTGTTAACCCAACTCACTCTGATACCACTTGTTGGTCCCAAGTGGTCAGAGGTTCAGAGGGGGATGAATGAACCTCTATCAATTTTTCATTTTAAAACTTTTTCTATAAACAAGTTACTGATTCTATAGAGAATGCAGTAACGTCTCGATTCAAAAACCTAATAGTATGCTGTTTTAGGTTACTGACTCGGTTATCACAATATATAGCAGAATAATAAATATAGAGTTTCTCTTGGGAAAACAGTTTCCTTTTCACAAATATGACTTTGAACGAATCCTTCGACCAGTATGCTTATGATATATGCAACAAGATAGATATGCAACAATGCAATGCAGTAAGTAAACAAAAGCAGTAAACACACAAGAGTTTATAGTGGTTCGAAGGTGGTGTAATCTTTCTATGTCCACTCTACTCCTTCTCAAGGAGAAACTTTGTTAGGTCAGTTTGTTTTATAAGACTCAACTTTACAAACCTTTTCCTACACAAATTTATCTACTAGAATCAAAGATTCATAGGCCAAATCCCACACAGGTTACAAAACTCACACAGAGTTATAAGCCTACACAAGACTCAACACTTAGCGATGATCTAATCCTTCCAACTAAGGACACCAAACTAAAACAATCTAGCAAACAACAAATGGTTAAAAGTATATGTTTTCTTCAACTGGTGTAACTCAGAGATAGTCTTGAACTTGAAAGCTCGAATGCTTGAATGACTGTTTCAGAAGGTTGAGTGACTGAACTTAGAAAGCTTGAAAATAGCTTGAGAGTTTGAAAACTTGTAAGATAAGAAATTGCTCAGTTATTCAGTAGTCTTCACAGTCACCTTCACCTTCTATTTATATCATTAGGAAAATGCCCGTTGAAGAGAGACATTGTCCTTATTGCAATTCAAATTGATCTTCAAATCTTCGCATTAAATGCATCTTGGAAAATTTGGGATGTAGAGCATGTCCTACTCTGATCCGCATTAATGTCGTTATACTTCGGCTACAGAACTTTTGCAGAGCCGCAGTCCAGGTAGCAACACCTCATTGGCTCGGTGATAACTTCTATCTGCTAGTAATTTAGACAGGAACCAATCCTCGTACTGTATCCAATATATTTCTTGTACTGTATTGAATAGATTAGAAAGACTTACAACTTGTTGCTCAGGTTGCAATAGCTGTTTTCTGTTCTGCACCAGCTTTCTGTTTTATAACAGCTTCCTGTTCCTGAAACCTGCAGTCAGCTTCCTGACTTGCAATAGCTTTCTGATCTGCGAACAACTTCCTGTTCCAGAATCCTGCAGTCAACTTCCTGACCTTCGTTAGCTTCCTGATCCTGAACAGCTTCCTGTTCCAGAATCCTGTAGTCAGTTTCCAGATTCTCTTTTGGCTATCTGTTTGTTGCTTACTGATCCAGCTTCCTGATCCTGGTTTCCATTTTAGCTTACTGACTTTCCTTACTGAAAATCAGTCTTCAAGACTTCTTCATATCCAGAATCCTGCTAACATTAGTATTTTATATCTTTCTGATTTATACATCTACACAAATCACTACTTAGAAAGATTAACTTATCAAGCTAAAATCCACTTATAAAATGTGAAAAATGAGTACTCTAAAAGTCTATTCAAAGTTACATTATCTCATCAAAACCTAATGGAAATATCCCAACAACATTTAACTTCAATTTATTACTCGCATGTAAGCATTGTGATTGTGCTACCGCGATGCAACAAAATTACTTAATTTTCTTCCTAACCTAACTATTAGTAGATAAGGCAAATCGAAATCTATCCCACGAGACGTTATGAATAAACTATAACTCCTATGTTCAATTCAACATACACAAAAACTTCTGTGCACCAGTTGCACAGAAAACCTTTATATTATAAATGTAGTACCTTTATGTACAAATATCCGTATCTTTTAAAATGAACATGCATAAAGGTATTACATTTATAACATAAAGGTACTACATTTATAACATAAAGGTATGGATTGCACGAATTCACTTCTGTGCAACTGGTGTACAGAAGTGTTACTCTTCAACATAATAACAAATAATGAGGGTTTTCAGATTGATTAAGAATTATCACTAAATTAACTAAATATTCTAGAAAGTAAATTAATAAGAAATCAATGAATTAAAAGTATTCCAGCTAACAATTTAGTTATTCCCTAATATCAATTATCCCTTAATTAATGTAACACCCCTCTTTTAGTTTATCTTGGAATTATCACTCTAGTCCAACAACAAGCACTACAAGAAAAATACACATAGACAACACCCCTAAGACAACGGTTTTTTGAAAAAACCGTTGTCGTAGCATAAATTGTCTTTGTCGTAGACAAAACCGTTGTCGTAGCCCAAAAAATTCTCTCATAGACAACAATTTTTAACCTATCGTTGTTGTAGCCCGAAAAATTCTCTCATAGACAACGGTTTTAACCTACCGTTGTCGTAGACATTTGAAACCGTTGTCGTAGCCCGAAAATTCTCTCATAAACAACGATTTTAACCTACCGTTGTCGTAGACGTTTTAAACCATTGTCGTAGCCCGAAAAATTCTCTCATAGACAACGGTTTTAACCTACCGTTGTCGTAGACGTTTGAAACCGTTGTCGTAGCCCGAAAATTCTCTCATAAACAACAGTTTTAACCTACCGTTGTCGTAGACGTTTTAAACCGTTGTCTTTGCCCGAAAAATTCTCTCATAGACAAGGGTTTGAACTTGTCGTTGTTGTAGACGTGTTGTCCTAGGACCCCTTAGACTTGTTTTCTAACGTTGTCGTAGTCTCGTAGAAGCGTTGTCGTATACTAATATTTAAAAAAAAAAAGTCAATTATTACAATTTTTTTTAAATGATATAAGAAATGCTATATATTGTTGAATTAAATTAATGAAATAAACTAATTTTGAGAATTAAATTTTATTTCATTATAAATAAAATTTAGAAAATATTCACAACAGATTATTAATTTTATAAATATATTAATTTGAAAAATACATTAATTATATAAATTTATTAATTGTAAATATAATTTGAAAAATATATTGATTTGAAAAATATATTAATTATATATATAATTTGAAAAATATATGCATTATTAATATACATATATTAATTTGAAAAATATATTAATTTTATAAATATATTCATTATATATATAATTTGAAAATTATATTAATTATTATTAATATAGTCATTAATCTTCCAATTATATATATTAATCTATCAAAATTGGAAATCAATTACTTATATTAATAAGTAATGGTACTTTATAAAAGTTAACAAAGAAATGCTATATATTGTTGAATTAAATTAATGAAATAAACTCATTTTGAGAATTAAATTTTATTTCATTATAAAGAAACTTTAGAAAATATGTACAACAGATTATTAATTTTATAAATATATTAATTATAAATATAATTTGAAAAATATTTTAATTTTATAAATATATTCATTATATATAATTTGAAATTATATTACTTATTATTAATATAGTCATTAATCATTCAATTATATATATATATATATATTAATATATCAAAATTGGAAATCAATTACTTATATTAATAAGTAATGGTACTTTATAAAAGTTAACAAAAAAATATGTAATAATAGAAAATTGAAAAATATCAAAAATATATTATAAAAGAAATATATGTAAGACATTGTCATATGAGTTGTTTTCTAATGTTGTCGTACGTAGCCTCGTAGAAGCGTTGTCGTAGACTAATATTTAAAAAAAAAGTCAAATATTACAAAATTTTTTTAAATGAAAGAAGAAATACTATATATTGTTGAATTAAATTGATGAAATAAACTAATTTTGAGAATTAAATTTTATTTCATTATAAAGAAATTTTAGAAAATATGTACAATAGATTATTAATTTTATAAATATATTAATTTGAAAAATACATTAATGTTATAAATATATTAATTATACATATAATTTGAAATATATATTAATTTTATAAATATATTCATTATATATATAATTTGAAAAATATATTAATTTTATAAATATATTCATTATATATATGTAATTTGAAAATTATATTAATTATTATTAATATAGTCATTAATCATTCAATTATATATATATATATATATATTAATATATCAAAATTGGAAATCAATTACTTATATTAATAAGTAATGGTACTTTATAAAAGTTAACAAAAAATATGTAATAATAGAAAATTGAAAAATATCAAAAATATATTATAAGAGAAAAATATGCAAGATATTGTCAAATGAGGCATCAATGGTCTAGTGGTTAGAGTACCATCGGACCACCTGAGTTTGAATCTCACACAACGCATAATATTGATCATGATGATTTCAATGATGTGTCATCCCTAGGATGACGTGTGATGTGGCAAGCTTACGTGGCAAAATATTGTTTTATTTATTAATATGGCTACGACAACGGTTTTTAACCGTTGTCGTAGCTCTATTTGAACCGTTGTCTCGTAGCCTGTGTTGTCGTAGGGGTCCGAAAATTTTCACTCATAGACAACGGTTATTAACCATTGTCGTAGCTATCTACTATAAGCATTTTTCTTGTAGTGAAGCTCTGTTAAACGGAATCGTCTCTTAAAATTATTTAAGTTAGGATAAGATCACTAGTTAACCCTATTTAATTGAATAACCTAAAATAAACTCTCTAAATTTAATTCATTAATGAATTAATCACCAGGATGATAGAACGAATTAGACTCCAAATACATAAGCTTAGATTTGATAATTTAGGATTATGTTATTCTAGAGATGCACAACTTCTAATTTACTAAAATTAAACCACAACAATTAGGATGCATGATTTAAAAACTTAACCTAGATGATCAATTTAAATCAAATATCAATGATCAAAATCAATATAAACAATCAAAACATTAAGATGGAATTACATGATTAATTAAAACATAAAAAATACTCAGATTCAAACAACTCTACTGATCGGAATATGAATCTGCTTTGCATCCTTAAAATTAAAATCATAAAAATTGTAAATAATTCATGAGCATGCTAATCTAGAAAATTGAGTTTTGATTTCCAATCCTTCACTCTCTCTCTAGCGTGAGTTACTTGGAGAAAAAGGTGGAAAGAATGTGGCTGTAGGCGTGTATCTTGGGAGAAAGTTAATGACACGTGAACTTCAATTGTGATTGTGTGTAGGCGCTGCCCTTTTAATTTTCTTGAAAATGGGCCTTTTAATTGTTGAGCCCAAAACTTTCCTTCTCCCTTTTCTTTTAATTTCCAAACTCACTTTCCTTTCAACTGCTTATTGGACTTCCTTTAATCATCCAAGCCCAACTCATTCTTCCATCTTTGACCGCATGATAATTTTCAATCTTCTTAAGCCCATAAAGAATGGTCCACCATCCTATTTTTTGACTTGAAAATATTCCAAAATTTTCTAAATAATTGAGAAAATAGAATGTGAAGTATTTGGAGATTAAAAAAATATATATACATACAAAAATAGTGCATTTAATCACATTAAATAGCATAAAACTCCAAATTAATTAATAATAAAATACATCAATTTTCTACCTATTACTCTGACACCAATTAAAGAATATACAAACAACATACATGTTCATATAAAATAAATTCTTCATATATCTTCACAATGGAAATTTGTAATCGGATCTGTTTCAATATACTAGACTATGAAACTAGTTATTAAGTACAAAACTATTGATGTCTCTTTATTACATGTTTTAATCATCTTTATTACTCGTGATTTTTCTATTTGTGGTTAATTGATGGATTTCAAAATTCTTTATCGTAAAAATGAACTTTTGTGGCTTTAAACAAAATTGAGTTTAAAATTGGAAGTTTGAGCTTTATTTGTGAAGATGAGCTTGGTGGAGGAAAATATCAATAGGCTTTGAAGACTTGATGAAGAAGGAAGACCCATGAAAAACTATTTTTGTAATATATATTTTTATCCTTATCCAAATAGGATTAAGATTTATGAGATTTATTAAGAGTTGGAACCCTAATTTTAGAGGGAAGATGTATGTACACGATAATTTTGAATACACAATTTCACTCTCTTTCCTCTTTTTTCTATTCAAGGCCATAATCGTTTTACTCCCACATCACTTTTACTTATATTATTTGTGTTCTTTTTCGTTTTTTTCTTTGATTCAAGGTCATTTAAGTTAATCGTTATCTCTGTGAGGCTTTTAACTTAGTTTAATATCTTATTTTTATTTCAAGTATCTCATCGATTCATGATTTTATTTTATATGAAATATATTTTGAATTGATTAAACAATTTAGTTTGATTTATATTTTGTTGAATCATATAACAGTTTTGAAGGATTATTATTTATCTAGCCGTAAATGTGTGGTTCACACTTGATCACTCACTAATTAAATATCATTCCATATAGAAATATAGCACAAAATTATTACAACAATACTCACAAATACTAATTAAGAAATGTTAAATGATATTTAACCAAGCTTCTTCATATCCAAACATTTCTAAATAAAAGCCTTATGAGTTGCCAAACTTTGTGAGTTAATTCTCACTCACGAAATTCAATTTTGGAAGTTTAATATACTACAATCATTTAATTGAAACATAAAATAACTGTACAAAGTTTAATTCCTTCAAAATTAAACTTATAGGACTGAGACTTCGTTAAAGATGAGTCAACACTCACTTGGATAGGAGTACAAATTTCTAACTATGAGACTCCAAAGTGATGATTGTCTTCACTTTAAGACCGATAATCATGAATTTGATAATGGATCTAGTAAGTAACCCAACTACGTTATTTTGTCGTTGAACATAGAAACTAGTAAAGATCATATTACAAACTAGATCAATATCTTTTACTGTTCGCATTTTACTTTAATGCATTAACCTATTATCAAATTCTAATTAGATAGTTATTTTTTAGAAGGATCAACAGATTTCACCCATATTGGGGGAGACTCTAGGCAACGTTGCTCGGGCGGTCTTTTTGGATCATATCCCCCTCTCTAGCCAACAATTGTAAGCACAGTTGATGTCATATTGTAATGATTATCGCATTTAATATAATGAAGCTTCCCGCTTTCTTATTTTGATGTGCCACTAAAGCGCCTCTGGCGTGATTGTGTCGCATCAGCTTGTCTTCCCAAGCAAGCTACACGAGTTTAGGCAGAAGTAATCGGATGAGCCGATTACTAGCAGTACGGTTGCGCTCTCTTTATACACACTACGAAGCGCCCCGTGATCTAAGACCTATACCTAGATAGTTGATGCCTGTTTACCACTGTCTATCAATGCTTTGTCTAATTAGATAGATATCTTAAGCCATAACATATTAATTTTTTAACACCTAAATAGTTTAAAGTTTAAAAACATTATTGCACAAATACTACAATGATAGAAGACCACGAGCTTTGTAGTTCAAGTGATAAATGTAGAGATTATGATGATCAAAGTTCAAACCTTGATTCATACAAATTTTCTAATCTTTACTATCAACCTTCTTCCATTTCCCAAAACTCATTTATTAAAAAAAAAAAAAAAACACAGTGATAGATGATCCACAACCAACTAATTTTGGATTAAATTGCGTACGTGAAAAGAGGGATTACATTAGTGAATACGACTTTCTTTAGCTAATTTTTTTTATAATTGAAAAGTCTAATCTAGCCTAACAATATTTTTTTTCCCTCCTGCAGGTGGATAAGAGCTCCTCTCCCTCTCTCCCCCCCCCCCCCCCCCCCCTAATTATACATTAGTTTATTGTAAAACCATAGTTATAAAAAAACAAAGGCAAAATTATTTGACATAATCCTCCCAATCAAGGGGATTTATTTAAGTTTGTAGGCGTAGTCTATTAGCCACGTCATATCCGAAGAGTGGCTTTTGGAGATCCTGAATGAATAAGGGGAAATACTTTCCCCTATTATATTCCCATTTGATTCTATGTATGTGACATTGCACCAATCATTGTCGATTAAATACTTCAAAGAAAGTCTTCATCTCTTTATTAACTCAAATTCAACGTTAATTAATAATATCTTTGCTGGCTGTGGATACTGCTGGGAGCCAGTTTTTGCATGAAAAGCCAGAATATGCACGTAATTGTCACTCCTCATCTTCAAATATTCTGAATCACTATATATATATAATTAAATTCAAGAATTCAATTGTTTGGAAAACAAATATTAAAATAATTGTAGACCATGAATTAAGAATTTTAAAGACCATGTTTTTTTTTTTAATAATAAAATTAGTGGATTACATTGTCGTGTATAATTGGTGATCTAAGGTATTTTGTTTGTTTTATTGATTAGAAAGAATGAATTATTGAGGGTGGATTAATATGATATATTCATTCGAGTGAGTCTTATGTGGGACCATCTCACGGATCTTCTTACGTGAGACGGGTCAATCCACAACCCAAATTTTATAATTTACATGTAAATTTATTAAAATGGATTTCGGTCGTGGGTAATAAGGATCCGTCTCACATGAGTTTTTGTGTATTCGGAATATAAAATATGGTCTTTGGGTTACCGACCAATTAAAAGTCATAAGTAGATCCACATCACTATTTGTTATATTATTGAATCTAAGGTGAACACCAGAGCTTTCAAAGGAAGACCAACCCTTCAATGAGGCACCTACTTGTGTGGTTTATATCTCTTCCAACTGTTTCACACTCCCTGACACAATCATTTATACTTTACTATTATTCTTCTTCAATTTCCTTGTAATACATTTTCTTTTTTGAAGAATTATGAGAATAGTATATTCGTTTTAATGCTAAAAAGGAAAATTAATTTTAACTTTGTGAACATTTGATCACTACTCTATATAAAAAGAGATGTTGCATTTCAAAACTAATGGCCCTGAATCAATAATTAATTCAAGGGCTACATCAGCATTTTTGATTGTTGAAATCAGCAAAAAAGAACAAATTTAAATAAAGTAAAAAACACAGTGTGTTGTTTGGCAAAATTCTGGATGAATCACCTTATTGCTATGTCGAAGCGGATAATCTAGATCTGAATCTTTGTAAAAATAATTTTGTTATGAAATAAATAATTGTGAGATGGTCTTATATATTAGAGAATAAGTCTCTTGTGAGACCGTCTCACGAAATTTTAATGCATTGCGTGAGACGGGTCAACCCACAATCCAATTACCCACCACCCAAACCCTACAATTTATATGTTTTTTGTGGGTGATGGGGCTCCGTCTTACGGAAACTATTTGTGAGCCCGTCTCACATGAGTTTTTGTGTATATTTAGAAAGTGTCTGATTCTTTTTTAACAATTAATTAACATAATGCACAATAATAGGTAAGCTTATCATATCATAAATACTTGGAAGTTAGAATATCGAAATGATAATTTTCCTAATGAGAGATTCAAATTAATTTTTATTTTTTTTATTTTTTTTACACATAGTTAGAGTAATTTGATTTGACTTATTTATTATTGCATATAGTATGCCACTTGTCCAATCATGCATCAAAATGTGATTCCCTCCAAATTTCATCCCAAGTTGTGTATAATAATTCAAAGACATTGATTTGTCGACATTTACAAAACTAGAGTCGTTCCATTGGTCCCATTAAGAACCACTAATTACAACTTGCTAAGTCACGAGTTGCTCTCTCTATATATATGATCTAAGTAAAACAACGTATAAAACAAACATCTTCTAGTTCATTACGCCAGCATCTCACATATTGGATATATATATATATATAATACTTCATCTAATAAAAATGCATGTACTCTATGATTTCAATTGGGCAAAACTGTACAAAAACCACTTTATGATTTAAAAGTATTGAATTTCTTAGTATGCATGTTTTTCGTTTTTTGTGAATAGCAGAAAATACATCTACAGGTAGTAATTTTAATTTCAACTTGCTTAATTTATTATATAGTTTCTTAATTTTTTTGACTAGCTACTTTACACAAGTCTAGTAAGAAACTGAACTAAACTTATCATCAAACCAATATTTTAAGAAATTAAAAACGAACGAATTAGATTTTAATATTTCATGTGGCTTTTCGACATTTCATTATTGTTTTGTGTGGTTTACCATTAATTTTCTTTTGTAGAGGAGTACTAGACACCCATACATACAAGTCAATAAAGAATTTGATTTAAAAATATGTTTACTAAAGGACAATTTCAACATATTAAAAGAGTTCCTATTTATATTTATTATTTTTACATATGTGGTGGTTTTACAAGAATAGGAGATTTATTTTATATGTATTAAATTTTTTAGGAAAGAAGTAGGAAATTTATTTAATTACATAGGTGGAAAAAGTGAAAAATAAAATGGTTAATTGTCGGAAAAAATCACATATTTTACTTAATTTACAATTTTAACCAAGTTTTTGAATATTAGCATGAACTTGAATTTTCATATTTTTTGCAATTTTAACAAACGGCCAGTTTTCGGATATGATTGCATAAGAATGTATTTTTTTCATTTTGATGAGCTTGGCTTTTTTCAACTTCAACATTTTTTATAATAGTTTTTCTCATGACAATTTTACACTTAAATATATGCGAAAATTGTCCGTTGATTAAAATTGCAAAAAAAATTGAAAGTTCATTTTATATTTTTTAATATTAAAAAAAATTGTTAAAAATTGCAATTAAGTTCCTAATTTTTCCGGAACTTAATCCAAAAGAAAAGGCAAACAAGTTTATCATATAAGAAAATTGTTGTTGAAACTAATGAGGGTGCTCAAGACAAGAACATAATCTCAGTCACGTCTCTCTTACAAGTTTCTGCGATTTATTTAAAGTAGTTTGAATGAACATTTATGACTTGTGTTGTTGTTTCATCCATTAGTTGTTGGACACTCGTACATATTATTAGCCTGCTTCAAAATAAATCTGATCAGATATCCTAATCTTCAGTTTAATTAATTAGTTGACAGTTTAATAAGTTATAATTCCTCTTAATTTGACTAAATTAGCTAGTATTGCGAAATGGGTGTCCATTGTAATACTCACGTTTGACGCAATACTTCATTTGCCCAATTTTTATTATTTTTTAGATTTTTCAGGAAATTTTTAAGTTTACAAAATTAGGGCATAAAAATTTTATTTTTTAAAATCCTCAAATTAGCCTTCTCTTTTTTGTAATCTTTTAATCATATATCTTACATTTAGTTTTAAACAAATAATTTTGAAATCATCATATTTTTATCCGGTTATAACTTATAACTTACAACTAGGGGTGAGTGTGGATCTCGAAGATAACCAAATTGTAGAGAAACTCGAACCGAAACAATTCGAACCAATAAAAAACCGTTGATTATTTGACTTTATCCAAACTGAACCGTTCCGATTAACTTTTGTGTCAAACCCGAATTGTACCAAACCGAATAACCGATACAGAACCGAATAGAACCGATTTCAAAGAAGTAATTATATACAAATTTGTACGTATCATTGAATTCATTTTTTTGTATTATTATATTGGATTAGTTACATATCAAAGTTTATTATTATTATTATTATTATTATTATTATTATTATTATTATTATTATTATTATTATTATTATTATTTAATACTATTATAATTTTAAGACTTCTTAGAATAAAATAACAATTAAATAATAAAATAAAATAATTTTAATGAATAATTTTGGGAGCACTTAAAATCTATTAACTTCAATAGGTATTAATCAAATAATTGGTTTATAACTTATATAAAGTAATGCATAAGATATTTTGAAAGATGAACTTTCTGATTACTACTTATGAGGTGTAGAAAGATTTCAAAGAATAAAATTTAAAGAAAATTTTGAATGTAATATTTATTTTTCAGAAGAGACCTACTTCAATAATTTATCAAATCTAATTTATTAGATTATAACTTGTTTTAAAATATAAATTAAATAACGTTGTACGATATATTTATTTATTTATTTTTTGCATTTTGTTTCAATGAATATTTATTTTAAATTATAAAAATCTCAATCTCCGAAACCTGAATTGATCCGCTTCGTTTTTCCCGAATCCCCGAAGGAACCGAACCGAAGTGACGGAGCAATTACGGAGATTTTTTTTTTCAAACTCTCTAAAAATCTCCGAACTTTGGAGCAATTGCGGAGATTTTCTTATCCCTGAATTGCTCCGGACCGTGCTCACCCCTACTTACAACAACCAACTAGTCAAGGGTTCAGATGTTGCTTACCTAACAACTAATCTTGTGTATTAATTTTTTGGAAAAATACAATTTTTGTTTTGTAACTTATGTTTTGGGTAAAATGCGCGAAACCCCCTCATGTTTTGGAAATTTGACATGGCTCCCCCCTTTGTTAAAAGAATGGCACACTTCACATGTGGGATATCAAAAAATCAACACACGTTCTATTTTTTTGAATTGAATCAGACGCCGTTAGTTTTTATTATAAATTTTTTGTTATGACCCTGAAAATAGAATTATAATTTAATTAAAAAAATTATCTAAAAATAAAATTAAAAAGAAATTGCAGAAGCCTTTGCAGAACCAAATACCGCTCTCCATTCTTTCTTCCCAGCGCAGAAAAAATCTTTTATTCTTCCAAAATTTTGGATGAAAATTCAAGATAAATATATTTTTAAGAAAATTGATATCATGGGGATTAAAACCTCTATATCAATTTGTAAATTTGTAAGCTAAGACGAGAATTCAAGAAAATGGATTTTTATTTTGAAATTTCGATCGAATTTCGATCAAATTGACTCATAATCGAATGGTTTCCTGTAAATTGACATGGGGATATGTTTGTACTTGAGTAGATGATTATTTTGATACTAATTTTATGTATTTTGGTTGAGAAATGATAGAAATCAAAATTTGGAGCTTTGATGAATAAAAATGGAGTTTTCCGACTATCCCCATTTCTCTCTCTTCGTCTCCCCTCTTCTGCTTCATTGTTTCTTACTTTCTAATAACTCTGCTCTCTTTCTCTCCACTCTTGCTTTGCCCCTCTCTATCCCTCACTTTTTCCTCTTCTACAAATAATAATCAGTTTGCCGGAAAAAATGGAATCGAAGGCGATAAACATTTACTTTAAACATTTACTTTTTGTTTCTTTTCAGCTATATTTTTCTGAAATTTTTTAAGAAAAAATATTTGTGGCTAGATTTGGATTCATTTGGTGAAGTTTGGTAAGAAAAAGGGAAAATTTTGATCTTCACCGATAGTGGTCTGGCGGCGGCACAATGGTGGTTCGGTGGCCGGAGTTGAAGGAAGTAAATGAAGATCAATGCATATCATATTATTACAAAACAAGGGTATAATAGTCAATATACATTCATAAAATGGTCAAAATCCACCACAATTCGCATATTAGGCGAGTGTATTACACTATCTTTATATTTGACGATTTTAGGGATTACGTGCTGATTTCTTATTATCACAGGTGTAAACGTCACCATTTTGATAACATAGGGGGAGATCGACACAAGATTTCCAAAATAGAAGGGGGTTTTAACCCCTTATGTTTTGTCCATTTTTTAATATTAAATTTATGTATTTTTAGTTTTGTCCTCTAAGTATTAATTTTCTCTAGTTTTGGTTTTATTTGCTCTGAATTTTGACTTTAGCATACGTGGATGTCAGATTTGCTTATGTGGGATTAAAATTGGGGATCCCAGATTTATAGAGGGAAAATTAGGCTTATTTCTCAAAAGGATTTGCTAAAAAATGCAAAATGAAAATACAAAACAACATAAATTATAAAATTCAAATAAAAATGAAACATGAAACGATTTCAAACTGCATCTTCTCCGATTCACTTCCAAATGTTTTGTATATTAATTTTTGGAAGGAAGATTTTTACAAAGTAAACAAGAAAAAAATGAACTAATTTTAATAAAATGATATAGATATATTATGTATATTACAATAAATTTTAATGAGAAAAACTAGAATGAATTGTATATATTTTGAGGAACGGGGGGGATTATCATCATCGTCATCAATACATTTCTGTAATTATTTTAAATATTTTTTCAAATTTATTTTATTTTAGCCTTGCGGAAGGATTGTTTCAAAATTTAAAGTATGCATGTTTCTTTCTCATCAAAATTCCAATAAGTATGGTGGACAAAAGAAAAATGACAGCATATGTGTTTGAAAGTCATTTTGAATGTTTGACTTATTTATTACAGGTAACTACGTAAGTAACTAAAATGCAAAGATTTAAGAATATAGGACAAAAAAAAACTTTATGAATGAACAGAGAAAGAACTACAAAATCTAAAAAGACAAACTTAGAGTACCAAAAAATAATATAATAAAATTACAACTCATGTTTCATCTATTTATAGTATCTTGTAAAATTTCACATTAATGAGAGCCAATTTCATCAATATAGATTCATATATATTATAATATATATGGTGAAATGTAAAAATATTGGTGAAAAATATCATATTATTGAATGAGACCTTTTCCCTACTGAAAAGAGAGCAAATGAATTGGACCAATCAAATAATACATTATCTAAATTACATTTCTGACCCTATTCCACTCCACAAAAGCTGGGTGATAGCTCTTTATATTGAATATACGGTGTTGTTCATTTTATTTTATTATAAATACAAAAAATAAAGGAATTTTTTTAATTAAACTTAAAATTTTGTATCCACATATATTTATTGTATCATTTATCTTTATACTCTGTGTAATTAATTACTCGTATTGTTCTATAATATCCTACTAGAATTTTGCCAACCGAGGGTCTACTATTTATCCTATACATTGAATGAGCAATTATGCTTTCCTTAAATGTAAATTAAAAATACTTTTCTATATTAGCCCGAAAATGATCAACTTTGTGATAAGCATTACATTGTTGTTCTCTAATTAATACAGACATAAGCATCATATTATTGTTTCACTTAACATGGTCAACTTTGGATAGGTTCACTTCAATTTGAGTAAAATTTTAATTTGTAATTTAAAAGAAAAAAAAAAGGTCTAAGAAATATTTAACGTACGTGATAAAAGAAACATTCAATTCGTGACGTCAGTTTGAATACAATTAAGAAAGAGGGACTCATCAAAACCTAAAAATTGGAGTAGTTCTCTTGTGCCCTGGTACGGATACTTGCCCCCAACCCATTTTGACCCACGTTGACAGTATATATATATATATATATATATATTTTTTTTTTTTTTTTTCTTCCCTCAGCTACAAGTGAAAATTTAAAGATATAAGGTATTACAGATTTGTTCTGTAGGTATTACAAACATGAACTACAGGTATTACATAATTACATGCTTGAATGATATGTAAGTTATGAAAAATAGTTTTGAAGTATTACAGATTTGTTCTATAGGTATTACATAATTACATGCTTGAATGATATGTAAGTTATGAAAAATAGTTTTGAGGTAATACAAATTTGTTCTATAGGTATTACAAACATGAACTACAGGTATTACATAATTACATGTTTGAATGATATGTAAAATATGAAAAATAGTTTTGAAGTATTACAGATTTGTTCTATAGGTATTACATACATGAACTACATGTATTACATAATTATGTGCTTAATGATATGTAAGTTATGAAAAATAGATTTGAAGAAGGATAATAACAAGAAGATAGAGAAGAAGAATGTACAAAACATATAAGAAGAATAACAAATCAATAAGAAAAGAGACTAAGAAGAAGAAGGAGAAAGAAGAAGAAAAAAAAAAAGGAAAACGAAGAAAATACCTTAAGGGTAAATATGTGATACCTGAAGAGTAAATGTGTGATATCTAAAGAGAAAATATGTGATACCTGAAGAGTGACTTGAAGAGTAAATGTATGATACCTGAAGAGAAAATGTGTGATAGCTGAATATAATACATTATGTGATACCTGAATATAATACATTATATATAAGCAGGTGTGCGTGCGGCATGGGCGCGTGGGAACAACCCACGCGCTGGGTCGGATTGGGGGCACAGATCTAATGCCACTTATTGATCCGTGCCCCTGGGGCATATAAGTTTTGGCGTTTAAATTGAGGTATCCACTTATTGATCACGTTGATATTGATAAATTATAATAATGGTAAAATAAGTGTTTCTAAGTTTATATTTAGTCTAATGCCATGGTAAAATAGTTTTTTTTCCCCTATATACAAAAATTACATTTTATATTTGATATGTTTGGTAATCCCAAAATAAAAATAAAAAACTTTCTCTCCCACAAATATAGAATTAATTAATATTTTTGTTCCACCATGAACCTTGTAGTTCAGTGGTATCCCATCTTTATAAAAGTGCAGATTGTAATGACCAAAGTTCAAATTTGGATTCAAATTTGAATCACATAAGTTTTCTAGTCTTTATTTCTTCTCTTTCACTCCTTCAAGCTCATTTAAAAAAAAAAAAAAAAACTATTTTCATCCGTCCCCACAAAAATAGACTTGTTACTATATTTATATATTTTTTATTTTTTATTTTATATACGCCCTAAATTAATGTATGTACATTGATATTATCATACTTCAACTTTCTATATTATTTTTTTTAAAAATGTTTCATTTAATTTGTGTCTCAACTAATGAAACTTAATTAACGATATAAATGGAATTTCATTTATTTTAACTTTATAAATTATACCTTTATAATTTGTGTGAAAATAACTATAAATCTGACTATTAAAATAAAGGATTTTATGTACTACTATTACTTTTAATTGGAATCTGTTGCCATTTATTTTCTCGAGCATGTGACTACCTATGTGAAGTTTGCAACAGCGCACCAAATACATTGTACTTCACGTTAGCTTACAAGTTTGAATGCACAAAAAAGTTTTTATTAATGGAATTATTTTATATTCTTTATAATATCCAATATTCTTTTAACTACTGCACTATTTTTTTCGTCTCTAATTTTAATAATTTCACTTCCATATTTAGGTTAAGAGAATCAGTACATTGTCAGTTAGATAATGTTCTATATACATACATATATATGCATGACCTACATAAGATACATATAAAATTGTTAATAATGTCGACTCTCTTATCAATTATCATTAACAAACAAATACTAGTATATACGTACATAGTTGAGACTACACAAATGTATAGTCTGACAAAGGAAAGGGGTTATTATATCATATCAAAAGATTAAACAAAATAACGAAACCCCAAAATGAATTATTCATATTGAATTAGAAAAAATAAACATTAGAAAATTAAACATTAGTAATAGAATGAGGTGGCAATTGTCCACACTATATCCCAATTAAAGATAAGTTGGGCCCTCACAATTAAATAAAGCCAAAAATGCAGAGTGATTGCAGAACCAAAAGCCTATATAAGAGCCTTTGGAGATTCATCATCTTGTACCAAAACAAGTTAAAGTAGCTATCCATCTCCTCCATTCTTGCAATATTTCTTCCCTTTGCTAAACTTGAAACCCTTGAAATATAAACAAATAATTTAAAAATGGCTACAACAATTCCTGAAACAAATCAAGAGGCTGAAACTCTCCCTGATGCTTGGGACTACAAAGGCCGGCCATCCCTCAAATCCTCCTCCGGCAGCTGGTCCAGTGCGGCCATGATTCTCGGTAGGTACGACCGTCGAGAAATATTACACGACGAGCACTCAATGATGATGATATTGGTTTGTAATTATTTGCAGGGGTTGAGGCTGTGGAGAGGCTAACAACACTAGGCATAGCAGTGAACCTTGTGACATACCTAACAGGGACCATGCATTTGGGCAATGCTAATTCTGCTAACAACGTTACCAACTTCCTTGGAACTTCTTTCATGCTTTGTCTGCTCGGTGGTTTCATCGCCGATACTTTCCTCGGAAGGTATATTCCTTTCTATATTTTTTATTTTCTTATATGTAAATTTATTTATTTATTTCATTTTCCAGATACTTGACCATTGGCATCTTCACCACCATTCAAGCTATGGTGAGCATATCCCATTTATTGTATTATTGGCAACCATCATTTTCGTACACAACATATGGACATGTGATAATATCAAGAAAAACAACACATGAAAGAAACCGGTTTATATTTTTCATTGCTTTCATCGTCTCATCTTGATTTTTCTTGTTTATAGTATGATATGTACTATACGAAAGTGAAAATCTCAATTTTTTTCCTTTCACCATCATTTATTTTTGTGGTCCAATTTTGGTAGAAATGTCAATTTTTGTCTACATATACGTCGGAAATTAAAATATCTACATCAACAATTCCGACATCCACATAAGAAAAAATTGACATTTCGAGCATCAGAAATTGGAATGAAGTGATAGATAGAGAGAGAGAAAAAAATCGAAATATGTAAAATTAGTGGTAAAAAGTTAGAAGAAAAACCTAGCTAGTGCATGAAAACCATATGAAAATTAAATTCCCTATTTAATATGGTCTGTGAGGAGGAAAATGGAAAAAGCTAATTAGAACAAAGGAAGACCATGATGAATAAATAATAAACCTTAAAAATTCCCATTTGGTATACCTGTGAAGAGGAAAACAGAAAAATCGAATTTCAATGAAAAAATAATAATAATAATAAACAACACAAAATTGATGATGTGCAGGGTCTGACAATACTGACAATCTCAACGATCATCCCAAGTCTCCGGCCACCGAAGTGCGCCGCCGGCAGCGACACGTGTACTCCGGCGAGCGGAAAGCAGCTGATGGCTCTGTACGTGGCCCTCTACATGACGGCGCTGGGCACCGGCGGCCTCAAGTCGAGCGTGTCGGGGTTCGGCTCTGACCAGTTCGACGAGTCGGACAGCAAGGAGAGGAAGCAGATGATCAAGTTCTTCAACTGGTTCTTCTTCTTCATCAACACCGGCTCGCTTGGAGCCGTGACTGTGCTCGTGTACATCCAGGATAATGTTGGGAGAGAGTGGGGGTATGGGATCTGTGCCTGCGCCATTGTTGTCGGACTTGTCGTGTTTCTGTCGGGGACGAGACGGTACCGTTTTAAGAAGCTGGTGGGGAGCCCCCTCACGCAGATCGCCGCCGTCTACGTGGCAGCGTGGAGTAAGCGCCACCACGACCTGCCGTCGGACTCGTCTCTGCTGTTTAATGTGGATGACATTAGTGGTGTTGAAGTTCAGAGCAAGAAGAAGAAGCAGATGTTGCCACACAGCAAGGATTTCCGGTGAGTTAATTAATTTCTTTTTTTATTTTATTTTATTTTTATTTTTATTTTTATTTTTATTTTTTTTACCTTTCTCCTAACAAATTTTTTTTTTTTAATAATAATAATAATAAGAAGAAGAATAAAAGAATCTTTCTTTTTGCCTGAATAGTTCCCTAACTGTAATAACTGTCTGTCCTAGTTTCTTTTCTTTTCTACTATTCCCATGGGAAAAAAAATGCTTTTAACCTATCCACTATATAATATTTTAAAATAATTAATTTTATCTATATTTTTAAAAACAATTAATAAAGACTTATGACATATGTAGTATAATAGGAGTTTGAATTTGAAGATTTTGTTGCTTAAAATTCATGATGAGAATAGCAAATGAGTCTGACTTTTTATTGTTTCCATTTTAATGAAATTGCACCAAATTTGGAATAATGAACATGACTTCATGGTCTAAACCAATTAGATTTTGACTTTCTCTATCTTTTAATATAGAAAAAAGAGTAATTATTTTGGGATGCAGGGAGTATTTTTAATTTCTAAGTAGGTTTTTTACAATATATGTGGAAAGGTTAATTCAAAAGATTTACTTTTTTCAACTAATTAAACTCTCTCTTGTGATATAGAAAAAGTTGATTTTTCATAGTTTTTTAATATTAGTTGAAGACTAATCTTAATTTGAACCTAAATATTAGAAGCCTAAAGAATATATTTGCATTAATAATTAATATGAGCTAAAAGATGCATTAATGAATGTGAATATAAATCCAACAGTGATATATAACAACTTGAGTATTTATAGAATATAGTAATGATTGAGTTGACGCAAAGAGTCATGTGTTGGTATGGGGTGTAGCATTTATTGCAAAAAATAAATTATATAATTTCATTAAATGACAAAAAGTATATATGGTTGGAACTAGTTGGAAACATATCACTATACGTTTGGTCCAGTCCACACACTATATATATACAACCTAATTAGAAAGTTGAATGACTTGCAGTTGAATTTTTTACGAAAATAAATTAGGACAAATGTGACATATATAGCTGTTTGTTGATTTTTTCTTCAACAAATAAAAATCTGAATCTGGTCAAATGTTACAACTCAAAGTTAGGAAAAAAAGAGCTTTCCTCCTTGCACACATTAACTTTTAGCTAATTGCCTGGAATTATTTTTAGCATGATATAATCTAAACTATAAATTTCCATATATATTGTATTTATTAATTAGGTATAATTTTTCTGCTCCTACTTTCATTTTTTTATTGGATTTAATTTATTTTTATCCCCTATATTTTCTTCTTTTCTTTTTCATTTGATCCTTCACTTTCTTATTTAATTTACTTTTTAACCTCTACACTTTCTTTCTGTTAAATTTTACTTCTTTACTCACAAAGATAATGGAGTAAGAATAAAAGACAGTGCAGGGTAAAAATTAAAGTAAAAAATAAGGGCATGGAACTAAAAGATAGAGATTAAACTGTAGGGTGCAAATAAAAGTCAAGAAAAAAATGTAAATACAAGGGTCGAAAATATACATTTTTCCTAGTAATCAAAGACATGATGACATCATTGTAGCCAAATAAATGCATCATATATTGTTTATTTAAACTCTTATCTTAAAAGTACATATAGAAGAAGATTTTTCATTCAACAATTATTTTGTTTCATTTTTCCTACTAGTTATTAATTATAGAGATGTAATGATCAAAACAATTTTGTTGCATGCAGTTTCTTGGATAGGGCAGCTATCAAGGACCCTCATCAACCCACAAACAAATGGTACCTTTCCACTCTAACCGATGTTGAAGAAGTGAAAATGGTGATTAGAATGCTCCCCACGTGGGCCACCACCATCATGTTTTGGACAGTCTATGCCCAAATGACAACATTCTCTGTGTCCCAAGCCACCACCCTTGACCGCCACATTGGCTCGTTTGAGATCCCCGCCGCCTCCCTCACCGTCTTCTTCGTCGCTGGCATCCTCCTCACTGTCCCCATCTACGACCGCATCATCACCCCTATTTGTCGTAGGGTCCTCAAGAATGCGTATGGGCTCACCCCGTTGCAACGTATAGCTGTCGGCCTTGTCCTGGCCATCCTGGCCATGGCGGCCGCTGCTTTGACCGAAGTCAAAAGACTTCGCGTGGCCCAGTCACACGGTCTGGCACATCGTGTGGGGGTCACACTGCCAATGAGTGTCTTTTGGCTGATCCCACAGTTCTTGCTTGTGGGGTCAGGTGAGGCGTTCACGTATATTGGACAGCTGGATTTCTTTCTTAGAGAGTGCCCTAAGGGCATGAAGACAATGAGCACTGGGCTTTTTTTAAGCACATTGTCACTAGGGTTTTTCTTGAGCTCTATATTGGTGACTGTGGTGCATAAGGTGACCATTAAGAAGCCATGGTTGGCTGATAATCTCAATGAAGGGAGGCTCTATGATTTCTATTGGCTGTTGATGATTTTGAGCATTTTCAATTTGGCAATATTTTTGTTTTGTGCAAAAAGGTATGTGTACAAGGAGAAGAGGCTTGCTGACATGGGAATTGAGTTAGAAGAAGCTGAGGGGCCTGTTTGCCATTAATTTTTAATTGCTTGGATGGATCCACCTTGATCATGCCAATCCATTTAATTTGCTCATTAGGATATACTGTTTATAACCTCTTTTGAATGTATAAAAAAGATGTGATCATCAAAAGAGTCACACAAATGAAAAGAAAGTGATGACTCTTTTTTTTTTTTTGGGTTTTGTTTTTGGTTCTTTTTGTTGTAACAAAGGCAGCCAAAATAATAAGGAAGTTGTTTGTGGCTAATAATACCATGATCCACTGTTGTACACTCAAATATATTTGTTTGGAAGTGAAGTTTGGAATCATTGTGCTATGATTTCGTTTTGTTATTCTTGCAACTTCTCTACCTTCGAAGCGTTTCTAAATTTTGGATGGATGTGATGAGAATGACACTACAATGAAAGTTATGGGTGAACTTAAGAAATTCTTTAAAACAAACTTACTTAGAAAGTTGCATAGAGTTTATACTTTATAGGTTGTAAATTACTAATGCTTTGTTAAATTTTTGAACTAGCTATGAATTATATAAGGGAAAATCACAATTTAAATTTTGTAATTTTGTCATGTAACTTAGATCTTGTTATTTTTTTACCATCAATTTTACATATTTCAATTTTGGTCTCCTAACTATCATTTTTTCTAATTTGAATAGATTTTTCTAAAAATGTAAATTTTACCTATGTGATTGTTGGAATTGAAAAGTTCTTATCAACAATTCCGACATCCAACTAGGTAAAAATTGAAGATCAGACAAAAAAAACAAAAAAAAAAAGATTGTTTGAGGACCAAATTTGGAATATATAAAGTTGTTGGTAAAAATGTAGAGTACAAGACCTAAGTTATCAGAATAAAATTGTAAGTATGTATCCCTTGAGTTGCACTCTCATACACTAGTTGCACAGTTCTACGTGCAACTCAACTTGACTCAATCCACCATATAAATAAGGTTTTTTTTTTTTTTCCAGATTCGACGAAGAAGTAAAGCAACACTACTTCTCCTCCTCCTTTATATTACTCAGCAACAGTTCTTCTTCATCGTCTCTTCTCTTTCATCTCCCACGATTTATTCTTCTTCTTCCTTTTCTTCTCCGTCTTATTCTTCTCATTTAGTCTTCTTCTTCAAATTGCAATTCATGTATGCTGGTTTATTTTTCTATAACTTTTGTTCTTCTCATAAATATTACTTGGGATGAACTATATGATGAGATAAATATTTGGATGAGTATGGAATAAGGATATATAAATTTGAAAAAAAAAATCAATTGTTCTTATGATTAAAGATGAGAAGTGAATAGCATCTATCATTGTCGAATATTTACTTCAAATTATGAACTACATAAAAGGATTTAATTACTTTAACATTCTTCGATTGAGAAACTATTTGAAACATCTGCAAATATACCAATAAAATTAAAAGAATTTTAAAAATATATAACCAATTATAATTAAAATTGAAAGTTATATAAACAAAACAAAACTTATAAATGCCTTGAAAAATATTTTGAAATCTAAAAATTAAATATTAAAATTATCAAAAAAATCTACAAAATTAATTAATAAAACCTTAAGTTTTTCTCTTTTTTTGAACAAAATATAAGAATTATAGATTATTATTTAATTAGATATTTTTTTGAAATTTTATTACCTATTATTTACTTTCAATATAATTTTCTGATATCATAATATTTTATATTTACTTAAATATTTTTTATAAAATTTTGAGGGATAAGATTTACTTAGGTGTGAAGGTATTCTACCATCAATTTATCCAACAAATCTGCTTTATCCCAGGCAAAGGGATGTGCCCCCTTTTTTTCATATAATAAAGTAAACATGGGATAACATGGGATAATTTCGTCTTATCTTACTGTATCAGACCAAGTAAATGAATCCTAAATATATTACTTCATTTATAAAAACATATTACCTTATTTTACAGAAATATAAAGTAACAATATTACTTGTATCATGTAAAAGTATTAAAGCAAAAACTTATTTGCTCCCGGGCCACGATCTAAGATCCGTGCCCCCAACCCGAACCAGCGTGTGGGCACCCCCACGCGAGCCCACACCATAGTTGGTCTGCGCCGCGCACGCGCACCTGATTATATATAATGTATTATATTCAGGTATCACGCATTTTCTCTTCAGGTATCACACATTTACTCTTCAGGTATCACATATCTACCTTAAGGTATTATGCTGAAACAGTGTTGTTTTCTTCTTTTTCCTCTTTTTTTTTTTCTTCTTTCTCCTTCTTCTTCTTAATTTCTTTTCCTATCCATTTGTTATTCTTCTTATTTGTTTTGTATATCTTCTTATCTATCTTCTTGTTCTTATTCTTCTTCAAATTTTCATGGAGTCATTTATTTGTTCTAATATCTATAGAACAAATTACTAATACCTCAAAAGTATTTTCATAACTTACATATTATTCAAGCATGTAATTTTATAATACATATAGTTCATGTATGTAAAACCTATAAAATAAATTTGTAATACCTAAAAACTATTTTTCATAACTTACATATCATTCAAGCATGTAATTATGTAATATTTGTAGTTCATGTATGTAATACCTATAGAACAAATGTGTAATACCTCAAAACTATTTTTCATAACTTATATATCATTCAAGCATGTAATTATGTAATACCTGTAGTTCATGTATGTAATACCTACAGAACAAATCTGTAATACCTCAAATCTTAAAATTTTCAAATACAAGATTTTTATCATCTTCTTCCCCAAAATTATGCAAATTCATATTACTCAATCAATAACCAACTATGGTGTTTGTTGCATCAATTATATAGTATATTGCTATGAATCGGAGCAAGATATAAAAAATTGCAAGTTATTGAGAAATAAAAACCCTAAATTTTTATACGAATTAGGAAGAAAATAACTTGTTGGAGTATTAGAAAAATAAGAACCCTAAATTTGTAGCAATCATATGAAGAAATTGAGAAGGAAAAGAGGAAAAAAAAAAAGGAACAGCGCGAAGTGAAGCTGTGAAGGAAGAAAAAAAAAAAGGAGAGAGAGAGGGGGGAAGGTAGCGCAGGAAGAAAGGAAAAAAAATGATATATATATATATATATATATATAGGGCTGGAGCGGGTCGGGGGCAAGGATCTAGATCTGTGCCCCAGGGCATATAAGTCCTTCTCAAGTATTAAATATATAACGTAAATGTATTATTGCATTTACTTAAAGATATTACCTTATTTTATTTTTAAAAAATGGTTTATTATTTTATTGAAATATATTAGTTGTATTGCCTAAATCTAATAGTTGTATCACATAGAAGTATTACTTCATTTACATATTGTTATTACCTTATTTTATTGAAACACAACGTAAGAGTATTACTTGTAACACGTAAAAGTATTAAATATATATCATAAAAATATTACTACATTTACTTAAAATTATTACCTTATTTTACTTAAAAAAACATATGATTTTATTATTTTATTGGAATATTTTAGTTGTATTTCATAAATATATTGGTTGTATTACATAAAAGTATAAGTTGTATCATATGAATATTTACCTTATTCTATTGAAATATAATGTAAGAGTATTACTAACATAATTAAAAAGTGTTACTCGCATAAATAAACTGTATTACCTATATAACTAAAGAGTATTACATGTTTGATAGAAGGGCCCGACTATCCGCACCCAAATTATTCTAAACACACCCCATTTTTCTAAACACACCCACAATTAAATCAATTTCATTTAAAAATTTCTAAACACACCCCAACACATTACCAAAATACCCTTGATACCTAAATTATACACACATACTAAACACACCTCAACATACCCTAACACACCCCACAATTCATTCACCCAAATCAAAACCCTAATCCAAGAAATCCAAGAACTCTACCTTCTCAATCCGGATTTGTTTGAAAAAATCTTTCGGCCTAAGTTCGAACAAGCTTTTGTGAGTTCACATTCAACAAAACATCTCCGTACAATGGATCCTTTCCAACAAGATGAAGAGCCAAATAAGTTTGCAAATTTCTCTACAAATTTTTTGATTTATTTGGGTAAATTTGTTGTTTTGTTGTTTGAAATTGAGGAACATTGTGTAGAAATCATGTTTAGGATGTATTATTGTTGAAAACATGTGTAGTTGTGGTAGATTTTGGACGGGAAAACGAAATCGCGAACGCCATTTTTTTTTTCTGGACACGTTCGGTTCGACCCTGGTCGACCGAACGATATGCATGAGTTCGACTACAGTTCAAACACACTATGATGTGTTCGACTACTGTTCGAACACTTTGTGATATGTTCGACTATTGGTTGAACATACTTCATTATGTTCGGTCTTTACAGGTCGAACACTCTTTGATTTGTTCGGCCTGTAATGGCCGATCGGGAAATTCGCAGTTTTTTTTTAGCTCAAAATACAGAAAAACAATCGGTAGAAAGCTTGTAAACGACTTACATTGTCCATCTCATGTGTTCTTTCTTCAGACATGATGTCTTTTGAGTACAAACAAGATGTGAGAGTTTGCAAGATTAAGGTTGTGTTTTGAGGTTTTGAAAGAAGAAAGATGTGAGGAAGAAGAAGATTGGGTGTGTTCATAATTGGGGTGTGTATAGTATAACTTTAATTTAAATATAATTGTTTATAAAATTATCTTTAAGGGTATAAATGTCTTTAAGTAAATCATTTCTTTTTTATTTAATTTTGTGGGATGTGTTTAGAATAACTGGGGTGCGAATAGCCGGGCCCTTGATAGAATTGAAACATAAACGAGACGATATTGACATGAGAAGCCGAGTCAAGTTGCATGAATCTAGGTATAGATGCTTTTGTGAAAAACAAATACCCTAAACTGTAGAAAGGCTGCTTTCCTTTCGTCTTTTTCTATATTCTTTTTTAATCTGCAGATTGCGACTTTCTACAGTTGTATTGTTCTTTCTACGTTGCACTGCCTCAATATCTTCACTTGTCAGCTCTTTTTGCCCTTTATGATACAGAATTTTTTTGAAAAAGACAAACTCAAATTAAACATTGTCAAGATTGTCAGAACCGCATATATAACGTAGTGAGTACAATATCATCATCAGTTTCTTGCACAAGGTAAAATCATTCAATTGATCCATTGGGTAAAGGGTTTTATCAATGAATTATGAGGCGTGACATTATTTAAGGCCTGTATAATAATACATTATAACTAAATGTTATGTTTATTTCGAATAAAAAGTAACAAATAACTGCCTATGACAAAATGCTGGGAACTGGAATAGAAATTAAAATGGGAGATGGGATACAAAATCTTGTAAAGTACAATGTCCTGTTATAAAAAAAGCCTTTTGCTTTTTATCCGTAATCTGCCAAGTGAAAAAGGATCCACTTCAAATTCAAAGATCCTCTTCTCCAAGCCTTCAAGTTTGCAAGATGAAATAAAGAAGCATTGAATCCATGAATGTTGTACAGTATCTGCATTGCTGCTGCCAATCCTCAAACACTTTTATCTGTCCTATCCTGTGTTTATTTAGCAGCAATGATACAATATCAGAGTAGTAATTACTTATTTGATTTCAGTGCATCAATTTGGGGCCACCATTGCTACTTGGGCAAAAACTAAAGGTAATGCCACAGATTCACATAACGAATATAGATGAGAAATATATATACCTGTGATGAGCTCAAGAACCTTCCAAAGAATTAACGAGGTCTTGGCTTATCTCGCCAAAAATATCTGGGCATTGATCCCATTTCCCTTGCTCTCGGGCTTCCCAGTATCCACCAATGTAGCGGAATGGTCCTTCGTCGTCTCTTTCAAACCATCTGGCTTTCCAACCATGTTCTTGCAGTTTCCTTGACTGTCATGAATATCCCAATGGCATTGTTGGTGTCAAATGTATTACAACATTGCTTGTAAGGTTTCTCCAACGAAAAATATAATTAGACGTAACTGAAGATTGGTAAATTGATTGTTAAAGCATTAGGCAATGCTTTAACCAACTCTTTTATAGCCAACTCCAATACAAATAACTAAGCAAGAATATTGAGGAAATTCTCCTATAGTTTGAATAAATTACCATGAATTCTTACCATTCTTCTCAATCCCTTGTCCCACCCTTCCCCCAAAATAGCTACTCCTGTTCAAATTAATAAAAGCATAGAGGGAAGAAAAAGAGGAATTAACATACCATTCTCTGCCGCATTTCCAACCGAAGCTTCTCTGAATTTGCCTTGTCAAACTCCCCATTCTCCAGATGCCGTTGATCTGGTCTCAGTCTGGAATCTGTAGGTGGGAGCTTCTCCTTCACCCGTGATCAAATACTTGGAATCAGATAGAGCTATAAAAGACAATTAGACATACATAAGAGAAAGCAGAATGAGAAAGAAGCTATCCAATACATCATCTATACCTTCAGTCCTGGTGTCAATTCGTTCAGTGTAACAGCAAAAGAAGTTAGGTTATAGCGAGTAAGATTTGGAGGTGGCTTATTCCTTTTCCACAATGATGATGCCTCGGACCTGTCTTTCGCATAGCCACTTCCTTCTCCATTTACAAAATACATGCTATCATCCCACTTTCCAAATAATTGAGAAACTTTTTTCCCCGTGACATCTTCAACAAACCCATTAACCTGTTGAGTTAGTTTGGATCTTTTAGAACTTCGGCCCAAAAGAAAAGGATAAAAAAAGATTTTAGGAAGTGGTGCTCCTAAGTAACCATTATTAGCTTTACAAACAAGGTTCTAGAAGAAATGCAGTTGGATTTACCTGGCGAGGATTGCGTTCAAGAATAGACTGCTCCTTGAACTTGAGTTTGCATGAGTACTGGCGATTACCTTGTATGTGCATTGTTCCATGGTGGTCACAATATATATTACCAAGGATCAGATTATAGATGCTGGTTGTGACCTGAGTACGATCACAAGAAAATGTAAATAACGTTAATAAGAATCCCATTAATTGCTAAGGAATAAACTAGTGTTGTATGCACCTTGTTCCACTGGAAGGTCTCCCCATCATCGAACTCTAAATGAAGAGTTCCAACAGGATCAAGTTGAATCGATCTCCCCCAAAATTTTGATTTAAGGTTTGTGTCACACCAAAATTTCCAGCCTTTACCCTCACAATGACAAGCAATGACCGTAGGATGGTGACTGACCTATTCCAGGAAAAAGTTAGTAGATATTAAAGTCATTTTAAACACAGTATCCAAAGACCTAAAGCACTTTGTTTGAAGATTAGAGTTGAAAACTAAAGAGCAATTAATTAAGGCAGAAAAGGTGGTAATAGATACATTACAGAGTGCAAAGACTGAATAGAGTTTTACAGCGCACAAGCTACCCCTAGTTAGGACTAAATTATGTCTCGAAGAGCTTGCCCTAAAGTGACTAACTCATGTTCAAAATTATTTCCTTCAATTGGATGCCATTGAATAAAAGAGAAATAAATTGCATAACCACCTTTTCAGAGAAAAAGCGAATTCCTTTCTCTGGATAGTCAGCCTCATAAGTTTCACCAAGTAAAGGATTGAAGGGTTTACAATGGCGGCCTTCTGATGAAGCATATCCAGATACAGCGAAAGCAGCAACATTCAAAATCCTCATAAGACTGTTCCCCTGGAACAACAATGTTATTATATCAGGTGTAACTAAAGCTTTACATTCAAGCTCAAAGAGAATTTAGAGATACTTTTCCTCGGAAATATAAGTTCATCATATTGAGAGAATCATACATCCAAGAAATTCATAAGCCTCTTTAGACGAAGTGGCATGTAGAAATTTTATAGTGCCCTTTCTAAAATGCCAACAGTAGTTTTGGAGGAATGTCAATGGAAAAGTCAAGAAAAATGAACATTGAAAGGTAAAAATTTGATCTAAAAGTTCAGAATAACAAGAACTCACAGATTATGAAAGATTTATATAGCAGAAAGATATATAAAAGGTGATCTAAAATGGATCTTACCGCTTTTCCGTGCTCATACGCCTGATCCAGAAGATGTGAATACTCTAGATCTTCAAAACATTTTTGCAGAGATGATATCGGTTCATTAAAATACACAGGGAGACAAACCCGTGTCAAGTCCTTACCAATGTTGTCTTTGATCATAGACCACAAACTGACACCTTTCTCCTTCTCAATTGGATCTGGCAATTTCTTCCTTCTCTCAACATGTGGATATCTAGGGTTTATAACATTATGTATTGCATCTTCCTTGCATACATTATCAGTTTGACTTCCCAATCTCATGATATCATCCATCTGATGTACATCTATTGATCCAGAACCCAAACTAGGCTCAGGAAAACACTCATTTGTGTCAAAGAAATGAAGTTCCTCCTCATCTGATGCTTCCTCAAGCTCTTGCTTTTCAACATCATCCGATGATTCAGTAGTGCTCCATTCTGGAACCACAATAAGATGTCAAGGATAAACTTCAAAACATAAAGTTTAAAGCTCCAAGGTCAAACAAACAACGTCTTACACATCTCAGATTTGGTAAAACTGGAAAACCAGGAAAATGAAACAGCATAATAAAGTATAGTTGTAGTAAATTAAAGGGAGGAAGTCAATATCTTTCCTTCAAGACTACCATGAAGTCTTTCATATGAATACATGGACTCAAGATATAAGAATCCCAGAGTTCCAAAACTGTCATTTGGTAAATAGAATAGTGTGTGCTCTAAACATCGACTAATCTGCAAAAATGTTTTCCGAATAAACGTAGTTTCTCATTATATGCATAAACTTGGATGTTAATCATATAGATAATGTCTGTGTCTTTCTTAATTATCAACTTGTTTAGCACATTTATATAAGTATTTTCCTATTATCTCGTACCTGCAGATAGGATTTATAACTGTAAAACATCAATGAAAACGAACAACATATTTAAAGCAATGAGTTTGGCTCCAAAATTTAAAGTTACCTTACTGTATAAAACTGATTTTCTTCTTGAGGAAAAAAAAAAAAAAAAAAGTTTTTCCACATTAAAAATACTTCAAGAAGAATGAGGACTGTCTCTCTATATATAGACATTCTCTTATTCCAATGTTTGAGCACAGAACTCCTCGTTAGTCTTTATTAAAGTTATACGTTGATAGATACATTAAAATTATTCTGTGTTTGTACCATCGTAAAATAGAGGCAGACAAAATACTGATAACATAAACATTCTATAATGATAAGGTTGAAATATATGACCACTGGTCAGTGTTACCGAAGAGGCGCTGGATCAGTTTGTGGAATTACAACAAAATTAGGTAGTCCTACAAGCATGCTAAGCAGTATTCTCTATACACAATATAAATTCCAAAACTACGAACTAATGAAATTTAAATGATCTTGTTATGCATCTAATTATCTTTCATAGGATTATGAAACTTGACTAGGACATAAAAAATTCCTGAAATTATATAACTGAAATAGGAAGACAATAACGTCTTTGTTTATCCTTTGCTACTCGAGGAAAAAAAAATTATAAAGAGATATCTGTACCACTGTATTTTCGCTGGGCTAGATTTGTGTACTCTTGCTTCATCAATTGATATTCACCATCGTTAATCCCAGATGCTTCACCTTCAATATTTGCAGCCTGTAAGAGAAGATTAATAAGCTCATTTTTCCATGCTTTCTATTGCTAAAATTAAATGTATTAGAGGCTATGCTCTGAAATTCATAAGCCAGATTAAGAAATCATTCAACTATAAATGGATAAGGAAACAAGGGCGTCATTGTAGACTATTACAACAATGGAAGTTATTAGTACAAGAGATGGCAATCCCAAAGGTATAAATTGCAGAGATCAAGTTCCTGCAATTAGAGGGGGAAAATAAAAGAAAGCCGTATTCTCCGAAAAATAGTGCCAAAATTACTTCATATAGACCACCTCTTTTAACTATCAGACTATTGCATAAAGCATAACACCAGCAATGTCATCACTCATCGCATTATTGAATGCAAACTTCTAATGAGATTTTAAAGTGGTTGCTCCTCCTAGGGTACTACAAAAAAGCAGTGCTATCTGAAGAAAATACAATTCATATTTCAACAATACAAATTCACATTCTCACAGTTATTAGATCCACAATACGATTCTTTACAACAATTGTGACTCTTTTCCTACACAGTCAAGCAACAAATTGGTGTGAAAAACCCTGTAAACCAGTCAATAAATGTAATCCATTCGCATAAAAAAAGAAGCAAATTAGATAAATTACCTCTAATTGTCTCAAAGTATCGAGCAAATTGGAGCGCTCGTCGCAAAGAAGTTGAAAATGGCCTTGTACACCAGAAAATTCAGAGAGCATGATCTGCTCACAATCATTCACAACACCCTCGCCAATGCCCTCCTCCAGTAGACGCTTCTTCAGCCTCTCAGTTGACACTGATAAATCACGAGTTAGAAGAGGGGTATTCTCGTCATTCTGTGGTCTCAATGAAAAGAGGCTTCTTGTAGAAATCAAAGCCTCAATCCAAGCCACTCGTTCTTTCTTGGAATTTGTTCGTAAGTGAAGAGTCTTTGTAGCTGTAAATATGTAAAACCTCCTATCATCAGATTTACTCTCACGAAACGATGCGATCTGCAAACAATTTCACACTAGTTTACATATGAAATTATGTGGGAAAGCAAGAAGAAAATCAATACCAAAGTACAATAATTATTCGGATTCTCCAAGAACACCACTACCCCAATTCAAGAATATCCTTTCCCACCTTATTTTTAATATTCTTTATTATAAGCATAGATCTATAATTCTTTCCAAATAAGAAAATTACTTTTACCACTCTGTTAGTCTTCCTCTACAACAGTAATGTAGACTTTGAAAACATAAAAAAAAAGGAAATGAAAGGAGTAACCGAGTAAGAAGCAACCAACAAATAAAAAAGAAACCCCAAAAAAATTATAAAAAAACAAACAAGGGAACCCAGAATGTTGATGTGACGAGACGTTAAAAACCATGAATAAGAAACCTAGGCCTACACCACTAAGCCCTATATCTTTCTCTCATAAATCTCACCTGCTGATGTGACCCACTTTAGATCCACACCCAGTTAAAATGGTGAAAAAGTATATACATAATACATTTCTAATTCTACCATCTCTCACTGTTACACACCCATGGTTAATCCAAAGAAAGTGAGAGTTTGTAAAAAGGGCTCAGATATCAAAGCTAATTTTTCGATTTCATTTCAATTAATTAATGATTACTAAACAAAACAGTTCCAAGTAAATTTCCCGGGCACAATTCTTTGCCTATAATGGAAAAATTCTTTCTCAATAAAGGACAACCTCTCACTTTCAATTCCCTCTCCTCCTCTCCATCCCATTCTCAATAAGAATTCTCTCTCTCTCACCTCTCTCTCTCTCTCTCTCTCTCTCTCTCTCTCTCTGGAGAGCGTCAATTTTTCTCAATGTAATAAACCTATTATCAGACCTTTAAATGGACAATGCCAAGTGTTTTGCCGTTTTTCCTGCCGCTCCGGCGGCTGCCGGTGGAGGAGCCAATCAGAACGACGTCGTTCCCAGGCGGCAATTCCGGGCGGCGCGTCTTCGAATAAGAGAGGACGCCGTTGTTCCTGAGCGTGAACCACCGGGATCGCCAGCCCTTGCCGTAGTTAGTCCACTTGTAGAGGATTCCTGCGACGCTGGTGCTGGTGCTGACGTCAGATCCCCCGGCATTCGCGTCAGATCCAACGCCAGAGAAATTGACGGCGGAGCCAGTCCTCAGAAGCGTCGGCTCCGGCGAGGCGTCCCCGATCCCCGAGCTCTCCAGCGTTATGCAGCAGAGCGGGTGCATCTCCTTCACCCGCATCGCGTCGCGTCGCCTACAGAGACTCTATCTAATCACTGCATCACAGAGAATCAAATTTCACAGCCATTCGACAGCGCATCATTGCATCTGAAAGCGATGCGTCGAAGCAAACTTCGGGTTCTGTGTACTTGTATATATATATACACACACTATATGTATGCGTAGAGAGAGGGAGCTCTGAAACTGAGGGGGAAGGAGAGAGAAGAAGAGGGGGAAGTTTAGAGAGAGAGAGAGAGAGAGAGAGGAAAAACAAGTGTTGAATTTGTAAACAAGGGAAGAGAGAGTGGTGCGGAAATGGCAAAGATAAAATAATAGTGAGGTGATTAAATATATATAATGACTCTGAAGACTTATTAGTGTACTGCTCTTTTTGCAGAAAATGAAATTTGATATTTGTACATATCTATGTGTATGTATACATATACATATACATACATGTATATGTTGTGTGCCACTGCCACTGTGTGTAGATTGTTCAAATCTAGTGTGCCTACTGTGTGTAATTATTGATTGTGGTTGTTTAAAGGGTAAGAGAGGGTCATTCTGATTTGTGAATATCTTGCAATGTTCTAAATATATATATATGTTATTTGTATTTTCAAACTTATTTTCAAGAATGTGAGTTGTGCTATGGTGTACTTGGGGGTACAGGTGCACCTATTCAATATAGATCATTGGATGAAATTTCATCGTTTTTATCCTCTCAGATCAATTAAATAAGGAAAAAAATTCTACAAAATATTTACTCCAAATATTAGGTGGTGATGATAATATCAGTGTGTAATCAGTGGAATCCACAGCTTTCAGATATGGCCATTTTCAGAGCAAAGAGATTGAGACTGAGAGGATTTATGTTGCAAGAATAAGGGGTGTCGATGCAAGGACCAAAGAGTAGATTGATAATTGTTTGATTGGGGAAGACATGCCTCAATATATAATTGTTTTACTAATTCTAAAATTGTATCATTATGCTTCAAATAAATTAGTTGTCATATTTTGTTTGGGACATATATTTATCTATATATTTTTTTTTTTTGGGAATTAAATCATTTAAAGATGGAAAGATTAGGATTAATCCTCTATTTGTACATTTAATCAATCACATGTAGAAAAAAAAAATACAAAGCGTATTGGATCAACACATTACAGATCAAAAGTAAAAATCAAGCATCATAAACAACACAATCTCGCAATAAGCCTTTAATATAGTACATATATTAGTATAAGTTTCGTACGATACATGTACATATAAATTTTACTATTGGTATATTTTGTTACAAAACTATTAAACACAACAAAATAATAAAAAATTTTGGGAGTAATTCCGGTCTAATTTCTTACTCGTGTAAAGCACGACCATAAAATTAAAATATTTGGAGTTTGATGTAAAATTGATAATTTACAAAAAAAAAAAACTATAAACCTCAAATCCAGTTGTTCCAGAATTTAATCAAACTTCATTTCAAATAGCTCAAACTTTCGTGTTGCTGAAGATATTATGTTATACTTGGTATCTATGGTTCATAGATTAGCTGCATTCTTTCAATTTGCTTTGTTGTCTTGCATGTTTTTACTTTACTAAATGTTCATTTATCTAATGTAACAAATACGACATTCATAGCAATGTTGTCTAAGTTGGATCTTCTTCTATCTTCAGGAGTCCATTTATGTCTTAGTTTTTCAACCATCTATGTGTTCTTTTCCTTCTACTCTTGCAAATATGTTGATCTTCATTATCCTAACAGATGAGTGTTATGATCTTTCGGTAATCATATTCCTTTATGGAATACATAGATACATTTGTGGTAGAAATAGTGTCCAAATACAAATGAATGTATGCAGGCAAGGAAACAAAACAAAGAACTTGGACGGGTGATCAAACAATTGGTTGTTAAGTACCAATTTTTTTCTGATACTACTTGTTGATTCCAATTGATATAAAAGGTTTAGTAGGTGGATGAGGCTTGTATCTATACTTCTTCAAATTTTCAAATTTTTTTCACAAAGTGTAGACTTTCTTGTTGCAAGCTATAAGAAACAGTTCTTACATCACAATTTACAGTAACTACTTACAACCTACTTACAATGTAGGTGTGAGAGTACTTTTGACTATTGGAAGTCTTAAGTTACGCAGTCGAATTATTTTATGAAAAAGTCTTGCGTTATGCAACATACTTGTATTGTAGGTAAATATAAATAATTTATTGTGTAAGAATAATCATTCTAATCCACTCTACTCATCTTTTTAAGGAGAGTTATTGTTAAATATCTTTATTTATCTCTTGTTTCCATCATTATTTATATTTTTTTTATGACTTATCCTACATGCCACAAGGAGGCCGTAGGAATTAGAATGAATAGTGCGGTAACCATAAATGTTATTAAATCATATACCATATTCTTGTTATTGTTTTATTATTATTTTTATAATAATAATTATTCAACATGAACATGTCTCTACATTGGGTCCTTCGTGGTTTTGCCATCAAAGGATGTTTCGGAAGTAGAAATTATAGTATTAAGAAGTAGGTCTTATGTAAGATGGTCTCACGTGAAATCTTATGTAAAATAGAGTTTATATATATCAATAAAAACAAATCAATTTATTCAACACGGTCAATATCGATCTCACATAAAATTATATAAGACTCTGTCTCACGTAAAACTTTGTATGAGACCGTCTTATATGAATTTTTGCTTAATTTTAAAGTTTGTAATTCATTATATGCTCCAATTCATGTAATTCATTTTAGCACTATCATATTCAATTTAACCTTCTAAATTTGTTTTTTACGTTGATGAGAATTCCGCAAACAGTCTTATGTGGATTGGCAAATCACAGAATCCTAGACAAATTAACTAGTAAAATAATTTAGGGTAAATTACATAATAAAAGTCAAATTATGGTCATTTTTCCAATTTTTTACCCGAATTTTCAAAGTTCATTGTAAAACAGCTCAACTTTGTTTTTTTACCAAACGACCGTCAGAAGTGACCGTCGGTGGAATATTCTGGAAATATTCCGTCCCGAACTTTCAAAATTCACTGTAAAACAACTCAACTTTGCATATTTACCAAACGACCGCCATAATTAAATTAAATTAAATAAAAAATAACTAAAAAATACAAATCAAATTAAATTAAATAAAAATACAAATTAAATTAAATTAAATTAAATAACTAAAACCCCCAAATTGGCCCCCAAAGGGGTTTTAGTTAATTAATTTAATTTAATCAAATCAAATTAAATCGGCCGATTTTGGGGTTTTAGTTATTTAATTTAATTTAATCAAATCAAATTAAATCAATCGATTTGGGGGGCAATTTGGGGGTTTTAGTTATTTATTTTAATTTAATCAAATCAAATTAAATCGGCCAATTTTGGGAGGGCCGATTTTGGGGGTTTTAGTTATTTAATTTAATTTAATCAAATCAAATTAAATCAGCCGATTTTGGGGGGCCCATTTTGGGGGACCGATTTGGGGGTTTTAGTTATTTTATTTAATTTAATTTGATTTGTATTTTTTATTTAATTTAATTTGATTTGTATTTTTTAGTTATTTTTTATTTAATTTAATTTAATTCTGGCGGTCGTTTGGTAAATCCAAGTTGAGTTGTTTTACAGTTAATTTTGAAAGTTCGGGATGGAATATTCCCAGAATATTCCACCGGCAGTGACTTCTGACGGTTATTTGGTAAAAAAACAAAATTGAACTGTTTTACAGTGAACTTTGAAAGTTCGGGTAACAAAGTGGAAAAGTGACCATAGTTTGGTTTTTATTATGTAATTTACCCAATAATTTATAAAGATACAAATTGTACGTCATCAGAATTTGAATTTGGGTTAGATAAATTTTCTAATCTTTATTATCCCCTTCCTTCCATCTTCAAAACTCATTAACAAAAAAAACTAGTAAGTTCATTCGGCATCTCATTTGAAGGGCAATTTTTTTTAATAATAATAAAAAAAAAAACCTGCAAGTCGAGTATTGTAATTAATGTACATCAATAATTATTATTAAAAAGTAGGTATAAAAGTAGGAAGCCTGCTTCGAACATTATTGTATTGGAACATGAGCTGTTTGTTGGTAATATTATTTAATTACCCCAAGCAAAATTAATTTTCCCCTTAGAAAGTAAGAATTCACTTACGGAATTTAATTGCATAGCATAAAGTTTTTTTTGAATGGAAAGATTTGAGGAGAAATTTAAAATTTATAGTTGTAAATTCATCGGTGATATTTAGATATACAAATATCAATTTGAAATCAATCATTTTCATTTTTTTTTCTAACTTTTAAATAATTTGAATTGATTTAAAATTCGTTCATTTCAAATTCTAAATTTGAAATCACTTTATTCAAACACAACCTAAAAAAGTTTCTTGCTCTGTCCTCAACTAATTCGTAATTATCTCTGAAAATTATAACCACATCATTGTATATAGGTCATGTCCTGAATGGTGATAGGTGTGGTCTAATTATGATACAAGTCCATCAAATGAAACTGCAGTTTTGTCCAACATCAACATAATATTAGATAAAATTAATAACATTTTTATAAGTAATAATAATCTTCTTTTCAAAACAATAAAAGTTTATTATCCATTATACCCAAGGATGAAAATATCTCGATATTTGTGCGATATATCCATTTTTTTAAGAATGCGATATGGATTAAATTTTTTTTTCCCGAATATCCCGGATATATCACGGATATATCAAAATATCCGATATTTTGTCATATATCCGCAATATATCCATCTTTCGAAGGGTGTGATATGGATATAAGGGCAAATTTTTTTTTTCAAATATCTCAAATATATCGCGGATGTATCGCAAAATATTGGTATCAATATCGGTTGGTTTCAGTATAAAATTGAAAAGAAATTGGGAAATATTGCAGATATATCGCAAAATATCGATATTTTTCTAAAAATCGAGATTTTGCAAAATTTGAATTTATTAGACTAAAACTAAATTTGATTTAAAATTTAATGAAAATTTGTAATGATATTAATTCTTTTAAAATAGTGATACCAATTAAAGTGATATGTCTCAAGAATTATATGCTCATACGTGAGTTTACAATTTGATTCGACTACTTAAAATGTTTTTCATTACCTATTTCCTCAAATGTCTTATGGATGTCAAAACACATACCAATAAACTAATGATTGAGTTAATTTAAACTACGAGACTACTTAAAATGTTTTTCATTACCTATTTCCTCAAATGTCTTATGGATGTCAAAACACATACCAATAAACTAATGATTGAGTTAATTTAAACTACGATTACAAGGGATAGAGAAACGTACCAACAATACGTGCATAACTATATTCACAATTACTCAATTGTGATGAGTTGATATTTATATATTGTTTGGACAAAGATAACATTGCACCCCCTATTTTTGAACCCATAATTCATCATTTTGATACTTGTTAGAGTTTACACAAGTAGTTTTGAATAAAAGTCAATTATTATAATGTCTATATAAAGTTAATTATATACATATATATATGTTTGTTGTAAACCTATCACTTTGATGAGATTTTAAGTTAGATATATGCAATTTTAAGTGTTATAATAATCTCTAAAATTTCGTTTTAAATTTCCAAATTTTTAATAAAGTTTCTATCATTTTTTTAATTTTTTTGCGATATCGATATACGATATTGATAAATGTCGAGATTTCTGTAAAATTAAGGTTGAGATATGTATATTTTCATCCTTGATTATACCTAATAACTTAGAAACTCTGATAATTTCAGTTATTAACTTTTTAGAGGTTAAAATCATTTTTGATCTTATAATTATGGTGTCTTCCTATTTTAATTCATAATTATCATAATTTTCAATTTAGTTCCACAGAGAATTTGTCCGATTTCAATCCAATTTTGACGATTTTCATCAAAAAATATTATGTGTCAAATTCTTATGGGTGAAATGCCAAAATCAAAATCCTTATAAGAATTTGATACATGACATTTACAAAATTCAAAATTTCCAAGAAAATAGGATTGAAGTCGAATAGATTCTTAATTTGTTGGACTAAATTAAAATCGTGATAATTATGAGATAAAAATCAGAAGACATTATTATTAAAAGACAAAAAAATGATTTTAACTCACTTTTAATTTTGTCCATTAATTTTTAATAATTTGGAAATTTAGGCTAATTAATTTAAGCGCGATAACACTAATCATACTCAAATTATACGTGAATTATTTGTGCAATCCTAATTTCGGGATTCTGGATCCAATTAGTTGGATTGAATTCCTTACACGTATCTTGTATTTGATCACATTTTCACATGTGGAAATCATATTTTCATTGAAAATACATTAAGTATTTAAAATTTATTAAAAGAAATTCAACTGCTTTAAAAATACTAAAATAATTAAAAATACATAATCAAGAAAACTGAATCTTTTTTTTATATAGAACTAAAATATTCATTTCCAAAATAATTTTGAAATCCTTAATTATTTATTTAATTAAAATCTGAAAATTTAATTTGAAAATAATATTCAATAAATTCAATCTGAAAATAAGTTAATAAATTTATAAATATTCAAATAAAATCTAATTTTTTTTATAAACTAATAATTTCGATGATAAATTAATCAATAAATAGAAAAGTTACGTTAAAAAATTGTAATTTAATTTTAATAAATCTAAAATTATTCATAAAAAATCTGAAAATTACATTATATTTTGAAAATGAACAAATGAGTTAAATATTAAGAAATAAAAAATTCAAAAAAACAATCAAATAATTGTTAATATTAATATATAGAAATTAATAAAAACAAATTGGAAGAATTATTTTTAACTAAATGAACAAATACGAAAATAAAATTATAGAAAAATATTTTCAATATTCAATATTATATTTATGTTTCTTGTTAATTTTTAGAAATTATAAGTTAAAAGTTAAATTTTATTATGTTAAATGTTTTAAAATTTAAATTTAAAATCTAATATAGATTAAAATTAAAATATAAATGACAAAAACTTTTATACACCCGTTGCACAGTTCTGAAACCGTGCACTCGTCTCCCACACGCAACCACGCGCCCCAATATCGTGCACAAATTCACCCAGATTTTATCACAGATGTTATACCTTCATGTAGTGTTAAACATACCTTTATATATTACATGTTAGTCATACCTTTTTAGATTTTTACATGTACCTTAACATATTTTCAAACAACTATTAATATCTTTCATACCTTTTATATTAGTCATACATTTAGTTATGTTAATCATAAATTTTAGTTATGTTAGTTATACCTTTATATATTACATAAATGTATGTTTATGTTGATATAAATATATAAATAATATCATATAAATGTATGAGTAATATTACATAAAGGTAAACATATGCAACTTGTGCCGAAATTAGGGTTTAGGCTTAAATTATTACATAAATGTATGATATTTGTATATAAATGTATGACTAATATAATATAAATGTATGACTAACAAAGTATGAAGGCCAGCAAATTTTTTTTTAAGTTAAAGTATTGCACTAAGGGTATGAAATTTGAACATAAAAGTATGATTAATATAACATAAAAGTATGACTAATATAATATAAAAGTATGACTAACATAACATAAAAGTTAGGGTAAAAAAAAAGGAAAATGCACGGATCCGGTTCGACCCGACCCGAGTGCACCAGTTGCACAAAAGACCTACTCAATATAAATTTAAATCTAAAATAAAAAAAACAATATAATTTTACTTAAAAATAAAAATTACATTAACAAATTGGGCTAAAAAGTCTGAAATCACGGTTGCACATACAATCCAAGTACAATTTGAGTACTATTGATACTTGGGCTAAAATTGAACTAAATTTCCTAATTTTAAAAAAATTGTCAGCATGAAAATTTGATGATTGAAATTGTCAAATCTTAAGTTATTGGATATACCCAAACAATAGTAATAATAACCACAGAAATTGTGCAACTAACAAATGCATGTTCTGTCCAAATCAATATATAACATGCAGAAATAATGGACAATTATCAATTATCATGAATCCGGAAACACTTTCGAGCTTCAAAATTTATCAAATTAAAAAAAAAAAAGTCAACAATTTTGAGTTCGTAGTGGCAAAAGCTAATTAAATTTAGTCAAAAGAAAAACTAATTAAGAAGCATCACATGCACGATGGCAGGGTCCTTTTGACCCATTACTTAAGCCACAAAACTTTTATTATTAATAATTAAATTCAGATTTCAAATGCAACTTTGCATTGATCTGAAGTATTTCATTTTAACGCCAAGCAGAATACTGCAAAGTTCATTAGAATGAAAATAGTTTATTAGATTTAAAGATTGAAAGTTTATGATAACTAATTTATTGAGTTTGTTTAGAACATATAGCTAGTTTTGCTTCTACAAGAGGTTTTAATCTATTAACTCGGATTATCTTGAATTAAATTTGAGTAATGTAATGGATTTAAAATCTATTTCATAGAAAGTCATTAAATTGAAATCATCCTATTCAAATCATTTTAACATAAGTCATGTTCAATTTAATTATTTATTTTAAATTTGTGTTTTATCTGTCATTGTATATTTTTAGATGTCTCTCTCTTTTTTTTATCAGTAAAAGAAAAAAATTCTATTAATCCATGTGGTAAAGGGTACTCCAACTCTTACATCATACAAATTATACGGTGTTTATGCGTGTGTGTATGTATATATATATATAATATTATAGTGATATGCAAGATTAATGAAAACAATATCGTACATGCCTTACTTAATAATAAGTACATATGAGGTATATATTGTTAAATTAAATAAAATTTTAGAATGTTTTGAAACGAGTGCAGGTGACAAAACTGATTAACTAAGATGCCAAAATTTGATCAAATCAAAATTGTCACTTTTCACTTGCATTCACCATGACAGAGGCCTGATTTACACCAAACCAATTAATTACCCATTTTCAATTAATTTAGACTTATGTCCCATGTCAAAATTATGTAATTTCGTAAAAATAAATCTTTCAATTATAACTACAAATTCCAACCACAAATAATTTATCAAACAAAACTGTATAATATTCATTTAATTAAAATATGTATTCATTTCATTTAACAAGGATTTGGGAAAAAAAGGATCTTAATTAAAATATGTATACCCATCAACACAGACGAGCTGGGCAAGACCCACCAAAAAGTTTCAATTATATTTCCATTAATGTAGTGCGAGGGTGAGAAAGAAGGGTCGTGCATACATAGGTTAGTATGCATCCTTTTATATATATATATATATATATATATATATATATATTTGTTAAATTTAGTTGAAATTTCATTTTTTTAACATGATACTATTAGTACTATTACACTGATATTAATTGAAATTAAGGTAAATTCTTGAGTTAGATTGTTGCAAGATGCAATGATTTGGATCAGGTTGAATCAACACGTGTTGGCTTGAGTTAACCAGCATTAAGTTAGTATATTTATATGTATGAGGTAATACTTTACGTATATTGTAATATTTTTATATATGTATTTGTTAGTGTTATATTTTAACACTAATTAATTTTGCCTTTTCTTATTCCATATTTAATTTTAATATATTAATATTTGATAATATTTTATTAGATAATATTTAGTACTATATTGGATGAAGTTTGGTTGTTGAGATTTTGTAAGAATATTGATCCAAGAAGAGTTTAAAGACTTGAAGAAGTCTTTATGATTAAGTCTTTCCTACAAAATAGGAGATTTGTTTCTTACTCTCTTTTGCAGGAATTAAATCACGTGGAAAACAACAAGGAAAGAAACGTGATCAAAGACGTGCAAAATAGAAGAGTGGAGAAAGTGGATGGAGAAAGAAGAGAAGTGGAACATCATGGAGAAGATGGAATCATGGAGAAGGTGGATGATGAAGATCATGGATCATGGAAGACATGGATATCATGGATCACCAAACACGATCTGCTGGAGTCTATAAATATCAAATGAGAGTCTGCAATTTAGAGTGCAGAGTATCGAGTGTGATCTAAGAGCAAAATATAGAGCGTACTAAGTGAGATACAAGGACAGTTTTCAGAGCAATTGAATGTTGAAACATCTGTGACAACATTCTGTTTGATAGAGTTTTCTTCATTAGATTCTAGTTGAATTGCTTTGTAAACTCTATAGAGAGTTTTAACATTCTTAAAGAGTCGGGAGATAATCTTAGAGTGTTTGTTTTTCTTTTCAAAGAGATTCCTTCAAAAGATCTCTTTGTGCTTTTAGTAATTACTCTTGTAGAAATAAAGCTTTTGCCTTGCTGGCGTTCCACAAGTATTTTTATATACTTGTGGATAAATCTCCTATTCTTGTTCGATTTTATATTCCGCTGCAAATTCTGATTATACTAAGTGTCTGAATGTTTTGGTTAATGTTGAAACATTTGGGACAACATTAGTCTGTCAGTTTGTTTTTACAGGATTTTCTACCCACCAGAACTATCAGTATTGTAATACTTTTATGTATTCGGTAATTATTTGGTTCAAGACTCTCGATGTATGATTGATTTGAGAAATTATAATATGATAAATAATACTTTATTTTGATTATGCAATACATTCATGCATACCATGTTATTCTATGTGTCTATGTTATATTTATATGATTTTGACAAATAATAATATGTATTATGTTTGTATATATCAGATAATTTTTATTCATAGCACGTAATACTATTGAGAAATTATAATTTTTGAAAGTAGTATTATGCAATTTATATACATGACAAAAGTATTACCTTTTTTTCATTTGGAAAAGAAAAAACAACAATATTACGTAACATATATACAAAATGTCACGCCCTATTTCTAAAATATATTTTTATCAGAGTTGCATAATGGGCGTGCAGAAAAAGAGAACAAGAGCATACATTTTATATAAAAAGAAGATTGTTAGTCCCAAGTGGTCAGAGGTTAGAGGGGGTGAATGAACCTCTATCGATTTTACAAACTTTTTAAAACATTTACTGATTAACAGGTTTCTGTCTCAAACAAAGAGAACAGTATCCTGTCTCGAATTAGTAACCTGGCCCTAGGCTAGATCAGGTTACTGACCAAGTATCAGAATGCAACGCAGCGGAATAAACTTAATAGAGTTTCTGATGAAAACCAATTTTCTTTTCCAAAGATGATTTTAGAGTAAACGTTTACTAGGATGCTTATGATAGATGCAACAAGATACATATGCAAACAGTGCAATGCAGCAAATAAGATAAGCAGTAAATACTTATGGCTTATAGTGGTTCGAAGGTGGTGTAACTCTTCTACGTCCACTCTACTCCTTCTCAGATGAGGAACTTCATTATGGTCAGTTTGCTTTACAAGACTCGTCTTTACAAACCTCTTCCAAAACAAGTTAAACCTACTAGAATCTAAGATTGCTAGGCCAAATCCCACACAGGGTTTACAAACTCCCACACAGGGAACACACTCCCACACAGGAAAAAATAGCCTACACAAGACTAACAAACTTAGCAAGGATTAGATCCTATCAACTAAGTACACTTAACTAAAACAACCTAGCACATACAACACAATGGTTAAAAGTATATGTTTCTTCAACTGGTGTGGTGAAGTCAGTCTTGAACTTTAGAACTCGAACACTTGAATGATAGACTGCTTCTGAAGGTTGAGTGGCTGGACTAAGGAAAGCTTGAAGTAGCTTTGGAGTATTTCTGAATTTCCATTAGGCTTAGTCTCGCGCATCTTCAGCTCCTCACACCTTCTGTATATATATCTTGAGAATCTATCTGTTGTGGTGAAGTATCCGTTGAAGGAAAGATACTTCTCCATTTTGAATTCGAGCTTTGATTCTCCAAAGATCTTCACTGTGACTTCATTAAATGCATCATCGTTGAAAGGCAAGTTGGCGTGTAAAACCTTCTATGAGCATTTAATGTATCTGACATCGATTACTAGACCTTGCTGACCTGGCATGGCGGTATGGGTCCATTCCTGAGATTCATGCAACGGATACTCCTTCATGCTGAAAGATAGTTTTGTTCTTCCTTGAGTTGCATGATCTTCCTCGTACTTACTTGGATGAGAGTAGCGTTTATCTTCTCATGATAAGTCCGTTGGCTACTTCCTGATATCTCAGTAAGCTGTTGTAGCTGCTGGCTTCCTGATTGCAGTTTGTAGTTTTCTGCTTCCACTTCCTGTTGCTACTTCCTGCTTCAGCTTGCAGCTTCCTGTTGCTGCTTCCTACTTCAGCTTGCAGCTTGCTGCTCTTAGAAGATATTTCCCTATATCTTCTAAGGTTGATTTTCCTTATCACTTGGAAAACCACTACATAATCTTTTATAGACGAGGAACTAAAGATCACGTAGTATGAAAACTAGGTTTTGATCTCTTAAGCAAACTGTTCTTTTCTTATTGTGCATACAGTTTTGTCTTATCAAGATAACTAATGAAATATCCCAACATATCGGCACCAGCTGAAAAAAAATGTTTGAAACCTTGAGCAACGGAAAAATACTCATACAAGATCCATCAAAATGAAATACAAAACGATGTAGCTTTACAAACGAGAAACATTAAAAACATTGTTTCGACATTAAGTTTTGAAAAGCAAAAAGAGAAAACTTGATACGTCACCACCCTCTCTACACATCTTGATTCTCGTCATTTCCTGTAATGTGAATACATATGGGGTGAGTGCGTTGAATACACTCGTGGGGATAATTTTCCATATTTTAACAGTTATTAAGCAGTTAAACAAATCAAACATATATAAGTCCGACAATTAGACACAGCACATAAAATGCATAACACATAATTGCAAATAGGTATGGGTGTAACCCGTCTTACCCTACATAACGGTTTTTATACCTTTGGTGCTTTTTACGGACCACCAGTCCCTTCGTAACATACATAACGGTTTTTATATCGCTGGTGATTTTTACAAACCACCAATCATCCGTAGCATACATAACGGTTTTTATACCGTTGGTGATTTTTACGGACCACCAGTCCCTCTGGAGCATGAATGTGGACCTTAGTCCCTTCACAATATAATAATATGAACACAATATTCACAGCATATAGTCACGACACATAGGGTTCAATAATTCATTTATCAAATATGAAAAACATAAACATATAGAGATTAAAAGTTGTTCCCACCTTGTTCGGTGGTAATTTCTTGTGATACGTTGAATTATAAGCCTTAAGATTTTTTCTTAACTCGAAAGCTTACACATGTAAAGAGGTTTTTTAGTTTCATTATTACGATAATTACACATAATAAATTATATAAACTCTCTCTCGAAGAAGAAACGATAGGGTAAGCGAAAGAGAATGAAAGCTTTAGAGATCAAGAATGAAGAAACGAGCGTGAAAGGTTAAACATGCGATCTTAAGGTGAAAGAGAAACGATTAGAGTTTTGAACGAAAGAAAAACGGGTTAAAACGGAGGAAGAACGAGCTCAAACGGAGTGTTTAAAAGTGCAGAGGTGTTAGGATATTTCAGTAGTTATCTTGATAAGACAAAACTGTATGCACAATAAGAAAAGAACAGTTTGCTTAAGGTATCAATACCTAGTTTCCATACTGTACATGATCTTAAGCTTATTCTTCTCTGGTGAAAAGATCATGTAATGGTTTTCCAAGTTATAAGGAAAATCAACCTTAAGAAGAAATGAGAATACTTCTAAGGGACAACAAGTTATAGGAAACAACAAGCTGAAGGAAGTATCTGCATATGAAGCAGATATGATGCTGCAAGAAGTAGACAATAGGCTGTAGGGGATGACATGCTGAAAAAGCAACAAGGAAAGCTTCGAGCAGAAAGATGCACAAAGGGAAGAAGGAAGCTGGAAGCAGGAAGCTGTCAATAGATAACAAGAAGCAGGATGCAGGAACAGAAAACTGTTAAGTATCAGGAAGCTAGTGTGGAGCAGAAAGCAAACAGACAGGAAGGTGGCTGCAGATTTCAGGAACAGGAAGTTGTTAGTATCAGGAAGCTGGTGTGGAGCAGAAAGCAAACAGACAGGAAGCTAGCTGCAGATTTCAGGAATAGGAAGTTGTTTTGAAACAAAATCCTGGTACGAAACAGAAAGCAGCATGAAACTACATCCTGGGCAGCAACCAAGAAGGACCTACTGCTATCTACAAAGAAAGTAGGAAGTAGCCAACGGATTTCTTAAAAGATAAATGCTACTCTCCTTCATGTAGTATCAGGAAGAACATTCAGCGTAAAGAGAAGCAAAGCTAACTGACATCAAGTAGCCGTTGCATGAACTTCAGCCATGGACCCATACCGACTATACATGTCAGCATGAATGTCAGAAAAGTCCAGAAGCAAATAGTGGGCGCATTAAATGCTCATGTCAGGAGCAACTCAGATACATTTTATGTGACCACAAGGAAGATCTAGGAGATCAAAGCTTGAACTCAAATAGGAGAAGCATCCCTCTTCAACAGATACTTCCCAACGGATAAACTCTCAAGATCTATAAATAGAAGGTGTGGTTGATTGAAGAGATTGCTGAACAGAGTCGAGAGGAAACTCATATACTTCCTAAAGCTTTTCAAGCTTTTATATGTTCAGCCACTTAACCTTCTAGGAGCAGTCTACAACAGCAATGGCGCTTTCAGAGATCAAGACTGTTTCCCACCAGTTGAAGAAATCATATACTTTTAACCATTGTGCTGTGTGTGCTAGGTTATTTTATTTGGTGTACTTAGTTGATAGGATTTTATCCTTGCTAAGTTTGTTAGTCTTGTGTAGGCTATCTTTCCTTGTGTGGGAGTGTGTCCCCTGTGAGGGAGAGTTTCCCTGTGTGAGAGTTTGTAAACCCTATGTGGGATTAGACCTAGGAATCTAGGATTTTGGTAGGTTTAACTTGTTTTGGAAGAGGTTGTAAAGACGAATCTTGTAAAGCAAACTAACTATAACGAAGTTCCTCCTCTGTGAAAGAGTAGAGTGGACGTAGAAGGATTACACCACCTTCGAACCACTATAAGCCATAAGTGTTTACTGCTTATCTTATTTGCTACATTGCATTGTTTGCATATCTATCTTGTTGCATCTATTATAAGCATCCTGATAAACATGTGTTGTAAAATCATATTTGGAAAAGAAAACTGGTTTTCATCAAAAACTCTATCAAGTTTATTCCGCTGCGTTGCATTCTGATACCGGGACAGTAACCTGATCTAGCCTAGGGCCAGGTTACTGATTCGCGACAGGATATTGTTCTCTTAAGTGAGACAGAAACCTGTTAATCAGTTATGTTTTAAAAAAGTTTGAAAAATCGATAGAGGTTCATTCACCCCATCTTTGAACTTCTGGCCACTTGGGACCAACAAGGGGTATTTTTGTAAATTTTGGTAAAGAGTTGACTTTGACCAGGGGCATAATTGTAAAAATAGAAAAGATTTGGGGTCTTTTTGATATTTTCAAAACTTTGGGGGTTAAAATACGATTTTTGAAAGTTCTGGGGGTTAAAGTCTAAAGTTTGAAAACTTTTGGGGGTTAAAACATAATACTCGTAAGCTTTTGGGGATGAAAATATAAAACTCAGAAACTTAATGGGTCAAAATGAGATATAAAAGAACTCAGGGACTAAAATATAATAAAACTAAAATATAGGATTTGCAAATAGATCCCCCAACCTATCAAATTTGCAACCAAGCCCTCTCCCCCAAACCTCCCTGCCCGTCGCCTCCCATCTATCTCTACCATCACACCACGGCTGGTGACACCGTGTCGTCGGCGACCAACCTAACATCACGCCGGCGCGACCTCCGTGCCGGCCACAAACACTAAGCATAGCGCCGCCATGCACGCACCGCCCACAACACACACACACATGTACACACACAGCCCCGCCGATGAGCGGCACTCACCCGGGCACACTCCTCGCCGGCCACTCACACACAAACACACACACAACCTAATGGTGGAGACACGACGACTAGCAACAACGGAGAGAGAGAGAGAGAGAGAGAAAGAAAGAAACGAGAAAGAGAGAGAAAGAAGAGAGGGAGGAGAGAGCCGAGCTTTCATCGATCGTTTTCTGACAAAGGCGGCTGCGGCTCGGAACAGCGAGGGAGAGAGAGAAAGAGCAGATGGAAGAGAGAGAGAGAGCAGATGGAAGAGAGAGAGAGAGCAGACGGGGGATAGAGAGGGCAGATGAGAGAGATGGAGAGATGGAGAGAAGAAGAGAGGAAGAAGAGATGAGAGAGAAAAAGGGTTTGGCCGCCCTTTGACCGGCCATAACCGGCGGAGGCGGCGGCGGTTCGACGATCCGAGCCCGGATCTGGAACAGGCTCGGCGAGGGCTATGATTGGTGTGAAAATCGAGCAAAACGGAGGAGGGAGAGGCGGCGGCGGCGACATCGCCAGTGGCGCCGCGCCGGCGCAGCAGCTACCGGCCGGAAAACAAGAGAGAGAGAAAATATCTTACTTTTTACTTTTTGATCGAAAGATCTCTTTTACGATTCGTTTCCTACTATATATATATTTTTTTCGATTTTTCGTATTCTTCGTGTTTTAGGCCACGAACCTTTAATGAGTCGTCCTTTAACGTTTTAACTTTCGATTTTCGACTACGATACCTTTTAATAAAATATAACATATGCTTTTCGATTAAAATATACATCCAATAAATTAATCATGTATTATTTTATTTTTATAAAACGCACGTAATTAAATTAAACAATTTAGAATTTAATTATTTAATTAGTCAATTATGCATCGTTTTGTTTTAAGCGTTGGATAAAAAGTATCACTTAATTAATGCATAGTAAAATATTAGCTGATGCAAGTTGACCTGCACATTAACTCAACCAATCCTGCCATCGCACGGGGCGCATGCAATGTTCACTCTTACATTAATTATCAATGCAAGCTTGACATTAATAACTAATACTATAATACAAAACAAAATGTATATGTACGGATATATAAAAGGGTGACGCATTTGTAAGTATGCAGTAAATGGGGGCAAAATTAAGACTTGAAAAGAAATGGTGCAAGCACTTTATGGGACCAAATTCTGTTTGCTTTATTTGAAACAATGTGTAGCTTTTTTTTTTTGCTCTTTTTTTAAATAGAGAAAAATGTTAGTGTGTTAATTCCCTAGTAATTATGGGTCCACAAGAGATGGATTTAGTCCCAATCACAAGTCCTCAAAACTTTGCCTTTTCGCTTAATTTTAGATTCGATATTTAATAAGTGTAAGAAAAATGGTAAACCAAAACACAGTTTGGGTCACATAAGGAACATCAAATCTCACTTCAAAGGCTAGCACATGGAAGGAAACAATATCTTTTTATCTCTTTCTTTATCCCACAAACAAATTAAATACTTTAATGTTCCCTTTCATTATTTTGAGGCCTACTTGAACTGTTTTGGGATGGGCATTTTGTTTGTTTTATGCAATCCATAAGACTGTGTTTGTGTATTATTAGATATTTTAATAAAATAATTATTTAAAGCAAAGAAATTAAAAGCAAAAGGTAGGGGGAGGGGGTGTAGGGGTGGGGGTAGGAAGAGGTTTGTTGAGAGCAAGTAATGGTGGTGGGAATCCACTAGGGTGCTTCATAGCAAAGGGCGGGGGAAGATTGCCTCCCTTCTTTAATACACAACTAATTAATTCAACTACACCCTTTTCCCTTATGGGCCGGCTACTATCACATCAATTCTTTTTGGCTAATTATATTTCTTGTTTAAAATCATTCTACATAATCAATATATAATTCTATAAACTATTTCTTAATATTATATACGATATAATATATCCACTTTAATTTAGATAGTTATACTCCATTCTAATTAATGGTGGTAATGATCTAAATGAGCTTTTGACTGATTAACCCTATGCATTAATTAAGAATTGACACATTAAATAAAAAATCTTAATGAGGAAATCCTGCCATTAAATTTCTGGATTTTGAAGTAAATGTGTATAATAAAATATAGGATTAATTTCATTTTTGATCCTGTATGTATGACATTTTTCCATTTTTTGACAACCAAGTATACATTTTTCAATTTTGGTCCTGTATGTTTTAATGTTTTCCAATTTCAATCCAATTTTTCAATTTTGGTCCTATATGTTTCAATTTTTTTCCAATTTCAATCCAATTTTGGTCGGAATTCGCAAAATCGTTGATGTCACGTGAGATTTTCCAGCGACCATCCAATCAAAATTGGATTGAAATTGGAAAAAATTGAAACATATAGGACTAAAATTGGGAAACTTGACTGAAATTGAAAAAAATTGAAACATATAGGACCAAAATTGGAAAAAAATTAAAACATATAGGACCAATTTTAGAAAACGTATACTTGATTGTTAAAAAATGGAAAGGGTCTTACATACACGAACAAAATTGAAATTTTCCCTTTAAAATATATGTTTGTTTGAGAATTTTGTAGAATATGATTATAATGTAAAAAAAGTGGGTTGATGTTATATTTTGTTGTGAGAACGTGCATTTGGTAATGATTGAATAATTAAATATAGGTAGTAATGATTGTGTCTGAATATAATTTGTGATCTGAATTTAAGTACGAAACAAACATATTTTAGAATTTTGAAAGCCAACATCTTGCCATGTGAATTCTTTTCCAAACATAATTGTAAAGTAGATGATCCACGTCGGCTTCAAAATGATGTAACATACATAGTGAATATATAATTTTTCCTTCATTAAATATATACATACAATTCGAAAAATTGAAGTTTCAAATGATTTTGTTTGTGAAATCGAGTTCGATTGTTATGAATTGGTATGAGGTTTAAAATGAACTTGGAAACGATAGCATAGCCATATAGAACATGTGTTCTGGTTGAAGTTTGAGAAAAAACAAAATTTTGAACTTTGGAGGAATGATTATGGCCGATTCCAACGAGTGAGGTGGCCGTTTTCCATAATTTATTGAGTGTTTGACCATAATTTTTTTAGTTTATAATTTATTTATTTTTTTGATAAATGATGGGGAAATGATTGTTGGTTGTTTTCAACCCATGATATGAGAATTATGTTGGAAATTGGTGGTTTCAATTTCCAATTAAATTCAGATCAAAATCGTGAAATTTCATGAATTATGAGACGAAATAGGAAAAAAAAAAAAACAGATTATTACAAGATTATTTGCGGAAAAATGAAAAGTTATGAAACTAACAATTATTTTAACCCAAATTATTATATCAAAAATAAAGGTGAAGGGCAGTGATTTTAGAACAAAATCTTGTTTTCTTCTCAACGTAAAATCCCAATTCAACTAATAAATTACAATTAAATTGTATATTAATGTTAACTAAAAAGATTTATGTAGTGGGCCACTAAAATTAATTAAAATTGCATATATATATTTTTCTTTTTTAGATTTTTTCGTCAAAGAAAAAGTTAATACTCACAAAAACAATGCATGTGCATATATATATGAGGCAACGCACTTAGTAGTCGAAACATGAGAGCCAGTAAAGAAGCATGATTTTATTTAACTAAAATTAGTCTCATTTATATATAGACAGCAAAATTGTTTGACAACTGTTTGGTTTGTGTAGTCTATCAACCCTCAACCAATTGTCGGCCTATTTTGAAGTAGTAGTAAGAATAATACTAATCTCGACAACAACAACAATGACAATGAGATACTAGCCATCATATTTTTCCCTTTGTCCCACAATCAATCTTCACCATTTCGTTTTTCATTTATTTCATCATACCCCTCTCATTTCAAACTTGCTTTTTCTGAATTATGTAACAAATTAATTATTAACATATATGCATATATCCTCTATTATATAATGAAACAACCAATGTGTCGTGTATCGTTCTAGGATTAAAAGTTTTTTCTCGTATACTCTATATGTTATCCTTTCAAATTATTTTGTTGTTATTAGTTATTGATATAGGACAGAATACTTGTAGAAGACAAACACTCTTCATACGGAAGAGAAAACATTAATATAGTTCAAAATGAAATATCCAAAAGCCCAATTACACTAAAGAAAACCGGCCAAAACGCTAAAAGGATAAGGAAACAACTTAAACGGAAAATATAAAATATTTTTAAAATAGAAAAAAAGACTAGACGGACTACCAAACATTGAATTTTGGGCCTAGAATCATGTAGTTCATCGCACGATGAGTTCAATCAAAATCGTTGTTCTGCTTCCAGAAATTTTTTATAATAGTGATTCTAAGTCCGACTCTAAATATTAAGTTTATTTCGATTTCTGTCAACAATTGCCATTTACTCCATCCGTGACTGCAAAAAATTGTGTCTGCAAACTGTATCTATATTTTATTTTTTTTAATTATCTTTTTTATTTACAGAAAAAAATATACATTCGAAAGTACTTTGTAGTTTATAATCTACTGAAATTTAAAGCACAATATAAAAGTGAGGACGTTTTATTTTGAGCATATAAGCTCCTTAAACATATAAATGTAGTCTTACTCAAGGAAGAAAATATTGCGATATTTCGGCGATATAATAATGTGCTGCAATTTTTTTCGAAAAAATATCGCGATATATCTCAATATATCATCGAAATATCGTGAATATATCGATTTCGGTCAATATATCAAATACTGCACAGTTGCACGCGCTGATTGCCTGTAAGCCTGATATTTGTTTTTTTTTTTTTCCTTTTCTTTTTCCTTTTTCTTCCGGATGCTATATTTTCTGCTATTGTGTTTTTTTTTCCTTTTTTTCCTTCCAAATCTGATGCTGATTTCTTTTTTAGTTTAAGTGATTTTTTTTTTTAATTATAAATCTTTTTATAGTGTATTTGAAGGATATATATTAAAATTGAGTTATTTATCTTTCTCTTTTTATATATCTATATTTTTGTTTATGAATAGAGCAAACAATTACTTTATATAAATTTAGTTAAATTATTTAAAATAAATTAGTACTCTAGCATTTAGTTTCCTCTCATAATTTAATTAAATTTAGTTAATTTTTTTAAAATTTAATAAAAGGATTATGATGAATATAATATTAGTGTATCTCTATATTTATTGTAAATATATCATTTTATTTGTAATTTTAAGTTCAATATATGTATTAATGTTAGTTATAATATTTTGTATATTACTACATATATTTTCCAATTTTTATACAAAATTTTCATATTTTTTTAAAAAATGTTCGATATTTCCACCGAAATCGATATATTCACCAATATTTCCGTAAAATCAAGATACCGATATATTCACCGAAACCGATATTTTCATCCTTGGTCTTACTCATCCCTTTTGTTGTTCTTAAACTTCTTATTATAGAAAACATCTTTTTGGCGTAATGGTTTCAAAATCAAGGCGACTTATCCTAGTTCTTACAAATCTTCTGACTTTGGAGTTTCTTAAATTAGGGATGAAATTATAAACATTATTTTTAACCAAAATTTTGATATTATTCATTTTTAGCTAATAGAATATTTTTTTGAACCATTGTATTCTTAATGAAATTTACTCTGTACCACCATATTTCACCTTGTATCAAGTCGTACCACCATATTACACTCTCGTACCATTATTAATGTAGCTCCCTGTAGCACAACTAATGTAATCTATATCACCATATTACACCCTCGAACCATTATCAATGTAGTTCGTACCATCATTAATTAATGTAGTCCGTATCATCATATCATCCCCAAATGTTAGAAGGCTATAGTTGGGCAAAAATCATTTATCTTGACTAAAAAATAATAAAATTTAATAACTTAACAAAAAGAAAATATTTATAAGTAAAGATGGTTAAGAATGAGGGTTCCCATGTTAAATTACAATACATGATATGATCACTTTAATGTCTAAAAAAGTTCGCACTATAAATCCATATATATATATATATATATTTTTTTTTTGCATTTTTAACAAATGATAATCTTGTTAAATCATTTTTCCCCTCATTTTTTTTTTGCTTCAATCTACAATGAAATCAAAAGCACATTTTCACAACATACATTTCAAAATTCCATAATAATAATCACCTAAAAGTCACAAGATTTATTTAGGAAAAATTTTGAGGAAATAGCCAAATGGCTCCAAACATCATATTTTATTTATTACTCATAAAATATGAAGATATAAAGTACGTACATTCATCAGGTTCTTATGCTAGCTCAAATACTAATGCGTGTTCTTAACAAAAATGGACTTATCTTTCAACATCTCTTCACATAGCCATATCTTTCTCAAACTAAGAAATTTCCTACATGCAATGCATTAAAACATCCATAAAAGCACATATTCATTTTCATGCATCAAAATGTCAAGATCTTGAAGAGTATAAAACTTATACCTCATCAAGTGTATAAAGAGACAGTGTGTGTGAGAAAGAGAAAAGGGTTTTCCGTCTTCATGCGCTATCCTTCTTGCCTCTTCTTCCTTGGAAGTTTGAGTGTGTGAGTTTTTTTTTTTTGGTTTTTTTTTTTGGTGATACAGTGGTGACATAATTAAGGTGTAATTATAATAAAAAGTAAATACAACAAGGTTGTAATTAATCTTTATTGGAGCTCAATAGTCATAGAGACTGCAATATTTATAGACGAATGAGGTTGGTGTTCGTTTGTGATTATATATTGCAGATTAAACGAATTTAATATCCACTTTACCCGATAACTTATTAGGCGGTTAGGCAGCTTAGGACATTAATTTTTTAGATGACAATTTAGAACAATAACTTATAAAATTTCACGAATTTAGAAACATTTCAACCTAAAAGTACGCTCAAATTACAGGTGAGTTACAACTTAACACGTACTTGTCTTATTTCAGGCCCTTTTATTATTATTTTTTCTTATTTGGGGTTTTTTAGCCCAATTCACCGATATTTTCTATTTATTTTTCAAATTATTTTCTACATAGGCTATGTACTTTATAAAAGTTGGTTCAAAAATTATAAAGTTTGATTTTTTTTTTCTTGAAATTTTGATTATTGCTTATATTTATTTTTCAAATTATTTTCTACATAGGCTATGTACTTTATAAAAGTTGGTTCAAAAATTATAAAGTTTGATTTTTTTTTTCTTGAAATTTTGATTATTGCTTATACGTAAAAGTCAGAATTAATATTGATGTGAATTTTTCAATTTTGAAGTTCATATAAGCGGATGATGACATCAAGTAAAACAATAAGATCAAAATTGAAAAAAAAAAAAAAAAATTAGAGAACCAAAATCAAAATATGTAAAAAAAATAAAAATAGACAACATCTAACTTTTAAAGAAAAACATTGAGATTTCATCATTCATTTCTTTGAATCAGATAGCTACACTTCCTTATGACATATTTTATCCATACACCTAATGGAAAGAGACTAAAGAATATATACAATATAGGAAGGTCGCATTAATGATTAGATATCATAATTATTAGTGTGTGTGTGTATATATATATATTTGTAAATAAATTTTTAGTATAGCTTCTAATTATAGTTTTGAGCGTGAACATTGATATGATACAACCCATTATGATGCCATACCATCATTATAGTTTTAATTTACCGGTTAACCCTAATTTTAGTAACTTCGTCGCATCCACCAGCACAAATTTTACATTTTTGATAAAGTGAAAAACATTTTCTATTTCCAACTTTTCACTTTTTCCAAAATCGTTGCATGATCCTTTATTATTATTATTATTATTATTATTATTATTATTATTATTATTATTATTATTATTATTATTTAATCTCATTACTCATATGATTTCTCAGTTTGATTCAAATTAACTTGAAATTGGAAAAATGATCTGAAATTTAACAAGTGAGTAGCACATGATATCTAATTAGAAAAAAATAACATGAAATTTTACAACTCACCACTCTTTTCTAATGAAATTAAGGGAAATTACAAATTTAAAACACTATCTTAAATCTATTTACTAATGAAGGACACTAACTTTTTGAACCCGACATTGACAAATTAACTTTTCAATTTGGGTGATTTTAGGAAAACAAACACGACATCACAAATTTCGGGCTGAATTACACAAATTTAGGGCCAAATCACATAAGCAAAGTCCACAAATCTCATGTGATTGGACCCGAAAATCATGATTTCTGGATATTTTTGTCCTAAAATCGTTTAAATAGAAAAGTTAGTATCCCAATGTTAGGAATTAAAAAGTTAGTGTCTTTCATTAATGAATGACATAAAAATAGTATTCTAAATTTACAATTTTCTCATTTTTTTGGGACACCACTCATTTTCAACCTAATCACCATAAGCATTGAAAACAACAACAAATAATTCTCACCACTCTTTCCTAATGAAGTTAAGGGAAATTACAAATTTAGAACACTATCTTAAATCTATTCACTAATAAAAGACACTAACTTTTTGAACCCGACATTGACAAATTAACTTTTCAATTTGGGTGATTTTAGGAAAACAAACACGACATCATAAATTTCGGGCTAAATTACACAAATTTAGGGCCAAATCACATAAGCAAAGTCCCCAAATCTCATGTGATTGGATCCGAAAATCATGATTTTCGGATATTTTTGTCCTAAAATCGTTTAAATAGAAAAGTTAGTATCCCAATATCAGGAATTAAAAAGTTAGTGTCTTTCATTAGTGAATGACATAAAAATAGTATTCTAAATTTATAATTTTCTTAGTGAATGACATAAAAATAGTATTCTAAATTTATAATTTTCTCATTTTTTTGGGACACCACTCATTTTCAACCTAATCACCATAAGCATTGAAAACAACAACAAATAATTCCCCCCACTCCCACTTATCCCAAAAAATGATAGTCAAACACTCTAAATCACAGAAAATGATCGTCACATTTATTGGAATCTATCATAGCCGTCCCTTCAAAGCTTAAATAATGTTTCCCCATTTTATTCTAAACCCCAAACCAATTCAAGAATCAAATTCGAATAAAACATGATTTCGCAAAAAAAAAAAGAAAAAAGAAAAGAAAAGGAAAATCAATTGTGAAATCGAGTTCAATTCTAACTCATTATCAAACTCAATTCTTTGAATTTGTTTGTGGTATATATAGAATGTAAGAGAAAGATTTTGACTTCGTCACAAAGTTTAAATTGTTTGAATACAGATGATGTCATTCATACATGTAGCGTGTGGTAATTATTTTTAAATATCAGATAAAACACACAATGGATTAGACGATTTTGACATGTTACCTTACTGTCATGTAAATAGGAAATCCTATTTAAAGAATTGACTTGTTAACGTAACACACGGAACACACTTTTTTATGTGTGAATACAAATGTTGAATATGTAGGGGTGTGTTTGTGTTTCTTTATAAGGAATATATAATAATGACTTTAGGTGAGTTGAAATCAAGGTGGTAGCTATCAGATCAAGGAATATATCGCAAGTACTAAACAAGAAACCTATGAATTTCATGTCGAAATCCGATGAATCAATGATGATCAACCTCAATTTTCCAGTTGGAAACCAACTAAATTTCAACAAAGTGAGCCCCCACTCTCTTCAATGTCTTCTACTTTCGAACTAAGATTTCAATCTATCATTTCAAAAAATTAATCTTTTTTTAAAGAAAAAAAAAATTCCTCCAACATAACATGTGCCTAGACCCATACTAGCATCAATCCTTTCCCTTTGATGCTCGCTAAATTCAACGTTTTGTCTATAAAACCCTAATATCGATAAACGTGGAGCTATTTCGAATGCATATACATATGGTGTAGAAAAAAATAAAGTACTAAAAAGACTTATGAAAGCATCTTAAGTAAGATTGAAGTGTTAGATGAAAAGAAAAGTAATAAGTACAAGCTAATCCACGTCAGTACATTAGAAAAGTAATGTCCTAAACTAATGAGTATTTGCAATGAGATCTTTTACGAAAACAAAAGTTGTCGTGAAAAATCTATTTTTTGTAACATGTTGTCGTTAAAATTGATAATATAAATTGACAACTAGTTGTCACAAAAAGCAATTAAAAATACTTATTTGCGACAACATGATATTGTCGCAAAAAGACAACATGAGAAGTCTTTTACAATAATAACTTAGAGACAAAATGTTGTCGCAAAATGTTTATGTGATAATTTTGTGTTTTTTTGTTGTAGTTAATATCAAATAAATCCAACGTCGGATATATATATGCAAAATATCGATTCTTAATTGATATACTTAGGAAGCAAAATTCGTTCAGGCTCGATTCGAAGCGAACAATATTCGAGTAGGTTGATAGATTAATTAATTAGTAATATGATTTTTTGGGGAGAATTATGAAATGTGGTTTGAGGAGAGGCTCTGTAGTCTTTGTTTGAAGAGATGATTGTTAGTATCTAAAACAAATTACATGGAAACCAAAAAATAAGTCTGTGTGTTCGGTACAAAACTCTTTATGTAAGAAGAGAAGAGAGATGGAATATCGTTTGAGGGGAGACTCTGGTCTTTGTTTGAAGTGGATGATTGTTAGGATTGCCAAGAAAAAAAAAAAAATAATAATAATAATCTTTCATATACACTATAAGAATAACCAATTAAGGACAAATGTTGTTCTAAAGTGTATCCATTTCCCGTTCAAACTTATTATTCAATGTTTTATTTTTGTTTTAATTAATTCAAATTAATAAATCAGCATCTCTCCAATCAATGCTATTTTAAATTACTCACCTTCCTAAAAAAATGCATAATAACACTTTATTTTAGCAATATGAATTTATCACAATCATACTAAAAATAATTTATTTCTCAAAGTAATCTAATAAGTTTAGGTTTATTTAAAAATACATGAAAATTTTAATAATAATGTTAATATTGTTAAATAAAAAATATATTTAGAGTTTTTATTTTATTTTACTAATTCAATTTTAAAATTTTCTAAACCCCGGATATTTCACGGGTCATATAATAATAATAATAATAATAATAATAATAATAATAATAATAATAATAATAATAATATCGTACAGGCTTCGTCTAAAACCCTTTATGTAACACCTATATATTACATATAGAATGAAAAAAAACTTCATGTATTTGAACTCTAGACGATTTACAATTTTGTGTCTAACCATCGAACCAATCTATCAATCTTATTATTAGTAGAATACTTAATTATTTACTTTATCTAATATATCGATATTTCATCATCATCTTCTTATTTTTAATTTTTTTTTCCTATAATAAATGGTTAGAGTTGTTAGGCTAGCTATACTGATGAATCCATAAAAATTGTATATAACATTAACTAGTGGGGGACGCAGAAAATTTTCAAAGAGGTGGCACCATTAAAAATAATATACAAAAAAATTAAATTTCCATAAAAAAATGTAATTTTCAAGTGATTTCGAATATTCAGTTTATACATTTCATTTGAATCAAAAAAATGAACGAAAAGATCTTATTTACAATTCACCCGACAGTTCGTCATATTTTAAAACATTGTAAATGATAGCTTCATTATGCTCAAATATATCATTTTCAAGATAAACCATCAAATTATCAATTCATCTATTAGTCACTCATTCGATTGCGAAACTATGTTTTTACAAGCATTTGTTAACTTCTGTAACTCAATACGCAAATCAAAGTTTTAAAATTCATTCACCACAAATGAGAAATTCATCTAAGTTATTTAACAACTAATCAAAATCTCAATGTCAATTTGATAATGTTCAAATCAATAAAACAAATGAAAATTTTAACTTAGGATTTATTATACATTTTTTTTTTACCTAGTGCTAGCAGTGAAAACCACCGTCTATCGTGTTAAATTTGTTGGGTTTTCACTGTAGCAACAAGTATTAAATGGAAGACTTGATTTGAAGGAAAGATTATTGAATGAGAGTTGAAAAGAGTTAATTTGAAAATGGAAAAGAAACTACATTATGTATATAGTTAAGGAAATTTTTTAAATTTTAAAACATTTTAAAATTATTTTAGATAATTTATATGGAAAAAAAAGGGGTGGCACATGCCACCCTTGCCTCTTACTACGTCCGCCACTGACATTAACGATAACAGATCCATTTCTATTTTATTTTTCTTTAATGTAAATTAATTATATATATAACATTAATTGTGTGTTATATGTATGTCAATGATAGTTTTTTTGAAGTGTGTAACTTCAAAAAATAAGTATTTATATAAACTAAGAAAATTATTTTATACAAGAAAAATGATTATATATATGATTTAATTACTAAAAAAAGAGAAATATATCTTGCTACTCTAACAGATATCTAGCATATATATTAATTTCACTTTCCATATAATCAAGGAATGAGTATTACATGTCATCGATGGACATATTAAGAGTTGCACACGGTGGACACTTTAGTATTTTTCTATAAATATATACATGAAAAATAGAACATATTTTGTATCGATCTAATATGTACTTGTAATATATATATATACACACACCCGTAGATCCTAGTCAAATAATTTCAAATATGTTATTTTATTTTATTTTTCTCACACCCAAATTTTAATCAAAAGTATTTCAATTTCTGGTTACGTCAAATAATTAATAACCTCTAAAATACTTAAAAGTTGCTGCTTATTTAAATTTTTACAAATGTTTGTTTACCTTGTTATAAAGTGTTACATAGCATATAAAATCATTACAAAATTGAAAAGGTATTATAAAATTGAAAAACAATGATATGTTACAAAAGTCATTTATATTGTAGTTCTCACTCACTAATTAATAATAATATATATATATATATATATATATATATATATTATGAATTAAAAAGGTGTTATAGAAATGTGTTACATAAAGTCAATTACATTGTATGTGATTCTCACCCACCAAAAAAATTAAAAAAGTATTTTTTGTTTGTGAAACCCATCGTTTTTTTCCTACTATTAGAGATAGGGTAGGCCTATGTTAGGTGCAACCTCTAATTATTGGAATTTGACAGTGTATTGAAAGCGCCAACTTTTTGTTTACTGTCATTTTTTTATTAGGAAGAGATGAAGAACTCCCTTCAATCAAATATGATGTAAATTAAGAGATGTATCTAAGTGACAGACAATGTTGGAAAAAAGTCAATAAGATACAAACCTCCACAATGTTTACTGCCATTCTTAATTATAATGAAGAATGTTATATTGCATTATATTTACAGGGAAACGATAAGTTTTGTTCTATTTCATATATATTATGCTATTGGAGTTTATGGCTTCGTCACTATTACAAGAAAATAATAAGAGCTTAAGAACATATGTAAGATGAGATGGGGTTAGCTAGTAGACAGTGAAAAAGATCAAAACAAAATAAATAGATAGAATGTCCAAACTAATAGTAGATCAACAACCCGTAAATTTACTTGTTACGTTGTTGATTTCTAATTTCATATATTATGCAATTGGATATTAGATTTCTTATGAAATAAAGTTGAACATAAAGTGTGCATTAGTAATTTTAGGCTTATATTTATATCTATCTTATATTTTTAAAGGTTAATTATCAGAAAAATGACAATATTTACTCAAATTGTTATTTTAACCAAATTTTTCATTATTGGTTAAAATAACATAACCTTCTAATGTAGTATGCTATTTGACTAAAATTTGTTTGGAAAAATTGTGCATTTTTTAATAAGCTTGGGGAGGAGAGGAGGACAAAAAAGACTAGAAAACTTGATTGAAAAGTTGTTATAGTGATAGATAATGATTTTTTTTTTGTCTAATTATGTTGTATTATGACATTAATATCTTACAATCAAACAACAAAATTCTAATTATAAATATATTTCATCCAAATAGACCCATCAAACAACAAAAAATCATCAATACTTTTGAAAAACGATAATTAGATCATAGGAGGATGATTCGTTGTGTTTTTCGCACTTTGAAGTATAGAAGAAGAAGAAGAAGGGACTGAAGATACAATTTGATATGGAGAAAGAGGAACTGACAACTATTAAGAAGAAGCAAGAAGAAGAAAAAAAAAGGTAAAATATTTGTGTTAGTAATACCTTTAAGTTTTACGACTAATACATGTACGTTATTACATATATCTTTAGAATTGAATCATATTTTCGTAGATTAGAGTGGCACACGGGTTTAGTGGAGTGGTACGAGTTGAATTAATCTTAGAGTCTTTGCATCTATTGTAAGGAATCATTCATATCGTTTTATTATGGTATTCAAATATTGATAAAATTATGAGATAGATGATGCATATGATTAGTAAGCATCAATTGGCATGTTTACATTTTTCTGCATCATTTCATAGAGAAATAAGTTTGTTCGTGGAGAGCTAATCAAATATCATAATTTAATGCTTAAAATAACACAAACTAATTTGAATTAACCCAGGAATATATATAGTGAGAGAGACACACACACAATGAGAAGATCAAAATACTATCCAAAAGGGTGGACCATTATATATACTCAATTATATTGTAGAGTTAGACATTATATATATCTATATATACTCACATATTATATCATAAACATAATTCAATAACGAAGTCGTAGACTCTGACTTTTCAAAGGTTTACGTCCAAGGGGACCCCTCAAATGCCAAAAAGAAAACACTAAAAATTAAAAATAATAGGTATAATAAGACAGAAAAATAAAAGCCATATTGGCCCAATGTATTTGAAAAGAATAATTTTGCGCACATCACTTTCCTTAGTGTCATATGTAATTTATTTCTACTGAATCCCTCTGCCCAGGTTTTCTGTGTCATTGACACTGCTCGAAATATAATAACAGACACCAAAAGATCATATTCAGATTCCTTTTTTAATTTTATTTTTATTTTTTTCCTGTTTCAAAAAAAAAAAAGAAGAAGAAGAAAAGATTCGAGGGTTCGAAAATGATTGACATGTGTCCAAAACAGATTGGGTCAAAAGGGGCAGATGAGATCATGATCACACATTTGCAGAAACCTCAAATGGCATTGACTGAGTTAGATGCAGTGAGTGTGTTCACGAGATCAAATACACATCATAATATATATCCCTCTCCATTGGGTTCAAGTCTAGTCACAATCACAAGCCACCAATGTTTAATTTCACTTTGACCCTGCCAGTATCCAATATGTGTGTGTAGGAACATTACATAAGATACTCTATTTCATTGAAATGTTGTGTATATTAGAAGTAATGAAATACGAGATGAAATATGAATTAATTGTGACGGAGGATCTGATTAATATATATATATATATATATATTTGGTTGTCCCCCACATATATAGTTATATGTCCCTGAAATGAAATGACATATATGCATATGGTTACTTTGTTAGAGATATTATAGATGACTAGATATGAATGACAAATATTTACTTTAAAATAATTCAAAATTTGCAGTATTTTATTTTACCCAGAGACTTCTTAAGAAACTCAATATTGTATTGTATAACTGAACATGATATTGAGTTTCTTGTGTAGTCAATTTCAATTCAAAACATGTTTGTTGTAATAGAAGTGAGAGTCCCCAATCCAATGCTGCTAAGAGTGTAACGCCTAGGACAAAACGACGCATAATTGACTAATTAAATAATTAAATCCTTAATTGTTTGATTTAATTATGTGTGTTTAAAAAAAATGAAATAATGCATGATTAATTTATCGAAGTATAATTTAATCGAAAAAACATAGGTTATAATTTTTTTTTTTAAAATATCGTAGTCGAAAACTGCAAGTTAAAACGATAAAAGACGGCTCGTTAAGGGTTCGTGGACAAAAACACGAATAAAACGAAAAATCGAAATATATGTATATATAGTACGAAACGAATCGTAAAAGTAATAATTCGACCGAAAAAGTAAAAATGTAGATTTTTTTTCTCTCTTTTCTCTCTCTTCTCTCTCCTCTCTTTCCGACCGGTGGCTCTGCCACATCCATCTCGGTTCCGGTTGATTTTCACACCACTTATAATTTTCGCCGAGCCCGTTCTAGATCCGGGCTTGATTTTATGTTTTGACTACTCGTTCGCCGGGAAACCCGGCCAAACCTTGCTTTTCTCTCTCATCTCTTCTTCTTCTCTCTCCCTCGCTGGACATCTCGTTGTCTCTGCCCTCTACCGTCATCGTCGCTTGGGTGTGTGGGTGTCGTATTTAGGGGAAGACGCCACCGGGAGCGGCGGCACCGGGGCTGTTGTCTGTTGTATGTGTGCGTGTTTGTGGCTGTTTGTGTGGGCGGCACTGTACAGCACTGCCATGCTCGCTCGCTGGCCGGCGCATGGAGTTGCTCCGGTGAGTAGGGTGTCAGGGTGTGGCCGGCGATGGGTGATCGTCGGTTGTGGCTGTACTTGCTGGGTTATTGCAGAGTTGCTGGATTTGGTTGGTACCGAGTGTCGGCATTGCGTGAGTACGCGCACGCGTGGATGCTGGGCCGAGGGTGTGCCTCGGCCGCGCGCCGCGCGCACCGAATGTCTTGTGTGCACGTTTGTTGCGCTGTGTACGCGCCCGCGAGGGACGTCGGGGCGCGCTGTATGCGTGTCGGGCTGCGTCGAGGCACGCTATGTGCGCGTCGGCGTGCGTGTGTGCGCGTCAGTCCGTGTCGTGTGTGTACGAGGTGTCACCGGCCGTATTTTCTGGTGACGATGGAACGGGTTTTGGTGAGGGAGGGGTCGTTTTGCTATTTCGTTCAATTTGTGGACTGTTTTGCAAACCCTAGATTCTTAGGATTTTACACTCTAGCCCTCCATCTTTTATAATCTTGTTTTAACCCCCAAGGTTTTGAATATATCAAAAAGACTCCAAAACTATTCTGTATTTATAAAAATACCCTTGGTCAAAGTCAACACTTTACCAAATTTTACGAAAACGCCCTTGCACCTTTAAACGCTCCGTTTAAGCTCGTTTTTCCTTCATTTTAGTCTGTTTTTCCTCCATTCAAAACCCTAATCATTTTCCTTTCACCCTATGATCACATGTTTAACCTTCCATACTCGTTTCTTCATTCTTGATCTCTAAAGCTTTCATTTTGTTTCGTCTAACCTATCGTTTCTTATTCAAGAGAGAGTTTATATATTTAATTATCGTAATAACGAAACTAAGAAATCTCTTTACATGTGTAGACTCACAATCGGAAGAAATACTCTAAAATAGGTTATTCTATTTTACACGCGATTAACCACCGAACAAGGTGGGGGTAACTTCAAATCTTATATGTTTATGTTTTCCGTATTTGATATATGAATTGTGGAACCCTATGTGCCGTGACTATATGCTGTGAATACTTTGTTCATATTATTATGTTATGAAAGAACTAAAGTTCACATTCATGCTACGGAGGGACTAATGGTCCGTAAAAAAACACTACGGAGGGACTGGTGGTCTGTAAAAATCACCAACGGTATAAAATCCGTTATGTATGCTACGGAGGAACTGGTGGTTCGTAAAAAACACCAACGGTATAAAAATCGTTATGTAGGGTAAGACGGGTTGTACCCGCACCTATTTGTATTTACGTGCTATGCATTCTATGTGTTGTGTCTAATTGCCGAATTTATATATGTGTGTTATGTTAAACATGGTTTATCCCCACGAGTGTATTCAACGCACTCACCCCTATCTGTATTCACACTATAGGAGATGAAGATAATCAAGATTTATAGAGAGGAGGGTGTCATATCAAGTTTCCTCTTTTTGCTTTCTAAAACTTAATGTCGGAACAATGTTTTTAATATTTCACGTTTGTTAAGTTATATCGTTTTTATTTTAATAGATCCTGTATTAGATTTCCGTTGTCCAAAGTTTTAAAATGTTTCATTTCTGTTGTTGCCGATGTATTGTATATGTAAATCTTTCTATCATCTTTTATTTTCTTCTTTTAATGTAAAACATACATTCTTGTTCTCTTTCTCTGCACGCCCATTATGCAACTCTAATAAAAAATATGTTTTAGAAATTGGGCGTGACAAAGAGAATCTAAACCGAACCTCATATAAATATGACTAACTCTATTCTAACACAATTTTACCATATTATCTTCAAGCCTCAGATAATTTATATTTTCCATAACTTAAACTCACTTTGAGAGAAATTTAAAATAGGTCCAAAACCAAACAAGAACACAACCCAATATTCCAAATTATTATCTATAATAAAAGTATTGGATTATAAATGTACTAATAAATGCTTAACCACCTATTGTGGACTATCACTGCTAATGTGTAAATAAGGTTGGGAATAGGCTAGACTTTTTGGTCGAGGATTTATGTCTGAATGGTAAGTATTGGGTCTAAATCTGAGTTATTTTATATGAGAAGTCTTTTCTCTTTTTATTTTTTTTTAGTTCGGGTTTGGCCAAAGCCTATAAAAAAAATCTTTTAAAAGTTTACACAATTATTTAGTATGAAATCCTTTAAAAAATAAATTTCCATTTAAATTTAAAGAAATACGTTGATAACATAAACTATAAAATTTTGCTACTGATATATATCAATAAATAAATATATTATATATTTCATATCTAAACTTTGTATAGACCAACATATTAGACATCTTTTAAGATTTGAGTCAAACTTATATTCATAAATGGACTTAATAAAAAGTCTTAATTTGACTCATTTGCTAAATAAGTCAGACAAGATCAAATAGTAAGTTGTATCGTAGGTCCCTATCGAGTAGTGTATGATATTCTCACCCCAATGTGTAAATCACAATGATCATCTTATGTGAAATAAATCACAATGTTATATAGTAAGCAAGCCATCAATATATTATACTTATTCGTCAACAAGAAGCATCACTTTAGGATTTTACACAAATATTAAAAAAGCTTGATAAAAGACTGATTTACACATATTAAAATATATTAACTATAGGTAAATTTCCAATAATCACTTATATATAATTTAATTATTAAGCAGTAAATGAGACCGTTTTGGTAAAATAATATGACCAAATGTTTTTTGAAATCTTATAACAGTTATTTTGGACTAGAAAAACTTGACCGAACAATATGTATTTCAGAACGAAAGGAGTAATAAATATAATTTGGGCCGGGTTGGGACCTTTAGTCAGAAAAGACGCAGACTAGTACCTTAATAAACTACCACAAATTCACTGGTAAATGACCTGCTCTACCACCCATAAAAGCTTATCAAGAAACCCATCATTAACTGTGTGCATTAGAGACAGGACCACATATGCTTCTGCAAATTGAAACAAATCTCTTACAAATTTCACAAAAAGAAACATATTACACATGCATGCACCTTTCTCTCTCTTGAAACAATCCTTACAATGTCCTTGATTGCTAGTCTGGAGGACATATAAGTGCCCCTTCAATCAAACAATGAGAGGATTGAAGAGAAGTTCAATACATCATTTTGGTCCCCTCTAAGCCTTTGATGCCAATAAACACCCCCACATGTCTTTTCATTTGTTGTTTGTTGGGAGGTACACATCACGGATTAGCCTCCTCTATTGTGCTCAACGGGTTTGCTCGTCCTATTTTGAACATAGTTCAATTTGAAATGACGTAGTTTTGGATTTCTAATAACATCATGTAAACATACTCTCATGTACATCTGGTGGGAGCTACATAACAAATAATTAACACTAATTGCAACTCATCTACTATACTTTTGATTGTTACATAATTAAAGCATGTCAAATTAGCTAATCAGTCGGTGCCACAAATATCATCATACAATCACTGATAAGTTTATCGATGATTTGAGTTGCAAGATATAATTAAAGTCATATCTTTCTCTGCTTTCAATCTCAATATTTTGATTACATTTATATTAAAGTAAATATGATGATTGTTTATGTAACTAGGGTTTGAAAAGTAATCTAAGGTTTTCTAGACAGCTTAGACTGGGGATAAAAAGAATTTGGAACCACATATGAAGGACCCATTTCTGAAGCGATAATAAATATAATGTGTACAAAATCAGGCCAATTAGGATCACAATTTCATAATTTATTATTTTTACTAAGCTAAATGGCATGTCCAATCTGACAAAGCCCCACCCATTCAACAAAGTGGAACACATTAAATTTGATCACAAGTAAAATGATGGTGTTTCAGTTGCCAGCAAGCTTTTATACATTAATACATACGTAGTAAATCAAGAAAAAAAAAAGGTAAAAAGGAAAGAAGTAGGCTCATCTTCTACAAAATTTAACATCTTTTTAAATTCTATAAAAAGAATCTTGGTTATTCTTGGTTATCGTTTGAATACTGAAAACATTTGAACAAGAATTAAACCAACTCACAAACATAAGGAACAGATAAAAAAAAAATCATATATATATATGAGTTTTCTTGCAAATCCATAGAGCAAATTAAACTGATGGGTTCACCAATCTGCACTCGAAGAAAAAAAGAACAAGAATAATTTCAATAAAAATGCTTACAGGTTTGTTTGGATTGAATGATTTGAGAAAAGATTTGAAATATAAAGTAGTAAATTGATTAACAAACTCTACTTTGTTACACATAAACTTATATGAGACGGTCTCACGAATATCTTTCGTGAAATGGAACCCCATTACTTATCAATCAATTCAATTTTCACAAACCCATGTAAAATGTAGGTTGTGGATTATGTGGATTGACCCGTCTCACGAAATAAGATCTGTGAGACGGTTTCACAAGAGTCCTACTCACTTTGTTAATGTAACCAATAGAAATTTGGTCTAACCGAGAGATGTATTTAAGACCTTGGTCATATCAAAGATACAATTAGCGAAGCCATACAAGTAAAGATAATATTATAAATTAAAGGGACAACAACCCGAAATACCACATTACAAATAACTTTTCTACCACTATAAGAAAGTTAACAAAATACCACAAATGACAGAAAACTACATTTATATCCCCACTTTTACTGTGTTTGAAGAGATATATAATGGGGGCCCAACTAACAATCAAATCACACTAAGTCATGACTAGAATTTTCTTATAATAAAATAAAGAAAAAAACCAATTTTTCCAAACCACACAATTTCCGTGTAAGAAGGCACAACTTTTGAAGAGAAGTGGAATTTGTTTAAGGATTTACAATATTGGGGGGAAATTTTCGTGGAAAGGTGGGTTGAATTTGGGGTGGAATTCGTGGAAACAAGAACAAAATACACTGTGTAGAATTCGTAAAAAGGTTCACAAAAATCTGCCCTCAATCAATTCATTGAAAGGATCGACTAGAAGAGGAGTGTGAAAATTAGGGCTCGGTCGGCGCAATTTGGGGGAAGAAATTGAAATTGTAATCCATGGATTTGGGCACTAGTGGACAGATTCAGGTTAGTAACCTTTAATTTTTGTGTAAATGTTTTCATTTTGTTTCGAATTTTCGTTGAATCATATTTGGGTTTGTGGAAGTTTCATAATTTTTGTGTATGCTTAAACGAATTGTGTCACGCCCCATTTCTAAAACATATTTTTTATCAGAATTTTCTTGTGGGCGTGCATGAAAAAAGGGGAAAGAGACGTACATTTTAAAACAGAAGAAGATAAAAGATGATAAAAAGATTTACATATACAAATACTTCGGCACCAGCCGAAATAAAACGTTTTAAACCTTGAGTAGCGGAAAAATCTCATACAGGATCTATCAAAAGAAAAACAGTATAATTTTACAAACGTGAAATATTAAAATATTATTTCGACATCAAGTTTTGAAAAGAAAAAAAAGAAGGCTTGATATGGCACCACCTTCTCTACGGATCTTGATTCTAGTCATTTCCTATAGTGTGAATACAGATAGGGGTGAGCGCGTTGAATACACTCGTGGGGATAATTTTCATATTTTAACAGTTATTAAGCAGTTAAATCAATCAAACATATATAAGTTCGGCAATTAGACACAACACATATATTGCACAGCACGTAAATCGTTTCCTTAACGGATGACCCAACCCATCTCTAACTATCGATGTATTTACGGACCACCCAATCCATCCCTAGCTATCGGTGTATTTACGAACCACCCAATCCATTCACAATATAATAACATACACACAGTATTCATGGTACATAGGGTTTAACAATTCATATATCAAATACGGAAAACATAAACATATAGAAATTAGAAGTTACCCCCACCTTGTTCGGTGGTAATCCACGTGTAAACAAAGTCTTAAGTTCTAAAGTGTTTGTTCCAATTGAGAGCCTATACATGTAAAGAAGTTTCTTAGTTTCGTTATTATGATAATTACGTATAATTAATTATATAAACTCTCTCTCGAAGAAGCGATAGGAAAAACAAAACAAAACGAAAGCTTAAGAGATCAAGAATGAAGAAACGAGCGTGGAAGGTTAAGTATAAAATCATAGGGTGAAAGAGAAACGCTTAGAGTTTGAACGGAGGAAAAACGGGTTAAAATGGAGGAAAAACGAGCTTAAATGGAGCGTTTAAAGGTTGACTTTGACCAGGGGTATTTTTGTAAAATTTGGAAAAATCTGGGGTATTTTTCAAGAAAGAGGTGTTCCTAGACTTGTTATAAATTATAAACCCCTTAATAAGGTTTTAAAATGGATAAGACATCTTATTCCTAATAAAAAAGATCTTATAGATAGACTTTTTGGAGCCTTAATATTTTCAAAATTTGATTTAAAATCAGAGTATTGGCAAATGCAAATAGAAGAATCTGATAGATATAAAACAATTTTTAATGTTCCAATAGGACATTATGAATGGACAGTTTTACCTTTTAGGTTAAAAAATGCTCCATCAGAATTTCAACAAATTATGAGTGATATATTTATCCCTTATAGCAATTTCATAATTGTTTATATTGATAATATTCTTGTGTTCTCTAAAGATATTGAAACTCATTTCAAACACTTAGAGATATTTATAAAATTGATTATTCAAAATGGTCTTGTTATATCAAAACCAAAAATGAATTTATTCCAAACAAATGTTAGATTTTTAGGACATAATATTGATAATGGAAAATTATTCCTATACAAAGAAGTATGGAAATAAATTCCCAGACATAATTACTGATAAAACACAATTACAAAGATTTCTTGGAAGTCTTAATTATGTTTCTTCTTTTGTTGAAAATATTTCAAAAATATCTGCTATTTTATATGATAGACTTAAAAAGAATCCTTCTCCTTGGACTAATGAACATACCAAGACTGTTAGGATTATAAAAGAAAAGGTAAAAAATATTTCTTGTCTTATGCTTGCAAATCCTCAATGGGAAAAAATTATTGAAACAGATGCCTCAGACATAGGTTTTGGAGGTATTCTAAAACAAATAAATCCAAAAGATAAACAAGAAATTCTCGTTAGATTTTATTTAGGAAAATGGAATCCTACACAAAAAAATTATGCAAATGTAGCTAAAAAAATACTTGCTATAGTTAAATGTGTTATAAAATTTCAAGATGATTTATATAATCAAAAGTTTATTATAAAAACCGATTGCCAAGCAGCAAAAGGTATCTTTAAAAAATATTTTAAACATGATATTTCAAAACAAATGTTTGTAAGATGGCAAGCTTATTTAGCACCTTTTGATTTTGAAATTGTTTATAAACAAGGGAAAGACAATAATTTGCCTGATTATTTAACCAAATTGTAGATATGAATTCATCAGGTCGAGGATCCTATTTCCCTAATAGGGGAAGAGGAAGGGGAAGATCTCCCCATGTTATTGCTCAACAAGGCAAACAGAGATTAATTTCCCAGAATATTTCTGGAATTACATCAGGAAATATTCCTGACAAAAATCATCCATTATATGGAGATTTTCAAGAATTTCTTAAAAAGAAATCCCAGGATTATATTCCTGAATCGCAAGAAGAATCTTCTTATGCGAATATTACAACTGAAGAAAAGAATAATATTCTTTTCAAGAAAAAAATAATTTCAGAGATTTAATTTTTCTAATAGTGGAAAGAGATCTTCAATGGAAAGATAATCCTTGGATCATTTTGGAAAGATATATTCCAAGTGCAACATTTGCAAACGGATCATACAAACCAAGAGGGTTTTATGAACAAATGCTTAAAGCATTAGAAAGTGTTGATATTGAACATTTTTCTATTGGAAATACCCAGCAAAATGAGTATGCTTACTCAAAATTTACTATTAAAAAGATTATATCTCTTGAGGAATGGGGAATATCTCCACTTATTGAGAAGGAAGCTATACATCCAACTCAAAAACATAATTTTAAATTTAATTTTTGGGATTATGTTGAAGGTTTTTATAAAACCCTTTTCTATGAAAATAAAAGGCGCAAACATACATGGCTGATTAAAATTTGTGGAAATTGTTCCCATCATACAGTTAATAACTGGTTCTATAATTGGTGGAAAATATTTGGCACCACACTAGACATTCTACCAGAGAATTTTAAAAATTTAATGGAAGAATGGACTCTTGTTTCTCCTTCTGTCCAAAGAAATTCTATTAAGGGACAAACCCCTTGCCAATTCTTTATGGAATCAAGCATTCCATGGATATGGAAATGGACACCAGAAATCGGTTATACTGAAGATGGTACTCCTTGTATTTGGAGAATTAGTCACACCAAGATGTGGGATAAAATGACTAGAGTGGACCCAGGTACTGGGGAATTATTCCCAATCTACAATTGAAGATCTTAATGAAAAGATCAGGTTTTATAAACTACAAAAACAGAATAAAGAAGAAGAAGATAAGGATTCTGAAAAATGATCTTTTCAAGAATCTTGATAACACAGGTTCAAAATCTGATACATCTATGGTTTCTGGTTCCGCAATAGGGAAGAAACAGAGAATATTCTCTCAGATCAAGAAGCCCAAGATCTAGAAGAAGACAATCCAGATCTTTATGTTTCTTTCGAAATTTTGAAAGAATCTCTAATAGAGAAATTTAAAGATTAATCATGGTTTTTCATTGGATTCAAAAAAATTACTCATCTTCTTTATGGAAATCATACTATAATCCAATTTTTTAAGATGGAAATGGATGCAACAATAGGGTTTTCAATATTAAAATGAAAATCAAAATTATACGAAGATGTATAGAAGAAGTCAAAGGATTGATAATTGATGATCCATAATTCAGATCAGTTGAAAACAATACAAGACTGTTTGAATTATTCAAACTACAAGAATCGTTGAAATAGTTTGAAGCTCAAAGCTCCATTCTCTCTGCCTAATCAAGACAAAGAAGAAAAAGGAGACAAGATAAGACTCTGTTTTTTGAAAAATTTGGAAAAATTTCCCACTTGTAATAGTTAGTAGACAATAAGTCCAATTATTAAAGAATCTTTACTATTTGCTTTTATAAAACAATCATGTAATAGTTTAGTTTTTCTTCTATTTATAGGGCTAGTTTTTCTCCTGAAATTGAGATAAAAGTTTATAAAATTCATCTCCTTTTTCATCAGTATTACTGATATGATTTATACAAGGTTGTCCTTGTATACAAGCATCACAATCTTTATTTTCTGAAGTGAGATTTTCATTATCTAAATCTTTTATTTCTTTAGAATAATAAGATGATTCTTTTTCTGATCTATTATCAGAATTTTCTGAATCAGATTCAATCATAATATGCAATAATGCTTGTTTGATATTATCATCAATTTTTAATTCATTAATTTTTGTTTTTTGTCCATCATTCATTTGCATAATGACCTGGTTTATGACATTTATTACATATAATGTGTTTTTTATTTGGTTTTCCCTTATTAATATTAAAGATTTCCTTACCTCTTTTCTTTTTTTCTTTATATTTTTCAGAATAATGACGTCTTTTTTTATAATATTTTTCATTTTTATCTCTAGAATCTCTAGGATGTTTTTTATTTTTAGAATATTTTTTATCTTTACCTTTACCAGGTATATCCATGCCAAATTGGTCACAGAAATGTCCTAATTGTTTTCTCTCAATTAAACTCTGATTTTTAATTTGCTTATTAAGTTTTAATTCATTACAAAGGGCTAAGCCTTCTTGAACACAACTACTAATTAAATTTAGCAAATTAAGTTTTAATTCATTACAAAGGGCTAAGCCTTCTTGAACACAACTACTAATTAAATTTTCATATGTATAATTATCATAGGGAATATTAAGATTGTCTTTTCTAAGAATAATTCTAATTCTTTCAGCTAGCAAAAAGACCTGGGAGACCATCAATAAATTTAGTCTTCCAATAACTAGCATTACAGTCATGGAGTTCAAATACTCTTGAAAGAAAAGTATCTTTATACCAACGAAAATCCGTTAGTGTTCTACATCTTAGATTACTAAGAAGTGTACGAATATTTTCACTATTATCTGTGATTTTCCAGTAAAATGTTCAATTATTGTTATAATTAAAGTATAAACAACATTTTCAGATTGAACATTATTTTCAATTTTAACAGAGGTTAAAATTATATTTTTTGTCGTTTGAGATAAATAGTTATCCCACCAACCTTTAAGTTGTCCAGTAAAACCTGCTATAATCATTTTAGCAATATTACTATCAGTATTTCCTGTTGTTGTACAAACAGTACTATACATAAACATTCTATGGGCTAAATTATAAATGTGTTTATCAGCACATCCATCTAAATTCCATTCATATATGCTTTTCCCATTATAACTTTTTTCAGAGAAAAAATCTTGTTCTTCATGAAGAACATCTATAGGAGTTGGTCTATTATAGTAGTATTTTTGTTGAGTGAGTCTATCAGCCCATTTCATTTTATTTATAATATCTTTAGAAGGTTCAGAGGGTTCTGCTCTATTACTTAAAGTAGAAATATTTTGATCCTTAAATTTTTTCAGTTAATTCAATAATTAATTCTTCTAAATTATTTTTTGATGATTTTAATTTAAAATCTTTTATTTCTAGGGGTGGTTGTATAGATGAAGAGGCAACTGAAACTATATCTGTTTCTTTCTTAACATCTATATGAACATCTGGTTTAATTTGTTTAATAGTAGAAATTATTGTTTCTACTTTGTTATTTAAAGAAATTAATTCTTCTCCTATAACATTAAGATACAAATTAGTATAATTTTGTTTTTCCATTAAAATATTTATATGTTTGATTGTAACTTGTAAAGTATCATTTTCAATTAATTTTGAAAAGGCTGTAAAATTCATTGTTTTACTATTTTTCTCCATCTGAAATGAAGTACTAGAAGGATACAAAGATTTTTGTTCCTGTCCTGTAGTTAATTTATATGTTCTTTCTAAAACCGAAATATGGTCTATAATATAAGTTTTTATAAATCAAGGAATAAAAAACATTATCTTATTCTTTTCTTTACAACATTTATAAAATTCTTCTTGAATTTGTTCAAGATTTTCAGAGAAATTTTAAAAAAACCATTTTCTGAAAAGTATCCATTCTGGATTTTTAAATTCTTTATTAATTACCTGTCTAGCAGGTGATCCTTTTGAAAAATCAACTTCTTTTGTATTAATCATTAAAGACTAAATGGGGCATCTGACATAGTGTCACTTTCTTTATAGATATTTCTACATTTAAAATCTCTAACAACATTGTTTGCATCTATAAAAACTTCCTCATTAGGATTTCTTTTATTTCTTTCAGATTCTAATTCTTCTCTAATTAGAGAAGTAGATGCTCTAGAAGTTTGTGGTAAGTCTACCCAATAATCTAGAGGTGATATATATGAATCTGTTGTTCTAGTTTTAAACATAGAATTTGTTCTGGACAAATTAGATGAAGGTAATAATTTTCTTTGTTCATTTGTAAATTGAATTTGAACAGTTCCTTCTTCTGTTTGGATTATATGTCTTAAATCTTTATTTATTAAAGGTTCTTTATAAACCGCTTGTTCTATTGTCCATTTTTCTGGAAAGTTTATTTTTTCCCATTTAATAGCTCTTCTAGTAGAGATATTGGATCTATTGAAATTTGTTTCAATTAAAATTGTTTCATTTAACATTTTATCCATTAATCTACATCTCGGATTCATGGTATATAAAGGTTTATAATATATTCTGTAACATATACATATTATTTCGAAACCTGGAATATAATCATATCCATGAGTTTTAACATTTAATGTTAAAACACTTAATATATTATTATCAATAAGAGATAAACATAGATCAGGATAAACATCAAAATATACTGGTCCATGTGCAAGACTAGATTGAATTATTCCCATAACGGATTTATTCCATGCTTTATTTCTTCCATCTCTTAAAGCTGCTATAAAGCTTTCTAGTAACCCTTTTAAAGTTAAAGGTCTAAATGCAATTTGCACCAATCTTATATGTAAATATTTATGTGACTTTATAAAAGGCAATATATCTTTTTTATCAAGTAAATTTAAAATTATTTCTTGATTATCAAGTGGAACTGAGGATTCAGTGGTTTTCCCCAGCTGTTTAAATCCCATTTTTTCAAATGTTCCTATATGATATATAGTTTTAGGTTGAACTTTAGGAATAATCCATTTGTTTAACAAATCTAAATTTTGTGGAATGTCATATTCCTCTGTCATACTATTTTTAACAGTATTTTTTATCTTAAAAGGATTCATATAAAATATGAAAATATGTGTTAGATCATTACTACCATTTTTTAAACATGGCTCTGATACCAATTTAATCATTTCAAACCCAAGACACATAAAATTAAAGACCAAAGGATCTTTTTACTGAACATTTAAACCCTTAGGATTTTACTAAGCATATAAAACCTTGATGTTTATAAATTCCCCTTCAACCCACAAACGCCTGGACGCCTTTTTGTGGTATCAGACCCACTCAACAAAAATACTACTATAATAGACCAACTCCTATAGATGTTTTTCATGAAGAACAAGATTTTTTCTCTGAAAAAAGTTATAATGGGAAAAGCATATATGAATGGAATTTAGATGGATGTGCTGATAAACACATTTATAATTTAGCCCATAGAATGCTTATGTAGTATAAAAATAATTAATAAATATAAAATCTTAAAAACATAATAAAATAATATGAATATAATTTTAATAATACAAATAATTTTAGTTCTGATATAAGATTTATCTATATATATATATATATTTGTAAATACATATAAATAAGATAAATGAATATTAGTATAGATAATAGGTTATTTAAAAAATATAAATAAATTGTAACTAAAATATTTATTTATATTTTTTTAGAAATATAAAATAAGATATTAGGATTTTAATAATATAAAATCATATAGAATAATTAATAAAAAAATATGAAAAATATATTATTATTATTATTATTTAACTACTTTAAGAATATGTAAATAATACAAAAATAGTAAACTAATAATAAAATTAAAAAATAAAATATATAAATATAATATATCTTAATATTAGTACAATGATTAATTTTCTGTAAAAAAATTATTTTTAAATTTAAATATGCCAAATATTTTAAATTTGAGTGATATATTGAATATGAATATTAAATAAAATTATAGTGGAAGGTAATTTGGTCAAATAAAGATTGATTTAATATAATACATTTTATTTATAGTTATCAATCATAAAATATAATTATAATGATTATTTTATTCATTTCTTATTCCTTTGTGATACCAATAACAGGAATCAATATTTTTATACTATTCATTTCCCATCTTCATTCCATTCTTAAGTTCATTTCATTCTCACATAATTCCATTCCATCATACCAATCATACTGTAAGAAAAATTAAAAATAGGGAAAATCTCAATTTTTGTAAAGTAATTTAGATCTTTTTTTTTTTTATCATGAATTTCACGTATTTTGGAAATCCAATTATCACTTTTTGCAATGTTGTTATTTTACTCAAAATGTCAATTTGCCTATGTGGATGAAGGAATTGAAAAATCTAACCGAAATCGAAAAATATAACAAGAGTGATTTGGTTTGGTTTTATCTAGATATCAGTTCGGTTTTTTCAACCGAATTGACCAAATTCACTAGAAATAAGAAAATTTGAACCGAATTGAGTGATTCAATTTGGTGTGGTTCAATTTTTGTGTGCAAATCAGCTCGGTTTTAGGGGGAAAACGGTTTTCAATATTTTTTTGGTTCGATTGGGTTTTCGACCGAACCGTCCAATTGGTCACCCCAAGTTACAAAGACTCTCACATTAGCCAATATGTCTGTCTTGCGTTATTTCATATTTATACAAAAGTCTTGTTATTCCCTTTTATGAACATGGTGTTGGTTCTACTCTCAAATCCCCACCTATATATGCAGCAGAATGTTATTTGTCCCCTACAAAAGTTTATTCATTCTTGGTTCTATTATAGAGATTTGTAATTGAGTTGGCTACTCATATGGAATTAGTAACCAATTTGGGAACAATAAGTGACACGAGGTAAGGACATACTAGGATAAAGCTCGGTTTCGAACTATCACGGGATGAGAAACTGTCATAGGTGTTAAGCTGTTGGGGAGACAATTAGACAAAGGCTATCACGAAGGCTACATGGGTCTAGTCATCATCGTAGAACCTTAGTAGGCAAGAATGTGGGACTAAGACACCACATGATAGACCAAGCCTTGAGTATGTTCTCTGTGTTTACGGTATTTCATTTCATGTCATTCATCACCATTCGACTGACTAGACATAGTAGAAACACATAGGACTAGTAATCACATTCCTATGCCTCCATGTGGGATTCGGCATTTTGTTCAATAGCATGTTCCATTGGAGAACTCACATTGTCTAACGAAATACACATACAAGAAACTAAATCGATAAAGTTGCCACCAATGGTCCAACTATTCTCGAATAATATATCCAAGATTCATTTATAGCATTGGCCACTACTTAACCTGCCTATAATAGGTCACTAGAAACACAATAGTAAGGAAAGAAGAAGATTTCAGAAACAGTAAGAATGACTGCCTTTTTTATACATATTTAACGATTATATCAAATAAAGGAGACTGATGCATATATTGTAAGTGCAAATACTGCATTCTATTAAACTTGCATACATAAGACTACAGACTATCATGTTGTTTCAGTTCAGTTCAAATTTCTCATATCATTGTGGCAGTAATCAGATATGTTTAATAATGAAGATAAGGGGACCAATAATTACAGTATTCGGTACAAAGAATGTTGAGAGTACTCATGTGCATCCGTTTTCATTATGATTCATTTTCTTCTTTTTTGGTGATCTCAATAGACCTTGACAAGGGTCAAGGGTAAAATACTTGAGTGAAAGCATCTGCCATCTAATCAAATAAGTCATTGCAGAGGTGTGTAGAGAAGCTTAGAGACACGAATTTACTCACCCATGTTTGCTTGTTGTAACAATTTGGAAGGATATAAGTTTAGGGGTCAAAAAGAGCTTGGTGTATCATTGTTGGAAAATTCATGGAAACCTGCAAAAGTACAGTCAGGAGAAGAATCTCACACGTCAGTTAAATTACTCATGATCATACATGTCATGTTAAATTTTGTCCTTTTCATTGTGAGTTCAGAATGTAACCTAGGGGAAATGATTCCTAGTGCTAGAAAAAATGGTTGTCCCTATTTCTTCAATATGGAAGGCAAGATTAGACTTGTTTCAACTCAAATTTGTTTCTAAGATAGTGAGATTATGTTGTGGCATTATTCACTAGGACACCCTTACTTTAAATATTTAATGCACTTGTTGCCCAAGGTATTCAAGAAAAGAAACTCCTTGTTTTCCATTGTGAATCTTGTGCATTAGCTAAACATCATCAGACATTTATTTCTTCTCAAACATATAAAAAAATAAACCCCACTAACAATGATTCATAGTGATGTTTGGGATCCTTCTAAAGTGGCAATTTTTTCTGGAAAACATTGGTTCGTTACATTAATAGATGATCATACTTGGGTCACTTAGATTTTCCTTCACAAAGACAAATCTGATGTTGAAAGTGTGTATAAAAGAATTTCAACAAAATGTTGGGGAATAATTTTTTTCGGAAAAGGGACTATGCATCAAAGTTCTTGCAATCATACGTTTCAACAAAACAAACATCTCCTCTAAGTTGCAAGAGCTCATACATTCACAACTATGGTTCCAAAGTATATCTGGAGGAAGCCATTTAAACAGTTACATATTTGGTCATTACATTCCCACCCAAATTTTTTAATTTTAATACACCAATCAAAATTTTCAGTGAATATTCGCACTACTGGGTCAACAACAGATATTCCCTTAAAAGGTTTTGGAAGTACTGCTTTCATCCATAATCATGAACCTAAATTATAGAACTTGACCCAGAAGCACATAATTGCGCTTTTGTTGGCCTACAGGTCAAAGAGATCATACATGTCTTGATCATACTCTCCAGAAAGTGTTGTGTTAATGGATGTCACCTTCAAGGGATAATCAAACTATGGGAATTCCACCTTTTCAGGAGAGAATAATAGTTAAGGTGTATGTTTGAATGATTTTTAATTTTTGAGTTTGATGAGGCTACACAACCAGTTAAAGATAATAAAGGAGAAAATATAATGTGTGTAAAAACAAATAAATTAAATGTTGAAATTGGAGGTCCTTGATTAATGTTCTCAAAGTCAAAATACTAACAGAGATGTGAGTGCAACGGTTCAGAGGTCTTGTGTATACAAAAGAGCAATACAATTCACACACTGAAAAACAGCAATGTCACCACCATGAATCTAATCAAGGGGTATCAGATCATGAGATCAATAATAATCCTTCAGAAATTACTAACAGCAATCTTCCAAGTAATTTATGTTAGTTCAACTCAATTTGATCCTCCCCATTTCTTTTAGGAAAGTAGCACATCTATAAAACATCATTTGTTAAATTATATCTCTAATAAAAATCAATCATCTCCTTATCGTGCTTTTATTTCACAAGAGTTGGGGTCGCTGATACGAGGAAAATACGTGCTTTTTTATGGTGATTAATGTGAGATTTTATGATCGTTTATTTGATTGGATGCACTATTTTTCTATATATATGTGATTTGTGTCTCCAAATACTTCATATATCATCTTCTTGATTATTTTAGGGATTTTGGAGTATTTTCGAGATAAGAAAAATGTTTGTAGGCCAAGACATGAAGTTTGATGGGCCAATTTTAGATACAAAAGCCCAAATTCAATTAATTGATGAAGATTTGGAATATTTGGGCATACGAGTAGAAGGGCCCATTCTAAAGGCTGGAGAATTCACGCCAAGAAAGAAAAGAAAATGAGCCCTATTTATTTGACTTCCAGGCCAAGCAAAAGGAAGAAATTCACGCAGCCAGAAGATTGAAAAGAAAGGAAAGAAAGACTTCTTCTACTCACTTATAAATTCACAGTTCACGTGAGAATTTTTAGAGAGAGAGAGAGAGTTTCTAGAGAGAGAAACAATACTTAGTTTTCTAGGTTAATTCTGATGGATTGTTCAATTATTGTTATGGATTCGATTTCGCGGATGCTCAGCTAATCTTTCAATTCCGGTTAGCAGGATGTTTGAACCCATATTTCTTTTATGTTTTAATTAATCTCGTTTCCCCTTCTCGATATTTGATTGGAATTGATTATGCTATCTGTGAATATTGTTTTCAATTATTGATGCTTAATTTGGACTAATCACCTAGGTTAAGTGTTTGATAATTGATTGCTAGAATCTTAAATCATGAATCCTAATTGTTGTGATTTAATTTTCATAAGTGGTAAACTAGAGGTCGTGCATCTCTAGGGTAACATAATCCTAGATTATCGAATCAAGCTTGTGTATTTGGAGTCTAGTTCATCCTATCGTCTTGGTGATTAATGCATTTGATGAATTAAATCTAGAAAACTTGTTCTAGGTTATTCAATTGAATAGGGTTAATTAGTGATCTTATCCTAATTTAACTAATCTTAAGAGACGATTCAGTTTAACAGAGCTTGTTGTTAGACTAGGGGTGATAATTTCATGATAATTTGAGAGAGGGGTGTTACATTGATTAAGACATAATTGAAATTGGGGATAATTGAACTGTTAACTGGAATATTTGCATCCATTGATCTCTTGTTTAATTTACTTTTTAGGTTTACTTTATTTAATTTAGTGATAGATAATCAATCTCAAAACTCCCCTCTTTTCTGTTTCTTGAATTGAACATAGGTGTCATAGTTTATTCTTCACTTCTCGTGGGATCGACTCTGACTTGCCCTAGCTACTAGTTGGTTAGGATAGGGAAGATATTAATTAATTTTATCGCGTTACGCGCGGTCAGTCGCTTCCAAATAGTGTGCAGGTTCTAAAATGTTCCTAAATGGCATGAAGCTATCTTCAAGGCGATGAAAGCTCTACAAAGAAAAATACTACTTGGAAGAATGTAGATATACCAGATGGTAATAGTAATTGGTAGGGCAGTTGTTGGCCCTGTAATTGGGTATTCATTGTGAAGCACAACTCAATATATCCTTAATGATACAAAGCTTGCAGTAGCTAAAGATTTCACTCAGACATAAGGAATCAAATACTCTGAAACCTTTTGCCTTTTGAAAAAACTAAATACCATGCAGGTACAGTGTAGTCATTAAGTCAAATGGTTGTAGAGAGCAAGCCTGCATGGAACCTCCAACCCGTCATACTAAGAGGTTTGGATCTAGGAATGCGAGTTAAACGAAAAATCTATATATGGTCTTAAATAATCACCTAGAGAAGTTCTAGAAATTCACCAAGTTGTCAAGAGATAAACAAGGATGTAATGAAGGACAAGTTGGTCATACACTTTTTACAAAAACTATGAAAAGATCTCTGTTTTTATTAACTAATAGATTGTACAAATTATATAGGTGGTGATGTAAAGAAGACAAGAAGATTGAAGTAAAGTCTAGCCAAGGCCCAAGACATTTGACATCAATATTTTTTTAAATGAAAATTGCAGATCAAAGAAGGGTGTTGCAGTGTCAGGACGAAACTCTATCTTAGACCTCTTGAAAGAAACTGGGATGAGAGGTTGCAATCCCTCTTAACACTTCAATTGCAGTTAATAACAAGCTTGGAGAGGTTAAATATGGTGTTATAGCTAAAGCAGGAAGATATCAAAAGTTGTTGGGAGGCTGATTTACTTTTTCGACACTCGATCAGACAGTTTTTTGGCTATAAGCATGGTAAGTCAATTTATGCATTCCCCGTACGAGGAACATCCAAAAACTGTGAGAAAGCCACACCAAAGGAACAGCTCTTCTTCATGAATACTGAAAAGGGAGGCATAATTATATGGATGCAAATTGAGCAGGTTCAATCAAATATTTAAGATCTACATCAATGTACTTTATGTTCTAGTCACTTGGAGAAGTAAGATGCAGAGTATTGTTGCCAGAAGTAGTGCTGCTGAAGCTGAGAATAGGTCAACGGCTAAGGAGTGCATGAGGTACTTTGGCTAAAAGGCTACTTGAAAAACTCATTCAGTCTTCCTATAACGTTGTATAATGTATTGTGATCACAAAGGGGCTATCAGCAGTGTCAATAATCTAAGACAAACTTGTTGAGATTGATACACACTTCATTAATAGAAGTAATTTGAAGGTGGTATATTCGGTGCTTGTTTCGAAACACTGCCAAAACGGAAGTGCATCTAAAAATGGACTTTCTATTAAGTGTTTTTTCAGAAGTATTTTTTAACATTATTAAATGAAATTTCATTTTCGCTATAAGAATACCAATTCTCACTTCTTTAAAATGGACTTTTGAGAATGTGATTTTTCCAAAAGTCAATCCAAAATCAATTTATCAAGTATAAAAAGAATTTTTAAATAGATTTTTATGCTCAGAAATCCATTCCATCTGTTCCTATCAATGGTCTGTTGAGACAACCGTTTGAGCTTCAAGCTAGTAAGCTGATCATGACAAATATATTTGCACCAACTTGAGGGCGAGTGTTGGTAAATTAGTGTCGTATTTCATGATTCCTGGTCTATATTTCTAGATATTGATTGAATATGATTTTCAGGACAAGCTACTATAATTACAATAATTTGAATCCAAATTAGTGGGATATCAATTTCACAATGTAATGAGAACAATCAATAAACTAACTATCTCTTTTCTATTCCTTCTTTCACTTTCTACAGATACACACAATAGCAATATCCTAAGTTCAATAAAAGCAAAATACTAGATTAAATAAGACGTAGGAAATGAAAATAAACCAAAATTCTATCTCTACAAACTCGTACCCCAATTCAATCACTTCCATAAAAACCATTATACACCAACTATGAAGCACAAAACAAAATCGAAAATGAAAACTTACACTGCAGCAGATGTCATCTAAACCAGGAGCTCAAGTTCTCATAATTAAAAACTCGAAACACCATCACCGCTTCAAGAACACCCAGAATCCCCCCAGCAATAACATCAAGCACGAAATGCCGCCCTAAAAGCACCCTAGAAACAGACGTCATCGCAGCCCACAGCCCCACCATCAGAGCAAAATACTTCACAATCCCACTCTCAGCGTCAAAATTGAGAATGTTTATGAGCAAAACATCGATAATTCGATCATAGTAAAACAAGCAAAATGTGGCGATATACGAAACCCTAGAGGAGTGGCCACTGGGGAAAGACCAGTGGTCAACGGCGAAAGAGAGGAACATGTTTTTGTTGTAAACAGGGCGGGGGCGCTGGACGAGGTGCTTGATTAGGCCCATCAGGAGAAGATCTAAGAGGGATCCTATGAGGAGGTTGAGTAGCAGAAGAGTGGTGGGGGTGGTGAGAGTGGCGAGGGGGTTGGTGCTGACGAGAATGGAGAGGACGATGGGGAAGAAAAGGCGGCCATCGCCGGAGAGTTCGAGGGATTTTAGGAGAGAGAAAGGGAGGATGGGTTGGAAGAAGGTGTAGAGATGGAGGGATGCGGCGGCGTCGAGGTTGACCACGCGGCGGAGGAGGGTGGGGGCGGAGGGTGGGAGTGGGGGTGGGGCTACTTTGGATTCCATGATTCCCAATTTTGTGTAACCTTCTCCTCATTACTAATTTTTCTGGCCATTTCAGTTTTGTTTCCAGTTGGGGGAAATCTGGTAAAACATGATTTTTGGAACAAACAATTTTTTTTTTTTTTTTAAAGGTTAAACAATCAAATTATTTTGAGATTCACACTTAAAAAACGCTATTGATCTCTAGTGCGACCTAGTGCGTGTGACGGAATTGAAGTATATTTTTTACAATTATAAATATATATTTTTTATGAATTTTTGTGTAAAAGACATAAACTTGATATATGAACCGATCTAAAATTCGTGCTTTTGACTCATACCTATGAATCGTCACGAGTGCAAATCATTTGTGTCTCACTCATCCAAAACTGTTGCATGCATTCTTCAATGTTCTATTTATCAAATTTTTATAATGAAAGATATTATTTATTGATGGCGTGTGACTCATATTTGACCCACTTATTTTTGAGTTTGTGTTTAGTGGGTTTAATTATGTTGGTGGGCTACTTAAGTAGGGCTTTATTAATTAAAACTTCACTTTGGACACAAATATAATTTTTTGACTTAGCCGTGAGATTTGCAGTTAGCGTGAGTTTCATTGTAAGGTTGAGAGGACTCATCTTGTACTCATTCTCACATAGTGATTGATCTTCTTCTCCCGTGGTTTTTTTCTCCTCTAGTTTGAGGGGATTTTTCCACGTAAATTCGTTGTCTCTGTTTACTGTTATTTTCAATATCTTGTGTGGTTAATTTGTTCGATTAAAATCGGTGTTTGATCCTTACAAATTGGTATCTAGAGCCTCGTTTGTGGTAAAGATTTGCGGTCGTGTGATAACAATGACAATCACAAAGTTCGATATAGAAAAATTTGATCGTTCGGTAAATTTTGGCCTATGGAAACTTAAGATGAGGGCCATATTGATTCAGAACGGTTTGGAGAAAGCGTTGGTGGGAATATCGAAAAAGCTTGACAGCCTGTCAGATGAGCAGTTTGAAGAGTTGGACTTGAAAGCATTATCCACCATACAATTATGTCTTTTGAATGAAGTATTACGTGAAATGGCGAAGGAAACTACTGCAACATCGTTATGGCTCAAGCTGGAATCACTTTATATGACGAAATCAGTAACGAATCACCTGTTGTTGAAGAGTCGATTGCATGATCTTAAACTTGCTGAAGATAAGCCTGTTAAACCTCATCTTGATGAATTTGACTCTATTGTTATTGTGATAGCATGTGAAATCCTCAATTGAGGAGTGCGTATATATTCTCACAGTAATAAATAGATACAAGAGGTACAACAGATCCTATAAACTAGGAAATGAAGTAAAACAAATATTTACAAAGATATTATGTATCTTCTAGTCTAACACCCCCCGCAAGCGAAGCGTGGGGTTACGGCCGACACAAAGCTTGGAACGAAGAAGCTCGAATATGGGACGAGGCAAGCTTTCGGTGAAGACGTCGGTGAGCTGCATGGTGGACGGGACAAACTGAGTTTTTAGGCGACCTTGCTCAACAAGCTCTCGAACAAAATGGTAGTCAATGTCAATATGTTTCGCTCTTTTGTGAGAAATCGGATTCTGAGACAGAAATAATGCACTCCTGTTATCACAAAGTAAAATTGGTGGCTGGGAGGGGACGACATGCAATTCCTTAAGAAGATGAGTGAGCCACACTATTTCAGACGATGTGTTAGCCATCGTGCGATACTCGAATTCACAGCTGGACCTAGCAACAGTAGGCTGCTTCTTCGCACTCCAGGAAACGAGATTATCACCAAGGAAAATAGAATATCCATAAGTGGAACGCCTAGTGTCGAGGCACCGTGCCCAATCAGCATCAGAATAACCAAGAAGAGTGGCGGATGACTTAGTGAATGAAAGGCCGAAGTTAATAGTGTCTTTGATGTAATGAAGAATACGTTTAATAGCCTGGAAATGATCATCAATCGGGTGTTGCTGAAACTGGCTAACTGTGTTGACAGCATAAGACAAATCTGACCGAGTAATGGTCAAGTACTGAAGTGCGCCAACCAAAGACTGATAAAGTGTAGGATCAGAAAATACAGGACCATCTGCGTGAAAGGAGGCATGTGGAGCTAAAGGAGTGGATATGGATTTCGAATCAAGCAAATCAGCCCGTGTTAGAATATCCCTGGCATACTTCGACTGGCCAAGAAATAAGCCTTCTGAAGGATAGGAGACTTTGAGCCCCAAGAAATAGCCAAGTCGACCAAGATCCTTAATGGCAAACTCCGAATGAATACGGCGAAGGAGGGAGGAGATAGCCGAGGTGTCATTTCCTGTCAAGATGATGTCGTCAACGTAAACCAACAAGTATAAGATAACAGTGCCCTTTCGAAAGACGAATAAAGAAGTGTCCGCTGAACTACAAGAGAAACCAGTGCGAACAAGAAACTAACGAAAACGCTGGTACCAAGCAAGAAGCGTCTGGCGAAGGCCGTAAAGTGTTTTCTTTAGACGACATACATAGTTTGGATGCACCAGATCAACGAAACCAGGTGGCTGCTTCATATATACTGGTTTAGTGAGAAAACCGTTTAAGAAAGCATTCTTGACGTCGAGCTGGTGCAAGGGCTAAGAATTCATGACAGCAATAGAGAGAACCACACGGACAGTCGTTGCTTTCACAACTGGGCTAAAGGTATGTGTGAAATCAGAACCTGGTAACTAAGAGAAGCCCTGAGCTACAAGTCGAGCTTTATGCCGATCTAGAGAGCCATCGACGAGAAGTTTGGTGCGGAAGACCCATTTTGATCCAACAATGTTGACACTCGGAGGCTAAGGAACGAGATCCTAAGTGTTGTTGTTTTTTAGTGCAAGCATCTCTTCATTCATCCTGTTGACCCAGTGTGGGAATTTCATGGCGGTTTGTACACCCTTCGGTTCAGATGCAGTGGTGAGAGCGCAATAAAGTGGACTAGACCGAAGCAAAGCAAGATCCACCGGATACTTCGGTTTGTATATACCCGATTGCAAACGAGTACGCATTTGATGAGTGCGAGTTGATGGAGGGGCCTGGACAGGTGGAGACTCAGTATCAGAGGCACTGAGAGGAGACTGTGGCGGCATAGCAGGAGAATCAGCTGTCGGGGAACCTGGCGGATCAGTAGGAGCAGCGAAGGGCTCAGCTGGGGTTGACGGCACATCAGAGGGCAAACAGATCTTGCAGATAGAGTGACGGCTGCTAGTTGGCAAATCAGAATCAGGATGGCGGTTGTCTTGTGCAAAAGACTGAGTGATAGGAGGGTTAGAGAAGCTGGATAGCTCAAGCTGAGTAACAGGCCGAGATGGGGATGATGCTGCAAACGGGAAGCATGCCTCATCAAACTTAGCATGACACGTGATATAGGTACAGCCTGTGCTGGAATCATAACATTTAAAGCCTTTATGTAAAGAGCTAACCCCCAGATAAACACACGGTAAGTTGTGCGGAGAAAATTTATTGGAGGCATAATCGTATAAACACGGGAAAACACGACAGCCAAAAATCCGAAACAAGCTGTAATCAGGCACCGAACCATATAACAATTCAAATGGCGACTTATTATCAAGCAATGGAGATAGAACGCGATTAATTATAAAAACCACAGTGCTAAAAACATCCACCCAAAAAGATAACGGAACTAAGGAATGAAACAACATGACAAGTCCAATCTCAGTTATGTGTCTATGTTTTTGCTCTACACGACTATTATGAGCAGGAGTATACGGACAAGACATAATATGGCGAATACCACAATCAACAAACAAAGCTTGCAATTTAGTATTCGTAAATTCGGTTCCCCCGTCAGACTGAAAAACTTTTATTTTAGTAGAAAATTGAGTCTCCACAAATTTTTGAAATTGAACAAATACACCATAAAAATCGCTCTTGGCACGCATTGGATACAACCATACAAAATGAGAGAAATCATTAATGAAGATAACATAATATTTATATCCAGAATTCGACAAAATCGGCGCATGGCCATATAAGTCACAGTGGATTAAATCCAAAACATTCAAGCAATATTTTTCATTGTTCAGATAAGGTAAACGGGTGTTTTTGGCCATCTGACAAGAGGAACATATCCTTGGCAGAGGCAAAATAGAACTAGTAGCTAAATGTCCATAACTTCTCAAAAGAGAAATAATAGAATTATTAATATGGCCGAGGCAAGAATGTCACAGGTCGAATGTTGCAGAGGGAATGTCATGCCTGGAAACAGCCGCGAGTGCACAGCTGCTGGGAGCAAATCGGTAGAGTCCACCATCATGAGTTCCGCTGGCGAGTATTTTGCCTGTGCGACGGTGCTGTATGCGGAACTGATTATCGGTAAACACCACAACAACAGGAAATTCAAATGTTAACTTGCTAACAGACATGAGATTTTTAGTAAGTATAGGTACTACGAGCACATTATTCAGTGTTAAGCCATTCGAAAGAGATAGCATGTCAGTATGCGAAATATAGAGAGGGGCACCATTACCGACGACGATGTTGTCCAAGCCAGAATATGAAGAGGATGTATCAAGTTGATTAACATCATGCGTCATATGAGCGGAAGCACCTGTGTCAAGAAACTAATCGGATGGATTAGTATTCGCAATATTGCAATTTGTGGAAAATGTCTTAGCAAGGTTGGCTATATTTGGCCGAGAGTGGCGGTCATAGGATCGATCAAAACGCTTTGGGCAATCAAAGGCGTCATGATCTTTCTCGCGATAGAAGAAGCAGCGAGGGACCCAATAACGACGTCCGCGGAAGGAGGACTGATTGTTGCAGCCCCTGGAAGTGGAATTGTCGCGACCTTGAGAGGAACAATTGTCGTGACCATGGCCTCGATTTGTAGCGACAAAGGCAGCATGTGTAGAACCAGAATCATCGAAGCCTTTCTGAAATAATTCGTGACTAGCAGCACTGGATAAGAGATCAGAGAAGGAGAGAAGAGGCTCTTGCGCCATTTGAGCCGCGATGAAGTTTGAAAATGAGGAGCCAAGGCCTCGTAGAAACCAGTGGGCTTTGTCCACTTCATCAATCGGGCGTCCAATGGCAGATAGCTGATCGCAGAAAACTTTGAAGCTGCGGTCATATTCCGCAACAGATTTAGAGTCACGTTTTAAATTGAGGAGCTCGTCTTTAATGCTCAATTCGCGTGCCTTGGAATGATGACTGTAGGCACGAGCGAGAGAATTCCAGACCTCACGTGAGGTAGTACAGCCAACGACTTGCGAGAGAGTCTCTTTGGTAAGAGTAGAGATGAGAAAAACCCTCAAAAGTTGATCGCGAGCCTTCCACTTGGTGTAATCAGGGTTCGTGGAAGAAGATCCATTGGCATCGGTGACGGTGGCAGCAGGGGCCGGAGAAGAACCATCAATCAAATCGACATAGGATTGACTCTCGAGGAGATGAAGCACTGGGCGTGCCACAACAGATAATTGGTGGAGGTAAGCTTAATGGTGATCATATACACCATTGTGAAGAGGGGGAGGGAAGAGTCTGATGCGGCCATGGATAAATCTGGCGACGGCAATGAAGAGAGATGCGAGTTATTGGGATAAGGCTGATACCATGTGATAGGATGTGAAATCCTCAATTGAGGAGTGCATATATTCTCACAGTAATAAATAGATACAAGAGGTACAACAGATCCTATAAACTAGGAAAGAAAGTAAAACAAATATTTACAAAGATATTATGTATCTTCTAATCTAACAGTTATGGATTTGTAAAATATAGATGTTAAATTGGATGATGAGGATTTGGCTATTAGTTTGTTGTGTTCGCTGCCTGCTGAGTATAGACATTTTAGAGAGACTGTTTTGTATGGCCGTGATGAAATTACTCTGAAAGATGTTAAAAATGCTTTACTGCAGCGTGAATTGATTGAAAATCAATTAATTGTTAAATCTGATGATTCACATGGTGAAGGGCTTGTTGTAAGGGATAAACAAACGAGAGGAAATCTGGTGAAAAACAAAAGTCTCGGTCTAAATCCAGGCATAAAAATTTGACTTGTCATTGCTGTCATCAGAATGGTCATATTAGAAGATACTGTCCGGAAAGAAACAAGAAAAAGAATAATAACTCAACTGGTCAGAAAAATGAACAGAATGGTGATGTCTCTGTAGCTTAGGAAGATAGTGAAGGTGATGTTCTGCTTGCTTCTAATATATTGTCTAGGTTCTCTGAAAAATGGGTGCTGGACTCTGGATGTTCTTATCATATTTGTCCTAAAAAGAATTGGTTCTCTACTTATGAGTCAGTTTAAGATGAATTTGTGTAGATGGGTAGTGATACTGCATGCAAAATTAATGGTATTGGCACTGTTAAGATAAGAATGTTTGATGGAATTGTAAGAACATTAACCAATATTAAACATGTTCCTGAAATGAAAAAGAACCTTATTTCGTTGGGTACTCTAGATAGTAATGGTTTTCGTTGTACCATTGAAGATGGAGAAATTAAAGTTACTAAGGGTGCACTTGTTGCAATGAAGAAGAGAAAGGTCGGGATATTATATGAGCTTATGGGGTCTACAGTTAAGGAGACAGTCTCTGTTGTGACATCTGTTTTGTCTGAATCAGATGTTACTAGATTATGGCACATGCAATTATGGCATATGAGTGTTAGAGGATTGACTGAGTTGTCAAAAAGAGGATTATTGTGTGGTCAGAGTACTGGTTCTATGGATTTCTGTGAGCATTGTGTGTTTGGAAAACAAAAGAGTAAGCTTTAGTGATGCAGTGCATAGAACAAAAGGAACTCTTGATTACATTCACTCGGATCTGTGGGGTCCATCCCGAATGGTCTCAAAGGGTGGTTCATGATATCTGCTGACATTTATTGATGACTTTTCTAGAAAAGTTTGGGTCTACTTCTTGAAGTAGAAAAATGATGTCTTTGGAGTGTTCAAATAGTGAACGACATTGATCGAGAAATAGACCGGTAAGCAGATTAAGCGACTCCAAACTGATAATGGCCTTGAGTTTGTTGAGCAGAAATTTACAGAGTTTTGTAAGGATCAAGGAATTGCACGACACCGTACTTGTGTTGGAAGACCACAGTAGAATGGGGTTGTTGAGAGGATGAATAGGACTCTGATAGAGAAGACTCGTTGTATGCTATCATAGGCTGGATTAGGTAGGGATTTCTAGGCATAAGTAGTATACATGGCAGCCTATCTGGTTAATTGTTCTCCGAACAAATCTATTGAGTTGAAGACGCCAGAAAAGTTGTGGTCTGGTTCGCCTGCAGATTTTTCTAACTTGAGAATGTTTGGTTATCCTGCCTATACATATGTAAATGATGGTAAGCTGGAGCCGAGAGCAAAGAAGTGTATCTTTCTTGGTTATACATCCGGAGTGAAAGGTTACAGGTTATGGGACCCGAGTGTATCTAAATTCTTAACTAGTAGGGATGTCACATTCAATGAATCTGTGTTTCTCCATCAGAAAGAGTCTTCCGCTGAGAAATTGCCAGAACAGGTGGAGAATGTGAAAAACAAGAGTACTTCGGACAAGGTGGAGGTGGAGTTTGATTTAGATGTTGAGGCTAATCAATTATATTCAGATAAATTTTCTTCTACTATCCCTGAAGTAGAAGAGCCCAGGCAATAGGTGCAGAATGATAGTATTGCTTCTGGCAGGACTAGGAAGAATATCAAACCTCTTGTAAGGTATGGTTTTGAGGAATTGGCTGGTTATGATTTAGCTGTTGTAGAAACTGTTGATGTGCAGGAACTGTTGTCCCTTTCTGAGGCCATGGCTAGTAAGGATTCTGCAAAGTGTCGTGCTGCTATGGAGGAAGAGATGCAATCTCTTCATAAAAATCAGACATGGGAACTTGTTAGACCACAATGTTGATTGTAAATGGGTCTACAAGTACAAGAAAGAAACTCCAGGGGTCGAAGAGCCGCGTTGTAAAGCTCGTCTAGTAGCTCGTGGGTTCAGTCAAATTCCTGGTATTGATTATGATGAGATTTTTTCCCCTGTTGTGAAACATACATCTATTCGTGCATTGCTTGCACTTGTTGCTATGCAGGATCTGGAGTTAGAGCAGTTAGATGTAAAAACAACATTCTTGCATGGTGAGTTTGAGCAGGAGATTTACATGTGTCAACCTGATGGTTTTATTGTCCAAGGCAAGAAGGACCAAGTATGTTTGTTGAGGAGGTCTATCTATGGACTTAAACAGTCGCCTAGACAATGGTACAAAAGGTTTGATCAATTCATGATTGAGCATGGGTTCTCTCGAAGTCAGTATGATAGTTGTGTGTATCTGAAATAGAAAAAAGATGGTTTCTTGATTTATCTTTTGTTGTATGTTGATGACATGCTGGTTGCAGTAAAAGACATGTCTGAGGTGGGCAGAGTGAAAGAAATGTTGAAAAGTGAGTTTGAGATGAAGGATTTAGAGGCTGTAAAGAAGATTCTTGGCATGGAAATCATAAGGGATCGAAAAACAAAGAAATTGTACTTGTCACAAGAAAAATATGTTGACAAGGTAATTGAGAGGTTCAATATGAAGGATGTCAAGCCTATCAGCACTTCTTTGGCAACTCACTTTAGACTGTCAGCTTTAGATTCACCAAATTCTAAAGCTGAAAAGGATTACATATCACAGGTTTCATATTCAAATGTTGTTGGTTGCATCATGTATGCAATGGTATGTACCCGTCCTGATATTACTCAAGTTGTTAGTGTTGTGAGCAGATATATGGAAAATCCTGGGAAAACTCATTGGCAAGCTGTGAAGTGGATTTTGAGGTATTTACGATGTACGTCTGCTATTTGTATTGAATATGGTAGAATTGGTGATCAGTTGATTATTTTTGTGGACTCTGATTATGGTGAAGACCTTGATGATCGAAAGTCTACAACTGGATATGTCTTTTGTCTTGGTGGATTTGCTATCAGTTGGAGATCTGGTTTGTAGGATGTTGTTGCTTTATCCACAACTGAGGCTGAATACATGGCTATTACTGAAGCTTTTAAGGAAGCTTTGTGGCTTGGTGGATTAGTTGGTAAACTTGGGTTGGATGGATATGCTCCTGTTGTGTATAGTGATAGTCAGAGTGTTATTCACTTGGCAAAAATCATAATTCTTTCCATCATCGATCGAAGCATATTGATATTAAGTATCATTACATTCGTAATGTGATTACTAAGGAAAAGGTGTAAAGCCCAGGATAAAACGACGCATAATCGGCTAATTAAATAATTAAACCCCTAATGGTTTGTTTTTAATTACGTGCATTTCAAAAAAATGAAATAGCATATGACTAATTAATCGGATGCATAATTAAATTAAAAGCATAGAACATAATTTGTTAAAAGGAATCGTAGCCGAAAACCGAACGAAAATACGTTAAAGAATGAACCAATAAGGGCCCATGGCCAACGTGGTATAAAATCATGAAAATGGAACACTTTGGATCACATTGGGACACAGTTAACAAGGGTAAACTCTCTTCCTCTCTCTCTAAGTTTTCCGGCACGGTTGGTCGGAGCGTTGCTATGCCGCCGTCGTCCGCCGACGGCATTGCCCATCCCTCCTCCATTTTCACTCGATCTTACATCGAAATGTAGCCCTCGTCGAGCCATCACGGATCCGGACTTGGATCGCCAAGCCGCCGCCGCTTCCACTGGAAATCGGCCGGCAAAGGCGCGACAACTCCTCTCTTCCCATTTTCTCTCTCTTCCTCTCTTCTCATTTCCTTCTCCGTTTTCGTTCGATTTATACACTAAAATGAAGCTCTCACCGAGCCCGTCACGGATCTGGGCTCGAATTTCCGATCGGCCACCACCTCCGCCGACAATGGCCAGTCAAAGTACCGGCTCCCCCTTTCCCTCCTCTCTCTTTTCTCTCTCTCTCTCTCCCGTCGATCTCTCATCTCTCTCACCGTTTCCGTGTCTCCCGTCGCTGCATGTCGGTGTGTGTGTGTTTGTAGCCGGCGACACAATGTCGTCGGCGTGCGTGGTGGCTGGAGGCGGCGCTGTGTGTTGGCGGCGCTGGAAGAATATTTTCAGATTTTTTGAATTATTTTCAGATTTATTAATACAAATTTCATATTATATTAGTTTTTTTTTAAATAAATAAAAGTTATTTCAGATGTATATTTTAAAGTGTTTTGTTGATTTCTATATATTCACAATTATAACTGTATTATAATAACTCTATTATAATTACTTCTTATTTTTTCAGATTTCAGAATTATTTTTTTGTCTTGTAAAACATTTTCTAAATTATTTTCAAAGTTAAAAAAAAAGGGTTATTTCAAATATTAGTGCATATTTTATATCTTACATTTTTATTATAATTTTTTAGAATTTTTGAAATAATGTTTCGGTTTTTAAGTTTATAATTAGAATTTTAAAAAATAGAGTTGTTTGAAAAACTTTTAAATATATTTTTTGTTTCTTTTGATTTAATTTTCAAAAATAGGCTTATTTTTTTGATATTTTCCTTGATTTTAGATATTAAAAACAATATAATTTTTTAAATAAATATTCTAATTTAATTAAGAATAAAGCCAAATTAACAAAAAAAAAAAAAAATTGTCAAATACTAGCAGTTCAAGTTTCAGTTACTTGCTATAGCAGGTAGTGGGGCATTTTCATCAATATTTCTAAACTTAGAGGACATTATCATAAAATTTTAAAATTATTGGGTATTATCATCAATGGTGCAAAGTTAAGAGATATTTTTATCAAATTTCTCTTACTTATATAATTGGAAGCCTGAAGCATATATAATTTGTATAATCGAAATGTATGTTTACCAAAAATATTTTACTCCTTCCATCCCACAAAGATGGCTTCAATTCATATTTCACACAAAAACAAACATGTAATCCACTTGGAGATGCAAATTTAGCACACAAACATCCTTTTATACCCTTGTTTATCTACATTAATGACTAAACAAAAAGTCATCCACATTTATTAGGGCATCTCCAATGGATAAAACCAAAAAGAAAGTTTTTCTGTGCCACATCACTGCCACTTCAAAAGTAAAAAAACTTCTACCTTTAAATAAATACCTCACCAACCATTCTACCTAAAAAATAATTATTCATGGGTCTCATTCTCAAATCACTCCTATATCTATTATATTTTTATTAATCTACCATCTCTATTTATAATTTTATTCTATAATAAATAAAAATTCATAATAATTTAACCGATTTAAATAATTTTTTAAATTTTAAATATTTATTCAATTTAGTAAACTATTAAATAAAATTCGATAATAAATTATCAAATTTATTCGAAACAACCAACCGTATAAAATATTTAGAAATAATAAAATATATAAAAAAATCATAGTATTATACATGCAATTAATGAAGACAATATACATGCAATTAACGAACAATATGCATGCAATTAATGAAGACAATATGCATGCAATTAACGAAGACAATATGGTAATTATCCTGTGGGTTTAACGAGAGTTTTGTTCGTTAAAGAGAGTTTTGTTTGTTAACGAACAATATGCAATTAAAGAGAGTTTTGTTCGTTAAACCCTATAATTTTTAGGGTTTAACGAACAATAGACCCTAAAAATTATAGGGTTTAACGAACAATAAAGTTTTGTTTTGTTCGTTAAATCCTATAATTTTTAGGGTTTAACGAACAACACCTGCAAATTAATTTAAAAAAATAAAATAAAATTCAAAGATGACCCACTTCTCCCCACTTTTTTCTCCTTCTTCTGGGTAGAGATTTCTCTACCCATTTTCTTCTCTTCTACCTAAACCTCTCTCTCCCATCAATCTCTACCCAATCCCAAGATTTTAATCCCTCTTTCACGTCACTTTCTACCCAATCATTGGGGATGCCCTTAGTCTTACACAAGTTTTAAACATTAATTAAGGAATATATTTTAGAGAAATTATATTTTACAAATAAAGAAAATGACTGTAATATAGAACAATAAAAGGAATATCAGACTATCTATAGAGGACGAAGGGAGTACTTGTTTGTCAGATTCACTTGTTTTACTAAAATGTAATAATTGTATAATTGGAAGGTACATGTATTACTTATTTTATTGAAAGGTAACATATTACTCGTATAATTAAAAAATATTACTCATATAACTAAAAGATATTGTACTGTAGAGTATGAGTTGAAAATCTTGAAAATAGAATTTTCAGTTGTAGTTTTTATCATATTTTCCTCAAAATCATATTTGATAGTTCTAATCTTCAGCAAATGATTTCACAGTATTGAGATAATTGATTTTCAATGTTTAAAACTATTGTAACAAATAATTTCAACAATAGAGTTTCACTCTAAGATTAATCATCTAGATCTATGAAGAAGAGGAAGAATACGACAATGAGAAGAATGACTCGAGAGAGAAATACAATCGCAATTTGAGATTTAAATGTTAAATGGGTCAGCCCGTTGAAACCGAAAAAAAACAGGAATAGAGCCGATTATTTTTAGCCTGTTTAAATTTACCCGATTATCCCGAAGCCCTTTTAGCCCGTTAGGGCTAGCCCGACAATTAACCAGTTGGCCCGCTAGCCCGTATTATTTTAATTTTTTTAAAATTAGATTAATTTTTTTAATTTTAAGTATATAAAATATAATACATATGTCCAATTATATGTGTACTATCCTAAACTTAATGTCTTCAAATTTGATTTATAAGAATTAACTATAAAAAATAATTAAATAATAACAATATAACGCCTATATACTATATAATATCAAATACTTAGCCAATAAATGCGTACAAATAACAAGTTTGCTCATATTTTGTTGCAATTTATATTCATTTTTTCAATGGTTTCACCTATAAATTGCAGCAAGTATAAACTCTCAATGGTAATCTAACTTAATAATGTTTTTGCAATCTATAACATTTAATTTTTTATGTGAATTTTGAAAGTTATGTATATTTTAACTCAAAAAATTATATTTAAAATATAAATATATTTTTTATTAATAGTCCAATAATAACCCATTTAGCCCGAAACCCGTTAGGGTTAGGTTCCAATATTCGAGACCCGTTTAAGTTGGTCCATTTAAACCGAAACCGCTAGGGGCAGCCCGTTTAACATCCCCAGTCAAGATGCTATAAAGGAAAAAAAAAAAAAAACACACAAAGAAGAAGAAAAAAGATTGTTGCGACTTGCGTGTTGTGAGAGAAGGAGAGAGAGATTTTAAAAAGACACGTACATATATAGGGTGATGAGGATTGGGGTCAGGTCAGGGCATGGATTTTAGATACTAATTAAATGTTGTTTAAACATAAAAAATGAAGATTATGAAATCTACACATTTGCATGCACATATAGCAGCCTCTACACACATCATACAACCTAAAAATGTCAAATGGACATGAATAAAATGAAAGCTGAAAATCAATAGAAACATTGGTTATGCTATATTGCTTCTCCAAATTATATTTATATATGCATCCAGTAAAGATTCATTTGTGATTCATGCGACCATAAAAACATTCATTGAATGAGCGATTCAGAGGCATACTCAATTAGAAAATTTATATGCTATAAAGAACTTCAGTGTGGCAAACAATTTCATTAAAAAAAAAAAAAAAAAACAACAACAACAACCAAATACAATATCAAATATCTCATATTCATTCAATACTTAAATAGTAGCACACAAAAAAAATCTATAAGGCAAAAAGCATTAATATGCTGATTGAGTTTTTCCCACCAATTTCATTGCGCTGTAGTTTGCATTGATGATCGATTTTCTTTGTATAGAGGGAGAGACAGAGAGTACATCATTATATTAGCAATAAACCAAAGCCTATTTTCGAGAACCAATTCAATGCGTTCTACAGCAATTTATTAATAATTAGTAGTACTATTTTCAAATTTGGCAGTAGCCATTTATTTCTACTCAAACTTTGACCTGCAAATTGGTACATAATGGATCTTTCGTTACATTATTGTGGTCAAGATATAAATGAATCGTTTGCACCTATGGATATTATAGTGTTGTAGACTTGTATATAGTAGCTCATTAATATACCGTTAGATTATTAAATGCGACAAAATATCAAATCAGTCAATAAGCAATTTTAGATACTTATTTTATTTTAAAATTCACTTTAAAAATATAATTTTTTTAAAGTTTGGGACCAATAATGCAAGTATTTTCCTCCAAAAATTACATTATTTTTCACATTTAGACTAAATCAACAATTTTTTTCTAGCGGAAAATATTATGTCGAGACTATTTTTGCAACATTTTGTTTTAAGGAACTACTTTTGCAATATATGAGATCATATCGAAATGATTCCTTGATCTGTGGGACGAAATTCACGATTTAGTCTTACATCCACATATTCCAATTCTTGTGAGGCATCCCTGTAATGGAAGTTATGTTATGCAACTCGGTAACACCCAACTTATTCTCCAAATTTGAATCTTGATTGAGAGCTTTTTTTTTCTACACTTCTTCTTTTTGAGTCCAAGGTTTAGTTAGTATGCGAGGAAGTGCAAATTAAGAAGTACAAATTCCATATTTGTGAAAAAGGCAAAATAAAAATAACAGAAAATATTAATTTATCCACTATAAAAAGATAGGTTAAAAAAATTATCATTTAGAGGGATTTCCTTACAATGTTTGATCGAAAATATAAGAAAAATTGATGTAATTGTTTCGAAAGAAAATAATACATAAATAATAAAATGAAAAGGTAGAGATGATTATTTTCCCGTGGAGAACTATATATCCCTATTGGATACTGAAATTAATGGAATGAGGTGGGGACGAAGATATGAGAAATTGCAATAGGATATGAGAATGAGAATGATATCGAAATTCACCGTTTAGAAATTGCAGGGATGATATGTGAATGATATTTATACCCTCCATCTGATCCTTGACCCGAAACCGGTCCTGTTATACAAAACATGATTCCCTCTTCCCCATTTTATAATGTTATATATATATATATATATATATATATATTATAATTGATAAATATATCTCAAATGAGTTCTTCTATGAATTAAGTTGATGATGAAAATATTCATGATAAATTTATATAAGTTATTTTTCTTGTTTTAATATTTATTTCTTGAGAACTATTTTTAAAAAAATGATAAAATTTAGCTTGTAAAAAGATATACAGTATTTGGGGATCCGAATCCTCCACCAAGATATCTATTAGCCGAAAGGGAATTCTCATCCTCAAATTAGATTTTTAAAACGGGGATAATATTTGACACGATATTTTAATATGAAAATGATATAGTTAATACCATATTTGAAAACCATCAATTGTCACCCCTAAATACGAGAGAGATGGGGCGTGGACCCGTCCACCTACACTTGGTTAGTTGGTTACTCCAAATGAGTAAATTATAAAGTTAAAAGAGGAAAGTGTTGGCGCTGATTTAGGGCCCAATCTTCTTCATTAGCACTCATCCTCTTCTCAATCTACTTAGAAGTCGACTTGTCTCAATCAACTACTTAACAACTTTTCTTCTCCACTTTTTCTCTAAATAACAGATTTGTTGTTATTGAATGTGACATACATAATATTATTTATCCGGTGTTATTGGGTGTGTCAAACTTATTAGTATATTATAATATATAAATATATATAAGTTCAATTAAAATATACTAACTCCACCCAACAAATATGATCCTATTCTTATTTTTCACTATGATTGTGAAATGTATATGCTGTACTTTGAAATTCCAACTATATATTTTCTTATATAATGTTGTTAATTAAAAATGGTGAACATAAGTAGACAGAATATTTGATAATAGTATACTAGGAAATATAGTATTTAATATGTATTTAGCCAAAAAAAAAAGAAGATGAAATTAGAAAATAGCCTATTGTAAAAAGAAACATTAAAATTTTCGAAGTTATGAGGGAATTAGAAATACTAACGTTTTTTGTTGGACAAAGGTAGTGCATTATATTGTGTACGGTCCCAAAAAAACTTTTAATTTTCATTCCAAGAGTTGAATTGAAAAACTCACCAATTTAATATTAAAACATCAATAAATCTAAAAACATACAAATTTTCATAAAGGAATGCAATAAGAATTTAAAAAAAAAAAACTTACAAATTTTCATAAAGGAATGTAATAAGAATCATCAAATCATGATGAATGTCCGACATCATAATTCATTCTACTAAAGAGACAACTTCACAAAATCTGAAAGAAAGTTTTGTTCTAGATTATAGTTTTATAAATTCAAATATACCATTTTTTAAACTATATGTATTCGGATAATTTAGATAAACTTAAAATTCATTTGAATTTGAAATCATAAATTTGAATTTTTTGCAATAGAAATTCCGTGAACACATCCAAGGGAAAATCGTTTAGGTCCATGCGATGGTGAAATGTGTGTTGTTTAGTGAAAACAAGTTGCTGAATGGGAGGGCATGTACTACCAAATGTCCCAAACTAGTTTATCTGCATCATTACCCAGAATCACATGTCCTGTAAGAAGAAACGTCTATTTCATCCCAATAATTCAACATTATGTAATTTGACTAATTTCTTACTTTACTTGAAAGCATATCTATATATATATATTACCATGACTTAGCAAATTAATGTTAGGTGCTTTCTTTAATTTTTTTCCTTTTTCTTTTATACTTTTTTTTATTTTGTGACACGTTTCTTCATACTTTTAGTGAGTATTAAATTAAGCATATTTTTTAGCCTGCATTGAACTTTAAGATTTTACTTAAAATATCTACATTAATATACAATTAATCTAGCTACAACAAATCTTGACATTGACTGGACAAGAAGAGAGTTATCATCAACCTAAAAGTTGATTTTCACTTGTAAAATATTACGATAAAAATAATATGTTAGGTGCCCTCTTATTCATTATTTTCAGTTTAAAAAAAAAAATTAATAGAAAAATATATTTCTTAAAAGATGCCATATGAGTATTATATTGGATGGAATCCTAACGGAAAATATTCAAAATATTCTTTCAGTGATTGAATAATTATATAACAAATGTACAATTTTATATAGATTAGTTAGATGGTTAAGTGTCAAAAAAAAAAAAAAATCGAATGATAAAATATAAACATTCGCATAGGTTGAAGGACAAAGTGTATATTAACCTATATATTTTAGTTGGTAGAGAAAACGACCGACTATAAGCTGGTCATTTTCTTCTTTCTTTTTATTCAACAAAATGCTATACTTATCCTAGCTAAACTAGATACGTGATTTGTCATGTTTACCATGAAAAAAGGATATAATCAAGTCACTTTCACTCGGTTGTTTCCGTGTGGGTATAAAGTTTAAGGTAATAAAATAGGTTACTCTTTGTTTAATCACACCGTCCAACCTCGAGTTGGGTTCGGTTAATCACCTCAACATGTGAATCAATTTATATTAAATAATACTTTTATTCATATCAAGTTATATTTTTATATCATGTTGTATAATATTATTAGTCAAAATTATAATTTTTTAAAAGTATTAATTACATGATACCGAATAAAAATATTGCATGATACACACAGAAATATTACATGATTATATTATATGGTATGGATAAAGTATTATATGAACAAATAAAAATATTATATAACCAAAATAAAAGTTTTAGTTGCAATTACAATTTCTCTAATTAAATATAGATTTAGAGTGTTGAAACCGTATGTGTATATATATATATATATGATGCATATAAAAATATTATCTTATACATATAAAAATATTATTTTATATTGATTGACTTGCACGTTGATCTAGCCTATATATCCAACCCATCGGATTGTGCGATAATTTGACCCAATAATATATCATTAAAAATGACTTATTTATTTATTTTAAGCATTGTTCGTTGCTATTTTCCTCTATTTTAAAATAATAATTTATTTTAGAAAATAAAATTGTTTCACACATAATCTAGCTATTTATTAAATATTTGTAAATCCAAAGAAAATAACTTTAAACCGTAATTACTTTAAAATTGAGGGACTAATTGAAAATGCTTCCTGGTTATGTGTTTGCTTCTCTACGGAGATAGAGTATTCGATCGAATTGTAAAGCATTATGCCATTATCTATCGACTATCAACCATTTTTTATTCTACTGCAATATTTAATGCAATAGTCATTATTTCTCACTTAAAGAAATAAGAACAATTGAAATTATTTACTCTTACAAAGGTAAGAGAGTAGATTATGCTCTATTACTTGTTAAGGAATGTCCCACCATTTAAAAATAATTTTCGTTTAACTATGTTCTTTAAATAAATAATTTAATGCATATAATTATGTGTATAAAATAATAATAATAATAATATCCAACAACTTGACATACATAATTAATAAATAGTATTAAATAAAAGTCTTATACCAAAAAAAAATTTATACGTTTTCCAATTTTGGTACTGTATGTTTCAACTTTTTCTAATTTCAGTCCAATTTTGGTTCTATATGTTTCAAATTTTTTCAATTTCAGTCCAATTTTGGTCGGAATTCCCAAATTCGCCGATGTCACATAAGATTTTTCCCGCGACCATCTACTAAAATTGGATTAAAATTGGAAAAAATTGAAACATATTGGACCAAAATTGGAAAAATAAACTGAAATTGGAAAAATTTGAAACATGTAGGACCAAAATTGAAAAATATTAAAACATATAGGACCAAAATTGAAAAACGTATATTTGATTGTCAAAAAATGGAAATGGTCATACATACAAAACCAAAATTGAAATTAACCCTAAATATTAATTTGTATGATAATTATTTCAAACTTACATATGGAAACTGGTTCTAGTTTAAATAACTATTTAATTATACAATTAACACAATTTTTTTTTAATATACCCTAGCTAGCTAAAATGTTATCTACATGCGTTCTTTTACTGCCACGAAAATAAATAACAAGGTACATAAAGATATATTAAACGACGAAAGAAAATAACTGTTCTTATTTTTATTTTTTCTTGATTTAAAGAATAAATGGAGAAAAGAAAAAAAAATACCAACCCAATATCTATAATTACAATGCACAACATAATAGTGTTAGAAGAATTAATGAGATGTAAAATGAGAATTATAACAAAATCAAACAGATCCATATATATATTTATATAATTTTCACAATTTGTAGATTATAAGAAAGCATGGTAATACTGCGCGTGAATCAAACACAAGCAGCTCACCGTTTTCCCCACTCACCGAGTCACACCCGAGTCGGTTATCCAGCAGACCGAGTTGCTGCTCCGAAACCCGACCTGCTATGACCCGGCACACCAGCATTGCCCGCCTCCCTCTCCCACCACCGCCATTGTCATGGGCCTCTCCACTCCCGGAATACGCACAAACAGCCGCCCCTTTAGCCCACGCGCCGCAGCTGACCTCGTACGCGCCGTCGTCTGACGTGGCGCCGAGACAGTAGAACCTCATGACCTCATTCCCGTCGGCGACGCAGCGCGCATGGTCGTCGCCACCGCCGCCGCCGGCGGAGGTGACGCGGGATCTCACCGCTTCGCGGTAGTCCTCGAACCGAGTCACGGTCCGAGTCAGGTTGTGGACCTTGAACACCATTTCCACGTGGCCGGAGAAGGGTTTCTCTCCCCAGCTGGTGTGGAAGATTATCTCCACCACGTTGCGTGAGGGGTGGCCTTGTGGGAGCTCTGTGAGAGACGGGAAGAAGGATTCTGAGCTGGTGGACCGGGTTCGGGTCTCCGGGTCGGGTCGTCTGGAGACAGGGCGTTTAAACGGCGGCGTTTGGGGCGGTTTTGGTGGCTTGGGCTTTTTGGTAATTTCGACAATGTCTTTTAGGCTCTGAACGCTGTTTCTGCAACTGGAGGATTGGGAGAGAGAATGGTGGTGGTGGTGGTGGTTGGGCCGGCGGCAGTGGTGGTGGTGGTGGTGAACGACGTCGTCTGCTGCTTTGGACTTGCAATGCAGTGACTTGATCCATCCTGTCGCCATTCTTGATTATAAACGAAGACCCTTCAAGCTTTTAAGTCCCTCTCTCTGCATACATATATGTTGACAGACATACCTATGCATGTAAATGCGTGTGCATTATACGTATTAATGGAATGGAGAAGACATGGTGTGGTATTAAATGAGACCAATAAGATGGTATGTCAAATACAGATTCGAAGTTACCAAAATGCCCCTGTGCGGGTATGGGAATTACCCCATGGACGTGGAAAGCAAGTAGAAACCAACAAATTTATTTATTATTTTATGGAGAGAAACCATCTATTTTAATTGTATTAATGCCAGTTGGAAGATGAAGGAATAGGTTTGAAATTTAATATTTGATTCACATTATTTAAAACATGTAATTAAGAGGTGGATTTCTATTGACAAGAGATCAAACCAATCGCCCATAATGAATTTATTATTATAAATTTAAAATTCATCTCATATTTCCTTAATTTAAAATACAGCATAATTTTTTTAAAAATGATGATTATGAGGGTGGAAAGGTTGGAGAAGAAGAATAATTAGTGGTAATATTTTCGATGGACCTACTGAATTACTAGTGGATTTATAAAAAATTAACATATTGGCCATTTTGGTCCTTGAGATCATTATGGAATTAGTTTGATTTTTGGTGCATTAATTATGATGGTTTGACAATGATGATGCAGTCACCATATGATGGAATTACTTTCTTCTTTTTATATTGATACGCATATATGTATATAATGGTAATATTGCAATTCATAGTTTTCAAATTTAACAAAATAAATAATAAACTTAATATAGTTTTACCATTTAAAACACTACTCACAGCCTTTCAGAGAATAGCAAACCAGCCACTTCTTTCAGGGAATCTACCAAACGATTAACCTAGCTTGTCTTTCAAAATAAAATAATTCAAGGAAAGCAACACACACTCAAAAGAGTTTACAAAGTGATATCCAATTAATAATGCCTTGAGATCTTGAGAGTTGAATGCTTTGTTTGATGCTTGTTAATCTTTTTGCTCAATTGTGTGTTGTAACCTTCTTCTAAAGAATGAATCTTCCTTATGTAGAATGGTTCAAAAATAACACTCTTGGCTATTATTTGAATAGTTTTAATATCCATTAATCGGGCTTTTGAGCTCATTTCAGTGATGTGGATTTTTCCCCGACCACATGTGACCTACATTTGAATCATACTTACACATATGACAATCACATTTTCTTTTAATATATGTAAATTGCCTAAAACATATTTAAAATAAATAAAAAAATTCATCACAAATATTAGGGAAAAATAAAATTTTAGTCCTCTATGATTACCTTATTAGATTTTTAGTCTTCTATGTTTAAAAAATATTATTTTTAGTCATTTAACCTGCAATAGCAGGTAACATTTGTTTTCTTTTTAATTACAATTTAATTTGAACAAAAAAATATTTTTCTTCATCTAACATATCTAAATTAATATTAATAATTAAAAATTATATTTTTCATCTTGATATGAGTGAGTAAGAGTTTTGTGACTATTAAAAATACAAAATATTTTAGCATCAAAATTGATATTAAGCAATTAACAAATTTATTTTCACAAATTCTATACATTTCGTACTGGAAACGGATAACACAAAACCAAAAAAGTTATATTAATCATTTCTGTTAGTTTTTAAATTACATCAATTTATCAAAATAAAGCATGTTCCTGTCAATTATCTCATTGTAGCAAAATAAAACAACAAAAGATATTTATGTAGGACACACCTCTATGATTATAAATACTAACGAGCTACCTAAAAATAGAGTATGTCAAAAAACTGTGCCAGAACATATGACCTCCTGTCTTGATAATATAATTTGTTGAAAATAAATTTGTTACTTATTTAATATCGATTTTGATGTTAAAATATTTTATTTCTTATAGTCACAAAACTCTAACTCACTTGTATCAAGATGAAAAATATAATTTTAAATTATTAATATTAATTTAGACATGTTAGATAAAGAAAAACTTTTTTTTTTTTGGTATTAAAATTAAATTGTAATTAGAAAAAAAAAAGTTACCCGCTATTGCAGGCTAAGGACTAAAAATGATCTTTTTAAATATAGAGAATTAAAAATTAAAAGGTGAAAGAGCGCTAAAAATATACTGAGGCAAACATAGAGGACCAAAAAATATTTTTTTCCCAAATATTTAAATAAATAAAAATACATTAATCACAGAAAATTGAGTTTTTTTTTTTATAAAACTAAAATATTCTTAATTATATTAATTATATAAATATGAATATTAGTTCAAACATTTATAAATTAAAAAGAAAATTTATTTTAAATAAATGGATAAATACGAAAATGAAGTTACAAAAACCATACTTATAATATTAAATATCATATTTATGTATTTTTGTCATTTTTCAGATTTCAAGTTAAAATTTAAAATACAAATTAACATTAATTTGTTTAATATTATAATTTATTATAATATAAAGTAATGTTCAGATTTATTTGATTATTGTTTCAAATGTACTATTTAAAATTATTAAGGTTTTTACTTCATTTGTTATTATTATTTTTTGATGTAATTTTCGGTTTTTCTATGAATAGTCTATATTTATTAGATAAAATTTAAATTAAATCTAATTATCTCATTTAAAGTAATTTTTCAATTTATCTTCAGATTTTAAAAATATTTACTAATTTAGTAAATATATTTTCAGATCGAATTATAGACACTTTATGTATTAAATAAAAGTTGGTTTGAAAATTATAAAGTTCTATTTTTTTAGTAAATCAGACAAGTTTATTTATTTACTTTAAATAAATAATTTAGAGTTTAATTTAATTTATTTTATTTTGGAATACAAATATTTTGGTTCATAAAAATATTCAGTTTTCTTTAGTTAATGTATATTTATTTATTTTAATATTTTTAATGTGTTTTTATTTAAAATTAATTTAGACAATTAATGTATTTTAAATGAAAACATGATAGCAACATTAATCCACATCAGCGAGTTGGGCCCAAAAACCAAAAATTGGACAAGCATGAGCAGTTGACATGCAATTTTGGCTCAATTGTGCTATCGAACTGAAATTTGTCTAAATCCACGAAATTTATAAGTTATTATCCTAAATAACGTCTTAAATTGCAATCACGGAGTAAATTGGATATTAAACTCAAATATACCTAGATCCAATAGATAACCATAGTTCACTTGTTGGACACTGTACAGATACTAGCAGAATAGGTTGTCCTTGATTTCTGCATAAGTGACTATGCACTGTCCTTTACAACTATCAGCTGATAATTTACAAGTCAAACAGAAAACATTCAGTTGGCCTCAAAATTTTGTTCATTGTATTGTTCAAAAGCCATTATGTTTAATAAGCTGCATATCCATTTTTGTTATATATACTGAGGAACATGTTCTAGCTTTTCTGATATTTTCTTGCCAGTTGCAGATTCTCTGTCTTTTGATTTTAAGTAATCTTACAGTTTAACCATTGTTCCCATGATGAGTTTATTGTTACACTAATATAAGTCATCTAACATATGTTGACTATTATTCTAAGTACATGGTTTATCAACTCATTCATTTACCTGATTCTTCTTAACAGTTAATTGCATGCACTAATCTGGTGACTCTACATTTGATCACTGATACTTTAATTCTCTCTTGAACATCAAAATATTTAAATTTAATTAGTTAAGTAAAGAAGTGAGATAATTCATAAGTTAGAAATATTTTGATTTGTAAAAAATATATAACAGTTTTCATCAATAAGTATATGTTTCTGCAATTACAAAAACATTGACAAGTGTTTACTTAGACAACTCCTATTCAGGTTTGCCTTTTGAGAAATTTCTGCTTCTTTCTTGCTGAAAAAAGCTTCAATAATGTCCATTTCCTTCATACCATATTTTCTTTGTACAATTGTCAAACAGACTTCCCATTCCATACGTCTGTCAAGTCAACTACATGAATCTTTCTCTCTAGCCCAACACTACAAGAAAAATTAAAATAGACCACCCAATAACTACTACAGTTTTGTCACTAACTGTTGCATTTTCAAGTTTCAACCAAGGTTTTGTCTAAGAACGTCGATTAGCAAAAATGCACTTTTATACAACGTTTTTAATTACTGTTGTTTATTGGTGTGTTTTTATGCTAATAGACAACAATTTTAACAAAATAGGTTTATTGTTACTGCTTCATATGGCAATATGAACTTGGCATGAAAATTGTGGTATTTTTTAAGCCATATAGCAGATATGGGTTTGTTAATTAAAGGAACACCAAGGAGTTACATGAGATGTAAAATATCTCACTTATTTGTTTATGCTAGTGATTTAGGTTGATGAGAGTTCAGTTGTGCCAGGTTTTGTTAGTTTTGCCTTCATTTGTTATCAAATCAACTAAAAATTCAGCAAATCGAGATTAATTATTTGTACTTTCGTGTTAGAAAATTAATGTGTAGATTTTGATAAGACAAAACACACATATAATAGGAAATTAGAGTATTCTCCATTTTTCATTTTGCTTTAGTGAAATTAGATTAAGATTTGAGTCCTAAAATAAGTTGAAGATGGGAAGGAAGCAAATGAAGACTTTGCAGTAAGTTGTATGAAACACAACTACTGCTAACTGCATGGATGAACAGTGCGCTGCATGCTGTAAGCTGGAAGTTTTAACAGACATGCCCAATGCATGAAGATAAGGTTGATTGACTGAAACTTTGTCTTAGACTGTTAATTTCCAATATAAATACCCCTTTTTCCTCCTTTTAGAACCAGGGCAATGATTAAATAAAATCAATTAATGAATAGTTATGTTTACAATTATATATATTAAAGTTAATTATTACAACTTTCATGTGACACATTTTTCCCAATTCTGACTCCAAAAAAGTAAAAAATTATAAGAAGGTGGAAGTTGCGCTAAAATGTCCTAATTTTCGTCATGACAAGATTTGAGTATTTTGGATATAACTTGGTGTAAGAAATTTACATTGGATTGAAATAAGTGGCATTGGATAGCTAACTTCAAGGACTACAATTTTCATGAAGAAACTAAGGTCAAATTGGGAGCGTAAACGGATCAAAATAAGGTCGGAAGTCAGAACTCGGGTGATGTCGGGTTCCAGTACACGAATTGAAGCAACCAAATCAGAAGTCACGACCCGGTCCAGGTCGCCCGTAACCAGACCCGAGGTTAGGTGTTTTCCTATATCTATTTTTTCGCTTGCTTTCCGACAATGTCTGGGTCACCCATGACCCTACCCAGGCACATGTTTTTACCCGTTTTAGATCATTTTTCGACTAGAACTCGTCTCCAAATCCAATTCTAACCCTCCTAGGTATAAATTGAGGCTTTGAGACTCGAAATAAATAATTTTTGAACACCCATATCCACGAAATACATCATGAGAGCAACCAAGGAAGCAAGAAATTGAAGATTCAAGATCAAAGAGGAAGCAACCAATCGTGAATTCACTAAGTTTTCTTTGATTTTATTTTTAATTTTTATCATGTCATCTTATAATTTATTTTTCTTTACAAACATGATTATTGGCTAGGGATCTCGTGATCTTAGGACATGAGAGTAGTTTTACGGATATTTTGTTGAACTTCTAGTTTTAATCTTTCCTCTAAATCCATAATATATTATTCATGCTTCTTCGTGCTTATTCCATGTATGAATCCTGATCAAATTTATGTATGCTTTAATTAATTGTATTGAGATCGAGAGAAATGTCTAATTATAGATTTGAGAATGCATGACTCAGTTAATTGCTAGATCGAGAGATTGATAATAATTGGGGTGAGAATACGATCTTAGGAGCTTTTGGGAGTTGGTTATTAACTGCAAGATAGAGATACATACATTAATAATCAATCTATGGGTTAAGTTGCTTGAGAGAGAGAGGTTAATCTATAATTGTAATTTTTCACATAAGATAATTTGGATTTGAGTTTGATTTTGCTAGATTAGTAAACATGATTGAAGTAGAATGAAATTGTGGCATTAGGATCCTTATTTGAATCTTGATATTTCTTGATACTTAGTTGTTTGATTTTTGATTTCATTTATTTATTTTAGATTTAGGTTAATTAAAATAATTATCTCAGTTCAGTTGTCTAGATAAAGTTAGGTAAATTAATTAGGTAATTAACATTATCCTTATTCATCCTATCTATATTTGACACCATGCATTTGTAGTTAAGTAAGATAGAAATAGACTTCAAACAGATATCATGTCTGAGTTCATGATATATTATTTTCAAGTACAAAAGTATTTATTTATTAGTTGATTTTTCCATTATTATTTGCTAAACATTCACTTATAATATAATTTTACCTTGTACAACAGATGATGTAAAGATAAAATGTGATGTCAGGAAATATCAGTACTGGAGTGTGATTATTGGTGACCACGGACCTTCGAATTGATTAGTTTTTTAATTTTTTAAATCTTCACGGCAAGTAGTTTATTTTGAAAGATAAATTTAGAATTCTTGATAGTTTTTTATCTCAATATATATATATATATATATATATATATATATATATATATATATATATATGTGCGCGCGCGTGAATATATACGAAATTTTTCGTTGCTAAAAATTTAAGTATGATTTTAGTTATATAAAGAAAAAAATGATTTTAGTAGAAGTAAACACCCCATTACCATTATAAGGAGTGTCACAAAGTTTCAACAAGTACAAATCCAACTTTAAGAATAGCATAAAAGTTAATTTATCAGAATATGCATTGAGAATTTACACTTTAAAACCATAAACATAACATTGATGTTGATAGATTTCCAATGATGGTGGATAATGAGACCGGTATGTAATGATTATTAATGTTAAAATGATATGAAAAAATTATCCCGTATTAAATGCTTTACGGTTTATAACAAACGTCCCGAAAATACAACGACATACTAACTTAAGGATCGCAACACAACGAATCCAAAAGTTTTCCGATGAATGAAAACGATATTTGAAACTTTCTATGACAAGAAAATGAGAGGACTACAGTTGCTAGAATGCTATGAATGCAAGTTGTAGTGGAGTGAAAGAAATGAATGAATGTGAGGTCTATTTATAGAAGTTGAAGAGGTTTTGTGTCTTTCCATAAGAGAAACATTTTAATTTGAAATGATGTCTTTTCATAATTAAACACTTTTTGGTTTGAATTGAAGTCTTTTCATAATTAGACACCTTTTGGAATAAAATAGTATGTCTAATAATGTTTCAGATTAGATGCATCCATTTAATTTGAGTTGCATCAATTCAATTCAAACTCATACTTTTTCACAATTTTGTGCATTTTTCAAATTACGTTTCCAACTTCAAGCATTAATTTCTCATTCATCCGAAATTGGATTTGAGAAAATATATACTCTAAATTTATCTACTCGAAATGTAGATTTCAAATTTGTAATTTATTTTTATTTCTAACAAACGAAACACCATATAAAAATTGGTCAAGAATTGATCAACACCAACATTTCCAAACCAATTTCCAACAATCCCCCACACGATCAATGAAAATTAATGCATTTGTGAATGCAGACACTTTTAGAAATTTCCACTGAACTGCTATTGCATCAGGATATGTAGCTTCCTACTTTGAACCTTCCTTAGTAAGATGCTATCGGATTTATTCACTACTCGATGAATGTGATGTCTTGAATCGGTCAACTTTTTGTGTAAACCAAGACAAAAACATTTATACAATAGCAACTCTAATATCTTTTGTTCTCACGTTGTGTCCATTTTGACCCTGGACCATATCTTGGATTCATAAGTGCTTCATTGAGGCGGCCATCCTTACATTTACATAGGTGACCTCCTATTAGGACTTATCCAGAGAGTAACCTGTGATACTCCACCTTATTAGGTATAGGTGTCATTAAAAGCTTTAAAAGCTTACCCTCAGCACAAATCAACAAAATTTTATCTTGACACTTGGTTGTCTCTAGGAATGAGTTGAGTGAGTTCCAAGTGCTCAATTGAACATTTCATAACTTAGTTGTCTCATTGAATCAAGTTTGTGGGATCTCCACTCATCATGGTTGAGTTACTACCATGAAAGTTCTTTAATGTGTGGAATTTTGAACGCATTCCCCTAAACATACAGCATAGTTGATCTCCATTTCAATTTTTACATCACAGATCCCTATAGCGTATGGAAATTATTCCACTGGAGATCAGCTGCCTTTGGCCACTAATTGATCCTCCATATTCGAGTATTTTTATGGGACAACTTTGTCCCCTCACATTTCAAGATTTATGTGGGAAACTTGTTTTTCTTATGTTTGGGTTTCTAGGCCATTTCTTGAAAGTAATCAATTTATAAATTGTTATTCCATACATTAATGTTTGGAAATAACTTGTATAACAATTTGTGATATTAGTTATTGTCCAGTTCAAATAATTTTATCTCCATAACAAGACAACAAAGACAATGTCTTAATTTTCCTTTCCATAGTCTCATTGTGAGAGACATTTATCAAATTTATTGGGTCAAAACATTTTTACCAGATCCGTTCATGTCCTTAATTTAGCCCATTTGACTTACATACATTTTAATTTGACTCAAACCAATTTATAAGAACATCAAATCAAACTGATTTTTCCACTTTTAATTTCTAGAAGGCCCGTGGCCTAATTATGTAGAAGACATCAATATGATTTTTAGTATGCTCATAACTAGCCTGACTATGTACATGCTCAACAATATGAGCCACAAACATGTCTTCATTCACAATTCTCAAAATTGTTTTCTAACTTGATTCTCAAATCAAGTTTTAGTTTGAAGTTCTTCAAACTCTTATATGTTCCTCCCACATAGAAACATGTTTGACCTTTCGCCTTTGTTGACCACTTTTGATCGATGACATAAACTTTTACTATGTTCAAATCTTTAATATTGAGACAAATTCTTAAATTGACTCTTAAAGTCATTTTGTATTGGATTAAATCCAATTGTGTCAAAATCTACAATTTAGTTAGGTCCGTAAATAATAGTCACCAAATCATAATTTGATGCCACCAAATAAGACCACAATACAAGTAGATCCCCCACAATTGATTTTGGGTTTAACCATGATTTGGTAAGAGCCCATATCAAACTTAATTATGTAAATAATATATATTTTGAGCCCAAAAAAAATAAATCTAGTTGGACCCAAAACAAAACTATCTCTGTTAAATGAAGCAAAAAAAAAAAAATAGGAATATCAGAAAACTTACCCTCTTTGAATTTCTTTGATCCGACATCTTCGGTCTTATATTTCTTACTAGTGAATCCTAAAGTCCTTTTCCAGTTTTGTCACTGCGTAGACATTTTAGAGGGAGTCGTTGAGTCAATAAAGGATATAGTTGCGACATAAGAAATCACTATGATTCCATGCGTCCAATGCAGTCCTTTGCTTCATCGTCCCCTACATTTGATGTGTTTTTTTTTCAAGAAATGAACCAAATTCTAAGTTGTAAGGTAGAACAACACTTCTATTGTTGCCACCGTTTAAATTCAATACCGTCGAATTTCGCCGGTCTTTCAACATAAACTGGTATTGTATGAACAGAGCTAGACATCTTTAAATACACAAAAATTCATCTTTCGTTATTGGAAATAATATGAGGTGTACTTGAAAATGACTCAAATAATAAATGGAAAAGTTGAGGCAAGAGCTAGACACTTTTTCCGTAAGATGAAATTACCACGTATTCAATGTTTTACGGTTTATGTCAAACGTCCTTAGTTAAGATACAACAACTTAGTAACTTAAGGAACACAACATAACGAATCCAAAAGTTTTTCGACGAATGAAAGCGATATTTGGAACTTTCTATGATAAGAAGATGATAAGACTACAATTACTAGAATGCTATGAATGCAAGTTGTAGTGAAGTGAATGAAATGAATGAATATGAGGTCTATTTATAGAAGTTGAAGAGGTGTAGTGTCTTTCCATAAGAGCATCTCCAATGGTTGAACCCAAAAAGCAGGTTTATCTATGCTACATCACTGCCACTTCAAAAGTAAAAAAATTCTACCTTTAAATAAATATCTCACCAACCATTCTACCTAAAAAATAACTATTCAGGGTTCCATCTCTCAAATTACTTCTATATCTACTATATTTTTATTAATCTATCATCTCAATTTATAATTTTGTCTTATAATAAATAAAAATTCTTAATATTTTAATTGATTTAAATAATTTTTAAATTTAAATATTTATTCAATTTAGTTGTAAAAATAATGTTATTTTATTATTTAACTAATATAAAATAATGTTATTTTTATTTATTCAATTTAAATAAAAATAATGTTATTTTATAATTTAACTAATTTAACATTTATTGAAAAAAAAAAAGTAAAATGGTTGGAAACGGCTAGTTGCCAAAATAAAAAAAAATTGAAAAAGCATTTTAAAAAAAAGTAAAAGTTGTTGGTGGCCCCACCTCTCTTCCATTTTCCTCCCTTTCTACCCAGGTAGAGAAACGTCTACCCATTTATTTTCCTTCTACCTAAATCTATCCCTCCCAACAATCATCTACCAGTGGTATTTTTTAAAGGTATTTTCTCTTTGTCATGTCAACAAATACCTCCTCATTGGGGATGCTCTAAGAGATACCTTTTAATTTGAAATGATGTTTTTTCATAATTAGACACTTTTTTGTTTGAATTGAAGTCTTTTCATAATTAGACACCTTTTGGAATTAAATAGTGTATCTAACAATGTTTCGGATTAGATGCATCCATTTAATTTGGATTGCATTAATTAATTCAAACTCACATCTTTTCACAATTTCACACCTCATCAAGCATTAATTTCTCATTCATCCAAAATTGGATTTGAGAAAATAAATACTCTAAATTTATCTACTCGAAATGTAGATTTCAAATTTACAATTTTTTTTTCCAAACAAATAAAACACCATGTAAAAATTGGTTAAAGATTGGTCAACACCAACTTTTCCAAACCAATTTCCAACATAAAATGAATATATTTTTTAAATAAGGATGTCATGTGAGACTCGCAACAATGAATGTTAATAACACTTATTATTGTGGTTCAACTTAAACGGTTAAACATAAGTTGCGGTTACTATCAAATTAATATATTTAAAGTTAATATAAATCTAGTCATTATATACCTAATAATAATATTATGGGCAACAAATAGTCAATTGTTTTTAACTATTGGATACTAATATATAAATTCAACTTTAACCGTTATAGTAGTACATCATATTATATTTTAATTATATGTTGATTTGATATCAATATAACATATATATTATATTTACACGCAAGAACAAACAACTCTTTGAAATATTGCACATAATGTTTAAGCTATGTGCACTCAATAAATTTAATATCAATGATTTGGAATATCAATAAAAAAAAATATATTTATTCATATTATTTGTAAAATATGGACATAGATATAACTATGATTAAAGTTGAAATACAAATAGAGTTGGTATGCAAACATCAAGTAAAGTAAATAAGTAAAAATAAGTCATAAATATCATTAATTAACTATCCATTTGAATTATTTTTGTTTCAATTTTTATGATATCCATATATCTATATATACTTTTTAAACATAAAATAATAATATTTCATATATATATATATATATATATATATCGATTAACTTAAACATCAGCAAACATCATAGTTTAAATGTGTTATTTGTGAATGTGCAATATCCTATTTTATAACATTTGAATTTTACAATATTTATATTAACTATGTTATCAATATATTTAAAATATGTATGCTTGAATATTGTTAATATTTTCAAAATTATGCTAACATATATCGATAAGAAGGATATATAGGTGGTTTATACGAGAAAGATTAAGATAATATCGAAAAATATAAAAAATATTAATTTTGAATTTTCTTAATCTTTATAAAACTATCTGATAATCGTACTGTATGAATTTACACTAATATTTTCTTAGATTTAGTGTGCTTGCATTTTTGTCGATACATAAACAAAATTTAAATTACTTGATTTTAAAAAATACTAATATTTTCTTAGATTTAGTGTGCTTGTATTTTTGTCCATACTTACAAAATTTAAATTACTTAAACTTTTAAAATGTTTGAAAAAAATGGATAAATTTGTATAAAAAGACAAAAAAAATAAGTTCAATGATATCTTTTATGCACACTCAACTAGTTTTGTTGATGGATTGTACAAACACGATAAACTGGTACAAGATGCCACTTTCGAAAGAGTGAGATCAAATGTTCCAAGGTGGATCGTGTGTATTTATTAGAACGCATATTGTATTTATAATACTAATCGATACAAGATGTGGTTGAAATTATCACGTTTTGATAGCAAGCGGTTTTTTGGTGGCCACAAACGAAGATAACTATAATGGATGCGATTGTGACAGTGAGATTGCTTTGATGATTGTGATTGATGTTATATTTTCCAACTTTAGTCATTTGTTATATCGATGATACAATTAAATTTCAATAATAATAATAATAATAATAACCTCTATATTGATTTACAACATCTTTAAAATATCGACATTGATATAAATATCATTATATTTGAAGTACTTTCAATAATAATAATAATAAATATGTTGAGTTATAATATCTGTAAAATATCGATATTGATATAAATATCATTAAATTTGAAGTAATAATTGAGTTCATTAGAAAATATCAAATAATTAGATATATTATAAATATCATTAAACTTTCAATATGCATGTATTTGTGAGGATGCAATATTTATAATAGCGCCAAAACTTGTATGCCCCTTTAGATCCGTGCCCCCAACCCGGCGCGTGGGCCGCTCCCATGCGCACGCACCTGATTATATATAATGTATCCTACGAAGGTATCACACATTTACTCTTCAGATATCACACATTTACTTTTACTCTTCAGGTCATTCTTCAGGTATCACACATTTTCTCTTTAAGTATCACACATTTACTCTTCAAGTATCACATATTTAGCCTTAAGGTATCACACATTTACTTTTACTCTTCAGGTCACTCTTCAGATATCACACATTTTCTCTTTAAATATCACACATTTATTCTTCAAATATCACATATTTAGCCTTAAGGTATCACACATTTACTTTTACTTTTCAGGCCACTCTTCAGGTATCACACATTTTCTCTTTAGGTATCACACATTTACTCTTCAAGTATCATATATTTAGCCTTAAGATATTATGCAGAAACATTGTTATTTTCTTCTTTTTCCTCTTTTTTTTTCTTCTTCTTTCTCCTTCTTCTTGTTAATCTCTTTTCTTATCGATTTGTTTTTTTTCTTATTTGTTTTGTACATTCTTCGTCTTTATCTTCTTGTTATTATTCTTCTTCAAATCTATTTTTCATAACTTACATATCATTAAGCATGTAATTATGTAATACCTGTAGTTCATGTATGTAATAGCTATAGAACAAATCTGTAATACCTCAAAACTATTTTTCATAACTTACATATCATTCAAGCATGTAATTATGTAATACCTGTAGTTCATGAATGTAATACCTACATAACAAATCTATAATACCTCAAAACTATTTTTTATAATTTACATATAATTCAAGTATGCAATTATGTAATACATGTAGTTCATGTTTGTAATACCTATAGAACAAATCTGTAATACCTCAAAACTATTCTTCATAACTTACATCATTCAAACATATAATTATGTAATATCTATAGTTCATGTTTGTAATACCTACAAAACAAATCTGTAATACCTCATATCTTAAAATTTTCACTTGCATCTGAGGGAAGAAAAAAAATGTATATATATGCGGTCAACGTGGATCAAAGCGGATTGGGGGCACGGATCCAATCTGTGCCCCGGGTACACAAGAGTCCTTCTCTTATAATAATTGAATATTACAATATTTATAGCAACTATGTTATCTACACATAATTAAAATATATATACTTAATATATTGTTAATATTTCCAATATTGTGGTCACCAATACCGATGAGAAGCATATAACTGTAGTTTTAATAGAGTGGAATACGTAGAAATATTAAGATATCGATGAATATTAAAAAAAAACATAAATAATATTAACTTTTAATTTCCATAATATTTAAAACATATATATTTGATATCGACATCTGTATTAATAAATGCAATTATATTTTTGTAAATTAAAAAAACTTGGATCTGTAGATATATATTTTTCGAACTTGTTTTAAAATATTGATACAACACCCTAAAATAAAAAACGTGAAAGTTCATAAGTGTCAAACTTAAGTAAGAGTTTTTTTTTTTTTTTTAAATTTTCAAGGTTATACCATAATCTTTTCTTTAAGGCAGAGTTGATTAGATCGGCCCAAGCTTAAAGTTTAATGATGGAGGCTAAAGATTATGATACAACCTTTTGACTTTAGGGTTGTTTATGGGGAAGGTTTTGGGAACACATTACTACAACAAATTCGATCAAAAAGTAAAAATGTAAGATATTTTGTCACACCCCATTTTCTTACATAAAAATATTAGAGTTTTCCTTGCGGGTGTGCAAGAAGAAATGGTAAGAGATATTTTCATAAACAAAAGAGGAGGTAGGAGACAATTATCAGAATAATGAGGTAGGAGACAATTATCAGAATAATGAGGTAGGAGACGATCAGAATCATTCATATATCAACAATCAGATTCAACCGATTACCCAAACATTTACAGTGGGAATAACACATCAGGATCCATCATCCAAAACATAAACGAGATTATTTATTACAAAATGTGAATTATAAAAATCATTGTTTAATAGTTGTGAGACATCAATCTTAAATACACAAGTCCGGATAGAGCACCAACCCTCTCCCTCTGAGGTTCATCATGCTCGTCATCTCCTGTAACGTGAATTACAGAATAGGAGGTGAGTGCGTGGAATACACTCGTGGGGATCAAATCCGCATCTTATAACAGTCGACAGATATAAAATATCAGAAATGTAACATTCAATCATGTTGTCACTGAACGTAAAATGCAAGGCACGTATCTCGTAACTCATCCATTAGGTGCGGGAATTTCCTGACTTACCCTACCAAACGGTCTTAAATACCGCTAGCGTATTTACAGGACCGCCAAACCTTTAGGTAGTAGAGGGGGTAAGAGATAGTTGTTTTTAACGGTCCATAAGACCTTCCGAACATGCAATGTGAACCGAAGTCCTTTCACAGTATATCATGAACACATAATCATAGCATATAATCACTGTATTTAGTATTCCTCAATCATGCTTCAAAATAGGGAAAACTGTAAACAGATAAAGAGTTAGAAATTACCCCCACCTTATTCGGTGGTTACCACGTGAGTAGCGAGTATCAAATAACGAGTATCTCAATGCTCAATCCAACTGATAGCCTACACAAATTACGGTGTTTCTTAGATTCTTAATATGTATAATTAAATCTATAAACGATATCGGAGGAGATATAATCGTTAAAGACACGACGGATTGGGAGATCTAAAGATTGAGATTGAAGAAACGAGAGTGGTTGTTCAGTTTATAAGGCTGAGATGAAAGAGGATGAAATTTGGGTCGCAACAGAAAAAGAATGAGCTCAATCGGAGTTGAAATGAGCTCGAACGGAGCGTTTTAAGTTTAGGGGTATTTTGGTAATTTTGGTCAAAGGGTTGACTTTGACCGGGACCCACGACCCTCGGTCAACGACATCTCGTCGGAGATGACTCGATGATAATGTACGATGGAAAAAACGGGATTCAAATCGAAAACACGACGTCGCGCGCGCACCCGTCACACGGCGTGGTGTGCGCGCGTGCGAGCGCACCCGACGTCTGGCAAAATCCTCGGCAGACTCGGTAGCATGCACGCGCGAGCACCCGACACGTCTCGACAGGTCTCGGTAGCCTCGCGCGCCAGCACCCGGCGCTTCTCGGCAGCCTCGCGCGCGCCAACACCCGGCACCTTTAGCCACGTCGACAGCCTCGAAAAGTGCGCACCTGGCACCCGGCATGCTCGGCCAGGCTCGGCATCCTCGGCCAAGCTCACGCCCAGCGCCACCCGGCGTCACCCCAGCGCATCTGGAAGTTTGCAGCGGCCACCTGCTGAGGCGGCGCCGCTCCCACCTGGTCAGCCGACAACCCAGCTCCGACGATCATCATCTCCAGCCACCCCTCACCAGCTCCGACCGTGAATAGTGCCACAAAATAGCCACCAAACATACCCCTCTATCTCTCTCTCCCTCCCTTTCCAGCTCCGGCCGGTGACTTCAAGTCACCGGCGATACCCCCCACACCGCCGAAACACTAGCCGGCGACTTCCAGTCGCCGGCAACCACCCTACCAGCCACGCACACACACACAAAATACAATACACACACACGCATAAACATATAAACACACACACACACACACATCTTTTGCAGCTTGGCTGGCGACCTCCTAACGCTGGCCACCCACCACCAACCTCGCCGGCGCATCACCAGCGCCGACCCACTGTTTCCTCATGGCGGCGCTGCCCAGCGCTGCCCCACAGCATGCATATACACAACACACACTAACACACACGCGATACACACATTGTGACGACTAGGATTTATCGATGCATAATTTGATAACTAAATATTTAAACCCCTAATTATTTGATTTACTTTATGTGTGTCTCAGAAAATCTAATTATATGTATGTTTTAATCTAAGTTTAAAGTATTTAGATTTATTTCATTAAAAGACAAGTCGATAAAATAATTTGTAAGTGGGACGAGATGAACGAGAACGAAAAATCGAACAAAACGCCGAAAGAATGAATCAAATCGGAGTTCGAATGATATCTCAAATTAATTAATATCATAAGAATGTTTAACATAAAGTTTAAGATTATAAAAAGATTAATGATATAATTAACCAAAGTATAAATAGTGTATCATTTTTCCTAAGGTAAAACATCTGTTAAAGTTTTTAACCTAAGGTAACTATGTCATAAAACTGCTCCTCCTTCTCTTTTATTTTTTCCGGCTGTCGGCCAGCCGGAGCGCCGCCGTCGTCGCCGCCGGATTTTCTTTCCGACAGAAACCTATTGATACCTATACCATCTTAAAGCTCTCGCCGAGCCCGTTCCAACCTCGGGCTCGAAATTGACATCCACCGCCGCGTTCGCCAGCATTTGGTCGGAGAAGATTCGGTTTCTCTCTTTAAAAACCCACTTCTTTCTCTCTCTTCGTTTCCGGCCATCTGGCCACTGATCGGGGCGAATCTTGAGTCTAAATTGAAGTTCTCGCCGAGCCCGTCTCGATTCTGGGCTCGGATCGTTGATCGGACCAGCCGATCTCCGGCAAAAGCCGGTCAAAGTTTCTGCAATTTTAAGCTTTCTCTCTCATTTCCTCTCTTTCTCTCTCTTCGAACTCTCTCTGCTCCCTCTCATCTCTCTCTCCTGCGGGTTTGGATGGTCGGGACGGCGCTGTGGGTGGCCGGCGTAAGGAGCACAGGCAGTGCATGGTGGTTTGGTTGTGATGGGTTGAGTTTGGTTGTCTTTGGATGGTGGTGGGTTGAGGTTTGGAGTGGTTTTCCGACGCCACCGTGGCCGGAGGAGGCCGGCGTTCGATGCGCTGGCGTGTGGTGGTGGTTTCGGGTGATGGCCGGTGACACGATGTCGCCAGCGGTGACTTACAGTAGCGGTGGTGGTGACGGGCAGTGAGTGGTTTGGGGTGGGTTTGGTTTTGAGAATTAGACTATCTTCAGGGGCCTCTTTGCAATTTCTTTAGTTTATGCTTATTCTCCTTTGGTCCCCTAACTTTTATTTGGTGCAGTTTAGTCCTAAAGCTTTTGAGAAATTATATTTTCACCCCCAGAAGTTTCCAACTCTTTATTTTTCGCCCCAAAACTTATTTGTAATTACAGTTTTACCCTCCAAACCCTAAAATGCTCCGTTTGGCTTCATTTCTCACCCGTTTTAACCCGTTCTCGTCTCTAAAGCTCCATTTTTGAATCCTCTATATTCCTAACCTAGTTGTGTTATAATCTGTTTCCAGTTCGTTAATTCTTTCGAGCATTTAATTATACACGCTTAATTAATCTAATAACCTAATAATTTACGTTGTATGTTTGTAGGCCCAAACGCTTCGAACCCATCTCAGAATTAAAGGGATAAGAACGTGAAAATCGCACCACACAGGCTGAGGTGGGTGTAATTTCTGAATTAACATTTAACTTTACGTGTTGTTTTGTATAGTCGCATGCTAGGGTTTTCGATAAGCTATGATATGATGATGAACGTTATATGATTTGCAATATGAGATTATGAGCATGAAATGTGATTGATGATATGAGCATGCTAGTAATTACTATACATGTCCGTGCTTATATGCTATGTCTTACGTGCTGTGAATTAAATGTGTTGTTTCAGAAAAGATAAGGATATGTGTTCATGATGCATTGTGCTGGAGAAGACAGGTTGGGATTAAGTCCTAACGGATATATGGAGGATTGGTGAAGTCCCCTTAACCAAATAATCACTCGGTGGATTCCGTTGTGGGGTAAGGCGGGATATACCTGCGCCCACGTCATTTATGTGCTGTGCATTGTACTTGCTGTGTTTAACTGCTTATCTGATTTAAAGTTTTATGTTAGTTCATGAACTTATCTCCACGGGGTGTATTTGCATGCACTCACCCCGCTTATATGTTCAATACAGGTGATGATTTTGTTGGGAGGAGTTGAAGGGAGATATGTGCCCTGTCTGTTAAAGATATTTTGTTATGATGTTTGTTAAACTATTTTGGAACAATACACTTACGTTTCTATTTTCTTTAAACATATATAATCCGCTGCTATAAATCTGTAACTTATATAGTTATATATATATATATCTTCTTCGTTTCTTCCTTCCTTTTTTTTCTTCTTTCCTGCACGCTTGTCGAGGATACTTTGATAATTTAAAAATATTTTTCCAACTTTGTTAAACTTTTATAATAATTTATGGTTAAGTTTCGGGGCGTGACACACACAGCCTATAACGACTCCGGCGCCGCCACCCATGACGGCGCCGCCTCTCTAGTAACTCACCCTCACCTCCAGGCAGCGCTCCGGCAGCAGCTTCGGTGAGAAGGAGGAAGAAAACAGAGAAGAGAGAAAAGTTGGCTAGGTCTAGGGTTTAGGGTTTGGAGACGGTTTTTCATCGTTTTTCGGTGAACGAGACATCAGAATTGAAATCCGAGACCTATCCTAGACTTGTCTCGACGAGACCTACGTTCTGTGCGAAAATCAGCCGAAACCAATAACGTTGAAATTTTCCGGCCACCGGCGGCGGTAGTGCGCCGGAGGTAGAAAACAGTAAATAGAGAGGGAGGAAAGAGGAGAGAGAGACTTACGAGTTTTCGTCATTTTGGGCTCGTTCGGAAAAACGGTGATTTATTAATCAAAAACACCCCTATTTATAGATTTCCCGAAAATCACTATTCAATTAGGGTTTAATATTTAATTAATCAATTATGCTTCGTTTTTTGTCCGGGGTGTTACATATTTTCTCTCTTTCTCTCTCTCTTCTCTCTCCTCTATTTCCGACCGCCGCACCGCCGTCGTGCCGCCGCCGATGCCGCCATCTCTCCCTTCGTTTTGGCCGATCTTCTCACTTTCTATAGTTTTCGCCGAACTCGTTCCAAATCCAAGCTTGATTTTACATTTCGACTGCTCCTTCTTCGGGAAACGGCCGGTCAAACCCGACCAAACCCTCTTTCTCTTTCTTCTCTCTCTTCTCTTTCTCTCATTCTCTCTCCCTCTGCCTTGCCGGAAACCCTCCCCCTACCGTCGTCGTTCGCTTATGTGCGTGTGTGTTTGGGGGCACCGCCGTAAGCGGCGACGCCGTGGCTGTTGTGGACGTGTGTGCATGTGTGTGCCTGTGCATGTGTGTGTATGTGAGGGCGGCGCTATGCAGCGCCGCCGTGCTCGTGGTGTGAGTGTGGCCGGTGCGGGGTGCGCCGGCGTATGGTGGTATTGGGGCGGCACCTTGTTGCGCCGATGTTGTTGTTCGAAGTCGGGGCCGGCGTGCGGTGTTGCGTCGGTGGTTCTAGTATGTGTGCGCGCATGCGCACGAACGTCGGGGTGAGGTTGCGTCTCGGTTGCGTGCGCCGGGAGCATCAGGACGTGCTGTGTGTGCGTTGGGCAGGCGTCGGGGCGCGCGCACCGAGCAGAGAGATGACGGGTGCACGCAGTGTGCACCCGGTGCGTGTGTGTGTGCGTGCTTGAGGAGTCGCCGGCGATGGGAGGTCGCAGGCCGTGTGTTAGGTTGTGTGTGTGTGGCGAGGGAAAGACGGGAGTCGTTTTGTAATTTCATAAATCCCGGGGACCAAGATGCAAACCCTAGATTTTTTAGGATCTTTCCAATCTAGCCCTCCATCTTCTAAAAATCTCGTTTTAGTCCTCAAGTATTTTAGTTTTGTGTTTTCACCCCCAAGATTTTGAATATTTAAAAAAGACACCAAAACCTTTCTGATTTTACATACATGTCCCTGGTCAAAGTCAACCATTTACCAAAATTTACGAAAACGCCGCTGCACCTTTAAACGCTCCGTTTAAGCTCGTTTTTTCTCTGTTTAAACCCGTTTTCCCTTCGTTCAAACTCTAATCATTTCCCTTTCACCCTTTGATCATATGTTTAACCTTCCACGCTCGTTTCTTCAGTTTTGATCTCTTTCATTTTGTTTAGTTTACCCTATCGATTCTTCTTCAGGAGAGAGTTGAGATAATTAATTATGCGTAATTATCGTAATAATGAATCTAAGAAAATCTCTTTACATGTGTAGGCTCTCAAACAGAACAAACACTTTAGAACTTAATATTTTGATTTACATGCAGATAACCACCGAACAAGGTGGGGTAACTTCTAATCTCTATATGTTTATGTTTTCCGTATTTGATATATGAATTGTTGAACCCTATGTGCCGTGACTATATGCTGTGAATATTGTGTTCATATTATTATATTGTGAATGGACTAATAGTCCGTAAAAAGAACCAACGGTGTAAAGGCACCGATAGTATGTTAGGGATGGACTGGGTCATCCGTAAAGACACTGATAGTATGTTAGGGATGAACTGGGTTGTCCGTAAAGACACCGATAGTATGTTAGGGATGGACTGGGTCGTCCGTAAAGGCATCGATATTGTTTAAGGACTGGGTTGTCCGTAAAGGTACCGGTGGGAGAAAAACCCATATTGAAGAGGTAAGACGGGATATACCCACACCATCCGGACTGGGTCGTCCGTTAAGGAACCGATTTACGTACTGTGCAATATATGTGTCGTGTTTAACTGTTCTAATTTATGATGGATTAATTTGTCTGTTAACGAATTAATGAACTTAAATTATACAAATTATCCCCACGAGTGTATTCAACGCACTCACCCCTATCTGTATTCACACTACAGGAAATGACGAGAGTCAAGATACGTAGAGAGGATGGTGTCATATCAAGTTTTTTTTTTCAAAACTTGATGTTGAAACGATATTTTAATATTTCACGTTCGTAAAGTTATACTGTTTTTCTTTTGATGGATCCTGTATGAAATTTTCCGCTGCTTAAGTTTTAAAACGTTTTATTTCAACTGGTGTCGATGTATTGTATATGTAAACCTTTCTATTGTCTGTTATCTTCTTCTTCTGATTTAAAATGTATGCTCTTGTTCTCTTTCTCTACACATCTGTTATGCAACTCTGATAAAAATATGTTTTACAAATGGGGCGTGACAGTTTTTCGTCGAAATCTTGATTTTCAGGCCAATTTCGGGCGAGTGTACAACACTCGCCCCCAATTTCATGATTTCAAATAATTGACGCTTATGTGGCATATTTTTTCTTATGTGGTATTTTTTTTGTATTATTTTCCTTCCTAAAATGTCATGTCATCACCCAAGTCATTTAATTACATTAAAAAACAAAATTGATAAATATATCAAATAAAAAAGGGAACAAAATGAAAGAAATATTGAAAAATAAAAACACAAAAAATTAATGAATTAAAAAACAAAAAATAATAAAGAGAATTAAAAAAAAAACAGAATTAATCAAAAAAATTGGCCTAAAAATTAAATAAAAATTGAAAAATAAAAACACAAAAATTTAATGAATTAAAAAACAAAAAATAATAAACAGAATTTTAAAAAAAATAGAATTAATCCAAAAACCCAATTTCGGGCCAATTTTTTGGATTAATTTTGTTTTTTTTAAATTATGTTTATTATTTTTTGTGTTTTAATTCATTAAATTTTTGTGTTTTTTTTTTTCAATTTTTATTTAATTTTCGGGCCAATTTTTTGGATTAATTCTCTTTTTTTTAAATTCTGTTTATTAATTTTTTTTTAATTCATTAAAGTTTTTTGTTTTTATTTTTCAAATTTTCTTTCATTTTCGGGCCAATTTTTTGGATTAATTCTGTTTATTATTTTTTGTTTATTAATTTATTAAATTTTTGTGTTCTTATTTTTCAAATTTTCTTTAATTTTCGGGCCAATTTTTTGAATTAATTCTGGTTTTTTTTATTCTTTTTATTAGTTTTTGTTTTTTCTTTCATCATGTTCCCCTTTTTTATTTGATATATTTGTCAATATTTTTTTAATGCAATTAAATGAATTGGGTGATGATGTGGCATTTTAGGTAGGAAAATAATACAAAAAAATACCACATAAGAAAAATTATGCCACATAAGCGTCAGTTATTTGAAATCATGAAATTGGGGGTGAGTGTTATGCACTCGCCTGAAATTGGCCGAAAAATCGAGATTCCGGCAAAAATCGAACTAAAATTGGATAAATTCTGAGATAAGAGGACTAAAATTGATGATTGGAAAATAAGAGGATAAAAAAGTACAACATCCCTAGAGAAGGACGATAAATATTTTTTATCCGACTGTAACCTAAAATCACTCTTCCGACCATGTTTTCGATAAAGTGAAGATCATGTGACTCGTGGATGATTTAGTTTTTGTCACTTTGCAACCCAATTTTTTTTTATCCAATTGTAACTTGAACTTGAAGTTTCAGTTGGATAAAAAAACTAAATTTAGGTTGCAAAGTAAAAAATATAAATGCATTCATGGACATTGTATAAAAACAAGTATTTACAATAAGTAGATAACGTTTTAAATAAAGATAAAACAAAATATAAAAATATAAATATCTTAACAATTGGTAAATATTCTTGATACGTCCAGTGGTTAGTAGTAAACCTAGTAAGTATTACTATAAAGTATTACTATAAAGTATTACAAATCATGTCTAAAAAGTGTTGCATTAAACTGTTTTTGATGACAGCAAGTGCAAAGACCATAAAGTGTAACATATTGGCTATTGCAAAAATTTTGACAAAAATACCTAGCCTTGAAGAAAATATCTCTCTTTCACCGTCGTGGAAACCTTCCATCTTCAACCAAACTTTACCTATTTTTGAGCCCTAACGAGCCCGTCACAAATCCAAACTTGGATCTCTGTTTCATCGCCGCCGCCATCGCATAGGCGTAGTCGAAGGAGTGATTTTTCCTCCACTCTTCCCTTCTCTTTCTGCTGCCTCTCTCCCTCCTCTTTTTGCTGCCTCTCTCCCTCCATCGTTCCAATTTCTCCGTCATCGAATCACGAAGCTTCGAAATTTTGGACACTTGAAAATAATTTCAAAAAGTTTAATCTTGAAATTAGGGTTTAAAAGGATCAAAGGAACTTTGAAATTGAGAAATTGTATTCAATTGAAATAAAATTGGAACTTGATTTGGGAAAAATGACTTATGTATTTTTTATTTCAAGTTCCAATTTTATTTCAATTGAATACAATTTCTTAATTTCAAATTTCCTTTGATCTTTTTAAATTAGATTAAACCTTTTGAATTATTTTCAAGTGTCCAAAATTTATTAATGAACTACTTTTACCATCAAACTCGTTTAAAATCTCGACCTTATGTACTAAAAACTTTCTTCTCTCTTTAAAATCCCAAAGTCAATCAATTTCTATCCTTAAAATTAGTTTCTATATCTGAGAAAGTGCAATACACTTAAGAAATTTAGTACAAACTCTTTTAGTGTATTCTATATGCTGGAGACACGAAAGTAAGTACGCATTAGGATTTCCATAGCTTTGTAGCAGTCTCATACACCTTTTGAGAAAAAGGGGTAACTTATTTAGCTTATACGTTTTACAGATTATGTGCTCTTTTGAATGCGTGCTATTGTTATGAGATATTATTACTCTAATTAAAGCTTATTGTGCTCGTTATGATTTGTAATTGTTATATACTTACAGCATGATTGGTATAACTGAATGGAATTGAAGATGAATGGAATGAATTAAGAAATTGGACGAGGATGAGAATGGAATAGCACCAGAATAATAATTCCTATGATTAGTATTGACAATGAATGTAATAGTAATTCCTTAATTGATTCCAATCTCATGATTGGTATACTAAAATAAAAGATGGGTATAGATTTGAATTCATCTTAAATAACCAAATGTGCTTACATAAATTTCATTATAATTTTTTTTGTTTGATATAGTCAATATATTATTATTATTATACAATTAATTTGCAAAATTTTATTTTTACAATTTTATATTATATTATCATGAAACAAAAAATTCTTCAACAACAAGAATAATAAAAATTACGACACATATTCATCATACATGATGGCTTTAATTTATTAATCAAAGGAAAAGTTAGATTTTTATATAAATCAATCTTTCTTCATTTGTTTATGAAAATTTATACAAACGAACTTTATGGGTAACCATTCAAACATTAAAAAAAAGAGTAACAAAACTAATTCATGGAGATAGATAATAACAATCGGTTGATCTTCACCAAGGAAAAATGAGTTGATTAAGAAGTAAAGTAAACATACCTGTGGGAATTGAAGAACACGTAAAAATGAATTTCACAGATTCACATTTTTGAGAAAATATGGTTGTTGCATATGAAATTAGGTTTAATAAGTTTTTGGATTGGGTAGGATAATGTTGTCAAAATAAAAATAAGTGAAGGTGTCCCTACGCTCAGATGCAAGAAAATAAAAGCAACAGAATGTATGTGTTGCGACAAATGTTGTTAACACCAGAGTTAACACGCAGCGGAATATAAACAAAGATATTAAATAACAACACACAAAATTTATCCACGAGTATATAATGATACTCGTGGAATGCCTCAGGGCAAAAGGTGTCTTATTGATATATCTTTGTATTACAACACAAATAAGAGGACTTTGTGAAATCCTCAAAATGACACTCTATGAATATAAAACAATGAACAAATGGACGTGTAAGCTATAATCCTATCAACCAAGCACTGAACCTACTTTGCTATGAGATCTATCTGAGAATAGATCTACTAAAATAAGTAAGAACAATGAAATATCAAAAGGTGGTTGATTAAAACAATACAAGAGTATAGGATTAGAAACTTGCTTGAAGACTCTTGTATGCAAATGTGGAAGTGTATCGATCTCTTATAATTCGTCTCCTATTTATAGACTTCCTTGAAAATGTGATCAGCCACACTTCATGTTGTGAACTTTCAGTTCCATTGCTTGCGCTCCAAGATCAATGGTGGACTCGTTCTTCATGCTTACTCTCCACGTACTTTCTCCATACTTCTTCACGGTAGCATAAGGCTTCCACACTTTCTCACGTACAAGCCTTCTTCTCCTTCATCTTTGACCTAGTCTTTACTTCATTCCTTAGCCTTGGAAAACACGGTCTTCACTCCTTCATGTTGAATCGGTCTCCATCACTATGATCGTGTGCTTCTGGATGATCAAAAAAATAAACTCACGTCTTTTTGTATATTAAGTAATATTAATCCTTCATAAACAAATCCCATAAACATAGGAGTTTGTTTATTTTGAAAGATTCAAATTACTTGGTCAAACATTCTGCAAATAAAACATGTGAATTAAAAGATATCCTAGATACAATCCAACTAAACAAATCCCTTGAAACTAGGAATTTAGTTTATTTGAATTATTCAAATCTTGATCATCAATCCGCACAATAAACACACGTGAATAATTCATAATTAATCTCAGAATATCAAGTCACGTGAACTCCATAAATCTCTTGATTTAATTTATAAAGAAAAAGGATAAAACAATTAATGTTGCCACTGACGTTGCCAACAACAACACTAACAATATCCCCATTTTTATCTTTTTCTTCTCAAAACATTAAATCAAGGATCTATGTAGTAAACTCCCCCTTAATCCTGCAGTCTCATACACATAAAATACGAATTGGATTAAAACAAAGACAAAATCACAATTCATAAATCAATGTACGAAAGAAAAAAAATATCCAAGTACATCATCCAAAAAATATTCTTCAATCCCTGAAATAAAAATCTAAAAATCTGCTCTTCTTCATTAATCAGCACCCGATGGTCCTTAACCTTCATCCTCAAGATCCTTGTCTGTCCCCTCTCCCCCTTTTTGAGCAGAAATTATGCTCTCTAAGTTATCTCGAACAGTGATCAAACCAGCAATGTGGACATTGAGAATTCGACGTTGCTGTTCAAGAGCCTCTAAGGAGATGTTGGGCTGAATGTTGCCAACCGAAGGGGCAACATTCGATTGATAGGGCAGATCCAGCACTCGAGTTCCAGTCAGCAAAGCCTTAACAATGGTGAGCACCGGGATCTCATTTGTGAGAGGTTCAGAAGACCTCTTCTTGAACCCTTGAGCTTGTAAAACAGAATAGATGAGTGAAGGATAAAAAAGAGTGCCTGAGTTAGAGAACTTTCCTGCCAAACGTGTCATATTAGTCAAAATCATCCGGCCAAAATTAATTGGCAGCTTCTTTCCAATGCGATAAAGAAGGGCAGCTTGTTCTTCAGTAACAGATGTAGTGTTGGTTGAGGGAAACCAATTGTGCACATATAATTTATGCAACACTGCATATAAAGATGTGAGAGAAGAAACAGAAAACTTCTTCGGCCAAGTTACAACCATTCCTCCAGTCAATTCCCTCACAACCGTATCCCAGTCATTGACAACAAAATCTTCCAGAACATCATCCAATCCCAACACAGAATTCACATCAAGAGGCCTAAAAGAATATATCATTCCCCTCAAATATATATCCCCATACTTCTTATCCATTTGATCAATCAAGGTTTTATGAAGATTGGCATAAAACTCATAAATAACAGATTGGGGATATAATTTGGCACAAGTAACTGACTTCATCAGACCTCTCTCATCCAAGTAAGAAATCAGATTAAATTCAGTAAACACACCTTTATAAATCTGCCTCTCACTTAAAATTGTTCTATTGCATAATGAATTCCAAGCTCCATCAGGCATATCAAAATAAAACTTAGCAGACTTTACAGATGTTACCTGGATGGGAGAACCCTTCGGAGAGAAGTTAGCATCCTCCTCAGACTCAGACAGAGAATAAGTAGGCATAGGAGAGGATTCTCTTTCAGTAGATGTTCTGGCGGATGTCCTTACTGATGTCCTTCCTAATGTTGCCCCTCCGGTGGCAACATCAGCCCCAATCTTTGTTTTCAGTGAAGATAGAATATCCGAGATAGGAATCTCATCCTCTTCAGATTCTGTGCAGTCCTCCGGTACGATGAAATCCTCATCGGATTCATCATCCAACTCAGATGTCGAGGCCGAGGGAGCATAGGAGTTATCCTCACTTAACTCCTCCTCAATCGGATGAAAAGCATCCCCTTTATTTTGCACCGGGGATGGAACATCCTCCGACAACAATGGTGCGGAAAATCTTACCGGAGAAAGAGGTGGTGAAGAAACGGTGACCGGGTCAAACGACGGTGGTGGAGCAAAGTCCGGCACCAATGACGAGCTCGGGATGGAGGTCGACACCTTCTGGCGCTTTGTTGGATGAGGGGTCGTCGAGTGGTCGATGACTCTTTTGGAGCGTCGAAGCGGTCCGGTCTTTGAAGGCATCGTCTCCAGCGAAAAATCTGGGCAGTCATCCACATCAATCGACACAATTTCATCATCGCCGGGATAAAGAACCTTGAGGGGTTCTGGAAATTCTTGCTTCTACTCCGATGGAGGAAGCTCGACCATGGCACCGGACGGAGTTACAGAGTCTCCGGGAGTGACTGAGTGGCTATCAATCGAAGCTTGTGACACTGGATTGACGATGGTCGGAAAAAGCCGGTGAAGTTGGGCAAGGATATCAGAAAATTGCTCAGGAGAGAGAGACATGATGAATCTAGGGCTTGGAATTTTTGGGGAAAAATTTTCGAGAGGAAAGAAGGAGATGGAGAGAGACGAAGGAATGTGAAGAGAGGTGGAGAGATGGAGTGTGTATCTAGTTCTTGGAAGACATGCTAAATAAGTGGGATTTCAAACTTGAATTAATTAAGCTTATCCATGAAAATAACATTATGGTTAGATAAATATATCAATTATGCCCAAAAATAAGAAGTTACAAAATTCAAAATTTTTCGAAAATAGATTATATATCTCAAACCTGTATCCACGAAATAAAAGGATTAATTACAAAAAATCTAGGGATGCCTACAACAAAAAAATATCCCAATAAAAATTGCATACCAAAAATACTTATCCAAATAATGTTTTCCATAATATTGAGAACATTTGCGAGAACAAACCCAATGGAATCATAAAAAAACTGACTCTAAAACAACAGTGTACCTTTTTTGAATAAAAAAACACATGTCAATTCCAATCACCCTTTTGAAAAGAATACATCATCGTTGCGAGCGCCGTGTACCTAGTTACTCGGATGTGGAATCGATATATATATATATATATATGAGTTATGATATCTCCTAACACTCTTTGACAAGGAAACATTGTCATCGCGAGTGTCGTGCCCCGAGTATTCAGTGTTAGGTCACACAACTCTTAAACATAATCACTAGGCTGCTTGAAAAGCATCGTCGCAGCGAACGCCGTGCTCCAAGTGCTCATGATCTTATAATAAAAATCTTTGGCATAGTACACATTAAAATGAGTCATCAACGATTCCTTAAAAATTGTCCAAGCAAATATCCTCTCAAAAGAAAACATAATCCAGAGAAGCAACATGCATATGATGCGAATAAGACCAAACAGAATATGGATGTTATGCAAGATGTGAGCAACATGTACCGTAACATTCGTAAAACAGTGTATATGCAATCATATCACACACAAGCCAAAAGATTTCTTCAAATGAGAAAACCTCTCAAGATCAAGGGCCTTGGTAAAAATATCAGCATTCTGATTTTCCGTGGACACATATTCAAGATGTATAACATTATTTTCTACTAAGTCTCGAATAAAGTGATGTCTTATGTCAATGTGTTTAGTGCGAGAATGTTGTACCGGATTTTTAGAAATGTTTATCGCACTAGAGTTATCACAAAATAAGCTCAAATAATCAGTTTTGAAACCATAGTCATCTAGCATCTGTCTTAACCAAAGTAATTGTGTACATCCACTACCCGCGGCCACATATTCCGATTCGGCCGTTGATAATGAAATACAATTTTGTTTTCTACTATGCCAAGAGACAAGATTGTTACTTAGATAGAAACATCCTCCGCTGGTACTCTTCCGGTCGTCGAGATCTCCAGCCTAATCCGAGTCGGAGTACCCAACTAAGTTCAAATTCGTGTCTTTGGTATACCATATTCCTAAATCAATTGTACCCGACACATACCTTATAATACGCTTTACAGCTTGAAGATGTGAAACCTTCGGTGCAGATTGATATCGAGCACATACACCCACACTGTACATAATATCTGGTCGACTCGCGGTGAGATACAATAGGCTGTCTATCATGGAACGATATAGAATATTGTCGACATCTTCGGCAACATCATCTCTGCACAACTTTTGTGTTGAACCCATAGGAGTGCGCATTGGTTTAGAATTTTCTAATCCAAAGCGAGATACCAAATTCTTGGCATACTTGCTTTGAGATATGAAAATCCCATCTTCCATTTGTTTAACCTGCAATCCTAGAAAGTAATTGAGCTCTCCAATCATGCTCATCTCAAATGTTGTCGACATCGCATTCACAAAATCATTAAGATCAGATTGGGAGTTAGAACCGAATATAATATCATCAACATATATTTGAGCAATAACAACAATATGATCAGAATTCTTAATAAAAAGAGTTCGGTCGGCCTCTCCACGTACAAACCCAAACTCAAGTAAAAGGTAGTCAAACGACTATACCAAGCTCGAGGAGCTTGTTTTAATCCATATAAGGTCTTTTTGAGTTTGTAAACGTGGTTAGGCAAATAAGGATCTTCAAACCCCTTGGGTTGCTCAACATAAACTTCTTCATTTAAAAACTCATTCAAGAAAGCACATTTAACATCCATTTGATATAAAGTAATTTTTAGATAACATGCAATGGCAAGCAACAATCTAATAGATTCGATTCTAGCTACGGGTGCAAACGTTTCATCGAAGTCAATTCCTTCGATTTGCGTATACCCCTGAGCAACTAGTCGTGCTTTGTTTCTTACAATGTTCCCCGACTCATCCATCTTATTTTTAAAGATCCATTTGGATCCAATCACATTAGTATTGACGGGTCTAAGAACAAGAAACCACACATCGTTTCTAGTAAATTGTTCTAGTTCATCTTGCATTGCTTGTATCCAAAAATTATCCTTAAGAGCTTTATTGATATTCTTAGGTTCAACAAGAGACACAAAACAATAGGAATGTACCTCCGAGAATGTGGTTGACAAACACACATGTCTTACCATTTCCTTGTAGTTTACGGGTTGTTTCCTACGAGTTCTTACCCCTTTGGATACTCCCCCTATCACCTGTGTGGTAGGGTGAGCCTTTCTGATACGAGCAGGAGTGTCTCTTCTTACTGGATTGAGAGTTTCATCATCGCTTTCTTCAGATTCTGACTCAGCAATTGGTGTGGTCTCTGATGTGCCAACATTCGGGACCACATCTGGTAAAACTGGTTCAACTTCATAAACAGCAGGTGTTTCTAATAAATCTTGTGTTGCATCTTCATATGTTTTACCTGTAAGATCAGAAAATTCATCAAAGACAACATTTACAGATTCTTGAATATTCCTAAGTCTCATATTGTACACACGATATGCATGGTTATTCGAAGAATATCCAAGAAAAATGGTCTTATCACTTTTGGAATCGAACTTCGTAAGATTCTCTCTGTCATTTAGAATATAGAAAATACACCCAAAAACATGAAAGTACTTTACATTAGGTTTCTTTCCTTTCAAAATTTCATAAGGTGTCATTTTAGTACCGGGTCTAAGATAGACTCTATTTCCAATATGACAAGCTGTGTTCAAAGCTTCAGCCCAAAATCGTTTGGTCAGCTTCTTTGAACTTAGCATTACACGAGCCATCTCTTGAAGAGTTCGATTTTTCCTTTCCGCTATACCATTTTGTTGAGGAGTTTTAGGTGCCGAAAATTCATGAAAAATGTCTTTCTTTTCACAAAAAGTAGAAAACAAATTGTTCTCAAATTCCTTACCATGATCAGATCTTATGCCAAGGATTTTCATGTCAAAAGAGGTTTTAATACGCATGTAAAGAATTTTAAAATGCGAAAATGTTTCAGATTTTTCATGCAAGAAATAAATCCAAGTAAATCTGGAAAAATCATCAACAATCACATATGAATACCTCTTACCTCCCAAACTTTCAACCTCTACTGGACCCATAAGATCCATGTGTAAGAGTTGAAAATAATGTGTCGTACCTGGATGTTGTCCTAGATGTGATACGACATTGTGCGGCACACGTGTTTGTTTACCTGATTGGCAGTCCCCGCAAACAAACTTACTCTTATGATTTAGGTCTGGTAGACCTCGTACAACTTCAACCTTCCTCAATCTTTCAAGTGTTCGGAAATTTACATGACCTAGCTTTTGATGCCACAAGATTGTGTCATCAAAGTGTACCTTGTTATACGTCACTTTTCCTCCCACTAAGTAACAGTTGTCATGTGATCTTGTACCTGTTAAGATGCAAAAGTTAGATTTATCAAACACCTCACAAAAATCTTTATTAAACTTTACCTCCAAGTTATCATCACAAAGTTGACTAATGTTTATAAGATTTGCCATACGGCCATCAACAAGCAAAACATTGTTCAACTTTGGTAAATTAGGCACACATAATGTTCATTTACCAACAATCTTCCCTTTAGCTCCTCCACCATAAGTCACACAACCGCTTTCAAGAGATATGAAATCGGTTAGAAATTCTTTGGTCCCCGTCATATGGCGTGAACAACCACTATCGAAGTACTAAGAACCTGCAATGTTAGTCTTTAAAACAGTAAAAACAACGTTGCAAGTTATGGTGGATTTTGGAACCCAAACTTTCTGTATACCTTTCCTGGAGGGAATGTTACCTGAAGTGTTAGGTGACATCATAGGCAACATCTGTCTACTAGAATCATTTTTCAGTTTTAAACAAAAAGGTTTAATATGTCCTTCACGAAAACAGTAATGACATACATATTTCTTTTTCTTCCTTATATGGGAGTTCTCAGTAGACTTACTTGACTCTTTCAAAAAAATGGTTTTTGATTTTTTATCATAAAAAAGATTTGGAAACACAAAACTAGGAGATTTTTCAAAGCCAATACCTGATCTATCATGCTTCCCAATCTCAAGTGATTCATTCAGCTTGGACGTACCAGAATTCCATTTCTCAATGATAGCTTTGTCCTTATCCAATTAGATTTGGGCTTTTCCAAGTTCAATATCCTTTTGAGTGAGTGTCGTCTCTAATGTTGTCAATGAGTGCCTCAACACATTGTTCTTCTTGGTGAGTAACTTGACTTGTTTGACTTCCTTTTTCCATTCCTTGAGTAATGATGTATAGATCTCTTGTAGTTATTCTATTATAGCATCTTTATCTAATTCATCATCATCTCTGAATTCTGCATCATCATCAACAGAGACATTCAAACAAGTTAGGTTAGCAAAGTTAAATAATTCATACCGTTCAGATGTGTCGATCAATGTTGTGACATCTGAAGCAACATCTATCTTCCAGTAAGCATAATTCGATCCATCTAGAACGGGTAACTTCCCTTGTGGATTACACCAATCCATGTCTGCATGAGCAACAGAACCAACCACCTAGTATATTAGGTGGGTGGCTCTGATACCAACTGAAGGTGTTCCTACGCTCAGATGCAAGAAAATAAAAGCAACAGAATGTATGTGTTGTGACAAATGTTGTTAACACCAGAGTTAACACACAACGAAATATAAACAAAGATATTAAATAACAACACACGAAATTTATCCATGAGTATATAATGATACTCATGGAATGCCTCAGGGCAAAAGGTGTCTTATTGATATATCTTTGTATTACAACACAAATAAGAGGACTTTGTGAAATCCTCAAAATGACACTCTATGAATATACGTCCGTAAACAATGAACAAATGGACGTGTAAACTATGATCCTATCAACCAAGCACTGAACCTACTTTGCTATGAGATCTATCCGAGAATAGATCTACTAAAATAAGTAAGAACAATGAAATATCAAAAGGTGGTTGATTAAAACAATACAAGAGTATAGGATTAGAAACTTGCTTGAAGACTCTTGTATGCAAATGTGGAAGTGTATCAATCTCTTGTAATTCGTCTCCTATTTATAGACTTCCTTGAAAACGTGATCAGCCACACTTCATGTTGTGAACTTTCAGTTCCATTGCTTGCGCTCCAAGATCAATGGTGGACTCGTTCTTCATGCTTACTCTCCACGTACTTTCTCCATACTTCTTCACGGTAGCATAAGGCTTCCACACTTTCTCACGTGCAAGCCTTCTTCTCCTTCATCTTTGACCTAGTCTTTACTTCATTCCTTAGCCTTGGAAAACACGGTCTTCACTCCATGTTGAATCGGTCTCCATCACTATGATCGTGTGCTTCTGGATGATCAAAAAAATACTCACGTCTTTTTGTATATTAAGTAATATTAATCCTTCATAAACAAATCCTATAAACATAGGAGTTTGTTTATTTTGAAAGATTCAAATTACTTGGTCAAACATTCTGCAAATAAAACATGTGAGTTAAAAGATATCCTAGATACAATCCAACTAAACAAATCCCTTGAAACTAGGAATTTAGTTTATTTGAATTATTCAAATCTTGATCATCAATCCGCACAATAAACACACGTGAATAATCCATAATTAGTCTCAGAATATCAAGTCACGTGAACTCCATAAATCTCTTGATTTAATTTATAAAGAAAAAGGATAAAACAATTAATGTTGCCACTGACGTTGCCAACAACAACACTAACTAGGGGGAGAGATGGAATGATCATTCATATGTTTGATTCCATCAACAATTAATGTTGCCACTGACGTCAAAAATTAGTAATAATTTGATTCCATCAAGATTAGAAATACATAATTCTAGGGGGGGAGATGGAATGATCATTCATATGTTTTTGGGAATAGTCATTCCCAGTGTAATTAGTGTATTCTCATTCCTAAAATATACCAATCATAGAATTTGGAATGGATTTGGCAATAATCATTTCATTCCTAATCTATTCATGCATACCAATCATTAGTAGTTTATCAATGCGAATGTGAAGAATGAAATAGTTGAATTTGTTCTTATTTCTTAAGTGAATATTTAAATGGTTCTCTGCCATGCTAAGTTGGGTTAAGTCCCACAGTGAGGTTAAGTCGGGTTAATACCCGCAACATATTAAGTAGGGTTAATTCCCACAACGACGTTACATCGGGTTACTACCCGTAGTTGTTAATTCCCGCAACTATGATAAGTAGGGTTAAATCTCATTATACTAAAGAGACTATGCCAAGAGAACTATGCCAAGAAGTTAAGCCAATAGACGAAATGTATGTGCTTACCATGTTTTAATTTCGTACATCTGTTTTGTATGTTTTTCTAGCTATGTGCAAGTTACTTCCACTGAGTGTATTCCACACACTCACCTCATATGTATTTTACTCAGATAACAGATTAACGTCACATTGAAGTGTGAAGAGAGATGTTCTGTCTACTTATCTAAAACCTATTAGGAATGCTTTCACTTCAAAATTCATATAAAAAAGCTAAGCCTTTGAGGCAAGTTTGTAATGTTGATTCCACTGTTTTTGTTAATCATCGTATGCTTGTAATGCTTTCCTCTTTCATTATAACTTGTGTTTGGAAAAACATTTTTGAAAACTTTTATTTGAGTTTTATGAGACTTTTGTTTAGTCTTTTCATGTTTTGAAATTGAGGCATACAATTAATATTTATATCTATATTTATATTTGGAAGAACAATCAAATCGTTCAGCAAATGAACACCTAAACTATTTTGAAATCATGAAGATGAAATTGATGAAAGTGGATAATAAATAATAAAAAGAATGAGATTTGAACCCCACCTTCACCTATTTAAACAATTATCTAATCCACTGATTTGTAGAGGTCTCGATCTTTTAATGTTTTATAAATTTTAATGTTTTAAAAAATGCGATAGAATGGTGAAATGGTTTTGCAATAAAACATCATCATCGAGTCTCATCCAACACCAGGCCACTATTGTCACTCTAGCAAAACAACACATCAGAAACATCAGAATAACACATTAGAAACATTAGTTCAGAAATAAAATATAATAAGAAAAATGTTTCTATAGTAAAATGAAACAAACACCAATTACATAGAGAACATTTGATAATTGTCCATTTTATGAAAGAGTTGGGCTCCCATGCACCAGTTGCATGGATCTAGATCCGTGCAACTGGGTCGCCTGACCCGACCCGCACATATTATATATATAGATTTTTTTTTAACCCTTGCATCTCTCCTCTCCTCTCTTGCGTTTTGCGCCTCTCCTCTCTCTGTTTTTTGCGTTCTGCGTCTCTCCTCTCTCACGCCTCTCTCATGCGACCCTCTCAGCTCGCGTCTCTCCTCTCTCACGCGACCCTCTCAGCTCGCGTCTCTCCTCTCTCACGCAACTCTCCTCTCTCAACTTCACCATTCCTCTAACTCTTCACCTTTTCTCAGATTCTTCAACTCAATTATTTTTCTTCTCCATCTTCATCTTAATTCTTCTTCTTCCATCAACTTATAATCCGAAAACCTTTATGAATAATTATTCTTCTTCCATCAACTTATAATCCGAAAACCTTTATGAAAGATATTATTTACCATTTAATTGCAGACAAAAAACCATGGAATATGAAGGTAAAAATTCAGAAATTTGTTATAAAAAATACCACATTTATCAGTTCGAAATTATGTCTAATGTTGCGTTTATACTATTGTATGATAGGTGATCATTCAAGTACAAATGAAATAATTGAATTATCTACCGATGAAGAACAATTTGTTGATGCGCCTGACACTATTTCTGAATTAGATGAGGGTAAGTAAAGTTACCCTCATAAAAGTTTTCATATTTTTTTATAAAGGTATTATATATGTAACATAAAGGTCGATATTATATAACATAAAGGTAACTGAATAAATTGTATATGGTTTACCAGTCTTGTGTTAATGGTTAGAGTAAATTATAAAGGTACCACTAAAAAAACATAAAGGTCAGCCCATAATGATATAAAGGTATTATTGAACACACATAAAGGTTTTCATATTTTTTTATAAAGGTATTATAAATGTAACATAAAGGTCAATATTATATAACATGAAGGTAACTGAAGAAATTGTATATGGTTTACAAGTCTAGTGTTAGTGGTTAGAGTAAATTATAAAGGTGCCACTAAAAAAACATAAAGGTCAGCTCATAATGATATAAAGGTATTATTGAACACACATAAAAGTTTTCATATTTTTTTATAAAGGTATTATAAATGTAACATAAAGGTCAATATTATATAACATAAAGGTAACTGAAGAAATTGTATATGGTTTACAAGTCTAGTGTTAGTGGTTAGAGTAAATTATAAAGGTGCCACTAAAAAAACATAAAGGTCAGCCCATAATGATATAAAGGTATTATTGAACACACATAAAGGTTTTCATATTTTTTATAAAGGTATTATAAATGTAACATAAAGGTCAATATTATATAACATAAAGGTAACTGAAGAAATTGTATATGGTTTACAAGTCTAGTGTTAGTGGTTAGAGTAAATTATAAAGGTGCCACTAAAAAAACATAAAGGTCAGTCCATAATGATATAAAGGTATTATTGAACACACATAAAGGTTTTCATATGTTTTTATACTTCAAATATTATTTTAATTTCAGCTCAACTACTAATAAATTGTACCATCAAATAAATTTATTCTTAACTTAGATACAGATTTTAACTAGACATAACAATGAAATTTATTAAGTAACACTTGTTCTGTCATAAAAGGTGTCACAAATAATAATAAAAGTAACAATATTAATACATAAAGGTTACATTTGTTATACATAAAGGTATTATCTCTCTGACTAAAATGTGTTTTTATTTTGCAGATATAAGTGGTTCTCTTCTTGGAATAACAAGGAAAACAATTGTTGAAATGTATGATCTCTACCGTAAGCATGCTCGTCTCTTGGGATTTAGTGTTCGTAAGTCTACTAGTAGATTCTCTAGAGACGAACCACCTATTGAGTTGGCCAAACTTTTTGTATGCTCAAATGCTGGACTAAGGAGATCACAAAACTTGAGTACAACACCATATAAGAAGAAAAAAACTGGACTTACAAGAACAAATTGTAAAGCTTTAATGAGGGTGAAGATGAATGATGAGAGATTATATGAAGTTGTTAACCACATTTTGTTGCATAATCATACACTTACCAGAACTGAATTGAACCACCTACACCGGTCAGAAAGAGAGATCACTACTGAAAAAGGTAAAACTATAGGAAACATTTTCTCTTCTGGAATGAGTGCAACACATTCTTTTCGTTACATGGTTCAAGATGCAGGAGGTGAAGAGATTATAGGTCACACAATCAAAGACCACTTGAATTTTGTTAATCGTTTGAAGATGAAGGTCATTGAAGGTGGAGATGCGCAAAAGGTAATTGATATGATTCAACAAGAGCATGAAGAGAATGATGACTTTTACTACAAAATAAGATTAGATGATGAAGGGAGATTAAATAAACTTTTTTGGAGAGATTCGATGATGAAAGAAGATTATGAGATTTATGGAGATGTGATGGTATTTGACACAACATATAGAACAAATAGGTACAATTTAATATGTGCACCATTTGTTGGAATAAATAATCATTGGAAAAATGTCATGTTCGGATGTGCATTCTTAGCTGATGAGAAAACAGAATCATTTGAATGTCTTCTTAAAGTTTTTAAGAAGTCAATGGGAGGAAAGTGTCCAATAACATTGTTCACTGACCAAGATTTGGCCATTGCAAATGCAATTGAGAAGGTAAATACTCACACATTTATACTCACAACATATGACCTGCAAAAACAGGATATTACCTTTATGTATTATGTTTAATACCTTTATGCATTATGTTTAGTACCTTTATGTATTATGTTTTATACATTTATGTACTTTGTTTAAAAACTTTATGTATACACAATTGTAGGTTTTTCCTCAAACAAGACATCGCTTGTGCCTATGGCACCTGCAACAAAATGCAGTGAGCAGGTTTGCGCAACTGAAAAGCGATAACTCATTCAAGGATACATTCAACAAGTGTTTGTCGGGTTGTGTTGATGAGAAAGAGTTTGAGAACATGTGGCAAAACATGATATCGAAGTATGATTTGACAGATCATCCATAGTTTGCACGGTTGTATAATTTAAAAGAAAAGTGGTGCACTGCATTGAGCAAGGACTTTTTTTCAGCTGGGATACGATCATCACAAAGGAGTGAGAGCACAAACCATGCGATTGGATTTAATGTTAAGAAAAGCACTAGCTTGACAAATTTCTATTGTGTCTTCAAGGAAATAGTCAACCATTGGAGAAGCAAAGAACGACATGATGAATTTCAATCTTCAAGGTTGATTCCTGAATCAGCACTACCCTTGATTGGCTTATTAAAACACGCTTCTGAGGTATATACGCTGCCCATTTTTAGAGATTTTGAAGAAGAGTTTCTTCAATGCATTTCAGCTAGTTCTATTGTCATAGCAGTTCAAGATAACACAATGATTTATGATGTTTCACCTATTAGTGGTAATGGACGTGTGAGCCGGGTAATATTTGACAATCAGATTAACCTAATTGCTTGCACTTGCAAGAAATTTGAAGAGTATGGTATGTTATGCTACCACTCCTTGAGGATACTTCATATAAATTCTATACAACGTATACCCGACGCTTATATAAAGAAACGGTGGACAAAACAAGCAAAATCAGAAATATGGAATGGTTTCAAGCATGTTGTTCCCCAAGACACAAACATACCTCATGATTGTTTTCTTTGGAGACATGAAATGGCCAGGAAGTTTTACAATCTGATTTTGAAATGTAAAAACAACAAAGATGCAAGGAGAATACTTGAAGAAACATATATTAGAGATTCTTCGGATATTCATGAAATCACTTCAGCAGATTCAACAGCTCCTACTCATTCCAGTTCAACTAATATTGTCTTTGATCCTGCTCATTCCATTATAAAGGGACGAAGACAAAGGATAAAAGGTCATTTTCAGAAGAAAAACAAGCAAAAGGAAAAATCTGTGGCAAAGGAATTCGGTTGTAAAACTCCAAATGTTCACATGTTTTAATTAATTTCACATGTTTCAATCTTTATATTATTTGACAGTGGCTTTTATCTTATGACAATCTGAATTTATGTACAAGAATTTTGTGCTCAGGATGTTGACTTGTAAAAACCTTTATGTTTTATGTGTAATACCTTTATGTTATCTTAACATCACATTTATGTATAAGAGTTTATACCTTTATAAAATATATCTTTTTCATTATTCTTATTTTCATTCATTTTAATACATACATGTGATAGGTAGTATACCTTTATGTTACACTTATGTAACAATATTCAAACATTTATGTTATCTAAAAATCAGTTTTATGTATGATGACACATTTATACCTTTATGGTATAATTATGTTACCTTTATATAATAACATTAATACCTTTATGTTATATGTGTAATACCTTTATGTTATCTTAACATCACATTTATGTATAATAGTTTATACCTTTATAAAATATATCTTTTTCATTATTCTTATTTTCATTCATTTTAATACATTCATGTGATAGGTAGTATACCTTTATGTTACACTTATGCAACAAGATTCAAACATTTATGTTACCTAAAAATCAGTTTTATGTATGATGGTACATTTATAGCTTTATGGTATAATTATGTTACCTTTATATAATAACATTAATACCTTTATGTAATAACACACATACCTTCAAGTGCTAACATTAATACCTTCAAGTACTAACATTTATACCTTCATGGTATAATTATGTTACCTTTATATAATAAAATTCATACCTTTAGGCAACAAAATTCATACCTTCTAACACAAAAATCTTTATGAATTGAAATCATAATATTCAGACCATACCATCAAACATATAGACCAAACAAAAAAAAATTAAAACCAACAGTTTCTAAAATCTTATAGCCAAATTGTTTACAAAATCATCAAATCCAACAATTGTTTTTCTTCATTCCCTTCTCCTTCTCTTGTATGTGTCTGTAAGTAGTATACACTTTGTCTTCTTCTTTGCCACATTAACCTTCTTCTTTCTTTCCATGATCAGAGACTTCAATTCAGGTTTCTTTGTATAGAAATCATACACTTTCTTCAGAACATCGCCCCTCAATTCATTCAAATTGTCAAGAACAATGGTTGCACATATCTTAGCTCTAAGAACACGTCTCACAACAGCCTTGACAAAAAACAGATAAAGAAAATTATACGCAACTCATCTAGGTCCAATAATAACTAATACATCAAACAAAAAAGCGCAGAATACAATACCTTAGTCATATCTGGAATGTCATATGGATCACCATTGAAGTTTTGAACATGATGCATCAAATATACACCACAATCCACATCTTTGTTTGTAGTTTGCCACTTGAACAATACGTTCTCATATTCATACTCAATGATATCTTGTGCTTTTTGAACATTCCAACTCTCAAGAAACATTGATATTTGAATTTTCTAAAAAAACAACAGAAAAAGTATTATAGTTTTGTCACATAAACACATATAGAAAATATTTAAACTATATTAAAACTTACCAAGATTCCTGCATATTTTTTAAAATTATTTCCAATCCCATATTTACGGTTATCCAAATACTGAACTTTTTTGTCGACAAAGTTCACAACAAGGGCAGCATAATGACAATCCAGACAAAATGGAACAAAAATCTGGAATATAAAAAATATATATATATAATCAGTTGACATCAAATAACATAAAGGTATTACTAATATATATTAAAGGTATCACCAATGAAATAATAAAGGTCTTAAACTTTATCACTAATAAAAGGTTTCACTTAAGTATACTAAAAAATACATATTAACCATACCAAATCAACTGTATTCAACGTATTCTTATCATTTGAAGCCATCCATAACCCCCAACTTGATCTGATTTCCCTTTCATTCTCTTCATCATCACCTTCTGAATAAATGATGTTGCTCAAAGGTGTCTGATATGGAAACAAATATTAAATGAATTAAACATTTCAATAATATATACACTAAATAGTAGATTTATAACTTACACTGAGTTCCAGATTAAAAACAAATCGACTTCGTCTCTCTGTACTCTCATCAGCAGCATTTACCATCAAAAACCATGTTGTAAGAACAGATTGGATAATCAGATGCTTTGGATGCAAAGACATCATATCTTGCTTTGTGACAAAATTCAAATATCCTTTCTGGAACAACCTCTCTTCTTCTTCCCTGTAAAAAAATCACACATAACAAATACATAAATTAATAAACAATTATAATAAAAATTCTCTAAAAAGATCAGGCAAATAAAGATAAAAAGTCTTACTTATATAACATAAAGGTCAAACACATATAGAGCAAATGTCACAGTTCATATCATAAAAAAATAAAGGTCTCAACAATATAACATAAAGGTCTTATAAATTTATTATAAAGGTCATACAGATAATGAGAAAAGGTAGTAACCAGTTTCTTACCCTTCATTGTTTACTGAATCTTCAGTAAAAAGACAATAATCCACAATCTGTTTATGTCTCAAATCCATATCAATTAAAAACTTATTAGAGAATGTCATGAAATCAGAAACATAACCCACATCATCTTGTATCCCCCAAAATTCCTCATTATCATTATCTCCAGCATTTCTATCCTTTGCTCCAACAGATTTAATAGCATCATTGAGTTCCTCATGTGTTGCAGCTCCCTCATCAAAAACTTCTTCCTCAAAAACTTTATCCCCAACATTAGGTTGAGAATGCTTTGGTGTGAGGAGCTCAAATGAAGGCATATCTCATACAATTTTATTCATCCTCAAGAAATTCTCAACCACGCTGTCAATGTATTTGTGTACCTTTTCATCAGAAAAGAACTGAGATTCAGATACTTCTGGAGGAGAACTTGATGTTTTTTTAAAAATCTTCTCTTTCAGGTTAAACAACTTGTCCATATAATAATTCGACACAACCGAAATATCTCTTTTGAAGCAAAGAAAAGTTTCATGAATATCCTGCAAAAAAATAAAAAAAATTATCAATTCACATTCAATAACTTAACACATAAAGGTCTCCTAAAATGTCAAACATATATAGAGTAAAACTCTCAGGTATATATCATAAATTTATGACATCTTATAACATAAAACATAAAAAGGTCTCATAAAACTATCATAAAAGTCAGACAAATAAAGATATAACAAATGAAATACTTAACAGTTCATAGTCCATTACATAAAGGTTTTAAAAAAATATCATAAAGGTCAGACATATATATAGTAAAGGTCTGACATCCATAACATAAAGGTATAAAATCTAAAGATCTCATTAACTAACACATTCACAGTTCACAAATTCATCAGACACAAAAAAACATAAAAAAATAAATAAAATAAAAACAATGGATGAAAGATACTTACATCTTTGGCCAACTTCTTTATTTCCAAATCGTCGGGCTCCCCATCAGGCAATTGAAACTTTATCAATCTTCCAGATTGTTTCACCTCCTCATCAGGCTCTACCTCAGTAGGCTTCTCTTCAACATGTTTTTTCTCTCTACTGCATTGTTTTGCAGAGATAGGATATAAGTTCACGACCAACTCTCCATCGCCATAACGCCTAGCTGCTGCCTCTTCCATGCATCTTTTCTCAACTTTATCATCTGACCAATGTTTAATCAAAGGTAACTCACAAGGTGCTGCAACACCATGCCATTTCACCCTATGAAAATATGTGATTTGCAACAATATCACACAACCGCTCACATATTTCACCTCATCTGACTTCTGCACAGCCTCACACAACCAAGATAAGATATATCCACACCAATTCAACTTTGAAATATTATCAACATCAACCAACGACTTCAATAGACCCATTGTTAACAACCGATTTGCAGACGGTGTAAAGAAAGATGACATAACATACAAAACAAACACTCTTTTAAAGTCACACCCACCATCCACTAAGCGCTTAGTCATCACATCAAACAAGATATGTAAAGGCGATCTTGCTTGAATATTATATCTCTCCTTAAACCAAACTAACAATTCATGTTCTTCTTTTTTCCCAAATTTCAGAACAGGAGATCCTCTACATGAAAGCATGAAGATATCATGCACATCGTCATCAGTTAATACGAAACTACGATATCTATCAAGAGATAACATTCTGCTCCCACCATTAAATCTCCTAACAAGCCAGGATAACATTCCTAAATGATATTTTCTTAAGGACATATCCAACAAACCCCCAAAACCTATACTAATAACATCAGCTTTCTGCTTCTCAGTCAACAATGCAATAAGATCAACAATTCCAGCAGGTCTGCAAGTGGTACTAATCAAACTGCAAACAAAAAAATAGTAAAGGTCTCATAAAAACAACATAAAGGTCAAACAAAAACATAGTAAAGGTCTCACAAACAAAACATAAAGGTATAACACCTTAACAGTTCAGAAAAAAAAGACATAACATAGAATAATAGCATTCAAACCAATGCATATAGAATATAACATAAAGTCAAACAAAAACAATGAAACACATGTACAATTCATGCCATAAAACAAAAAAGATCTCACAAAAATAACATAAAGGTCAAACAAAAAGATAGTAAAGATCTCACACATAAAACATAAAGGTATAACATCTTATTTCTAACAAAATGAAAAAGACAAACAACGTAACACATATAATTATAGCATTCAAACATGCAGAAACCTTTTAATACATACAATAACACCTTTTCTACACAATATCAGTACCTTTGATAAATGTCCTAACAATACACATATTCAAACATGCATCAAGCAGATATCAAATAACATGCAGAAACACAAAACATTTTATTATCAAATTTTAAAAAATCAAATAGATTACCTCTTCGTATCAACACCTTTTGGTTTCATCATCGAAGTCCCCTTGCTCAGAACTATTCTCCTATCTGAACTCAATTAGAAGCCATCACCAAGAAGTTTATAGGCTTTCGATTACAAAAAAAAATAAGAGAGAAATTAATAAAATCAAAAAAACGAAAACAAAATCAACAAAAGCAACACACCAACTAAAAGAAATCATAACAAAACCATCAGATTAATTGAAAAAACAAAAAAATAAGACAAATACATACCTTAAACACCGAAGAGGGTTTCCGCGAACCAACGACTGAGAAAACTGAACCAACACTGAGAGATGAACAATGTAACAACAAAAGGCAAAGAGAGAAGAGAGAGAGAACGCAGAGAGAAGATGAGAGAAAACAGAGACAGAAAACAGAGACAGAGAGAACGCAGAGAGAAGAAGAGTGGAGAGGAAGATAAACAGTTTCAACTGAAATGAAAAAAAAATGAAAAAAGCTATTTATATTATTTATACGGGTCGGGTCGGGTCGCTGACGGGTCGGGATTGCACCAAAAGGGGATCCATACACCTGGTGTATGTAAGTTTTTATGTTTATGAAGTAGATAACCCAGATCGTAGGAGAGTGATTTGACATCAGTACTTGCATTAATAACTTCGAAATCACGAGATTTTTGTATCATTTGTTCACTACTAAGCTCTATCCTTCATATCACTTTAGTAAAGGAAAACAAACTTCTACTTCTCAAGAAATAAAACCTATTGAAAAATAGGACACAAGAAAAAAAAATCGGCTGAAATTGCACGCCCAGATGAGTGCCTTAACTGCTCATAAGACAACCAAGGTACATTATCTAAGGGGAAAAATGATACATCAAGTAAGGTAAGGTGTTCAAACGGTTCCAAAAACCGAAATCGAACCGTGATCAATGGTTCGGAAAACCATTAATCCGGTTTCGTCTCAAAACCGAAACTGTGAACTGTAGTTATACGATTCGGTTTTGGTTTGGGGTATTTTCCAACCGGGGAACTGGTGGTTAACCGCCAATTTATCTATTTTTTTTAAAAAAAAATTATATTATATACAAATAATATTATGTATTTATGTTATTTTATTTTTTAATTTTAAGTTGTATTAATTATTACTTTTAATTTGTATTATATGTTATAATTTTTTTAGATTTCTGGTTTTTGTATTTGGTTATATCTAAATAGTAATTTTTAATTTTTAAAGTTGTAAGTTGTAATGTTGTATTGTTGTAACTTGTAAATTTAAGTTCTAATTTTTCATTTATATCAAATTATTAACTCAAACAAAATTGTTATGTAGTAATATACAAATAATTGTAATATTTATATGCAAATTTAATTTTAAAAAATTTAAATTTTTTTAAATAAAATAAATTGAAACCCGCCAAACCGGCGGTTCGGGTTGGAACCGCCGATTTACAAACTAGAACCGAAATCAAAATTCCCACAGTTCGGTTCCAATTTAACCTTCCACGGTTTTTCAAATAAGCGGTTCAAACCATTTTAGCACATTTAATAAGGGGGAAAATTGTTACCAACAGACGATATCAACGAACGAAAATAAGGTACAATAAGTTAATAACTATGTTAACTACTATTAATACCCTCAACTAAGGAGAAAAGCAATAGAGTTGTGTGAATCACTTCTACAATTACGTTTATACATTACATCAGGATCGGTCCTGACATTTTGGGGTCCATGGCAAAATAAAAAAAATGAGTCCTATATAGTTAAATGATAACATTTTTAGTTAAATGATAATAGAAGTTAAAATTTTAAAAAGAAGAAGAAAAAAATTCGATCTCTCATTCAAAAAGTTGGGAACATATATAGATTAAGTTTCAATATGCTCATTTGTCCATTTAAAATGTTGAAAAAATACAACACCTTCAAACATAAAAGCAAAAATAAGTTTCAAATTATCATTAAAATATATTAATCTTCTAGCATTTTGAGAAGCAAAATCATCAATAAAGTATTCAAGATCAAGTTTTTCCAACATCATATTCTATGCATAAAATTGTTGATTCATTTAATTTTTATTGAGTCATAGTTGTACGAGGATAAGATTTTATCAATTTTAGTTTTGAAAAATTTCTTTCTACTGATGTTATAGTAACTAGAGAGTTAGCAAACCTTTGTAAGTAATGAAAATATTAGGAAAACAATTTAAAGTTTTTACAAACTTAAGAACATCAATAACTAATTTTATTTCTATTGGTAAACATGTTTGTAGCATTTGCAATTCAGAAAATAAATCATCGACATCAATCCTGATTTTTTTTAATTGCTCCGTGGGTTATGTAAATCCATAGGCTATTTAAATTTATTTTGAGAAGTTAGAATTTTAGGGTTACCACTAGGAATTTTTAAGTTAGGTATTTGATTACGCATTTGGGAACCAAAGCTTGTATTTGAAAAGTTTTTATGATTTGTTCTCTCTTTTTTATTCATTAGAGCTGTTATTTGGTTATAAAATCAGATTTGGGCATACGCATGACTTTGTATGATAGGTTGTGATCTAGATTGTAGAATTAATTTGGCCCATGGTTGATGTGTCGTTATTTGTTTATCATCATAATTACTTTTGGTTATAGTTTATTTGGGCTTAATTAATGGATTGTATTATTTTTATGTGTAGAAATGGATTTTGATGGACATTGAAGTAAATTGGGCTTAAAAGGATTAAATTATGCTTTAAATTGTGAAGTCATGATCAATGAACTTGAAGGAGATTATATCAAATGGCTTAAGTGACTTGGTGGAAAAGAAATGATAAATAAGAGATTTATCCCTTATCTTTTCTAATAGACTTTCATATCTTTAGGATTTTTAGTTTTATAAGTTTTATTAGGGGTATAAAAGATATTTATGTAATCACGATATCTCTAATACGCGATCTCTCTCCTCTCTTTCTTTCTCTGGAGCGAAAACACACACCATGGATGAAAATTTCGCGAATTTTGACTCAAATTCAAGTACCGAAATAATAATACGCAATATTTTTTTTTGTCAAAATATTGGAAAAATATCGGGAAATATCGGTAAAATGTCGATATCAGTAAGTCCCTTTATAAAACTACAGTGTATCGCCGATGTATCGGTGATATATTGGTAAAATGTCGATATCTCTCTATATATATTTCATGTATATATATATATACATCAATTATCTCTAATAAGTAATATCCTTAATAAAATGATGATTTTAATAAAATGAGATTTCTATTCATAGGAGTTCAAGCTATTACTAGTCCATGTATTAATTTTGTACAAAATTTGTCATGTTATCATAACAGACAACGTTTATATAATAGTTTATCTCTATATTTGTTGTAAACATATCATTTTATTTGAAATTTAAGTTCAATATATGTATTAATGTTAGTTATAATATTCTGTAAACTACTAGATATATTTTTCAATTTTTTTACAAAGTTTCCATATTTTTAAAAAACATGTCCGATATTTCCACCGAAATCGATATTTCCGTAAAATCAAGATACCGATATTTTTACGGAAACCGAAATTTTCATCCTTGACACACACACATTCTCCATTCTCTCATACACTCTCATTCTAAGTTTTTTTTTTTTTCTAGTTTTCTCTCGATTTCAAGAAGAATGTTGAAGATGTCATTGAAGATGATTAATCAAAGCATGAGTGGCTAAATTTCTCTTCTCTGATTTAAAAGTCGTTTAATTCAATTGCTATCACTCTGGGCTTTGTACTTGATTAGATTTCTTACTTTATTTCAAGTATATGTTGATTCATGATTTAATTCCATAAAGTGAGATATAGTTTGAGTTGATCTGACAATTCGATTTGAATTATATTTTGCTAATGCTATCCATGAATTTTCCTTTATATGTTGATGGGATGTTTAATTATGATTGGTACTTAGTAGCAATATGTTGTTATGTTTTTGATGGGATTGTGTAATTGTCTAATTAATTAATTGTACTAACGGAACCATAAACTTAGTAATTGCAGTTATCTCGATTACAAGTTCTAGGTTTCAGTTTAGATTTAACTGTTTTCACTCGAGTTTAATGCAGTTGTTATAATTTGGAAAGCACGCCATTAGTTAATAGCTAATTTTGATTGGATATTGGGTTTGATCAATAAATGTGCAAAATGATATTTATAGCCTATGATCGATGGTGCAATCGAATATCGACATCCTTTAATTAGAATTTCGTGATGTTAATCTCTCTCATATTTCTTTTCATCATTTGTTGCTTGTTTCATTCTTATTTTATTTGATTGTTTTCTTAGTTTAGCTTCAATAGTTTAGTATATATAAAAAATTCCCCCTTGTTCATTTTATACTCTAGAGAATTAAGTCTTATCCTCTGAGGATCGAACCTGCTTGTCGTTATACTCATTCATTTATTCATATTGGAGTATAATTTTATCTTTGTTGGTTTGACACACCATTAATGGTGCATGGAAGCCTTTCATCTACAAAATAGTACCTAAGAAAAGCTCTTTTTAATCATAAAAACATTAGTACTGTTAACTTTATTGATTGCTAAATATTAATTTTTTTTCTTAATTTTAATGATATTATTGAATAATTACTAAAACGTTCGACTTTTTAGTTCAAAAGTTGTAATATCTAAAATCTACTAGCACGGTACCTGTGTAAGGGTATATTAATTTTAATTTTTTTTAAAGATAATATAATGACATATTATTTTAATATAAAAAATATATAATTTTTTAATATATAATACTAAAAACTTGGATATTTTAATATATTCAATTTATGTCATTATAAATTAATTGTACTTGATATTATTGAAAATTTGGAATTCAAAGAATAGCATACTAATGTATAGATACGATAAATAATAATTGTAAAATTTATTTTCTGAAATATGAGTTAGTTAGAATGGTTCAATTAACAATACCAATTTTTAAAATACTTTCTTATATACAACTTTTCTAATGGAACTACTCTGTTGATTATCTTTGTCCCCAATTAAAAAAATTGATCCATTAAATCTTTATATACAATAATTGTAGATGAACATTCTTCTACGTACGTTGCTATATCTTCTAATGGAAGAGTTATAGAAAACAAATAATAACACACAATTGTGGATAACTCAAACAATGAATTTTGAAGTCTATATTAGAAATATGAGGTAGTTGTGATCAATTTAATTAATTAACATTACAAATATTGAAAAACTTTCTTATAAGTAGTGTTTCATATTGAACGAGCAACATGTTGATTGTCATTGTCACAGATAAAAATGTTCAATCCAATGTTGTACTATCATTAAGTATATAAAATATCAGCATAAATTAAATTTAATACCGCAAGAATTAAAAAAAGTACAAAAAAAATTATTGTGCCATAATAGTACATGGTAATTAACATAAATCTAAAAAATTGGTTAGATCCTAAAATTAGTATATTATGTGTATTGAAGTAATATAAATTCATGTACCAAAATTAATAAATATTATATGCTTTTATATAAGACTATTATTCTTGTACTGTGGGTTAACATCGACACCTAACCTAAAATATGGTCTTTTTCAATTTACAATTTAATTTTTTTTATCAGATTGCACCTCATGGTTTGCGATTTAAAAAAATAGCAACCTAGGATCATTTTTCGATCACTTCTCCTGTCAAGATCAAATTTGATGTAGTCTAGAACTCTTTTAACCAAATACATAAAACATAGGTCAAAACACTCAACATTTCAAATCAAACAGAAAGCCTCAAATCAATTTTTTGGTTTTCATTTGATTCAATCTCAATTGAGTAAAGCCAAACAAATACTTTGATTATGGTTGCAAAAATAACTCTAGTCGCAATTTTAAAAAAAAATTGTGAACTTTGGGGATCCAATCGAAAAAGGAGAAAATATTTAAATTGCAAATTGAAAAAATTTCATACTAGTTTGATTTTTAATAATAACTCTCATATTTAAAATGTGATTCATTAAATAGTAATGAGCAAACATTTTATTGGTTTTCAAATTGGATAGATAAATAGATTTTTTATTGAAACTTTTGGTTCAACCAGCACAAGAAATATAATTATTTCAAAGTCAAAAGAAAAATATATTAACCCGTCGAATAGTACCCCTCAATCTCTTACTATCCATTTAAAAATAGTATTGAAATTTTTAGACTTTGACTACCATTTTTTTTTTTTTTTAAGTTTTAATTTTTGATTTTGAGTCTTTGACTACTTAACTCAGTATTCTGAATTGACAAATAGACCAAACCACTAAAACACCAAATTAAAATTTAACAGAAGTTCCCATGTGGGTGAGGCACTTTTGTCATTTGGCATCAGATCTGAGTCATTACCCAGACATGCGTACCCTGGATCCACGTCACCAGACCACCAAAATTACTTAGTTGGTGGGACCCACACCAGCAAATTAGTCGACATCGCCACATCAGCAGGCCCACTGGACAAAACCGAAGTCGTGTATTCTACGTGGCGGGCTTCCTGCTCAGTCACTCTCATGCTTTTCAAAAAAGTGTTGGATTTACTTAACCAGGAAGTTCTTTGGAGACTACAAAATATATTAAAATTATTTGTTTTGTGAAATATCAATTATATGTCCTTACTTTTACTCAAATCTTATACTAAGTGTTTTGAGTCAATAATATTAAATTGTATATTTGACTGAAAATAGAGATCATGACTTCCAGGAAACTACATACCATTTTTAGAAGCACGCTCCATAAATGTGACTGAAAAAATAAAAATAAAAAACACATTTGGTTTTTATTTCTTTAGTCACAATAGGTAATGAGAAATCAAGAGTCGACACTATTTTTGGGAGGCAATCCAATTTTAAGCAAGAAATTCATGTTGCTTGTTATGTTGCCAACATCTTCAATCTTTTGCAATTTCTTATAAATTGACATTACTTGATATGATAAATTTCACAACAAGACCCAATTTATAATTTATTTTTCAATATATCAAAAGAAATTTATCCTTATCCTATGAACCAAAAGAAATGTCATCCAATATATAAAGAGAATTATATTTTAGGTTCTGTAGGGCACATGACTATTTATAAATGATTCCAACAATTACATTTTTAGTCACAAAGTCTAAAATTAGGCATTTTTAGTCCCTAGGTATCCTCATTTATCTAGCACGTATAGTCCCAATTCCACTAAATTCTAATACTTATTAATACCACAATATAAATATATATATATATAAAGAAAAGAGTTGTTTAAATTTATTTACAATTTCCTTAATTTAATACATTGTCAATAAATCCAAAACAAAACATGTAAAATCTAAAAAAAGCATTTTAGAAAATCTGAATATAAAATATAACATTTCAAATTATTTAAATAAATTAAACACATTACGAGACATACATGTTATTAAAAAGGGTTAATTTCAATTTTGGTCATGTATGTAAGATCCTTTTTCATTTTTAAACAACCAAGTATATGTTTTTTTTAATTTTGGTCATATATGTTTTATTTTTTTCCAATTTTGGTTCTATATGTTTCAATTTTTTCCAATTTCAGTCATGTTTTCCAATTTTGGTCTAGTATGTTTCAATTTTTTTCAATTTCAATCCAATTTTGGTCCAGCTAGAAAATCTCATGTAATATTAGCAAGTTTGGGAATTCCGACCAAAATTGTACTGAAATTGGAAAAAATTGAAACATACAGGACCAAAATTGGAAAACATATACTTGGTTGTCAAAAAATAGAAATAGTTATACATACAGGACCAAAATTGAAACTAACTCTATTAAAAACTATTTAACAAATATGATTTTCACCAAATAAAATTAAAAAATTAATTGTTTGAATGAATCTAAAATATTTACTAATTATAAACTAAATAAATATAATTTTTTTTAACTTATTACATACAAATGAAAATCCCAAAAAATAAATATATTAATATGGAAACTACATATATTTTATAAATCCAAGAAACTACCAAATAAATGTGTTTTAATTTTTTTTTTCTTATTTCAGATATATTAGAAAGGTATGTAGGAGATGTTAAGATTTTTGTTGTCTTTGGCGAATCTATTATATAAGGGCATCCACAACAATTGTATTATTAACACTCATTTTTGTAGGTTACATCTTTATTTTATTCACAAAAACTCATGTGAGACGGTTTCACGGATAGTTTTCGTGAGACGGAGCCCATCACCACAAATAACATGTGAAATGTAGGGTTTGGATGGTGGGTAATTGGGTTGTGGGTTGATCCGTCTCACGCAATGCATTAAAATTTCGTGAGACGGTCTCACAAGAGACTTACTCTATTTTATTTACATCTCAACTTTAAAAATACACACCCACATCAATTTAACATTAATAATCATTATGTGTGGCACTCATTATTCACCAACTCATCTTTATTTATTATTTACATAAACTAAATACAATTATTTTGATTTGAAATTTTAAAATAATTAATTATTCGATATGTATTAACTTACTAAATTATTACTAATTATTTGAAATTAAAACTATACATATTATTGTTTTATCGAAATTTAAAATAAAACAATATAACATATGATACAATAAAAATATAATATAAATATAAATGAATCAAATTATTTTATGATGTATACATACATATATATATATGTATGTATGTATGTATGAAAACGTACAAAATAATTATTTTTTGAAATAAAAAAATTATAATACTCCCTCCGTCCCGCTCAGATTTGCACACTTTCCGTTTTCGTCCGTCCCAATCAATTTGCACACTTCCAAAAATGGCAAATAAAATTTACAAAATTGCCCTTCACTATTCAACATTAACACTACAAAAGCAACTTTTTCTTAACTTCCGTGCCCCAAAAGCAGCTTTTTCTTAATCTCCGTGTCCGTCCCTACGTGCAAATCTGAGCGGGATGGAGGGAGTATATGATATAAGTATATTAAATATAAACATAATATAGTTTGTAAGATATATAAATTAATTTAGAATATATAATACAAAATTTAATAATTTGAAAGAAAAAAACAAATGACTTGAAAAAATAAAAACATAATTAAAGAACCCAGCAAAAAAAAAAAAAAAAACAAAAAAAACAGAAAAGGAAAACAAAAGATAAAAAGTGTAAAGGTGCCAGATATTGTCAGGCCCTTTTCGCCTTTTTACTGCCTTTAACAATATTTCTACCTTTCAAGACCATGTTTATGGTATTAATGATGATCGGATCATGTGCATAGGTAAAAAAAAAAATTGGAAATGAAATTAATTTTGATGATCAAGTCATTTCAAGATCATGGTCATGATCAATTTATTTAAAGATTATGATGAAACATGATATTATATGATTGGTCGAATGTATTTTATTTATCATAATTATGATTTTTTTAATATCAAATAATTGTATATATTTCTTAAATATTTAAAATATAATAAAAATTAATTATAGATATAATTGTTAAATTATAAAAGAAATAATTTATTAAAAGTTTGTTGTGGTTGTGGGTGGTTATTGATAAAATATGAAAAAGATGAGATTGAGTTGTAGTGTAGAATGTGTATGTGGATGAAAGAGAAATGAATTGTTTATTAGTTGGTTATAGGTATAGTTGGTTATAGGTATAGTTGATTATGGATAAATGTAGTCTAAGGCTATGTTTATCAGTCTGGTCGACGCCCAGGGCATAGCTACATGCCAAAAAAAAAAAGGAAAATGTAATTAATATCCATGACCAAGTTTGTGGCATGACCATGGTCATGAGATTTTGTTTACTCAATTGTGATGACACGTGTCATCGTATGATTCGTCGAGTGTATTTTATTTAGATAATTACAGATTTTGATTTATCCACTTAAATATGTAATTTACATCTTTTGCTTTGTTGTAATTTATGCATGTATTTGTAGCTCGATTTATTTATTTTCTTTTGTATTTCAATTCTTGTAATTTTAATTTTTTTATTGGATGTTGTAATTTATTTTAACTGTATTCCCAATTTTTTTATTATAATTACGATTATTTTAATATTAAATAATTGTATATATTTCTTAAATATTTAAAATATAATAAAAATTAATTATAGATATAATTGTTAAATTATAAAAAAAATAATTTATTAAAGGTTGGTTGTGGTTGTGGGTGGTTATTGATAAAATATGAAAAAGATGAGATTTGGTTGTAGTGTGGAATGTGTATGTGGAGGAAAGAAAAATGAATTGTTTATTAGTTGGTTGTGGATATGGTCGGGCATGGATAAACATAATTTAAGGCATTTGTATTAGATATTTTGAGTGCAATATTAATATAGTAAATTAATATTAAAAAAGTTAAGAAAATGGAGGAAAATTTTGAGTCTGGTCTACCACATAATTAAATCATACTCTTTTTCCTCGAACACTCGCTCGTTTCTACTAAGAAATATTGTCGCACTGGAATAACACTTTTATTATTTTATATTCTAAAAATACTCCTTATAACAACTACTGCCATATCTTTATAACAAATATTAAGTACACTTCATTTTAGTTTAACATTTTAAATTTGTTATTAACACTATTAAAAATGAGTTAATGTGGATGTTCTAATAAAAGTCAACTTCTCTTTCTTTCTATAAACTAGTTCATGCATAACTAATTTTATATACTTAATCTGGTAGCTGATTCCGACAATTAATTGTTTTTTAGAAAAAAATACGACCTAACAAATTAACAATCAAAATTTGAATTTGACCCCATAAAAAAACTAATATTATTAAATTCTAATTATATTAAAACTCAAAATTTGAATTTGACTCCATAAAAAAAACTAATGTTATTGAATTCTAACTGTATTAAAACTCTTTATAAATGTTTTAGATGACAACACACTACAAGAAAAATGGCCTTTAACAACCCCTCAAAGACAACCCTCAATGTGTACACACTCATTGCGTGCATTTATATTAAAAAGCTACTTTTTTAGTATGGACCTAAACATATGACAACACTCTATACCTAGCACATTAAAGAGTATAAGTATACCCACGACTTTTTACATAAATCACTTTTTTGAAAGTAAAAATAAGAGAAGTAAATGTCAACATAAGATATTATTTCTGAAAAATGCATTTATATTAAAAAATCACTTTTTAGTGTGGACTTAACGTTATGACAACCAAGGATGAAAATATCCCGATACACGTGCGATATATTCGCGATATATCCGTATTTTGAAGGTTGCGATATGAATATGGGGGGTTAAAAAAAATTTCCGGGATATCTTGGATATATCATGAATATATCCCAAATATCCATATCCGTCCATCTCAGTGTAAAATTGGAAAAAAATCGGGAAATATTGCGGATATATCGTAAAATATTGGGATATATCCAAAAATCGAGATTTTTTTTACAAAATATGAATTTTTAGACCAAAAATAAATTTGATTAAAATTTGAAAAATATTTTGTAGCAACAATAATTCTTTTATTGGGAAATATTTTTAAAAAATTATTAGAATAAGATTGATTAATTTGATTTATCATTTAAACATTGCCGATTATCGCAAATCCAACAAATATCCTATGGAAACATGCTATTTTTGAACCTCATAGATTATCATTTTGGCTCTAGTGATTTGGTTGTATCAATCAGTTTTGAATAAATCTCAATTTTCGTAACGCTTTTGATTGTATGTATGCTTTTGTATGTATTATTTATCAATCATTTTGGCTCTAGTGATTTGGTTGTATCAATCAGTTTTGAATAAATCTCAATTTTCGTAACGCTTTTGATTGTATGTATGCTTTTGTATGTATTATTTATCAATCATTTTGTTTCTAGTGATTTGGTTATATCAATTAGTTTTGAATAAATCTCAATTTTCCTAACGCTTTTGATTGTATGTATACTTTTGTATGTATTATTTATCAATCATTTTGTTGAGATTTCAAATTAAATATATGCATTTTTGGATGTTATAATAGTCTGTAAAATTTTATGTAAAATTTTTAATTTTTTAATAGAGTTTCCATAATTTTTTTAAATTTTTTGCGATATCGCATATCGATATATTCGTAAAATTAAGGTTGCAATACGATACGTGATATAGATATTTTCATCCTTGATGACAACACTATTTGCCTAGCATTACAGGACAAATTTCGGTTTTTTTTTGGACAACGTTTTTTTAGATTAAAACGTAAAGTAGATTGGAAGCTAAAATTTATATAATGCACAAATTTTTAAAATGTAAGGGGGGCGACCGCACCCATGCACCCCTTAAATTCCTTCCTACCTAACACATTAAAGAGTATTTTTAGTATGCACCTAACGGTATCACATTACTTTTGTGCCTAACACATTAAAAAGTACAAGTATACTTCCTACTCACGAATTTCGAAAGTAAAAATAAAAGGTTATACTCACCAACTTAAAAGGTAAAAATAAGAGAAGTAAATGTCAAAATAGATATTATTTCTGAAAAATGCATTCATATTAGAAAACCATATCGACATATCAGTATGACATCATACAGCCTAGCATATTTAAAGAGCTTAAGTATAATCATGAATTTTACACAAACCAATTATGTAGAAAGTAAAAAATAAGAGTAGTAAATGTAAAATAAGATATTATTTCTCAAAAATAGTATACTTACTTTGCCTATTTATACTAGACCACCTCCTTAATAGATGATGGAGATCTATTGATCTAATGGTGGAGATAAGCCTCTAGATCTCTCCCCAGTTCCTATCTTGTATCTTCTAGACTAGTTTTAGAAGATTATACATACTCTTTATAATTCTTTAGAATATTCTATGTACAAGTCACTACAACTTTCTAAAGAATCATATGCACAAAAAGGATTATTTTATGAGCTAAGTACTTGGGCTATAAAATGATGGCCTAGGATATTGGTGAACCTATGAGCCCAATCAATTGATGCAAAATTTACACAAACATTTCCAAATGCGTGACAAGGAGTACATTCAATTTACCTCTGAAGAATTCACATCAACCACTCTCACTGGTCTGATTAAGTATATCTAAGAGCATCATCAATGGTTAATGAAAAGTACTATTATTAAATAAAATATTGATAATTTAATATAAAAAAATTGTATGGGGTGTTAATTGCAGTTGTACAAATTAGTTTGAACTGACACAATAAAAAAATAAAAAAAGAGTGAGTGTCATAATTATGTGGGGCTCAATAATCTTTAACCATGAAAAAAATATGAACACGCAAATGAATATTTTAGAGCTCGTGATAAGTTTAAAATCTTAGACAATTCGAATGAAAATAATTTTCTCCCACATTGCATGATAAGGATAATACATAAGATAAGAGTTGTGATTGTCCCTTTTACCCTTAGTTTTGTGGTATTATGTTTGGTATATGATTAGGTTGCTTTTGCTAATTAACTCTTTATTTTTCCATATATATTTAGAATGTTGTTTTACCCACAAATATAATAAAAAATGCTTTTTAGCCACTAATTTCTTTGTTTCTTTCCTTTTTTTTTTTTTTTTTTCAGAAATACCCTTTAATTTAACTGAAAAAATATATAAACATCCATTTTAGGCACTCTATAGTGGGACCTAGGTCTTCTACAAGAAAAGTGGGTGAGAAAAAAACATTTGTTGTTATGTAGAAGTGGCATTCACAAATGTTACTCTAATAAACAATTGATTATTTATACAAATTTGCCCTCATCCCTCATTACCCCCCATCACTAAACAGTTCCATCTTATCTCTTCAGGTCAAGTGAACAGAGCCAAAAGTTTAAATAAATATGATATATCAAAACTTAATTCGTTGAAGAAGTTTGATTATAATTTCTAAAATTCTCAAGATTGTTTGATAATTTAACTAAATATCGACGATGATAGATGTAATTACTCCCTCAAATATATATCATCTCTCATACCCAAAAAAGAAAAAGAAAAAAAAATGTAGTTATGACCTTCTTCAAAATAAATACACACATTTTTCCCTTGAAGGACTTGTTTTTTTCTTAAAAAAAGTCGAACATTTTTTATTGATTAAACTAGATCAATTAATCATATATCTCTATTTTTTAAGAGAAAGTTGGAGTTGGTAAAAAGAAAAAGGTGTATGTGTTTTGTAAGACAAAATCCACGACATGCTTGTTTGGCACGTCTTTTTTCAGCCTCTCTAACTCTATTAATACATCGACCTTCCTCTCTCTCTCTCTCTCTCTTATCAGCCTTTGTTTGCAGTTTTCTGCTGCGATATTTTTCTTTTTCTAGGGTTTAATTTTTGTTAATTAATTCCATTTGTTTTTGGGTTCAACCTCTGTTTTTCCATTGCCATTTCTTTTCTTATGATTCAAAACTTTTGGAGCTTTCGAGCTTACGATTATCCGTTTAATTTGATCATAATTCGGTGAAGACAAAAAAAAGAAGGTATATATACATACATATATATATATATATCTATATGTATTAGTTTCAGTGACAAATTGTTTTTTGGGGTGTTTGCAATAATTTTGTTACTTATATTCTTCTTCTCTTTCTTAAAAAAGAGGATGATTTTGTTATTATTGATTAATCTTTGTCTTTCATTCTAGTCTTGAATATTTATTCCCTTGAATATATTTTCGCTTGTTTTGGGCTCTTTTATTATTTATTTACTTTTTTGTGGGTTATATTTGTTCAATTTTATTAATCTTAGATGCCATAAAAAAAATGAAGAAAAAACTGCTGACGAGAATTATACTGAACGATTAATATTGAAGATAGCTGAAGATATTTGCCTTGTGTTTTTCGAATAATATTCACCGACAAATATGTGTATAATACACTTAAAAATTTCTTCATTATTTTTGTTTTATTCTTTAGGACATGTGTTTCGAAGTGCCAAAGTTATATTTTAAGATATAGCAAGTAGGTCGGATCCACAATTAAGTATTTATTTTGTTGTGAACATGTGCACACGTTTTTTTTTTTTTTTAATCCCATGAATTGAATCTACTTTCTTCTATGCTCTAACTTGTTCGAATTTTGTTTCCCTTCCAACAACTATATAGCATCATGCTCCCAAAGATTCATGTTTTTCAGATTTGTCTCCATGTACTTCCATCGCACATTTTTATTGTTTGCATTTTTATCATTTATATTATAATAATCTCACAATGGGGCAAAAGTTAGAAAAAAGAAAACGAAAAAGTACATAAGTGTATGGTACAAAGAGAAGAATTTACAAATTTCACTTGTTATTTAAATTTTGTGTTAATGTGGGTTTCTATATATTTCCATAGGTACATATGTTTTATATACCTTCCAAAAGATATTTATTTTACACATTTTTACCAATTTTAAATGATAAAAAGACTACAATACTATTAATGAATTAATCCCACGCAGAGACTGACAATTGTCCCGACAAATAAATGAGTAAGTCTCTTGTGAGGCTGTCTTATACAATTTTAATGCATTGCATGAAACAGGTCAACCCACAACCCAATTACCCACCACCCAAACCCTACAATTCACATGTTGTTTGTGGATGATAGGGCTCCGTCTCACGGAAACTATTCGTGAGACTGTCTCATATGAGTTTTTGTGCAAATAAATTTGACCAATATTGATGCTAATTTTTGGTCACAAACCAAAATTGAAATGAAAGAGTATCTTAATTATTTTATTGATTGAAAATGGTAGAAAAACTTTGTTTCTTTGTTTTTTGTTTTTTGTTTTTTTGTTTTTTGTTTTGTTTTTTCTTGAGTGCCATATGAATAAGATTGTTCTGTTTTATTTGTCTCTATTTTCAGCATTATAGTGATGGGATGCATCTCAGAGTTTCACTTTTTATTATTGTTTATTTTCAGGAGAATTAAAGAGGTGGTCCATCTGGTTATAAGACTTTAATTTATTGTACATGCACTGTCGTTTGGAGATCATGAGGAGGTATCATATATCATACTCTCTATTTTAAAATCTAACTTCATAATCATTTTATGATAAAAATGCATTTTAAGATTTTTCAAGTATTATTATGGTTTCCAAAGCTCACTTAACTATAACTTTGTTTTCAAATTCATAAGTATCAAAAATTACCATGTTCAAGTCTCTCGGCAACATATTTCATTAAAGGGTGTTTGACTAAGCTTATTATAAAGAACTTATAAACTCTTACCTCTAAGAAAATCGATGCTTTTAGAGCTTATAAGATGTTTAGCTTTAGTTCAAAAATAATTTGTTAAAATATTTGAGTAAATAATATAGTGGAGCTTATAAGATGTTAGTAATACCAATTGTGTAATTTAAATGATCAAATTTTAAAATGTTTTAAAAAATAAGAACATATTTTATAAATAAGAATTGTAACTCTCGTACTTTTCAAAAAAAAAAGCATATAAGCTCATAACATCTCTTTTTAAGATAAAATAAGATCATATATTTAAACTTTGTCAGACACTTTTGAAAAGTTTATAAATTCCTTAAAAAATCATATAAGATGTTTTAAGAAATTTGTAAACTCATCCAAATCTGTCACCCAAATAACTTAATTTACATTATACTTTTGGATATTTCAGAGCTTTTTAAAAGTATTAGTTAGTGTTGGTTTAATTTCAAAACTTCCTACATATTGAATTTATTTTCTAATGTTCCTGAAATATTACAAGATTAACGTTTAGATCACTCCACGACGAATTAATTCTGTTAACTTAGCTGTCACCAAAGGATCATCCGGATATAATTTTTTTTTTTTTTTAATTTTGAGGGGTTTTGAAAAGAAGATAATAATTTAAGAATCATTTAAAACAAATATTCATTTTTAAGAAAATCTAGTCTTGCATCAGAAGGTCTTATGCAATGAGTCAAGTCAACATGATCAACTAGTTGTATTAGGTATGTGATGCGTGGTATAATTGGATACAAATAAAAATATTATCTTCTACACACTATAGTATTACATAATATTACATGTCGAATTTAAATTTTTTAAAAGTATTATATGATACATATAAAAATATTACACGATATTAATAAAAATATTAACTGATATGTATAAAAGTATTACTTAACTGTTGGTTGATCTACATAAAACTGACCATGCTATACAGTGAGTCCGTCATACCCAATAATTTGCCACTCTAGAGACCTTAAAATTCATTTTCTAATTTTAATTTCACAACTTAGATTATATATAACTTGGTTACATGATTATGAAGGTGCATTAGCTATAGTGAGGCCTCTGCTCGATGGAAGGCTTTCAAGCAGCATTGACAAAATTAAACACATTAAAGAGAGAGGGTTTTTCTTAGATAAAAGAGTCAGGATAAAAGAGGTATCCTTACAGTCCCGACAATGAAACCTGGTATACTCGATGATGTTCGCTCTAATGCTTGGCTTGACGCCATGAAATCCTCATCTCCTCGTCGCAAAATATATTTTAAAGATGTTAACGTTTTTGATGTTGGTGGTGTTGCAAATGAGGCAATTGATATACCTTATCAATCTTGGATGGTACATTCTTTTCTTTTAACTTTGAATCGAAATTTGTAAATCGTATTGTAATTGAATCAAAATATATTTTTTTGGATTTTTTTTCTTCTTTTTTTGGGTTTTTAGCTCAATTTAATTTTCATTCTTTTCAAGTTACTAAACCAATCCTAAAGTTTGTGAAAATTATAATTAGACTCATTCAATGATCTTTTTTTCAACATATAGTCTCCTTAAAATTTGAGGTAAAATAATATAATATGTCATCGACATAAGTGAGTGAGTTCAAATCAAATTACTCTTAAATCAATCGAAATATCCAATGAATGTGTTAGTAATTTTATCATAGTGAAAGGGTTTGATTGTAATTTTCACAAACATTAGAGTCTTATTAGTAATTTGACCAAACATCAAGGAACATAAATGCAAGTTGTTTTTTTTTTTTATATGCATCTTTATCCTTCTTGATAATACTAAATACACCAATAATTACTATAAATATCCAGATCGTTCAACCATAACCCATATCAATATAGAATAAAATTGTTTTATTTCCATCAATTATATATATAATTGACTAAAATGATTGGAAAAATAATTGAAACATAAGTTGTGATCTATGTAGAATGGTTTTATTTTTCTTTCACAAATGGCTAAGATTAATCTCATTTATAAATGTGATTATCCTAAGTAAATAACCTAGTACTCTTCTATTGCAGATTAGGTATCCATCAGCTCTGAAATCGTTTGAATTAATAATGGATGGTAGGAGGAATAGGAAGGTAGTGATGTTCTTAGATTATGATGGAACACTCTCTCCCATTGTGGATGACCCTGATCGAGCTTTTATGTCTACTCAAGTAAGAAATTACTCCAAACTTATATATAACTTTTAATTACTTCACAATTTAATTTAATTTAATTTTCCTGTTTTCACAATTTAAATTAATTTTCCTATTTTCACATGTGAGCTAACAACGTTATTTTCAGATGCGTTCTGCTGTAAGAAATGTTGCAAAACATTTTCCAACTGCTATCATCAGCGGAAGAAGCAGGGATAAGGTAGATAATAAACACAAGTTTCTAGCTATATATACTTTAATTTTTTATTTATTTGGATATAACTTATAGTTATACTTGTAATTTTGTTTAAATTTGGTTCTAGACTGTTATTTGCGTCAATGTTTTTTTGTCCTTGTGGATGCAACTATATATAGGGACCAAAATAACAAAATTGAGAATACATGGACTTAATTCAAACAAAATTGGAAGTAACACTCGATTTTGCTTTAAATAAAAGTATAAAATTTGAATTCGGATAAAATATTATGTTTGTTTTGAGATATTATATATATATATATATATATATATATAGTATGATTATGGTTAAGATATCACGTTATATTGTAAATTGTAGAAAAAATAGATGATATTATATTATTTTATTTTAAAAAATAAATGTTTTCATGGGAATTGTAAAAAGTAGATAAAGTTATAAAAAAGATAAAAAGATAGAATTTTACAAATTTTACATGATTGAGAAATTGTTTATTCTAAATTCAAATGAGCGTAATCACACATTCTATTGACAAAGCCCTTCAACCAATTGGGCTTATCCTCAACTAAGCCCACATCAAGAGGACCCAAATTGATTTTTAATAAATAAATTACTAAGTACACGATTTAAATGTGTGAGTTTTTCTTTTCCCCCTTTTATAAAAGATATATTGCTAGCTAGTTCCATATATATCTAATTTGATGTTGTTAATAAAATTGGTGATTCAGGTTTATGATTTGATAGGATTAAGAGAACTCTACTATGCGGGAAGTCATGGCATGGATATCATGTTCCCACCCTCTACTGGCCTTGAGGTATATTTAAATTAATTAAGATTTAGTTACAAAAATAACACATACTTACGCTTTTTTTTTTTTTGTTTATTTAATCATGTCTTTTTAATTTTTGCATATCATACAAAATTTTTAAAAATTTGCAACTCCAATTTATCTGATCACATTCCAGTGATTTTTTTTTTTTTAATCTTTAATAATTTCACTAAAACTCTGTTCACAATTTTTTTGATTTAGGATATACAGGGCAAGGAGGTAAATCTCTTCCAACCTGCTAGTGAATTTTTACCCATGATTAGTGAGGTTAGTGAACGTATAAATTTATTTATTTATTTTTAGAGACAGTTAATAAAAGTGCAAGTGGTTTGATTGATCATGCTTCCTAATTTCCACTCTTAATTAAACAGGTTTTCAAAGCATTAGTTGAGATTACCAAAGATATAAAAGGAGCAAAAGTGGAGAATCATAAGTTTTGTGTTTCCTTGCATTATCGCAATGTAGATGAGAATGTAAGTCCCCACTCTCCTAGTCTTATTCAAAGTGTCATTTGATTAAATTAAATCATTTTTAATTTCACCTAAATATATATTAACTCGCAGAGTTGGCCTTTAATTGCGCAATATGCTCATGACATTTTGAAAGACTATCCTCGATTAAGATTAACGCATGGGCGAAAGGTAATTTGCTTATGATTTTTATTAAATATTTCCTTATATCTTGGATTGATATGTGTATTATATTAAACACACTCTCTTATCGGACCATCTAATGGACTCTTTTTAAAAAAATCAGATGCAGTAGACTGATTTTGACTTAATATTAAGTGTTGTAAGTTTGGGTGGGAACGGTCTCACAGAAATGTGATATGCACCACGACAAAAGATCTTATTAATGACAATAAATGTAGTCGTAAAAACATTGATATATATTTTTTTGACAACATTTTGTCGCTAAGTTGTTATGGAAAAAATCTTCACGCAAATAATCAGACAACTTTTTTTTTTTTTTAAGTACATAGACCCAATCCTTTTTTGCTTTAATTGATCAAATATCAGAATTTGTTGTAATGCAAAGTGCAAAGTGTGTTGATCTTCTTATTCTGATTAGGTTTTGGAGGTTCGCCCTGTCATAGACTGGGATAAAGGAAGAGCAGTTGAGTTTCTTCTAGAATCCCTAGGTGATCAGTCAACTCAAAAAATTGTAGCAATTAAAAAAGTCATTATATGAATTTATCTATAAAACAATTAACATAATCTTGCAGGAGTTAGTAATCATAACGATGTGCTCCCAATTTATATTGGAGATGATAGAACTGATGAGGATGCATTTGAGGTAATAATTATATTAACTCAAACACCTGCAAATTTAATGATGTTGTTAAGGTTAATTAATTTATTTTGAATGTCTAACTTTCACTTAATTACTTGTATTTAATTAGGTTCTGAGAAAGGGCAATCGAGGTTATGGAATTCTTGTTTCATCTATGCCCAAAGAAAGCAATGCTTTCTACTCTTTGAGGGATACTTCTGAGGTGAGAATTCATACCAATATTTTGGTTATATGTTTTTTTTTTTGTCCATTTTCTCCACTTTTTTCTCCTATCATTAATTTAGACAGGAATTTAATTAAGGTAACAATTTTATGAAAATTAAATGTAGGTTCAAGAATTTCTTGAGTCACTTGTGAGTATGGCACAACATGATGCAAAGATACTGGAGACAAGGACAAGACCATGATCACCATTCAATACAAATTAACTTTTACACAACTACTTTTATAGTATCGTTTGGTATATATGGTAGGCCATAACTATCCTATATATCCCAGGCCTCAGTATTTTTCTATTGCAATTCGTTGCTTGAGAATTTTCTTTCTTGTGTTTTAAAGCTTGATGAATGATGAGCTTTATTTATGTTTTAACTTATAAATTGTTGTGCTCTAGCGTATGGGATTAAATCAAAATAAGAAATTAATAATTGTGTATGGAAATTCAAATACTTTGATTATGTTATATGTGATAAAATTAAAATAAATATCACTTCTAAAAGAAATTTCACGTTCTACATGACATGAATGCATAGTTAATTAGAGATTTTATCAATTAAGACTTCAAGAATAGATTAATTATTAATGTAGGGTTTAAGTGATGAAATTAATTAATTCAGAGTTTGAAAAACTGAAACTATCATAATAGAATTTCACACTGAGATAGCTGTTAAATGACACTAATGTGATTATTGAATGATTATATAGACAAGAACATGAAAAATAATTAAACACTTCATCTTCTTCTTCACGAATGAGTTTCTCACTTCAAAGATAAAATAATTCTTCCTCAATTTCCCCCTTTTTTTTTTTTTCCATATTAAATCTACCAATTCATGTTTCAAACCTTGATTTTACGAAAATATCGATAGATATGTTGATATCGAATATTCATGATATTTTTCGACTTTTGTTCAATTTTATATACTGAAACCTAATTGATATCGATACTGTTTGTGATATTATGCAATGTATATCGAACCTCCATGCTTGAGATATTTCCATTATTAATTGTAATCGTTTAAAAATATTCCAATTGTAATCAAAGTCTAGTATATAGTGAATGTCATCTTGCATGACTAATAAACATGATATAATATATGAAAACATTATTTACTTAATAACAAATCGACTATTCAATTAGGCAATTTTATCAAACACCATAACTACATAAGAAGTAAGACTTTGCCGTCAACAAATACTCGTATAACGTGTTAGTGTTGTCATCATTTTTTATTGACCAATAAATATCTTGAAAACTATTATAAATATTCACGAACACATTAGTATCATTCTTTTTCATCCGGCGATTTAACGACTATGAAATTAAGGATTCAACTCTTAACTCAAACTAATTTTTTCCATGATCTTCTTTGACAGTGTCTCCTCCTTTAAGAATGATCGATATTAGCAAAGTGAGATTTCAATAAAATTGTCGAATCCATTAATGAAGAGACCGAGATTTCAATACAATAACCCAAAAAAACGTTAGATTGGAACGGAAGAATTTCGAGATCAAACAATAGAATCAAGAATCAAGCTGATGCCATGTTAAGATATTGAGAATGTAGAGAAGAAGGTTTAGCAAAACTGGAGGAAATATTTCATAGAAAACATAGAGCTGTGAATTTTACAATTGGAATCAATGAATAGAACATTTCATCCTTCATTCATATATATAGAGTTAAGAAACTCAAGAAAACTATAACAAACTATCCTCACTAATCAACTATCTAACAGAAAAACAGAAGGTTAATTAGCTTAATTAACTTCTTCTTCTTTAGAGAGTATATAATGTGTCTCCAATTTAATGAAAGATTCCTAATATTTGTTGCAACTAATTAATTCTAACCAAATTAGAAACCTAATTTCGTATAGTAGTATAACCTAATTTCGTATAGTAGTATAAAGAGTAAGAATAATGCTAATCAAACTTGATTCCCAAATAGCCGAATTAAACTCAAACCAATTAATGTAGATTTTGGAATCACTTGATTTCTTTAATTAAAGAATATCTGATAATATATACTATTGCGTGCTTATAATAAAAACTAAGCAAACAAAGAAAACAAATCTGATATATCACTGTGGCGGAGATTGCAAACCATGGAATTGGAATGAATCATGTCTTGACTTTCGATATTTACTATCCTTGGTTCTCTCTCTCTCTCTCTCTGGTTTGCAATTGGAATGAATCATGTCTTAACTTCCGATATTTACTATCCTTGGTTCTCTCTCTCTCTCTCTCTCTCTCTCTCTCTCTCTCTCTAATAATAATAATAATAATAATAATAGCAATAGCAACAACAATGAACGACATTACATTTTTAGTCCTTAATCCATCGATTCTTATTTTAGTTTTAAAAACATTTGACTTTTTTGTCTGATTACCTATAATAACATGTCAAAGTGACATGATTTTCATTTGACATCCAAAATACATAATATAAAAGAATAAATTACAAATAAAATTCACAAATAAAGTACAAGATGTATTAATTCACCAAGAGCAAAAGAAAAAAAAGTCTAAATACTATTTAAAAAAAAAAATTCCTTATTAAAGGAAAAAGATACACATATTATTATTGTTATCAGTATCATAAGTTTTAATTTTTTTAATTCAAAATTCTATATAAGCATAATGTAGACTATTAATACATAAATTTGGATGTTAAGTAAACAACATATATCATGTTATATAATCTACTATATCAGGTTATAGGTTATTGGGTAACATGAGAAATTTTAAAATGTTTTAGAACTAAAAATTGAAAAACGAACAATCAAAGAATGAAAACTTTAACTGCGTAAAATTACTTGTTTAAAAAAACTAGTTTTCCCTACATAAATTAAATGAAAGTTCAAGTTTAATTAGAATACAAATAATTGAATTGATTAAACATCAATGTTTTTTTATTAATATTATGTTCCATCCCACCCAAATCCAATCCAATTTGCCACCCCAACTAAATTTGAGCTAAATTAAAATGTATATTTATTTATTGACAAATATATGTTAATTAGGATGCACCAAGAAGGGAAACATTAATTCATAAAAGTAGTACCTGTTGCTTAGATTGTTGTACGCAACCGCAGTCCCTCTTCCCATATATGACGCAGTCGCTCTGCTCGTGAGGAATCTTGTTCATTTCTGAATTGAAAAATGTCAGCTACTTTGCATTCTCCGCTCTCCTCCTTTCTCCTCCCCTCTTCCTCTCTCCAGGTAATCCTCACGCATTCCAACACTTGTGTGCCCACATTATCTTTCACTTCTAGCTTTTTGAGATTTCTTCATGTGATCGTCAAATACTTGTTGCTCGAAGCAGGAGAGCAGATTCCTGGGACTGGCACCTCGTTCAGCGAAGCCGAGTCTCGTTTTCAAACCTCAGAGATTCGTTTCTCTGATTCGAGCTTCAGCTGACTCCTCTTCCTCTATTGACACCGGTAATTTTTGTCATTATGTTTTTAATTTTGCTGATTTTGATTCAGTTTTATGTATGAATTTGGATTCAATTGTGGTTGATAGCGTTGAGCACTGAGTTGGATGTCGTATCGGGATTCAGTGAGATCGTACCTGACACTGTTGTTTTCGATGATTTCGAGAGGTCGGATTTGAGTAATTAGTCTAATGATTTTGAGCTTTTGATAATTCAATTTTTTCTGGTGTTGTTTTTATTGATTAGTTGGTTATTTGAAATTGTAAAATTTTTAGGTTTCCTCCCACTGCTGGCACTGTTAGCTCCTCTCTGCTGTTGGGTATTTGTGGCCTTCCTGATACTAAATTCAGGGTAATTAGTGATTATATTAATTAATTCTCTATTTTATGTTTAATTATACTTAATGAGTAGTTTGAGAAATATTCAATGAAGAATTTTCACATTTGAGAGTCGTTCAATTAATTACATGGATTTTGGATCTCTATTATGACATGATAAATTTCAACTGCTGATATATTGATGAATTTTTTTTTGTTCTTCTTTGTTGATTGTTATTATGCTTTTCTAGAGTGCTGTTGATACTGCATTAGCTGGTTCAGAGTGTTATAACTTAGAAAACTCCGATGATCGTATGTCGTGTTTCTTCGACAAGGTATGTTTTGTACCTTACATGTAACTGATAGATATCTTCTAGTTAAGAACTAAATTCATACTTTTGATGTGTGAAACAATAGGCTTTGGTAAATGTTGGAGGTGATCTTGCAAAGCTTGTGCCTGGCCGTGTTTCTACTGAAATAGATGCTCGTCTTGCATATGACAAACAGGGAATTGTTCAGAAGGTAAAAGTTCCATTGAAAATACACAATAGATTGGCGTAGAATCTGCCATTAATCATCTTCGTAATAGTTGATTGAACCATTATGTTGGATATTTTTGTTCCTGAGTAAATTCATAACCAGTAGTATTTGAAAATTGTATCTGACGGTTTTTTAGATTCTGTATAACCTTCAATACTTATGAACAGGATGCACATAACTACTCTTTTCACCATCATGTGTTTTCTTACTTAAAATTTATATGTCTAGACCTATAGGTGGCAGTCTCAGCCGGCATCATTTTGCTAGTATTGAACATTAATCTACTAAAATGATGGCACTTTAGTTGTTTTTTGAACTACCTCTAGTTGTCCGTTTCTCTAGGTACATGAACTTTTTCTTTTAATTATTAAACAGCTGCAAATTTATTTTAGCTGTCAATGAATAGTGAGAGTGAATACCTTGCCCTTCTATTATGGTTGGCATTTATGCAATATTTGTCTTTATTATCCCCGATTGACTGGCATTAATAAATTGGGTGAAAAGTGAAGTGGACTTGATTTTCAGGTGCATCACCTATTGAAATTGTATGTTGAGATCGGAGTACCCCCAGAACGTTTATTGTTCAAAATTCCTTCAACTTGGCAAGTTAGTATTACTGACACATATCTCATTTGGTTTATAAAAGGGGCATGGAGTTACAAACCATCATTTCATTTTTGATTCTTCCTGATGCTGTGCTTTTGTTTCTTTTATACTTTGGTATTTCTCTAGGGAATTGAGGCGTCGAGGCTGCTAGAATCAGAAGGCATACAGACTCATATGACTTTTGTCTACAGGTATAATTTGGCATGTTCCCTTTCAAACATTGAAACTATTAGAGAATGGGTGATGTGCACTTGAAATAAAATATCCTGAGAATGCTGTTATACTAAGTTTTTTATACTCTATGCGTTGGTTCTCCTTTATTACTGGAAAGCTGGCATTTGAGAGAACTGGCATTTTCTAGATCTGTTCAGAATAAACTTGATGTTTTTCTTCCTTGCTTTTTTTTTTTCTTTTCATGATGAAGATTATATATGGATTGGATTGAGCTTATCATAAATTGCTAACATACAACCTCATCTTTAAATCTAGAGTAGCTTATCGAATTGAAACTAGATATGTAAATCATGTGTCAAAACCAAATTGCTTGTAGAAACCCTCTGTGTCTAGTGGCCTCAAACTGCTGAGCTTCAGCAATCATATGGATGTTTTATCTTTATAACACCCTTAATTTTGCCAAAGTTTACAGAAGCCAGCTGTAGGCAGGCAGAGGCAAAGTACATTGCTTCTCCTAAAGGCTCTTTTGTTTTGCAGTACCATTTTTTTGTCTCATCATAAATCTTTGATGCCAGAATAATGTATCTCATCTTATCCTACTTGTTTGGTCTCAATATTCATGTGTAAACTACAGCATACCTTCTGGTAAATGTGATATCATATTAAATACGCAAGTAGTGTGGATGACCTTGGCTCATGAAGTATTGAGTTTCATTACAAATGCTACTCAAATTTCTAGCTTTTCCTCTGTCAAATTGTTCAGACATTTACTTGGACTATTTATTCATCAAGGCTTACTTAATTATGTCACTCTGATTTTGTGCATTCATGCCGGAGTCGTTTGGAAAATTATAACTTCTGTCTTGGTTTCTTCAGGTCATTTAGAAAATTTTATGTCTAAAGTTTCTTATATGTTGTAAAACTTTAGAAGGGTGGTGGCCCTTTTTAAGATATCAAGAATCAATCACTACACTCAACTCCATGTAAAGTTTGTGTTTTGAAAACCATACTCCTATTATCACATTCATCAGCAATGAATGGTTTCTTTTACTTCCAGTTTGTTCCTACCATCTCTTTCTGTAAATGGTTGCTGCTATAACAATTTTGGCACTTGGGTGATGTATCAACAGCTTTGTCCAAGCTGCAGCTGCAGCTCAAGCTGGTGCTAGCGTTATTCAAGTTTTTGTTGGTCGCCTTAGGGTAATATTTTCTTTAAAGAAGGATATGTTAGAACAACCTTTTAAATTATTAGCACAGTGATATGAGAACGAGTTGGTCATTCTTGTTAGGACTGGGCACGCAACCATTCTGGTGACCCTGAAGTAGAAGCAGCAATTAAAAGAGGAGAAGATCCTGGCTTGGCTTTGGTCAGTTCAACCAGTCTCTATTTTCTCTTTACTACTGACACGTGAATACTTTCACCTTTCCATTAGCAATTATATGCATTCACATTCATGAACACTCATGTCTACCACATCTTGTTTCTCTTGAAATTCAAACTTCAGCCTTAAATCTAAACTATGAAATAAATATGTGTGTGTGTGTAAGCTGAGTATGTACCTTTCATGCTAATTTATTCTCAAGTTCAAATTCGAGGTTGCCACTTACCTTTTTCCGCCTGCTACTTGCCAAGGAGGCTAACAACCCCCCCCCCCCCAACACCCACACACACTCTTAATACTATTTAGAAACAAAATGTTGAACAGACCGTTTCTGATGCTTTATGAGGTTTCTGTCCCATTTCAGGTGACAAAAGCCTACAATTACATTCACAAATATGGGCATAAATCAAAACTGATGGCGGCAGCAATTCGTAACAAACAGGACATTTTTAATCTTTTGGGGTAATTCTTTGTATGTGAATGTAGTATTTCAGTTCTGATCAGTTACCTGAATATATATATTTCTTAATTCTATTTTGGCAGAGTGGATTACATTATCTCCCCATTGAAGATATTGCAGTCTCTGAAAGAGTCAGTGACACCTCCTGATGAGAAATATTCTTTTGTGAGGAGGCTATCCCCAGAATCGGCTGCCGCCTACAATTTCAGCAATGAAGAGGTTTGCTTTCTTCATTATTTTTTATAATTTTTCATGGACATTAATATAATTGGAATCATGACCAGTTCATTATGGGAAGAAAAACTTTTTTTTGTCCTCAATTATTATGACAAATTACTGTCATATGAAAACAAGAATTTTCGCAATTTTCAATCTTGAGATTCAGGAGTGTACTCTTCTTCAACCAGGGCAGCATAATAACATTTTAAACCATGAAAAGTTGGCATCTTATTTTCCGGTGGCTATCTACACATAGCTACCAAGTCTCAAATAGAATTTATGGGTACATAGCATTGATTTAACAGCTTTTACATAAAGATAAAATGGAGCTTGCTATTCATGGAAGGGGGAAAAAACATATGAAGCCACACTAATAAGATCATAAATAACCCAAATTTTGTCCGAATAGTTTGATTAAATCGAATCTTCATGTGATCTTTCAGCTTGTGAAGTGGGACCAATATAGCTTTGCCTCCACGTTGGGGCCAGCAGCAGTGGAGCTTCTATCTACTGGGCTTGATGGTTATGCTAGCCAATCGAAGCGGGTTGAAGAATTATTTGGGAAGATATGGCCACCACCAAACGTCTGAAGCATATCGTGCAATAAAGTGGTGTCAAATGCCTATGCCTGCTTGACATAGGCTGCTTGGTGTCGTTGCTTACTGTTCTTGTGTTCATTTCATAGCATCTTTTATGTGCAACTTTTCACATTGCTCTGGATTGATGTATGAGGAGGAGCCGTTTGAGGTGAAAATCTCATGTACGATTCTGTAGACTTATCTATCAACTTTTCCACTATCACCCCCAAACAACCAAACTCTATCTGAATTGTGCTAAAGATTCAAATCATATATCTTAACTAAATCCAATGGATTTAAAACTTCTTGAGTGTAATAATCTGGAGGAGCTCATGAGCTTGGACCTTTGTGCTTTAGCTTTCACTGTTTAATTCCCTTCTGTTTCTTCACAACTTTGCTCCACGGTGGCTATTTTAACGAATGCTTTATTTGAAATGATTATAGGTTGATTAAGAAAATTATGTGTCTGTTTTGGGGTGGGTGGGTTGGCTTCTTTTGGCTCTGTTTATTTTGAAAATTGGGCTGGAACTTGAGAAAGATTTCGTAAGCAAGTAATAGCTAAACAAAAAAGAAGAAATTGTAAATATGAAACTAAATTGAAACTAAACTGAAACAATGTTCAGGCCTCAGGGTAAGTTTTCTTCCGTGAAAGGATGTCCTTGTAAATTGTACTGACAGTTTAATAATCATGAAGAGAAAAATGTTGAAAATTTCAAAAATGTCAAAATTACACACTTGTGAATATTGAAAAATTTAGTTAAAATTGTAACTTAGAAAAATGCGTGATTTTATAGGCAGTTAAGCCTTTATTAATTTCCAAGATATATTCAAATTGATATTTGGTACATAATATATTATACATGTGGCCCAATTTAATTGGGCATAAAAATCTTTGTATCTATATTTCATCATTTTTAATATAGCTACATGTTAAATAATCAAGATGTTTTATAAACATATGGAAGTACAATGATTATTTAAAATTATCAAATAAAAAACACATTGGATTAAATGATCTGAATTGCTAAAAAGTTAGTGAGTTTTATCTATTTGGCAAACAAACCACCGCTTCCCCACAGAAAAGAGAGAAAAATATTTGAAGGCAACAGAGAGCCAGCTGCAAAATGCATGTGAAACCTTGTCTATGTGCACATGTGTTTATGCATGTTTAGTATTTGTGCTTTCATTATTCAATTTTATATATAACAAAAAATCTGCATTTTCAGATCTCGCCCAAAAAAGGTCTTATGTTTTATTGCATGTGGCAATGCACATGTTTTCTGATTTATGTCATATTAAAATCTCCAATTATTTCTTGTTCATGAATTAGTGACAATTATATACAAAATAATTCTTGCTATTCTGGAATTTTTGTCTGATCAACAATTCTTGATTTTTTTCAAGAACTTCCTACTCATCATTATATTATAAAATCTATAATTATGAATGATTAAAGCAGTAGGCTTCAGGTGGGGCAGTACTAACTCGTAGGGTGGTAAATGTCATGGACTCATATGGTGCATATTGAATACAATATGATACGAGTAAATATATAAACATGATACGATTGATAAAAGTAAATATAAACATGATATGACCAAAGAGAACATGGAGATAACAAGCTTAAAATATTAACTCAAACATTAAAGCACAGTAAACATGTCATTGTATTAACACATGATAAGCAATAATGTTACTCTCCCTAGCTCTGTCCTAAACTGCTAAACATGATACTAAATAGTTTTGGACTATATATCAACACACTGAACCGTACATGTCATATCCATCTGATTGCATGTGCAGCTTTGTATATATTTTTGGCTTTACTTCATATTTACAGCCGGGGTTCAAAAGTAGGATGAGAAATTTATCACTAAAAATCAATTAAAATAAATAATACTTCATCTAATTCATTTTAGATGTCAAATCAATTTATTTAAGTTATTTATGTTTTCACCTATTATTCTTCTTTTCTTCCTAATTTACCTACAATCAGTAAATTTATTATATTATTTTCATGTTACCTGTTTAATCTCGTCAGAAAAACTTACGTGAGATAAACTATGTACACACAAAAAAACATTAGAACAAGAAACCCTAAATGAAATGAGTAAAACACCCACTCAATGACAATTTCTGAAATATCTAAGGGTGTACTGTTTAGCCTTGAATGTGCCCGATATAATTTGGGATGTACAAAGTCCTAGTCATATTTGTTATTCAATGTCATAGGATTTTGATAATCCTATAGCGTTACCATACTTTTACTATTTTTTTTACAACTCACTATCCCATCTATTTTTTCTACAATTCCCATCACTAACATTTATTTTTTCTATATTTTCTAGTGTAATAGTGATATCTTAACTATAATCTTTTCCATAACATCTCAAAACAAACATAAAATTATAAAAAAACACATAATTTTTCAAAATTCACTCAAAATCACAAATCCAAACTTGTAAAACACCTACGCAGCAGTCCAAGCATAACCCTCTCTCTTACACAACACTCTCAATCCTCGCCTATAAAATGGAGGCATAAAATTTATTTCTTTGTGAAAGTGTAATAATTTGTGGTCGTGCAAAACATGGCTTCTCCGGACCCATTCCATGCATTATTCTCCAGTCCGGCCAGCAATTCCGGCGCCCCATTGCTCAACTCCCTGCAGCGGCGGCGGCCATCCAAGGTGGCCATCTTGTTGACGGCAGGACTCTTGAGCGTTGCCTTATTTGTGGCGGTGGCGGTGGTCACAGAAGGCACTAAAAGTACTGAAATAGTTTCAGAAACGGCGGAGCATACAATAACGCCGAATCGTGGGGCGGCAGAAGGAGTGTCCGCAAAGTCCAATCCTCTAATGCTTGGAATTACGCCTCCATTTTCATGGACCAACAAAATGCAGGCATGGCAAAAATCAGCTTTTCATTTCCAGCCTAAACAGAATTGGATGAATGGTTTGTTTTCCAACATTTCAGAATTTTCCAACAGGTTTTACATTAATTTTATCAATAAGTTCAAAATGTTTATAATAATTTCACATTATATATTGTAATTTTCATGCAAATAAACTTTGATTGTATTTAAATATTAGTATATTGATGATGAAAATGAAATTTAAAATGTTCTTTAGACTAATGTTTGCCTTGTCTGTTTGGTGGCGTTTGGGATGTATTGTCTGGCATCATTTGATCGCGGGAATTGCTCTCCGGTTTCAGATCCGAATGGTATCTTCATCCATCTTTTTCTTTCCTTTTTTTTGATTCAGTTCCTCCTTTTATTTGACGCAAATTCTTCAATACACAAAGTACAAAATATTATATTAGTTGCATCTCACAAATAAATTTGTGTAGGATGGATTCCCGTAACTTACGGCTACAATTCACTTTCACAAACCAAATTCTATTTTAAAAATTATAGTTTGTGATTGAATCGTCTCATAAAATTAGATGATTATTATTATTATTATTATTATTATTATTATTATTATTATTATTTTTTTTTTTTGGTGGACAAGTGGAAGCTGGTCTGAGAGAGAGTTGAATTTAAAAATTAGATTTAATAATATATGGGTCCTTGACTAAGTGGCAAATTGCTAGATGAGATTTAACTTTGGAAATTAAACTATTTACTATTTTAATCAATCACGTGATTGCGGTTTCCCTTTTTTTTTTTTGGAAATTAAACTATAAGTTGCCAGATCCGTGTTCAAGTCTCATTAATGATCTATCGATTTTTTATTAAATTTATTGTTGACTTATTGATTACTTTTATTGGTTGGCTAATTTATGAATCCGTTTCATTGTTATACCTATAATTAATATTCCACTTGTAATTTCACTACAAATATCGAAAATAAAAGCTCAATTTAAAATATACCAACCAAACAATTTCATAGAGATTTTATTTTATGATAACTTAGTTTATGTTTCTAAAATAGTGAAAATAACAATAAAAAAATCAGTAATTTGTTTCTTAAACTCCAACCATATAAAAATTTAAAAGATAAATACTTGGAAATAAAATTTGACATATGAAAAAACACTTAATTGGAATCAAATGAAATATTTCTTATATATATCATTAATTTATGAGAGACCACACTTATTACATCATAATAATTCGCCCATTACATCGTCAATTTAGCTCCCCCAATTTTATGTTATAACATGAAAAATTATGCGTCCATTTGGAGAAAATCTTAGATCCGTCCCTCACGTAGGTCCAGTGTTGTACAAGGGATGGTACCATTTCTTCTACCAATACAACCTATACGGCGCCGTTTGGGGCAACATCGTGTGGGGCCATGCCGTTTCAAGAGACCTAATCCACTGGCGCCACCTCCCCATCGCCCTGGTTCCCGACCAATGGTACGACATTAACGGCGTTTGGACAGGCTCTGCCACCATTCTCGAAGACGGTCAGCTTGCCATGCTCTACACCGGCTCAACCAATGAATGGGTTCAGGTCCAGAACGTCGCCTATCCCGCCGACCCATCTGATCCCCTCCTCGTTGACTGGGTCAAATACTCGGGCAACCCGGTCCTGGTCCCACCACCAGGCATCGGGCCCAAGGACTTCCGTGACCCCACCACAGCATGGCGGACCCCACAAGGCACGTGGCGGTTCACAATTGGCTCCAAGATTAATAAGACAGGAATTTCGTTGGTGTATGACACTAAAGACTTCAAAACATTTGAACTTCTTGATGGAGTGCTGCATGCAGTTCCTCGTACTGGCATGTGGGAGTGTGTCGATTTCTACCCGATTTCGAAGGTGGAGGAGAATGGATTGGACACGTCGGATAATGGACCCGGAGCGAAACATGTTGTTAAGACAAGCCTTGATGATGATAGACATGATTACTATGCTATTGGAAGTTATGATAGTGATGCTGGAAAATGGAGCCCTGATGATCCTAGAGTAGATGTTGGGATTGGATTGAGATATGATTATGGAATTTTTTATGCATCAAAGACATTTTATGATCAAGAGAAGAAGAGGAGAGTGTTGTGGGGATGGATCAAAGAGACTGATAGTGAAGAGGCTGATATACAAAAGGGTTGGGCATCAGTTCAGGTATGTACGTATTCATCTGATTTTCTACTCAATTACATATGCTAAAGATATTTTTATTTCCTACATATACGAGGAAGAATGTTTTTTTTAGCCATTTCTACCTTTTTATCAAAAATACCCCTCAATTTTACGTATAGAAATAAAAGTAAACAACTATTTCAGATACTTTCGAAAAATATTTTGGTCTACCTTTTATAGATGTAAAGTGGGAAAAAAATATAATTTTTTTATGCGAAATTTGCATTAACAAATATTTCTCCATCATAATTAACTTTGATCGATTACAATTTGCTTGATGCGCCATCATCTATCAAACTGAATTGAAGTGACATATAATTTAACACTGTTTTTTTTTTTTTTTGAAAAAAAAGTTCAATTCAGGAGTTTAATTACTAGTGAATTGAACACTATCTAACTTTACGAATTTCTCTATGAAGGTCTTTAAGAATTTTATTTTTTCAATTTTAGTTATATTTTTAATTGGAATTTCAATTTTCGGCAATAATTGGCCACATAAAATACTTCAAAATAGGAATCTTGGTTGTACGAGGGAAAATTTGATATATGTGACACAAACTTAAGAGAAAATTGGTCTATGCATTCCAAATAGGTGATATTCTGTCTAGTCAGTGTCACATAAATCAATTTTCTCCTATATAATCAAAATTTCAATTTAAAATATATACTTGAGCATTATCGATAATCATGTCAACAACTATTAACAAAAATCAAAATTCTGATTAGAATCATACTAAAATGGAAAAATGAAACCATAAATAACCATTACCCAAGTTTGGAACCAATCTTTAATCTTTAATCTATACTAAAGGAATAACCAAAATGGACATGTGTCGCACTCTGGTTAATCCTTTTTTCTGCCCAAAAGTTTTAATTAATTTTTCTTTTAATTTTTTTATCTTAAATAATTCACTTAATGCTTTTAATTTATTACAAATAATTAAATACTTTAAACTTTCATGACACACTTAATTGATGATTCCAAATTTAAAGCTAAAATTAAGCATGCATTTTTTAAAATGTATAAAATCATCTAAAGTTGCAATAATTTATTTAAAGGGTTAGACTTAACCAATATTTAAAAAGAAAAAAATTATTACATGAATTTCAAATTTAATTTTAGTCTAACATATAATTAAAGTCCATGTATTACAAACTCCTCTAAAAATATTTTTGATTAACTTAAAGACATGTTTTTATATAAATCAAAATTAATTTTCAAATTGTTATATTTCTTATCTCAAATATATTACATTTTTATATTAATTTCTAAAAAATATTTTGTTTTGATACACGGGATCAATACTAGTATTAAAGAATCCACCCCCCCCCCCCCCCCCCCTCATAATATATATATAGGCTATTCCAAGAACAATATTATTGGACAAGAAAACTGGTAGCAACATCATACAGTGGCCCGTGGAAGAGGTTGAAAGATTGAGAATGAGCAATAAGGTTTTCAATAAGGTGGAAGTTAAAGCCGGTTCAGTTGTGCCCCTTAATGTTGGCTCTGTTTCTCAGGTTTGTGCCTTGTACCTCTTACCTGTTATTTATTTATTTATTATTATTTTTTACCACCTTTGCGGAATTACTATGATAAACTAACATTTATACATTAATGAGTAAATATTATTAATCAATTGAAGTATGATTTTTTCTTAATTAGCAATCTAATATTTATTTTTTATTCTAATTGCACCTCAAAATTCACGATTTCTTTACTTTGCAATCTAAAACCATTTTCTGATCATTTTTCAGCCAAAATTGAATTTGATTTCCCGAATTTTTTAACCTAAATACACGAAACCTACCACTCCACATTTGAAAACACACGAAAGCCCTGATTCATTTTTCCTTTTATTTCCATTCGATTCAGACACAATTTGGACAAAAATCTAATGAAAATTTTGATTTTAGTCAAAAAAATGGCCTGAAAGTTCTTGAAATATCGTAAATATTGAGAAATAAAATTAAGTTGCCATAAAAAAAAAACAAATTCACGTTGTTGATAAACCCTACATTAATATAACAATCTCTACTACATATACAGTTACAAATGATCATATATCCTTAATTTTGCAGGTAGATATCATAGCAGAGTTTGAAGTAAATAATGAAGCGTTGGAGAGAATTAATGGCTGGGATACGACTTATAGTTGCACGACTAGTGGTGGTGCTGCCCAGAGAGGGGCACTTGGACCATTTGGCCTATTGCTTTACACTGACAGTGGCCTAACTGAGCAATCACCAGTTTACTTCTATATTTCTAAAGACACACAAGGAAATTTCAAAACATTCTTTTGTGCTGATCACTCAAGGTCCATTTTGTAGCCCATAAATCAGCTTCTTAACTCATTTTTATACAATTCGATCTAAATTTTTGCGATAAAATGGTCTGCATTTGTAGGTCGTCTGAAGCAATGGATGTAGACAAAGAAATCTACGGCAGCACAGTTCCGGTACTGGAAGGCGAAAAGTTGTCCATGAGAATACTTGTAAGTTTGGGAAAATTGCAACTTTTGTCCTGTAACTTAAGCCTTCTTCAAATTTTTACCACTAATTTTACGTTAGTTCAATATTGTTTTCATCTGATTTTACTCGTAATTTTGATTTTTGCTTACAAATTAGTAACGTAAAATTTTCAAGTTTGGGGTCCACATAGGCATAAATTTATGACTGTTCTTGCAAAATCAGACTAAATTTGGAAACTTGATACATAGTTGAGGTTCAAAATTGGAGTACGTAAAATTGGTGGTTCTGGACAAGACCTAAGTCAATTTTCTCAAGGGCTTAATATCAATCTCAATGAAAATTCCATATTTTAACTGCAAAACTACTTTGTTACTTTGTAGGTGGATCATTCCATAGTTGAGAGCTTTGCTCAAGGTGGAAGGACTTGCATCACATCACGAATATATCCAACGAAAGCAATCTATGATGAAGCACAAATCTTGTTGTTCAATAATGCTACTGATGTTGGCATCACTGCATCACTAAAAATATGGCAAATGAGTTATGCTTATGCACACTCATAAGCCCATTTTATAGTTGATACCACATTCTTTCTCTATTGTAATCTTCATTCGTCATGAATTTGCTCATTATTTTACATTTATTTTGTTGTGTCATATGTATGACATTTAGGTAATCCAGTTACTTGAATTAATTAGGTCATTGTTGGTGTTACAAAAGAGATGTAATTTCTTGCAACTTTGTTTTGAAATGATTCATGAGTGATGCTACACAAATATATATTAATAAAGGGAGTTGGGGTTATCATACAGAAGATTGTTTATGCAAGTTAGAATTAATATGTAATTAAGTATGAAGATTATTTTAAGATGATTCATGGGTTAGTTACGTTGTTGCATGCTATACAAACAAATATTGAGAGGTGCTGGTTAGTCACACTCAAAACTCTTTAATACGAGTCACGGTAAGTCACCCACAACATCTTTTTTAATTAGCTAACACATTATAAGAGAACATCATTCCTAACAAAAATTAAGGAAGTAAACAGATCGATCAAAGTCGAGCTGAATTATTGAGAGCTTGAAATTCATTTGTTTATTATTAAACAATCTCAAATTGAATTTACTAAATACATTCATAGTTAATGTACCTCGAGCTTAATAAAACCAAACCAACTTAATAAATATAAATTATAGGGATAAATGGAAATGTTTTTCTTGGAAAATCAACGTGAAATCTCCTTATGATTTAAAATTTGCACAAAACCTTACTATCATTAAATAAAATTACAACATTACAATAATACACCTTATTTTTTTTATAAACATATACATATGTATTTTATAAATGGATTAAAATACAATAAAGTTGTATGACAATGCATTCATGGTTCATGTTGCTTGAGCTTTAGAGCAAACCGGCTTAATAAATGGACCAAATTTTTTATGCTACTGGTGCATATATCTTAAATCCATGCACTTAGGTCGATCCAACACGTCATGCGCCTTCACGTGCCGCCACACATCTGGGTGGGTGCGCTCAAACCCACCCAAATTCGCTCCAAGTGTTGTACCTTTATATTATGTTAGTCATACTTTTATGTTATATTAGTCATATTTTTATGTTATGTTAGTCATACCTTTTAAGGATTTAGTTGTACTTTAACATTTTTGTAAACATCCATTAATATCTTTCATATCTTCCAGTTATGTTAGCTGTATATTTATATATTACATAAATGTATGACTACCTTAATATAAAAGTATGATTAATATCACATATCTTTACGAGTAATACAACATAAAGGTATATATGTACAAATTGTGTCGAAATTAAGATTGTTTTTGAAGTTAAAGTATTACATAAATGTATGATCTTTGTACATACAGGTAGGACTAATATAACATAAAAGTTATGACAACAAAAAATGCATGGATCCGAGTTGGATTCGGGCTAACCCGACCCGAGCGCATGGTTCTTGATGCATTTTATGGGGATAAATGGACAAAATCTTCTTGTTTGGAAAGTCTACTCGAAATCCCCTTATAATTTAAAAATTGCACAAAACCTCACTATGGTTAAATAAAATTGCCCATGACAATAATGTTCCTATTTTTTATAAACATATACATATGTATTTAATATATGGATTAACATAAAAATAAAAAATTGTATGTTATCAAAACAAATTTTTAGATAAATTTAATATATGTGCAATGTAATTTAAAAAGAATAAATTTCTACCAAAAAAAAAATTATATATATATATATACATACATATATATAATTTTGTAGTGTTTAAACTGAAATAAATAAGAAATAAAAAATCTTGTATAAAACTAGAAGTTTCAAAGTTTGGGGATGAATTTGCAATTCTGCATACTTTAAGAAAATTGCAAAATGATCCTTCAAAAATTTTGGATTCTCAAAATAAAGCAACTTCCAAACACCTAATCCCAGGGCCGAACTGGACGAGTAATATTGGGGAGCTAAATTATTTTGGAGGGAGGGGGACTAAATCAATATTTTAACACTAAAAGTCAATATTTTAAACACATAATATGCAATAGGTAATAGGGTGCTTTAAAAAAAATTTGGGGGCTGAAGCCCCTATAAGCATCCATGAGGATCAAGGATGAAAATATCGCGAAATATCGCGGATATATCGCGGATACGGATATTGCGATATGGATATTGGGTGCTAATGTATTTCTTCCTGGGTATCGCGGATATATCGCGGATATATCGCAAGTTATCGCTATCAGTATCGATATCGGTTCAGTGTAGTACAAAATTGGATGGAAATCGGGAAATATCGTGGATATATCGCAAATTATCGCATATATAGCAAATTTCGCGATTTTGATTCAAAAAAATTAAAACATGTGATTTTTTTACTTTGTCATCTATATTTTGTTTGATATAAGAGATAATATATTATCTGATGATAAAAATTTATATATATATATATATATGTCTTGTCTTGGTATCTTTGAATTTATGAAATATAAGAAAATTGACAATACACGTCGTTGGGTAATTGAAAATCTGAAAAAAAAAATTGTTTGATAATTGAAAACATGACTTTTATATATCAGGGCATAAAATATAGAATTAAAATATAATTCAAAACATGCATCTTAGCATATATAAATTTAACCAACATCTTATAAAATTGAAAATATATTTGGTACTACACAAATATAACATTAGCTAGAGACTACAATTTGGGGCTTACTAATTTTAATTAAATTTTATAAATTGTGGCTTAATTACTTCCAATTAAGTCTTACATTGAAGCTACAATTGAAAACATGACTTTTATATAATAAGACTTAAAACATTGAATTAAAATATAATAGGAAACATTTTTGAAATATACAGTATTTGGGTAATTTGCAACCACTCATAGACACTGCATAAATATAAAACTAGTTAGGGACTATAATTTGGGCTTACTTTGAATTAAATTATATAAATTGTGATGAGTTGGTATCAGTACTGTCTGGACAAAGATGACATTCCATCTACTATATTTGAACCTCATAGGTCATCTTTTTGGTTCTAGTGTATTGTATCATGTAATTTTAGTAATTTTGTATTGTATTATGTAATATATTGTCAGTTTTTTACTATTCAGTACAGTATTTATAAAGTTTATTATCCATATGTTATTTTTAAATATATTATTTTATTGTGATTTTGGGTGGAATATATGTGTAATGATGTGTTAAAATAATCCCTAAAATTTCATATTAAATTTCCAAAAATTTAATAAGATATCCATCACTTTTTCAAAATTTTTGCGATATCGATATGCGATATCGATATATCCATCGATATATCCGTAAAATTAAGGTTGCGATATCACTTGCGATATCGATATTTTCATCCTTGATGAGGATACGCCCCTGCCAAATCCCCACCCGTTTTAAAAAATGTTTCTCTTTAAAACACATGTTTGAACAAGAGTTTTAGTGGTGTTTTAGAAATTTTTGTGGAGCGGCTGGGGAAAATAATGGTGGTGGCCGGTGGGTGAGGAAATTAAATGGTGAATTTTTTCACACCTTTTTTTCGAAACCACGATGGGATTTCATGCAATTATTCTATGTATCATATGTAAGCATAAGATGTGAGAGAAGAATTAATAGTGAAAGTGTAGCCGAATGCTCCTGCACAAAAATATAAACGGTAAAAATACCAGAAATGTAATGTTGTCTGTGATGTCGACAACACTATGGATAACACAACGAAAATAACTAAAATTGATAAACAATACGAGAAATATCCACGAGTATATAATGATACTCGTGGAATGCCTTCAGGGCAAAGATGTCTTATTAATATCTCAGATGAGTACAAAGACAAATAAAGATCCTTTGAAAAGAATCTTGTAAAACACAAAGAGTTCTTGTGGAGAAGAAACTCTTTGACAAACCAACACGTTCTAAAATGTATCTAAGAACCCTAAGAACGTGTACACACCCAATGACCACTCAAATACACTCTATCTATGAAAAGAAGATTTAAGTATGCAAACTATAAGTCTTTAAGGAAAAGAGACAGAGATGTGTGAAATGTGGTCAACAAAGAAGACAACACAGACTAACTGTTTCAGACTCGAAATATCACTTCTCTTGCTCTTTAGCTTTTGTCTTCGTGATCTTTCTCCTGGAATGGAGTCTCCTATTTATAGACATCCGGAGCCCTTCATGTTCCTATGTAGATACATGCTCCATGATCTTCACTTCTTCTTTGATCTCCACTTACTCCATGTAAGCAACTTCTTCCATCTTCCATGATCTTCTACTACATGCTTTTTTTATCTTGATCTCTATGAAGTCCACTTCTTGATCTTTCTCCCATGATCTTCACATCTCTCTCTTACTCCACGTTCTATCATAGTCCACCTTCTCTTTGCTTCCTAATTATCACGCTTTCATAATTATAAAAGATAGGTACAATAATCAACAACTTATTCCTATAAAATAGGAGATAAGTATTTGATATTGTCAAACCTCTTTTATTTGATCCTGCAAAACACGTGAGTCAAAGAAACAAATATCCTAGATTTTGGATGAGAGATCTTCCACCAACAACCTTCCTTAAAACACTCCAAATTAATCACAAAAAAGATAATTGATTTAAATATAAGAAAAAGGAAAAATAATTAAATGTTGAAAATTTCAACATTAACAAATAGTCATCTCATTATTTTTAAAATGGCAGCGTATGCATTATTTAATAAACCATCAGAGAATTTTGCGCAACTTTTAAGCCATAAGGCGTTTCATGTTAATTGATTTTTCAAACCATGAGGGTTTAATTCATGCATAAGAGAAAAATAATGAATTTGTTTTGTACAAATTTGAATGTTTTGAGCATATATGTATAAACTTAAGAGATGGTCTTAATGATTAAAATTTCAGTCTCTACGGTCCCTAGTAGCATTTGAGGTAATTTTCACAAGGCCAAATAGCCAAAAAAATCCAAACCTTTTAAGGTTTTTGGTATTTTAGTCAATTTTTTTATTTTTGTCAATTCATTCATGATTTTAACAATTAGTAGTTATTTTGGTCAAATCAAATTCTAAGTCAAAATTACCTTATATGGCTAATATGTGGCAACCACGTCAGTGGCGGATCTACATGGTAGAGTGGGTATGCAAGTGCATACCCTTTTTTTTTTTCAGGAAATATTACTATTTTTTTTTCAAGAAATATTGGTATGTTGAATTTAAGATATGACATAATTTTCTAACTATAAAATTTTGCATATGATCTTTATGTTGTGCTTAAGAACTTTTTGGTTTGTATTTCTTAATATTATATGTTTTCAAGTTCTAAAATGTCCATATTTTGTTTATGCTAGCTACTCATTTTCAAGGACTTGATTTGTATTTTGAATTATATAATATTATTGTTTTAATATTTCTTATAACTATGCATACCCTGTTTATAATTTCTAATCCACCACTACCTGAGGATATAGACATGGTTGAGTTTGTTGGAATGGTGGCACGAAGGAAACATGATCTTTGCTTAACTCCTGTTGTAAGAAGACATTTGCCTTAGACAGGGACAGATTGACAGCAGCGAATCTATATATGACTATGCAAGTTTTTGCAAAATAAAGGTTCATATATATATATATATAATTATCTTATATATATAATGTAGTTTATATTTTACACATCATAATTATATTTTAAAATTTTAAAAATATATAACTTATATTAATCCCACTTAAAATAATAAATAAAGATTATATTAGCCCCACTTCAGGATTCAAATTGTAAAATTTTTATATCTTTAGTCATTTTCTTAGGATTTACTTTCCAATTTTGAATTGTATGATATATATATTTCCCATGAGATCTTTTATTATGTTTGATGTTACATTTCTTATTACAAACTAATCAACACAGGCCATGTGTATCATATAATATCACTAATTAATACGTGATGTGTATTGAATTAGATAAATAATGAGATGTAACATGCACCAAATATAATAAAAAATCCAAACCTTTTATTTTTTTTAGTATTTTTTATAATTGTACATACCCTGTTTATAATTCCTGGATCCGCCACTGAACCACGTAAACATGCTTCTACTACACATCTCATTCAAATATTAACTCTCTAATATCTTTTGACTACATTCATTATATAAAAAGTAGAGAATCAGAGTCTTGCTAAGCTCCATTCCCTCTTCTTCCCCATCGACAACCTCATCGCAATCACCACTGACTACCCCGTCGTTAACCACCACTTCGTCCAAATCATCACCACCACGTCAGCAGTTAGCGCCATCTTACTCAATCTCTTCCCTCATTTGGACTCTTGTTTCACGCACACTCAGGTAATTTCCTCAAAGGGCTTCTCTTTCTCGTTCTGTGTGAACACTTCCTGCTTTGTAATCTGCACCGAAATCCAAGTCTCTTCATGTTTACACACTCAATTTCTCTTCTGTTTTCTCATAAGCATTTCTCAGGTAATCAAAGCAAAATTCTTGATGCCCCAGAGTTCTTCTTTTTCAATTTGTCTTGATTTTGGCTGTTTTGGGGTTTTCTTGATATGGGTTATGTTCTTGATTGTGGTTTTGTGGTGTTTTGAATCTTGATCGGCTTGTGTTGATTGAAGATGAGATCTTGTTGATTTTACAGGGATTGGTTGTTGATGGGTTGTGTCAATTGAGTTATCTGATTGGTGTTTGATGGTTTTGGGAGCTTTAATTGCTTTGGAATTTTGGGTGGCTCTAGGATTTGGATTTTTATTTTTTAATTTTATTTTAATTGATTTTCGTTTTTCTTCTGTTGGATTTCCAGTTTTAAAGATGTAATTTTTTCCCCTCTTCTTTGAGAGGCTTTCTTTTGTTTTCATATGGGACTTTTATGTTAACTTTTTCTTAAGGGCATTTGGGTTTGTTTGATTTGGTTAAACTTTGAACAAATTTAAGGGCAATTCAGATGATGCTAACTGCTGACGTGGCGTCGGAATGGTGGTTGATGACGGGGTAGTCAGTGGTGATGGCGATGAGGTTGTCGATGGGGAAGAAGAGGTCGATGGGGCTTAGCAGGACTTTGATCACTTCTTGTGTTAAACAGTAGTATTCTTCACCATCGTGGATTGATGATTCTTTTCTTTCTCTACCTTTTATTTAATGAATGTAGTCAAAAGACATTAGAGAGTTAATATTTGGATGAGGTGTGTAGTAGAAGCATGCTTACGTGGTTGCCACATATTAGCCATGTAAGGTAATTTTGACTTAGAATTTGATTTGGCCAAAATAACTAATAATTTTTAAAATCATTGATGAATTGACAAAAATAAAAGGATTGACTAAAATACCAAAAACCTTAAAAGGTTTTGATTTTTTTGACTATTTCGCCTTTTCACAAATTATAACAAACATATTTTTATATTGAATTATGCATTTTTATGTATTTAATAAAAATTGGATTTGCATATTTTGGTTTTTAGTTAATTATAATAAAAAATCTATCTATCTAGAATAAATATTAATTTGAGTATTTAGAATTATTTACTTGCAATATGAATATTTCAATTCTTAAATAAAAATTCAATTCATTTGAGCAAATTGATTCAATATCGATTCTAGTTAAGCCCTCACATTGGAGCCAAAATTGTCTTAAATTCTCGATATTCTCTTAGTTTATGTCCTACATTGTTAGTCCAAAAAAAGTAATGTATTAAAATGTCAAATATTATAATAACTTATTAGGTAAACTGTGCATGCACTTTTGTTTCAAAGTTCATTTTCGTTGGAGTTGTAATAATTAGTGTGGTGTTGTTATCCACGTCATCAAAGTAATTTGTAGTGGTAGACGAATTGCAATGCCCAGGCGTTGAGTGTTCCCCATCTGCCAATTGTTTGGAACCATGTTTATTCCAAAATAATAACTGCAGCACCATGGTGTGCATTTTGCGGGCTATCAACTCAATTATTGGTGTTGTGTATATATATAATTTGATCACTCTTGGAGTTTTTTTGCATGCTCTATTATATGATGTAAAAAAATAAAGGTAAAAAGATGAATTGATAAAATGGTGTCTCTTGCTATATATGCATTTTGCTTGTCTTTCTAAAATTTTAATGCCTATTTAATATAATATAGTTTGGTTTGTATTATCGAATAGAACACATCATATCATGGTAAAAAACAATAACATATAGGTTACAACAAATGTACCCATGAGTTATTTATTTTTAAATCAGTTCCCCATTTTTGTTTATTCAACAATTAACGCAATTGTTAAAAATCATAATAAATCCTTCTGCTCCCGTATATGTATATATAGTGCAATCATATACCATTGGATCGAAGTAAATGCCTGCTTTAATATCCTGGTCTATTACGAAGTCTACTTTTAGCGAGAATATATTGTTTTAAAAATTAATAATATAAATTGATAATACGTTGTTAAAAAAAAAAATAAAAAAAAATATTTGTGACAACATGATGTCGCTAAAACAACATTGTCTAAAAAGACTATTTATGAGAAAACTTTTGAGATAATAACATAACACCAAAATGTTGTCGTAAAATATTTTTGCCACAACTATCAATGTTTTCCCGATAATATTTTGTTGTCGCTAAATTTTTTTTATGTTGTAATGTAATTTTATATTTCATCAATCGTGTATATACATGAAAGTTTTTAATTGGTTGTGTAATTAGATTGAGGAATTTGAGGAGAAATTTGAAATCTTTGGTATAATTCATTGGTTGTGTTTGGATTAACGTGAACTTGAAATTCATCACTTTCATTTTGAACTAACAACAAACATGAATATTATTTTTAATTAAGTAATATAAAAATATCTTAATTACAAAAAATACACAAACTAACTATCACACATTTTACAATTTAGTCTTGATTTTTTTAGTTTGTATAATTCCATAAATGAAGTTATTTGAAGATCCTTTAATTCTATTCTAAATGAGATTTCTCTATTTATCAATGAGAGTTAATGTAATATCCCATTTTCAGAAAAACTTGCATTGCATATTTTTATATATAAATTCAAATTTTATTGTAAATAATTTATTGTTAATAACCTCTACGACAAGCTTTATGATTTATCAAGAAAAATTAGTTAATATTTCTTTAAGTTTAAAAAGTCTTGCAAGATAGACACCCAAAAATATCGAGTTTGATCGTGATGCTCTCGACATGCACGAGTAAAGGAATGATTGAAAATAGATAAGTTACATATAAAAGTAAATTATGCAAGTAAATGAATTGTGGTTAATATGTTTAATTTAGTTAATTAGATTTTTTTATTATATTGTTTATGTACAATAAATTATGTGACTTATATGATATATTAAGTTGAACATACCTTCATGCATAATTATTATGATCACAATATTATCAAAACTCTAATTAAGAAAAAATTCAATTATTAAGTCATGTCATTTTATTTAGCATTTATGTTGATATACATTGCTACTTATATATCTCATCATACTCTGCTTAAAACATTTATAAGTTTTGATTATTTTTCTTCTAAAATCTTGAATATCTTGAATCTTAAACTAAAATTAGATCTACATTAATATAGATTTAAAAAAAATCATTATTTGGAAAGTCAAACACAAACACTAAAATAGGAAGCCCTTTGATGTGATGAATTATAATATCTCACGTGCACTTGTATTATACTAGTATGTATATATATATGTACATACTAGTATAATACACGTGCAATATATATTTGATAGTTGGTTGCTACTTGTAAGTTAAAAATTTTGTGGACCTTTGATGTGATAGAATTATTTCTCATTAATTGTCAGCTTGGGCAATAGGAATCCCTGTCGGCTCAATTATTGTCTCACAAACACTAAAATGTATTATAAATATTTAAAATTTTAGGGGTAGCTCTAAGATAGCTTCGTCCATTGCAAAAGACCCCAATTTGTTTCATCTTTGTATTGCCTTTTGTTTTTGTTGCATATATGGAGAAAAATCTGTGAGAAGAGTGATCAAATAATTCCTAATTCCACCACACAATTAATTTTGAATGTGCATATGAAATTTTAAACTACAAGTAGCAAACAACAATCAATACATAGCTGATATTATTTTAAATAAATGCGAAAACAGAAAAATAAGAAGGAATTAAAGGAAACAGCATAAAATGATGAACTAATTGCAGACAATTATATTAATAATTGCTTTTATTTGCTTAAAAATTATTTCTTGGAGGCCTGGAATATTATTAGAGCACCAATCCAGATCCAAAGAACTTGTCCTCCGTAATTCGATCAATCTTCTGAGCCATCTCAGCAGATAAATGATTCTTCCAACCTCCAACCTTGCCCTGGTGAAAGTAAGCTTTATTATCTATACCAGATGTTGATAATTTCCCACTCTTGTTCACTTCCAACCCACTCAGATTATCAAAACTACAGAGTTTCAAGATTTGATCCACAAGGCCTGTTTCCTCTTCATCTGCTGAGAAAGGGCATTCCAAGAACTCCGAAAGGCGTCGTAAATGAAGCGCAGGTTCCTCCTTGAACACCTCATATTTCATGAAACAAACCCTAGTAGGGTTCTCCTTGCTTTGCTTCCAATATTCAAGAACATGATCCCAATACGGCCCAAACGAGCTCAATCCCTTGCAGAAATTTTCAAAAGCCTCTTCCAAACCCTTTTCCTTTTGATGAACACCCAACTTGTTTAAGAAGTTCCATAAGGACATGAAAGTGTCCTTAGGGTTCCTGCATAGGTAAACAACTTTGCACGTAGAGTTATTTTTCAGGGATTCAGGCAGAGTAATATAAGGAATGTGAACAGCAAAGAGGCTCATAGAAGAAGATGAGTTCATCATTTCTGTTATATTTCCATTATGGCCATAGAGGTGCTCTAAATGGGGCACAAGATCATGAGGATTGTTGGCGAGAAGTGGGTGGTTTTGATCCCCAACAGGAATCGTTTTTCGATTCAATAAGGTAAACATGATAGCTTTCAACCATGTGGTGCCTGATTTGGGATAGGTGACAAGAAAAATATCACCATCTTTAGCCTGGAAATGTTTCTGAACTGAAAGTACACCTTGAATGAAAATAATAGGATACCAGAAACCTTGATACTGATACATATTGGTCGCATGAAATCCTTGATCTTTGGGGAGGGTTGAGATCAACTCCTTGCATTCTTTGGATAATGCTTCCTCTTCCTGTAAATACTTTGGTTTACTATTTTCAGGTGACATATTTCTCAACTACTTCAATTTTGTGTCTGTTTTCTATACTATATTTCTTAACATTTACCCTATTTATAGGAAGAAAGATGAGTAGCGACACCACTAAAGTATTATAATTGCAATTTTACTCCTGTAATTTTTGTTTTGTACATCTTTTGACCATAAATTTTATTCAATTCGGGTCCCATTTTGCTTGAAATTTCAACTTTTGCCCATTTCGATATCGAAATTGTTGAGGTGTGATTTTCAATTCCGACATCAACCTATGCAGAAATTGACAATCCAAACAAAATCAAACTAAAATTAAAATATATAAAATTGGTGTTAAAATGGATGGGATCTAAGTTACATGATGAAAATTGAATTTATATTGTAGATCTAAAATTGGTTTTAAATTGCAAATGAAAAAAAATGAATGAAAAGTAAAAAAAATCAAAAAAACAAAAAGAATAAAGATGAAATCAACATAAAGATATTAATAACAACAAAACCCTAGAATTAGTCTTAAACGAAGATTTAGTAAAATCTTTGTTTATACAGAAATCGACCAGAAAATGAAAATTTCATCCATATATGCAACCACATAAATACCTTAATTCAAACACTCTATCAACAAAAAATGGTGAAAATCAATATCAAATCACAGACTCAAATGTGGGTTCGAACACATTTTCAAACAATTTAGTGCACAAAACACAAAAAATCGAACTCACTAACCTCTTCTATGCGGTTTCGTTCCACGATGATTTTTCAAAACACCAACCAAAATTTTTTGGTGAGATGCCACACGAAGATTTTTTTAAATCAAATATGTGAGTGAAGATGTTATTCTCGTGAATCAAGTGGTAGAAAATCTCGTGTGTGACCATGTTAAGATTCCCCTCTTAATTCTCGTATTTGACCGTTCAAAAAAAGGGGTTGAACTGTGATTGGATAGTAGGTGGTTGAGGGGCAATTAATGACATAAAGTGAAAGATATCAACTCAATTGTACTTTGATGGTATTTTTGGACATTTAGTTATATTTTATGGTAGAAAGTATCTTAATTTTATAATTTATGATATATCTTGGTCACACTACACTCACTCCATCCCACGCATCGGTCAGCCTTAATCTTGTGGGGTAAAAAATCATTTATGAAGACTTTGGTGATTGATTGAAATGACACGCAAACTGCATAAATTGAGTAGTACTCCCAACTCGTGAATCAGATTGACACACAAATAATTGATGCAGCCTTTGGGTCGACTATTATTATAATTCTTTGGCTCTAAAGATGCTACTTTTTGAGGACATATAAGAGCACCCACATCAATATGTTTTTAGCACACTATTTTAGTGTGGGTCCCACATGCCAACACACTAACTAAAAATATCTACTTTTTAAAAACACACTTCTACATCAATTTAACACAAATGCAATCAATTTTATCTCAAACACAATTATTACATGTGGGTCCCATTATCCACTAATTTTATTCTATTATTTTTATTTATATAAGTTTAAATTAATTACTTATTGCTTGTATTTTTTTAATCATGTCAAAATTGTATATTGGATTAATTAATTATGACATTAATAATTTTCAATTCACATTAAAAAATAATTAATAATAAATAACAATAAATTAATATTTACTCCAAATCTTTGGTATGAATTTGTATTAATTATATAAAAAAATGCATATATAGCTAGCAATTAATTAAAAATACGCAATTGACATTACAATACATTTGACATACATTTAATATAAATGAGCAATTAATTTTTACAAGTTCCCAAATCGTGTCCAAATGTGTTCAACTAAATCCGCTCGAAGTTGGTGATGAATTTGATTATCACGGAGCTCGGAATTAATTTGAAGAAAATTTCGAAATTCTTGGGGTGATCCTTGAACGGGTTGTGCAGGCTCATCGCGTTCGTCGTTGTACCAATTCGTGACTAAATCTCCCTCATCCTCAACAATCATGTTGTGCAAAATAATACATGTTAACATTATATGTCTTAACCTTTTCTTATACCAAAAACGAGCTGGTCCTCTGACAATTGCCCATCGTGATTGGAGTACTCCAAATGCCCGTTCGACATCCTTTCTTGCTGATTCTTGTTTTTCCTTAAATAATCGTCTTTTCACATCCTCTGGACAAGGGAAAGCCTTTACAAACGTCGTCCACTCCGGATAGATTCCATCTGTTAGATAGTATCCCATTTTATATAGTGAACCATTCACTATAAAGTTAGTCGTCGGTGCATATCCATATAAGACATTATTGAATAAATCAGATTCATACAACACATTTATATCATTTCGTGAGCCCGCCACCCCAAAAAATGCATGCCATATCCACAAGTCTTGAGATGCGACCGCTTCGAGCACGATTGTGGGTGATCCATGACCCCGTGTGAACTGACCTTTCCAAGCCACCGGACAATTTTTCCATTCCCAATGCATGCAATCAAGACTTCCCAACATGCCCGGAAAGCCGTGTCGTTCCTCGTGCATTTGGACAAGTCGTTGAATGTCATAAACATTCGGTTTTCTCAAGTATTGATCACCAAATATTTCAATCATGCATTGACAAAATTTAAAAAGACATTTGATGGCAGTAGACTCACCCATTCGTAAGTACTCATCCAATTGGTCGGCCGGAACTCCATAAGCAAGTTGACGGATGGCCGCTGTGCATTTCAATAATGGTGACAACCTTAACCTTCCCGAAGCATCCGACCTTTGTTGAAAATACGGAGAATGTTCCTGAATTGCATCAACAATACGAAGGAATAAATGTCTTCGCATTCGAAATCGTCTTCGAAACATATCTTCATGATATACTGGAGATTCGGAGAAGTAATCATTAAATAGTCTTGTATGTCCGGCTTCACGATTCCGTTGTATGAATCGTCTTCGTCGCTGCTCTTCTAATCTTTGATATGCGTCAAGTATTTGTTGACCGGTTTGAAGTATTATAGACATCATTTCTTCTCCCGGTGATGTAGGCATTTCTCCCTCATCCGAATCAACTTCAGACTCGTCAGATGAATTTTGATTAAAGCTATTCACATTTGAAGACATGTTGGATAGAAAGAGACATGTTTGATTAAAGCTATTCACATTTAAAGCTATTCTCCCTCATCCGAATCAACTTCAGACTCGTCAGATAAATATTGTGTTGCATAATATTTGACCAAGGTGTATCACCTCTTATTTATAGGGGATATATGTATGTAACATTTGTTTTCATTCACATATTGTTCAAATTAGGTATACCAAACTTTTATTTAAACACCCATTCAACTTCATTCTTGTGATTTCTATCATGTGACTTTAATGTTATGGAAAATGAAAAATTAGGTTTACCAATCTTTTATTTAATCAACCATTCAACTTCATGATAAATTGCTATCGTGCGACTTCAATGTTATGGAAAGTGAAAAATTAGGTACTAAAAACTTCACTTGCAATAAATTTCTCAAAAATAAATTTTTTGGCCAAAAAAAAAAAAAAAAAAAACCGAAAACCGTACCGCCGGTTCCGGTTTAACCGGCGGTTCGGGAAACCAAACACCATGGAACCGGAACCGAATCGGGATGGTTTCGGTTGCGGTTTCAGTTCCTAACCGACGGTTCGGTTTTCGTTTTTTTTTTATTTTTTTTTATTTTGGCCAAAAAAATTTGAACATTCTGTTTCTCGGTACCGCGGTACCGAGAAGCAGAATGTATTTTTTTGAACAATCTGCTTCTCGGTACCGCGGTATCGAAAATTCGGTACCGCGGTACCGAGAAGCAGATTGTTCAAAAATTGCATGAATTGTAATTTTAGTCTTGTAATTTTTATATAAATTTGGGCACTATAAAATTTCCGCCAGTGGATAGTAGACAAACAACAAACATCATTAAATAGCTTAATTTGAGAATTCCATTTCTCCATAGCTACATTACATTAAACTAATTTTTACTTATTTTGAGAATTCCATTTCTCCATGATCATATTACAATATTGTTGGTGGAACTTTAATTGTTGAGCATTCATATTGGAAGTGTCCTTATTCATAATCTCATATTCCTTTGCAAGATTTGTGCGGTTTTGTGATTCAATCTCCGCCATTCTTAGCTCATTCTCTTGCAATTTCATTTCTTTGTACGCATTAAAATTCTCATACATAGATCCGAATTTTTGCGTCATTTGCGAAAGATTAGTACTTGTAGTTGCCTTTTTTTTTCCTTTTCTCTTTGCCATTTTTTGTCCAATTGGACGTACATCCTCTTCATTAAGATCAAAATCCTTTTCTCTTTGCCGTTACTATCTACCATTCCTATGAATTGGAAATTAGGTGTATCACTAATTTCACTTGAGAAAGAGAATTGGTAGTAAAAATCAAAATAACAGTGGTTATTTTGATCCAATTGATGAAGATAATTAGATTTAAAATAATGAAGCTTGAAAGATTCATTTCATTAGATCTATCAAGAACTTACATTTTAGAAATATTACGTCATATTGGAAATTGTAGAAAAAATAGATGATATATTTTTTTATTTTGAAAAAAGATATTTTTTATTGAAAATTGTAGAAAAATAGATAAAATAGAAAAAGTAAAATAAAGTTATAGAATTCTACAAATTATATACATTATAATAAACATGATTAGAATTCTGAACTCTAATTTTCTACCAATTTTATTAGTTGCTCATTACATTGTTGACAATTTATATATAATTCAAGTTTATTCAACTTTGGTATGAATTACATATAAGTGACGATTTCATAGATTTTCACAGATGAGTTACATAATAAACACCATTATCTATAGAAAAAGTAAAGAAAATAAATATATGGGTTTATGAGGGAAAAATAAAAATAAAAAAATTAATTAATTGAAGAGGAGAGAGAGAATGCAAAACCACACCACAACATTAATTTTTAGCACACCATTTTAATGTGGGACCCACATGCCAACACACTAATTAAAAACATCTACTTTTTAAAAACACACATCTACATCAATTCAACACAAATTTACATCAATTTAACACAAATACAATCATTACATGTGGGTCCCATTATCCACTAATTTTTATTCTATTATTTTTATCCACTAAAATACACACTCTTTCCAATCATTAGCTAATAATTAAAAGGGGGACAAGAATGGTGTTCAAACATCTTAACACACCCATACTTACACAAAAACACACTTAAAAACATCCCCACATTAATTAACACCACACATGTTTTTATTAATAACACCTCAAAATGACTTGGTTTGTGTGCCCTAAGAACACACACACTAATTATATAAAAACACACACTTAAAAACATACTACATTAATTAACACACCTTTTGTTTTAATTAAAAACACACTTAAAAACATCAATGTGGATGCCCTAATAGCTTTAAGCATTTAATACATATCAAGTGTTAGTAATGTCATTTGATACCAGTTATACATGTATAGATTATTTCTAAATTGGATGTGAAAAGAAATAAGTGATCTTATACTAACTAGACTAATTACGTTACCACATCCATCATTACAATTTGAAAATGATAAAGTCTGAGAATCGATTTCTTCAAGCTGGTCTTGGCACAATTGAATTTTCTTTTGGATTTTCTTGAGGATGTTTGAGAAGGCAGCGGAGTTGGTTTGTTGTTTTCAGTCTCAAGCATTTAGAAGAGTTTGTCAAAGGTGTGTTCGAGTGGCCATGAAATAGCTTCAACAGTATTGCATCCAATCCTTTTTTTTCCCGCCTACAACAGCAATAATAATTATAATGCTAATAAAACAAGTAGGTTTAAGGATCAAAGGACAACAACAAGGAGCAGTGAGATAATGGAAAATTTTTATTTTTGGTCCTGTTCCAAATGTCTTGTTCGATTTTGCTTCTATTAATTTTTTATTTTTAATTTTAGTTCTGTAATTGAAAATTTTGTTCAATTGCAATCCTTTTTTCACCAGGTTTGTATTTTCTGGTCAATTTTCAGCGAGTGACATACATACATCCCCGATTCCATGATTTCCAACCACTTAGGCTTATGTGGCAATTTTTGTGCATGTGACAATTCATAAAAAATAATTATCTCAATGAGAAAAATAAAATTAAAGAAAAATTGAATTACCCATCCACTTTTAATAAAAATAGGAGTTTTCTCAAATCACTAAATCCCAAAAAAAAAAAAGGGATGAAATTGAAACATATAGTTCTTCAATTTAGGATTTTAGGTTCTTCAATTTCTTCTTCATTTTATTTTTTATTTTCTTTTTCATTTGATTTTTTGTTTTGAATTTTATAATTTTTTTAGATTTTTCATTTTCATTTTTTTAATTTTGTTTTGAATTTAATTATATTTTTATGATTTGAATTATCTTTATTTAAAAATTTTAGTTAATTTTTTTATGTTGTGGCTATAAAAATTTGCCACATAAGATCAATTTTCCCTTCACAATTTAGGGATTTTCAATTTGAATGCCACATAACTAATTTCTACAGCTACGTCACTCTGAAAAAAATATTCAACCAAAATCTAAGTAACATTGAAAAAAACGCAACAATTAAAGAACCAAAATTGAAATAAACATAATTACTACTACATCATAATTGGTCGGGTTCTAACTTAAAGCATCTCTAGGAAGAAGTCACATTAGTGCCCACCGCCAATTTTCATCTCCCAACAATGCATCAACCCTGGCGCTGTTCTAGTGATATGCATAATAGTGTGGTGCTACATTCAGTGCCACACTGTTTCGGCGCTAGCTTTTTCCTTTTTTTTATATAATTGTAATACTTTAAATATTTTATATGATAAGTTTGTATGACAATCTTTTGGCTAATTTTAGTATGATAAAAAATTGAGATAACTTTTCGACATGAGAGGTAATATAAATTATTTGAATTACACGATGATATAAAATATTTAAATTAATTATTTGAACAACATAAATGATAATGTAAGAGTTAAAGATTAACACGGGTGGTCATTTCATAACATGAAAAATAAAAATACTTAAAAATGATAAATAATTACAAAAAAAAAAATTACTAAATAAATTAAGATACATGAAAAAATATTAAATTTATAATATAAAGAGTAAACAATTATATTAATTAATGTTTGCGTGTGTAAATATGTTAATTAATTATAACAAAAGTTTAAAAATATGATTAAATAAACTAATAATTAGGAATATTATGAAATATTACTTTTTAGTGTAAAATTTAGTTCAGAGATGAAATATTGTTTCTGCACTACTTTAGTACAAACTAGGCTTGAACCCGTGCAACGCACGGACTTCATTTAACACTTATCTAATTTTTATTTTATAAATATTATTATTTCATACGTGTTTGTTAATTTATATGTATGATATTTTTCTATATCCTTAAAATAATCTTTCTCATTGTTTTTAGTTTTTTATTTTTGTTCATTTGATCTTTAACACAAAATTGTTAATAGTCAGTTCTTTATAGATGTTTTAACTGTTAAATTAGATATTTTCATATATTTCTTTTAAAAGTATAGAATAATTTCATTTTTATAGCTCGAAGACATTTGTTCTGTTCTTATTTTGCCTTTGAGTGCTCTTTTTATTAGGTTTACATAATGATTTCATTTGTAAACATCATTTATAAAATAATAGAATATCATCTACTTTTTCTACAATTCCCGATATGATCAACTTTTAAACTTGCAAATCTATCTACATCCCAATGTAAATATATTCTAAGGTTTTTTTTTAGCATTTATATTTTGTTAATGTCATTAGTTTTGCAAGAACACTGTTGTCTATTTTTTTTTTTTTCAATTTGAAATGTTGGACAAAAACAATGATTAAAGTTTGACACCAAAGATTTCATATAGAAAAAGACAATACAACATTAGCAATCTCTTCCAAGCATTTGTAACTTACGTACTTAGTTTTTTTCAAAGCACTTATTTTTTGTAGAGTTGTTGGGTATGTATTTAATTGGTATTAATTTTTTGATATTTCTTAAATAAAATGGTTTTTTTATTTCTATTCTTTTTATTTATTTATTTTTTGCCTTTTTTTGTTTCCTTTGAAAAAGCATGTGGCCTCTTTTGCTAAAATTTCTAAGTGAATTATTTTATACTTTTCTTAATCTAATTTATGAATACTTTGATTGATGATGATATAATTGTTTTTTAATCATTTAATATGATTAACATAAAAGAGAGATGGGTAAAGGATATGGAAGAGAAAGAGAGATAAGAAATAGGAGAGAGTCACTTGTCATCTTCGGAAAGCGCCACTTGTCATCACTATTTTTTGTAGAGTTGTTGGGTATGTATTTAATTGGTATTAATTTTTTAATATTTCTTAAATAAAATGGTTTTTTATTTCTATTCTATTTCTTTTTTTTTTTTTTTTTGCCTTTTTTTGTTTCCTTTAAAAAAGCATGTGGCCTCTTTTGCTAAAATTTCTAAGTGAATTATTTTATACTTTTCTTAATCTAATTTATGAATATTTTGATTGATGATGATATAATTGTTTCTTAATCATTTAATATGATTAACATAAAAGAGATGGGTAAAGGATATTGAAGAGAAAGAGATAAGAAATAGGAGAGCGACACTTGTCATCTTCGGAAAGCGCCACTTGTCATCACTGGAGAGAGCAAACCACACTTTTATATATATGATTCTACACTAAAATAGTGCAAATGGCTATGGATGCTCTTAAAAATATTATTTTTCCCTTAAAGATAAAAAAAGGAAACCCAAAGGGAATACATAACTTATGCAGTTTGCGTATCATTTGATCAAACCATTCACCAAAATCTTCATAAATATTAATTGTTTAATTTTGCCCACATAATGATTGAGCGCTGGGTGGGATAAATAAAGTACTAAAAAGTTTGCGTATCATTTGATCAAACCATTCACCAAAATCTTCATAAATATTTAATTGTTTAATTTTGCCCACATAATGATTGAGCGATGGGTGGTATTAATAGAGTACTAAAATACATATATTGGCTTTTAAATTAGTGGCCTGGCTTCCTATAAATAGTGTAAAAGACGCATATATAGTTAGATTATAGAAAGAAACAGAAATAAAATCGAAATCATGTCATCTGAAAATAGTAGTCCAAAGCATTTACAGGTGGAAAAAGCATTTATATCAGAGGAATACAAGGAGTTGATCTCAACCCTCCCCAGAGATAAAGGATGGTTTACAGTCAATATGTATCAGTATCAAGGTGTCTGGTATCCTCTTAAATTCATTGAAGGTGTTATTTCACTTCAGAAACATTTTCAGGCTAAAGATGATGACATATTTCTTGTCACCTATCCCAAATCAGGCACCACATGGTTGAAAGCAATCATGTTTACCTTATTGAACCGAAAAACAGTTCCTGTTGGAGATCAAAACCACCCACTTCTCACCCACAATCCTCATGATCTTGTGCCCCCATTAGAGTTCCTCTATAAAAATATCCCGGAAGCGATGAGCCTTTTCGCTGTTCACATTCCTTATATTGCTCTGCCCGAATCCGTGAAAAATAACTCTACATGCAAAGTTGTTTACCTATGCAGGAACCCTAAAGATACTTTCATGTCCTTATGGAACTTCATAAACAGGTTAGGGAAACATGAAGAGGGAAAGAGTTTGGAATACGCTTTTGAAAATTTCTGTGAGGGTTTGAATGCGTTTGGACCCTATTGGGATCATGTCCTCGAATATTGGAAGCAAAGCAAGGAGAACCCTACTAGGGTTTGTTTCATGAAATATGAGGAGTTCAAGGAGGAACCTGGGCTTCATTTACGCAGCCTTTCGCAGTTCTTGGAATGCCCTTTCTCAGCAGATGAAGAGGAAACAGGCCTTGTGGATCAAATCTTGAAACTCTGTAGCTTTGATAATCTCAGTGGGTTGGAAGTGAACAAGAATGGGAAACAATCACTCTCAGGTCTGGATAACAAAACCTTCTTTCACCAGGGCAAGGTTGGAGGTTGGAAGAATCATTTATCTGCTGAGATGGCTCAGAAGATTGATCGAATTACGGAGGACAAGTTTTTTGGATCTGGATTGGTGCTCTAATAATATTCCAGGCCTCCAAGATATCACTTTTAAGCAAATAAATGACATTATTTTTATTAATATTGTCTGCAGCTTGTTGATCCTTTATTTTGTGTTGTTTTCTTTTATTTTTCTGATTTTGCTCTCAATTTAAATAATTAATGTCATCTATATAGTGATTGTTGTTTCCTATTACTTATAATATTAAATTTTGTCTACCTTTTTTGTGTATCTCTTAAACATCACAACCGTTTGTTTGAGGGCATCTCCAATAGTGCTTAAAAAAATAATGGAAGTTTTATATTATTTTTATATAAAAACTGACAGTCATCTCCAACAGTGTACACTATTATTCATACTAAAAAAGAATATTCTATAAAAAAAGAAGAAAAAAAATTAACACAAGATGTGATTTGCATTGAATCAAATGCAAGATTGACGGTTGAAATAGTTTAGCGTGAACATTTAAAGTATTGTTGGAGTGATAAAATCGTAAAAATTCAGCACACTATTGGAGATGCTCTTAACAAAGTTGGTGCGTACAAATAATAAATAGCAGTGAACAATAACTAAAGGTTAGGGATCAAGATGTTGAAAATTGGAAGAGAATGTTGGTTTTTGACCAATTTTTAATGTTGATTCCATTTTAAATAAATGGAAATAAGTTGCTAAATCGGAATCTACGTTCCGTGTAGATGAATGTAGTGTATTTACTTTCGAATTTCCAATTTTGGGTGAATGAGAAATTAATATACAAAATTGTCAACTTGGATCCTTCTTGTGAAGGAAAATAGGAGAAAGATGAATGTTGTCCCACATTGAAAAATTGGTGGAAAAAGTTTCACTTTATTAATAGAAGCACATGTATAAGAGATAATCATGTGTGCTCCCTTATGGTGGAATCTAATGTCATTTTTTTGACCTAGTTGGCAAAGCACACACGCACCATCCTTACCGCACGTAGCACCGTCGCACTCGGGTTGGGTCCGGACCAAATCAGGTCGGGTCTCGGGTCGGGTCGGGTCGTCGAATCGGGCCGGTCTGGGTTCGGACCGACCTAGGTGTGAAGTGGTGTGACCCTTGGGTGTGAAAGGGTGTGGCCAAGTGGTGTGGCCCTTGGGTCCAAATGACTTGACCCTTGTGAAGAGGTGTAAACACACCTCTTGGATCCAAGGGTAGTATCCATTGTAGGAAATGACACATCTCCTTACTTCTATAAATAGGAGGCCCCCCATTTCATTTCTTGATTCAGATTTCAGAAATTCATTCAGAAAATCACGCAGAAACCAAAAACATTAGCATTCTTTTCAATAGTCGTCATTAAGAAAGTCTCGAGTATTGAGTAAGTTCGCCGATAGCTTTTGGGTTGTTATGCTGCATTAGCATTCTTTTCAATAGTCGTCATTAAGAAAGTCTCGAGTATCGAGTAAGTTCGCCGATAGCTTTTGGGTTATTATGTTGTAATCCTTAAGCTCGAAGTCGTTGTATCTTGGGGACGATTGCCGTTAACCGTGAGCACTTGGATACGGGGCAATATCGTCTTACGGAGAAAGAGCCTAGCTCTTACCTCGACTTAACCTCGTAATTGTGCATCTTTTCAATACGCCTAACCGTATAGGCAAAAACTTTTGTGCACAAGGTGCACAGATCCTAGATCCGTGAACCACAATTTGGTACCCGCCCAACCCAATAATATATTCTCCAGCCCACCACAATATATATTTTACAGCCCAATAGTATTTATTTTCCAGCCCAAACCCAATTGAAAAGCCCACAATTCATAATATTCTCTCTCTCTCTCTCACACATGCATTGAATTTTGAAAACTCACGCGACTCAGAAGAGAAACTCGTCTTCTTCTCAAAATTTCAGCGTCTTTTTCCCTCTCACATTCAAAATTTCAATAATCGTCTTCTTCTCTCTTCAAACCTAGTTCGTAGTTGTAATCGTCTTCTTCTATCTTACATTCAAAATTTCAATAATCATCTTCTTCTCTCCGCAAACCTAGTTTGAAGTTGTAATCCTTCATTTTCTCTGCGATTTGTGTACGGTTTTCAGTGTGATTTTTGTATGGTTCTTTTGCGGCTTGTGTGCGATTTTTGTGCGGTTTCTTCAACCTCGATTTTGTGTAAGTTTCTGCTATTTTGTTTAAATCTTACATGCAATCGATTTAAAAGTTTCATTGTTTTTTGCCTTTTGTACTCTTAATATCATGATATTGATTATAATGTTATTTTGTTAAAATGATTAAGCTGTGATTCTATGGAATTTATGACTCGTTCTTCTGAAACTAGGAAATTGGGATAAATAATAGAGTAGTTCAGTATATATGTTCTCTGATAGATGCTGAATACTGAATGGGAAATGTGAGGTGATAAGAAAATATGTGTACTCCTCCTGCTCTTTAAATTTTGTGTTTCTGTTTGTTTGAAGTTTAAACAGTGAGATTATGTTTGACTATTGATGCTTGCAATATTATACAGTTTCCAGGATGAAAACCAAGTTGCCAAAGAGTGATGCAGTTGACGAATCATCTACAAGGCCAGTGAAAAATATTTCAAACAAATTGCGCAGAAAAAGAAGGCTCCGAAGAAGGAAGCCATTGACAAGAAATTTAAGGAGTCCATTGACAACTCTTACTATGATGTTTAGTATGTACTCTGTTAAGTCTTATAGCTAATACTCTTTATGTTGGGTACTAATACTGTTATAAAACATGTATAATAATGTTTACGCTATTACTGTTTATGTTTGATACTGATATTGTTAATGCTTATAGCTAATACTATTTATGTTTGATACTAATACTGTTATAAAACATGTATAATAATGTTCATTATTTTTTTATTGAGTATTGATTTTGTGACACAATCTAGGCCTAAGGATCTACATAATTTGATCTGTCAGTTATCTGACAAGCAGAAGAAGGATTTTGCTGACATTAGTTTTGGTGGTTTGCTGTCTATGTCAATCACAAAATATGCGAATCTTCATATGATTCGTTGGCTGGTTAGGAGCTTTAACGGTAGTAGTAGGATGTTGTCTGTAGAAAGAGGCAGAAGTTTTATGATTACCGCAGATGATGTTCATGATGTGTTTATGTTGCCTAGAAAAGTAGGTTCTCCTGTGATAAATTTTAATAAGAATGAAGATTCGGTATTACTTAAGCATTTTAGAGATATGGGGGTACAAGCTAGTGTTCAGTGTAAAGTTTTATTTGATTTGATAGTTAGTCGTTTTTCTTGTGGTGGTGATGATTTCAAAAGATTGTTTGTTTTGTATGTTTTGTATTCATTTTTGACTCCAACTTGTAATAAAACAGTAAACATCAATGTGTTGAAATCATTAGAAGATGTTGATAGAATAAGTCAGTTTGATTGGTGTGAATACATATTGGAAAGATTGTGTGAAGGTGTTTATGTGTATAATAACACACAATCGAAAAATATTTCCGGCTGTACAATCTTCCTGCAAATAGTCTATATGCATAGACTGAAGTGGAAAGGTGTTGCTGCACCTTCTTCACTGTCTCTAATTCAACATTGGAATGACGACAAACTACATAAAAGATGCATTGAAGAGACTGTTGTGGGATCGTATGGTGACGGTGAACTTTTATATGATGTGTATCCTATTAGCAAGAATGGGAAGAAGGATGGAGAAGAGGAAGTGAATCAAGAAAGTGCCAAAAAGAAAGCTGGTGAGTCAAAAAGAGAAGGAAGTGGCCAATTTATCAGTTTTGAATTGATGAAGGATGAGATGAATGATGAACAAATAAAGACAGCTGCAAGGATGTAAGTTTTCTGACTTAATAGTGTTATATGAAATTTAAGTAATACTGTTAGTATAACTTACTAACACTAAGTAGTATTAGTTAGTAATACTGTTAAGTATAAGTTAGTAATACTGTTAAGTATTAGTTAATAATACTACTTAGTATTATTTAGTAATATTGTTAAGTATAACTTACTAATACTAAGTAGTATTATTTAGTAATACTGCTAAGTATAAGTTAGTAGTACTGTTAAATATTAGTTAGTAATACTATTAAGTATTACTAACTAATACTACTTAGTATTAGTTAGTAATACTGTTAAGTATAACTTACTAATACTAAGTAGTATTAGTTAGTAATACTGTTAAGTATAACTTACTAATACTAAGTAGTATTAGTTAGTAATACCGTTAACTCTATAACATGATTACATATGTTGTTTTTTATGAGTATATTTATTCTTTTTTGTTTAGGAAATAGACAGGATTTCTCTTCTTTTCAAGAGAGATATTTCAGTGGTCTCTCACCACTACATATCAATTTTCAAATCCATGAAGGAGAGTGACCCTGAAGAGATGTTCGAGTCGCAGAAATTTTTTTCAGATGAGAAAGTGCACAAGGTCATCGATAAAATCATTCTTGATTTCATGAATAAAGAGAAAGATGTTCCATCAAATGAAGCGGGCCCAAATGAAGGAACATGTCCTGAATTTGCTGAAGACATCCCTTCCTCAAATGCAGCAGACATTAACGAAAGAAGTTGTCTTGAAGTTGCAGCGGACATAAATGAAAGAAGTTGTCATGGAGTTGCAGCAGACATAAATGAGATTCCTTCATTTGATCTTCATTTGAGTGCTTCACCACAAGCCAATGATGACAATGTTGCTGCAACTCCAACTGAAAAAATCGATGATCCTGCTAAAGTGTATACTAAGGAAATTTCTGAGGTTTATGGTTCAATGTCTTATAAGAGGAAGAGATATGAGAAATAAACTTTGATCCATATTGTTGAGATGAATGGATTTCTGTCAAATTTCTTTTGTAGGATGGGAAGATTTCTGGGCAAAATGGATGCGCAATCGAAAGAGTTTGCCGATTATGCATTTTATGATAAGCATGATGACACTGATGAGTAAGTTCTGTGATTTGTACTTATTAATTTAATATTTTCCAGTATTGTTAAATCTTTATGTTTATATTTACAGTAAAACTCTATTTCAACATGGACCACTCCTCATTCTTTATAGAAAAGACATGCTCTCTTTGTTTCCCGATGCACAAATCGAGTCTGTGTATTGAACGCATGGACATTAATACTGAACAAATCTACAAATGATGGTTTAAGTAGATTTGTTTTTACACTTGATCATTCCGTAAGTATAATTTCAATTTTTTTTGTAGTCTGTTTATTTTATTTATTTTTATTATTAAAATTGTTGTGTTTTTTTATAGATGTACATGATTGAACTGTTAGAAGAGAAAGATTCAAAGAAGACCAAAGTCCTGTAGCAGAATATCTTCAATATTTGGGATTCTTGGCTTTTAGTGCAGGAACTAATTCTCAATGTAGTTGATCTGGTATGTTAATTGTTATTAATATACTGTTTTAATATATGACAGTATTAGTTATTAAACTATATAGTATTAGTTTAACAATTATTATTATTTTTCATTGTAGATATTTGTTCATGTCTGGTTGTCCCAACACTACTTTTGAATTGCAATAAACTTTGCAAACAAGAAAGTGCATTATCTTGGCAACCAACTCTATAAGAACAATGATAACAACTACAAGAAGATTGCTCTATTGATGGTATGTCCATTTAATAAAGTTATGATATAACTATCTGTTGTTAATCTAAAACTTATATATTTCTTTTTGCAGAAGTCTTACATGGCCAAATATCTTCTTTGAAAATAATATCCCAGGGCTGCTGAGATTGAAAATTATGAAATGGAAGAGGTGGATTTGCCAAGGAGAGCATTAGATTTTAAAGCAACAAATGATTGTGGAATTTTCATGATGCACCACATGACGTATTTCAATGGTGCTATATATGATAAACCTGATTTAAGAAAGATATGTTATTCTTTTGAGAAGCAATATTATTCAATAATATATAATAGTACGTTAAAGCTATATTTTCGTAATATTGGCAATACATAAACAGAATTAGTTATGTAACTAAATCGTACAGTGAATAATGTTATGTAGTATTATTAGTTTTTAACTTATTTTTTTCTCATTGCAGCCACTTTTGAGGAAAGCACTGAGGACAGAATTTGCTACTGATATTGTTATGTCACATTTAAATGAGGAAAGGACATATGTGATTGATAGGGTTACAAGGTTCTATTTGGCAAAACTCAAATACATTGTGTGTAAGAGACAAGAGGCCGTTACGGCAATGAAGAAAAAAAAAGTTGAGATTTCAAAAAAATGTGAGACCGAAAAGGAAGTGCGTTGAGAAAAAACAATCTTAGTTTAGGTTTTGGGTGATGAAAAACAACAACAATATTTTGTGTTATGTAATTGTCTCTTGAAATCAATTATGATGTTAAATTAGTATTTTTGAAAAATATGTTTTTTAATAATATTTGATAACATATTACAATTATAATATATTTATATTGGTTATAACTTTATATTATATTTTTTTTGATGTAGGTATACAGTTGGAAAGTATAAAATGAAAAACAAGGTAATCAATGAAACATGTATATTATACATGTTTTTTAACAGTATTTGTATAAAAGATAAATAGTAATATTCATAAGTATTAACAATATCATTCTTGAACGTAACATTATTATACATTTTTTATAACAGTATTAGTATCAAATATAAACAATATTAGCTATAAGCATTAACAGTATTAGTATCAAACTTAAACAGTAATAGCATAAATATTATTATACATGTTTTATAACAGTATTAGTATCCAACATAAACAGTATTAGCTATAAGACTTAACAGTATTAGTATCAAGCATAAACAATATTAGCTATAATACTTAATAGTATTAGTATCAAGCATAAATAGTATTAGCTAGGGATGTAAACGAGCCGAGCCGTTCACGAACAGTTCGTGGCTCGGCTCGATAAATATTCATTCGAGCTCAGCTCGTTAGCTTAACGAGCCAAGCTCGAGCCCAAGTTTCGAGCTCGTTAAGCTTAACGAGCCAAACTCAAGCCTAGACATGTTCGGCTCGATAGCTCGCGAACATGTTCGTTTAGGGGGCTCACGAGCCAGGCTCGCGAACATGTTCGTTTAGGGGTTCGTGAATAGGCTCGTTTATAGTTCGTGAGCCTGTTCGTTTATATATTTTATTTAAATATGATTATGAATTTTATAAGTTTTTGAAATTTAGATAATTAATAACTAGTAATAAAAAGAAAATTTATATGATGTGTGACCTATGTTTGTGATTTCTTGTAAATTTTGAAATATATATGCCAAAATTAGTGTTAATGAGCTCTAAATCTAATTTTTTCGAGCCGAACTCAAGCTTTACTTATCGAGCCTGCATTCGAGCCCATTTCGAACTTTTGACGAGCTTTTATCGAGCCTGTATTCGAGCCCTTATTTCGAACTTTTGACGAGCTTTTATCGAGCCTGTATTCGAGCCCTTATTTCGAGCCTTTGTTCGAGCCTATATTCGAGCCCATTTCGAGCTTTTGATGAGCCTTGTTATCGAGCCTTTGACCAGCCTTTGTTCGAGCCTGTATTCGAGCCTTGTATTCGAGCTTTGTTCGAGCCGAACTCGAGCCCATATCGAGCTCAATCTTCTGATTTCGAGCCGAGCTCGAGCCTGATTTTTCGAGCTCGAATCGAGCTCGAGCCGAGCTCGAGCCCGAGCTGATACCAAACGAGCCGAACTCGAGCCTGATACTGTTCGGCTCGGCTCGGCTCGTTTACATCCCTAGTATTAGCTATAATACTTAACAGTATTAGTTTCAAACATAAACAATATTAGCTATAAAACTTAACAGTATTAGTATCAAACATAAACAGTAATAGCATAAACATTATTATACATGTTTTATAATAGTATTAGTATCAAACATAAACAGTATTAGCTATAAGACTTAACAATATTAGTATCAAACATAAATAATATTAGCTATAAGACTTAACAGTATTAGTTTCAAACATAAATAATATTAGCTATAAGACTTAACAGTATTAGTATTAAACATAAACAGTATTAGCTATAAGACTTAACAGTATCATTCAATATTATTGTCAAACATAAACACTAATAGTCATAAGTATTAATAGTATCATTCTTGAACATAAAAATTACTTACACTTAAATATAAAGTATTAATGCATAATATAAAACAGTATTACTGTTAAATGCAGAATTTAATATATATATAAAGAATTATAGTGTAAGATAGTTGTATTAATATTCTTAAAAAATAGATCAGTATTATTGCTGAAAAAAATAGAACAATATTACTTAAAGTTATGATCTAAAACAAAGTTTCTTTTGGTACATATGGTGTTAAACTGCCAAATTCTGATGTTGAATTGTTCTTTGATGAACTTTCTCTCTTCTTGTTTTTCTGAAAATGTCTCTTTAGTCTCTTACTCCTACCTTTAGTGACTGCACGTTCTAGATCAAGAATAGAAGTAGAAGAATTTGTGTCGTTTTCAGTTTGTCCGACACCTGCATCACTAATAGAAGCTGTTAAAGAATCAACAATAATACAATCTTTGTTGTAGCTTTCTTCCAAAAGATTTCTCGCATTCCTATTGTTTTGTGATTTCAAGACTAAATTATAGTATTTCCTTATCATCGTGTGACACCAAAGAACCCCTTCATTGCCCCTTGCTATGTTGTTATCATTGTTATTGAGTTTGTCCCACACCATCGACTTTGCTAATTTTGTCCATCTTTTTTTAATGTACATTTGAGGTATAGACTGTGCAGAATTTATGTGGAGTATTCTCAAGGACTGACAACACAAAATACCCATTTCTTCAAACATCTTGCAAGAGCACGTCACCATCATGAAATGGTAATCAAATACTACTTGCTTGCTTACATTTTTACCATAATTAGGATTGGATACCTCATAAAGCATTGTGCTACCTTCCACTCCAATCACTTTCGAAAGAAAAATAATGCACTTTCTGAACTCCTCTTCAAAATATCTAAAAGCACTGATTATGTATATTTCAGAAGCATGTTTCAATATTCCATCCATAGGCATTTGACTTTCTGCAACTGACCTTGCACAATTGAATTCATCTTGTTCTTCAGTCATCCTCCAACGTTTTATTGTGTTAGTGAAAAGTGTATAGAAATCTGTCAAACTTGTTGTCTTCTTAGCATTAAATCCAAGTGCATTATTTGTCGATTCACTTCTTTGTGATGAAACAATGCCAGCTGAGAAGTAATTCTTGTTTAAAGTTGTGCACCACTTTTCCTTTAATCCGTAAAGTCGTGTGAACCAAGAGTGATCTTCGAGATTATAGTTTTGCACCATGTTTTTCCAACAGATTTCAAATTCTTCTTCATCGTCATATCCAGTTAAGCATTTGTTGAATTGACTCTTAAAAAAATTGTCCAATTTCAACTTTGCAAATCTGCTTATTGCATTTTGTTGAAGATGCCATATACACAATCTATGTCTCGTTACTGGAAAAATCTGTTTGTTGAGACAAACTTAGCAATGCAGCAATATTACTGAATAGTTATACTTTGTAATACTAAAGAGTATTACTAACTAATCTATACAGTATTACTAACTAAGCTATACAGTATTAGATGATAACAAAAAAAACAGAGTAAAAAAAATAATAGTACAATTCTAGACATACCTTTTCAATTGCATTTGCTATTGTTTGATCTTGTCTGTGAAAATTGTGATGGGACTTTGTCTACACATTGATTTCTTGAAAACATTAAACAACCATTCAAATGTTTCTATCTTCTCATCCGAAATGAATGCACAAGCAAACATGACATTTTTCATGTGGTTGTTGACACCAAAAAAGGGGGCACAAATCAAATTGTATCTGTTTGTCTTATATATTGTGTCGAATACCATCACATTACTATATAATGCATAATCTTCCTTCTAGAGTCCCTCCAAAGCATATTCGATAACCTGTCTTCGTCATCCAATTTTACTCTATAAAAGAAATCATCTTCCTCTGCATCTTGCTCTTGTATCATATCTAAAATTGTTTGTGCATCACCTGCTTTGATTTTCTTCATTTTCATTCGATACACCAAGTTCAAGTGATCTTTCATTGTGTGCCCAACTATTTCCTCTCCACCAAAATCACATGCCATGTAATGGTAAGAGTCTAATGGTTTCATTCCTGAATCTAGCATTGTCTGAATCGCTGCACGTTTTTCATCTGTTATATGTCTCTTTGAACGATACAAATGACCCCACTCTTTTCTTGTAAGTGCATGATTATGGAAAGTCTCATGTTTTACTACCTCATACACATCATTCAACTTGATTGTAAGTGATGCCTTGCAATTTGTCCTTGTTGTTTTTGTCTTCTTTGTTTTCTTTTCCATCACACCTAAACTTGTTGAAACCTCTTTTTGTTTGTTTTTGCATCCGGCAGATGAGCAAACATATATTTTCCTAAGTAGTATAGATGTATCAATTGTAGAGTATCTACTGTTTCATTTCCGTACTCCAAATCCGATCAAAAGAGAATGTTTTCTGTAGAGCTCATACATTTCATCAATAGTCTTCCGTTTGTATCCAATAAGCGAACCAGTTAGGGCTTCAATATCTTCAGTGTCATCAACCAATTGACTACTCACTGAATCAATTTCAATTATTGCAGCACTTGTAAAAACTTCCACATTTGTTGTTTCATCTTCTACAATTATTTCTGTCATTGATTCTACAATTGTAAGTACAGTGTCATTCAAATAACATAACAATACCACTTCATTAACACAACCGTATCACTAAAATAACATAACAGTACTACATAACTTAACATAACAGTACTACATAACTTAATATTACCAATAATTTCTCCCATATTTTTTCAGATTCGTCCTTGAATCTTCAATTCGAACACTATATTAGTTTCAAACCTTCAATCAATGGGTATTCGAACATTGTATCAGCTTTAAACTTTCATCAATCACTATATCAGCTTCAAACCTTCATTAATGGCAGAATTTTTTTTTTCAGAAACAGTAATTTTTTTTTCAAAAACAGTATGTCTGTTTTTATGGTCGAAATTTCATCAATATTGGACGTTATATCAATGAATCAAAATTAAATTAGAGTATTAGTCTGTTTTCATGGTCGAAGAAGAGGTTACCTTCACGATGGCTGTCGAAGTTTTCTCCCCAAGTTGCGCAACAGTGATGAACAGTGAAAGAATTTTTTTTTTAATTGATGGCGTGTGTTAACACGCGCCCGCTATTTAAAGCGCGTCCTCAATGCGAGTGGGGACAGAAATTGGTTCATATTGTTGTGCACGGATCCACTGATCCGTGCACAAGTTGCACAGGAGTTATTCTCAACCGTATATTATCCAACACAAGATACATAAACATGTACGTTCTCTAAGACTTGATTTCGCATAACCCTTGATGGTTGATAATGTCTATTTATCAGATTGTGAGTTATTGGAACTCAAGTACTTGAGTTTGTTTACAGCTATGCAAAAAGCAATATCTTTCAAAAGAAACTAATAAACATATATAACTATAGAAGGCAGCAGAACATATAACACATGATATCTAATCATCTATCACATTTTACATAATCTCATGTTTCTTGACATTTAATATACATCACGTGTTAATTATATAGTAGTGTCATTTGATAGAGAAATTTTTATTTTGGGTTTTGTCTTAGGAAGTGTCTGATTTTGTCTTAATTCTTTATTTCAAATTTTCAATTTTAGTCTTATAATTGTAAAATTTATCCAATTTTAGTCCATTTTTATGCCAAACTAGCAAATTTTGGTAATTACAAAACTACAATGAAAATTTTGAAATAAGTCGAAACAAGATTAAAATACGAATCCTAATAAGGACCAAAAATAATTTTTTCCCCATGATACTTGTTGCAGTCTGTGTAGTTCCCTCATGGCTTCATTTCTTCATCTGTTATAACATTTAAATCTCCTGTAAAGGACATAAGTTCAACCACTGTACATAGTTTTATGCTTTCTTTTTAGGGTAAATTACATAATAGAAGCCAAACTATGGTCACTTTTCCACTTTGTTACCCGAACTTTCAAAGTTCACTGTAAAATAGCTCAACTTTGTTTTTTTACTAAACAGTTGCCAGAAGTCACCGCCGGTGGAATATTCCGGGAATATTCCGTCCCGAACTTTCAAAATTAACTGTAAAATAGCTCAACTTTGCGGATTTACCAAACGATTGCCAGAATTAAATTAAATTAAATAAAAAATAACTAAAAAAATATAAATCAAATTAAATTAAATAAAAAATACAAATTAAATTAAATTAAATTAAATTAATCAAATCAAATTAAATCGGCCGATTTTGGGGGGCCGATTTGGGGGTTTTAGTTATTTAATTTAATTTAATTTAATCAAATCAAATTAAATCAGCCGATTTGGGGGTTTTAGTTATTTAATTTAATTTAATCAAATCAAATTAAATCGAACGATTTGGGGGTTTTAGTTATTTAATTAATTTAATCAAATCAAATTAAATCGGCCGATTTGGGGGTTTTAGTTATTTAATTTAATTTAATTTAATCAAATCAAATTAAATCGGCTGATTTGGGGGTTTTAGTTATTTAATTTATTTAATCAAATCAAATTAAATCGGCCGATTTTGGGGGCCGATTTGGGGGGTTTAGTTATTTAATTTAATTTATTTAATCAAATCAAATTAAATCGGCCGATTTTGGGGGGCTGATTTAATTTGATTTGATTAAATTAAATTAAATTAAATAACTAAAACCCCCAAATCGGCCCCCCAAAATCGACCGATTTAATTTGATTTGATTAATTTAATTTAATTTAATTTGATTTGTATTTTTTTAGTTATTTTTTATTTTATTTAATTTAATTCTGGCAATCGTTTGGTAAATCCGCAAAGTTGAGCTATTTTACAGTTAATTTTGAAAGTTCGGGACGGAATATTCCCGAAATATTCCACCGGCGGTGACTTTTGGCAACCGTTTAGTAAAAAAACAAAGTTGAACTATTTTACAGTGAACTTTGAAAGTTCGGTAACAAAGTGAAAAAGTGACCATAGTTTGGTTTCTATTATGTAATTTACCCTTCTTTTTAATCTATAATAGAGTTAAAAAAAATATTAGTTTATTATCCAATATACCAAGTAACTTATAAGACGGCCACCCATACGAGATGGATAAAGGCTGAAGAGTAATAGTCGTTCTCACCTTTACTCCTTTCTGGGGTTAAATTCATTTTTTATCTTTCCTTAAGGACGTTGTTTGTTTTTTATCCTTTTATTTTTCGATCATCAATTTTAGTTCTCCTATCTCAAAATTTGTCCAATTTTGGTTAGATTTTCGTCGGAATCTTGATTTTTCGGCCAATTTTAGGTGATTTGGGGTTTTTTTTTCAATTTCACGTTTTTTTATTTGAGTGTGTTCTATTTCTGTAGCATTAATATGTTAATTTTGTGAGTCATTTTTATTAAGTATTTTATTTTATGTGCCAAATAATGACAAGTCATATGATATGACATTTTGGATGGAAAATAAAATCGAAAATAAATGACACGTCTGAAAATAAAGGTCACATCAGTGTAAAATCAAGGGCTGGTTGAAATTGGGGGGCGAGTATTGTGCACTCACCCGAAATTGACCAGAAAATCGAGATTCCGGCGAAAATCAGATAAATTTTGAGATATGAGAACTAAAATTGATGATCGGAAAATAAAAGGACAAAAAACGGACAACGTCCCTAGAGAAGGACGAAAAATGAATTTAACCCTCCTTTCTAAGTTTATGTCCGAAAATTTAAGCTATTAAGTTTTTAGGCTAATTATTTAGAACATCAACTTTAGAAAATATATATATTTGAATCAATTTCAGTTCAAATGATCCAATTAGACTCAAATCACTCGTAAAACACATGTACACCAATTATCAACTTTTCGCCCCAATTTATTGATTTGATTAGAATTTCCATACTATTTGTCATACATGTACACGTAGCAATCTTTTTTTTATATGAAATTTGACATGTCATAGGTTCATTTATTAAGACTTTATTATTATTTCTGCCCAGTAAATTAGGGGTCTAGCAATTTCGAACTTTAAATTTTTGGGCTGACAATTTAGAACTTTAATTCTTTATACTTCGCGAATTTTGCCCAATTTCAACCGGAATCGCTTAATTGGGCTGAAATTGCAAGTGAGTCGCATGTGATCTTTGAAATTCGGGATTTTCGGATCAATTTCGTTGATGTAACTTTTACTTATCTCAGATGTCATAAAATTTTACAATATCGCCACATGGAAATAAAGGGGAAATACACTTTAATTTTCATAAAGAAAAATTAAAAAATGTCTAAAATTAAAACATAAAAAGAAATGAAATTCATTAAAAAAATGAAAACAATTTACAATCCAAAAAACATAGAAATTCTTCATAATTGAGGTTGCAGTCTAGAGCGGTGCATTGCACTTGGAGGTCTGGCGGCGTTCCTGAGATGGAGAGAAGATGAAGAAGTTCGTCCTTAGCGCTGAGTTCTGAATCTATTTAATCTTGGGTTGAGCTTTGACTATAAAAATTCTATTCTCCATCCTTATATGTCCAGCTTGTAAGCCCCGACCCCTAGTGTGAATTAATGATTTCAAGTTTTTTAATTTATTTTCTTAATGGTTTTGTTTCCTTACATATTTATTTGATTAATTTTATGTTTTATCCACATATGATTTGTTTATGCCACCTAGGATAAGAAAAAGTCATATCTGCAAAATTGATCCGAAAAGCCCGAATTTCAAAGATACGTGTGATTCATGTGCAATTTCAATCCAGTTGAGCGATTTGGGCTGATATTTCACAAAAATCGCAAACCCCAAAAAGTTAAAATCCTAAATTCCAAGCCCGAAAACTTAAAGTCCAAAATTACCAAACCCCCTAATTTACTAGGAAAAAAAAAATAATAAACTATTTATTTAATGATAAAAATTCATATTTAATTCATGTAATGATATATATATACACACTAGTATAGGACCCGTGTAATGCACGGAATTTTATAAAATAAATAAATTAAATTTGGTAAAATTTAAAAAAATTAAATATTATTTATACATTAAAATTAAATTTATGATTTTTTCAATACATAACGTGTAATTTAACATTTAATATAACATAATATGATTAAATAATTATTTAATTGTCGAAATATGAGTTGCATTTGTAAAGGATCATAAATAATTTTTATTTTGAAAATAATATATATTGTTAGCCTATTATATTATATAACACACCCGCCATTTTTCTTCTTTGATTTTTATTTTTAACGTCTCTAACAACCCTCAATTTTTATTTTCAATTAGATGATAAAAAATAAAAGTAAAAATTTTACAATTTATTATAAACACATATTCAAAAAAATTGTTCAATTTTATGAATTAACAAGTTTGAAAAATATGAACAATCGTTTTCCATCAACTCACCTTTATTTTAATTTTTTTATTTTTTATTTATTTATAATTTTTCCATAAACTTTTAAAATTAACAAATTTCAAATATATAAATAACTTATAGTATTGAAGTTTAGCATATGTTATTTAGATAAATTTAATTAATATTTCTATTTTATTTAATAATGATTTTTAGTAACATAAAATTTGAAGTAATTAATTAGCTATATTTAATGTTAGAGTGATGTATGATTGTCATGTGTCCTTTTGATCTTATATAGATATATATATATATATATATTTTTTTTTTTTGTGAGCCCTTTATTTATAGGAATGAACTAATTTTAATGAAATAATCATTTTTTTAAAATTATAACATGTAATCGAGTGCATATAATAATTTATTTATTTTTATAATTATCAATTATGATTTATTTATATTTTATATTTATTAAAGTAATAATTTAAATTTTATTTATTAGGAATAATTTATTAATTCCTAATTTTGAACATAATTTTAATTATTATCATTATTATTAATTTTATTGTCAATTAACTTTGAGATTTTATTCATTGATTTTATCTAATTTTAAAGTTTCTAATTTATTTATTATAAAATATTCTGATTTTATTGAATTGTAATAGATTTAAATGATTTTCAGTCATATTTTTTAATAATTTAATTGTTAAGTCATATAATCAATGCAATGACTCATGGATTAAAAATTAAATTTTATTTTTTAATGCTATATGTGAAATTACCGAGCACATAAGCATAATATCAATATGGCAATATTTGGATTGATGTTTGTAAGTTTAGATTTGAGATTTGAATTGATTCATATCCTCATCTATATAATCCATCAAAATCCTATTTTATTTAAATAAAAATACAACGCAAAAACTTATATTCATCCGGGGCACATATCTAAAATCCATGCCCCCAACCCAATCCAGTGCATGGACCGCTCCCAAGCGCGTCCACGTGCCCCACGCGCGGTCACACCATAGTTGGTGTGCGCCGGGCACAAACCTAATTATATATAATGAAGGTATTTTAGATCCCAAGCGCGTCCACGTGCCCTACGTGCGGTCACACCTGTCACGCCCCGAAACTTAACCATATTTTATTACAAAAGATTAATAAATTTAGGAAAAACATTTTTATATTTATCAGAGTGTCCCCGACAGGCGTGCAGGAAAGAAGAAATAAAGAAAAGAGAAACGAAGATGATATATATATATATATCGAACTTTGAAAGTTAACGATTTACAGCATCGTATCTTAGAATACGTGTTTAAACCCAACAGAAACGTAAATGTACGTTATTTCGAAACAGTTTAACAAAATATCAAAATTAACAAAAGAAATCTTTAACAGACAGGGCACGTCTCTCCCTTCAACTTCTTCCAACAAAATCATCACCTGTAACGAACACGTAAACGGGGTGAGTGCATAGAAATACACCCCGTAGAGGCAAGTTCATAAATTAACATAAAACTTTAAATCAGATAATCAAATAACCACAACAAGTACAATGCACAGCACATAAATGACGTGGGCGCAGGTATATCCCGCCTTACCCCACCACCTTATCCTCCTGGTGATTATTTGATCAGGGGGACTTCACCAATCCTCCGTTTTCCTGTTAGGACTTAATCCCAACCTGTCTTCCCAAAGACCGTGCACATGAACACATATCTTAATCCCAACAAAAGATTTAACTCACAGCACGTAAACAAAGCACTTATAACGGACATGTATAACAATTAATAGCATGCTGATATCATCAACCATATTTCATGCTCAAAGTCTCAAATCGTAAATCGTATAACATTCTTTATCATATCATAACATATCGAAAACCCTAGCATGCGACTATACAAAATAAACGTAAAGTTAAACGTTAATTTAGAAATTACCCCCACCTCAGCCTGGGCGGTGCGATTAACATGTTCTTTTCCTTTTAGTTTTGAGATGGATTCAAAGCGTTTGGGCCTACAAACACACAACGTAAATTATTAGGTTACACTTATTAATTAAACGTTTATAATTAAATGCTCGGAAGAAACAACGAATTGAAAACAGAACAGAACTCGACCTGACTAGGTCTAGAAATATAGAGGATTCAAAAAGGAAGGTTTAGAGACGAGAACAGATTAAAACGGATAAGAAATGAAGCTAAACGAAGCAATTTAGGGTTTAGAGGGTTTGAGGGGTAAAACTGTAATTACAGATAAAGTTTGGGGTCGAAACGAAGTTTCAGGAATCTGGGAGGGGTCGAACTGCAATATCAGAAAGTATTGGGGTGAAAGTCCAAGTCTTGAGAAGTTTTAGGGTGGAAATATAATTTCCAAAACTTTGAGGATCAAAATGTAGAGAAAAGAAGCTAGAGGACCAAACTGAAAATAAGCAGAACTTTGAAAAATTGCAAGGAAGTCCCTGGAGAATATCCAATTCCCAAAACCCACCCCAACCCCCAAACCACCACTGCCCCCCGCCACCCCGCCATTGCTAGCTCCAGATTCCGGCGCCGGCGGCCCCTACCGCCGGCGAACTCCACCCTCGACCACCCCCTCCTCGCCGGCGCACCGAGTGTCGGCCTCCTTCGACTGCGGCGGTGCCGGAAAAGCCACCGCCAAACACCATTCCACCACCACCAAACACAACCACCTTGCACAAGCATAACACACCCACACCCATCACCTTTCCGGCAGCCAACGCCGCCGCGCCACGCACCCATCACCGGCGCTTCTTGCGCCGGCTGCTTACACCCACGGCGGCGCTGCATGCGCCGCCCCCCGACCAACCCAAACCCAGCAGCAGCGGCGACGGGAGAGAAGAGAGAGAGCAAGAAATCGAAGAGAGAGAGAAAGAGAGGTGAGGAGAGAGAAAACCCCAATTTCAGAAACTTTGACCGACCGTTGTCGGAGATCGGCCGGTCCGATCAACGATTCGAGCCCAGAATTGAGACGGGCTCGGCGAGAACTTCACTTTAGGCTCAAGAATCACCCCGATCGATGGCCGGATGGCCGAGAACGAAGAGAGAGAAAGTGGGGGTTTTTAGAGAGAGAAAGTCGTGTCTTCTCCGGCGAACGCGGCGGCGGATGACGATTCCGAGCCCGGGGTTGGAACGGGCTCGGCGAGGGCTTCAAGATGGTGTAGGTTTCGATACATATCGGTCGAAAAGAAAATCCGGCGACGGTGGTCGCCGGCGGTGGCGGCGTTCCGGCCGGCCGGCTGCCGGAAAGCTAGAGAGAAGGAGGAGAGTTGATGATATTCTTTACCTTAGGTTAAAATATTAATGTATGATTTTTACTTAGGATAAGATAGGATTATGTACCTTAGGTTAATTATATAATTAAACATATTATAATCTTAAACTTTATATTAAACTTTTTTATGATATTAATTAATTTGGGATATCAAACGAACTCCGATCTGATCCATTCTTTTTATGTTTTGTTCGATTTTTCATTCTCGTTCATCTCGTCCCACTTATGAATTATTTTATTGACTTTGTATTTTTACGAAATAAATCTCCCAAACGTTAAACTTAATTAAAGCATGCTTATAATTAATTTTTCTGAAACGCACGTAAAATAAATCAAATAATTAGGGGTTTAGATATTTAATTATCAAATTATGCATCGATAAATCCTAGTCGTCACATCCCTTACCCCTTAAAAGAATTTCATCCTCGAAATTCAGAAACGTACCTATGAACGGAAGATCTGGAAACTTTGACAAAATCTCGTCTTCATACTCCCATGTTGCTTCTTCCACTCCGTGGTGATTCCATTGGATCTTTACTAAAGCCATCTCCCGGTTTCTCAACGTACGAATCTTCCGATCTAGGATGGCCACTGGAACTTCTTCGTATGATAGATCATCTCTAACTTCAAGGTTGTTCTGGTCGACCACATGACTCGGATTGAAAACATACCTCCTCAACATCGATATATGAAATACGTCATGTACTCCTGCAAGATTAGGCGGCAGTGCTAAACGATAGACAACGTTTCCATCTCGCTCCAGAATCTCGAATGGTGCCACATATCTTGGTCTTAGTTTTCCTCTTTTCCCAAATCGGTATATTCCTTTTGTAGGGGATATCTTCAGAAAAACTTTTGTTCCCACTTCGAACTGTAACTCCATGCGTCTTTTATCTGCGTAAGCCTTCTGTCTGTCTTGAGCTGCTTTGATTCGTTCATGGATTTTTCTGATTACTTCGACTGTCTGCTCAACCAAATCAGTTCCCGGCACTTTCTTTTCACCGACTTCATCCCAGCACAATGGAGATCGACATTTTCTTCCGTATAATGCTTCGTATGGTGCCATCCCGATTGTTGATTTATAGCTATTGTTATATGAAAATTCCACTAAGCAAATGTGTTCTTCCTAGCTCTCGTGTAAGTCTATGGTGCAGGCTCTCAACATATCTTCTAGAATTTGAATCGTCCTCTCTATCTGTCCGTCTGTCTAAGGATGAAAAACAGTGCTAAAAGCTAGTCGAGTCCCTAGTTCCTCCTGAAGTCTTTGCCAAAATCTCGATGTGAATTGTGGATCTCTGTCGGAAACGATGGATACTGGCACTCCATGTAGTCTGACAATTTCCTCGAGGTAAATCCGAGCTAGCTTGTCCATTCCGTATGTCATTTTGACTGGCAAGAAATGAGCGGACTTAGTCAGCCTGTCCACAATCACCCAGACGACGTGGTTCCCGCGTTTAGATCTTGGTAATCCGACGACAAAATCCATGGCGACATGTTTCTATTTCCATTCGGGTATCTCCAATGGGGTCAGAAGTCCCGCTGGTCGTTGGTGTTCGGCCTTCACTTGTTGACATGTCAAACATTGTTTTACGAACATTCCGATACTAGACTTCATGTTATTCCACCAGAAGTTTTTTTTCAAGTCTTTGTACATCTTTGTGCCTCCAGGATGTGCTGATAGAGGCGAACAATGAGCTTCTTCTAAGATCTCTTTTTGTAATTCTTCGTCTTCTAGTACGCATAGTCTTCCTTTAAAAATCAAAGCTCCATCCGGTGCCAGGGTAAATCCTTCTTCTTTTCCAGTATCCGTACGAGTCTTCTTCTTCTTCAGGAACTCATCCTTTTCTTGAGCTTCGATTATACGTTCGCGAAGTTTGGGTTTCAGAAACAGCGTTGAGAGTGTGGCCTGGATGTTATCTGGTGGTGTGATTATTTCCAAGTTTAGCTTCGTCATGTCTTCGATTAGTGAGTCTTGAATTGTAATCATTCTTGCTATAGATCCATTTCCCTTTCTGCTGAGTACGTCGGCTACCACATTTGCTTTTCCCGGATGATACTGAATCGTACAATCGTAATCCTTGACCAGTTCTAACCACCTTCGTTGCCTCATATTAAGTTCTTTTTGTTCGAAGAAGTACTTCAAGCTTTTGTGATCGGTGTAGATATCGCAACGTCCGTCGTAGAGGTAATGTCTCCATATCTTGAGTGCATGGACGACTGCAGCTAACTCCAGATCGTGTGTCGGATAGTTCTGTTCGTGAGGTTTCAACTGTCTTAACGCGTAGACGCCACCACTTTTCCTTTCTGCATTAGAACACACCCTAAGCCTTGTTTAGAAGCATCGTTGTAAATCACGAAGTCCTTTGTTGCGTCTGGAATGGTCAGCACTGGTGCTTCCGTCAATCTTCGCTTCAATTCTTGGAAACTGCGTTCACATTGCTTTGTCCATTGGTACTTTATCCCCTTTCGAGTTAGACGAGTCATCGGATTAGCAATCTTCGAAAATCTCTCAATGAATCTACGGTAATATCCAGCTAACCCCAGAAAACTTCGTACTTCATTAACATTTGTCGGTGTTTTCCACTTGCTGACTGTCGTTACTTTTTCTGGATCTACTTCAATTCATTTAGAAGTTATGATATGTCCAAGGAATGCCACATTTTCCAACCAGAATTCGCATTTCTTGAATTTGGCGTAGAGTTTCTCCTGACGCAAGGTTTCCAATACGATCCTGAAATGCTGTTCATGTTGAAGTTTGTCGTGAGAATAAACCAGGATGTCGTCTATAAAGACTATGACAAAACGATCGAGATAAGGGTGAAAAACACGATTAATCAAATCCATGAAGATGACGGGTGCGTTGCTGAGTCCGAAAGGCATGACCACAAATTCATAGTGCCCGTATCTTGTTCTGAAAGTCGTCTTTGGTACATCTGTCTCCTTTACTTTGACTTGATGGTATCCCGATCTGAGGTCTATCTTTGAAAATACACTGGTACCCCTTAACTGATAAAAAAGATCTTCAATTCTGGGCAGAAGATACTTGTTCTTGATGGTACGCTTGTTAAGTTCCCGATAGTCAATACACATCCGAAAACTTCCATCTTTCTTTTTCACGAACAACACTGGAACTCCCCAAGGTAATACGCTCGGACGGATGAAACCCTTATCTAACAGCTCTTGGAGTTGGATCTTTAGTTCCTGTAGTTCCTTTGGTGCCATTCTGTATGGTGTCTTCGATACTGGTGTTGAACCTGGAATGAGGTCGATCTCGAAGACAATCTGACGTTCCGATGGAGGGCCTGGTAAGTCATCTGGAAATACATCAACGTACTCCCTCACGACAGGTACTTTCTCAATAGGGTTTGTCTCCCGTTCAGAACTCATAACGTTCACTATCCATGTCTTACAATCACCATTCTTGAGAATTTTGACCGCTTTCATTGCTGATATAACTCTTGGGTTGCTTTCGACTGGAGTCCCGGAAAATGTAAATTCTTCGCCGTCTGAGGTTCGTAGAATAATCTCCTTTGCATGACATCTAATTACCGCACGATTAGTCTTCAACCAATCCATTCCTAGGATGACATCAAAATCTCTCATATCCAGCGCATGTAGATTGGCAAGCAGTATTCTGTTTCCGAAAGCGATCTCCAGATCTTGGTATGAATGTTTCGTTTTTATCACTTTTCCAGAGGGAATGTTAACGTCTAGGGTTTCAGCGACTATCCTACCGTCCTCATGTTTTAACAGATCACAGAACTTGGTAGATATAAAGGAATGAGATGCTCCAATGTCGAATAAAATTAAAGCAGACACACCACACACTGACAACATACTTGTCATTGTTTCCGGTCCTTCAGCCGCCTCTGTTCTGGTAAGAGCGAAGACTCTTGCTAGTTCAGTTCCGGATCTGGGTCTTGGTGCAGCATTTGCTCCTTTTGGCTTCGACCAAGAGTTCGCTTTATAACCCGGTTCTCCACAGTTGAAGCAGTTTGGGCAAGAGACCGTAATATGGCCTGGTCTTCCACACCTGTAACAAGCCGGAGGCGTCCTCATGCAAGGCCCCACATGGATTCTTCCACAACTATGACAAGGGTTTCTTGAGTTAGGATTCTGAAAGAGAGGAGCGCTGTTGGGTGGTTGTGGTCGGTTCTGAGTGAAGCTCCGACTGGGACCCATCCACTTTCGTTTTCCGAGTCTCGCTTCTATCTTCTTGGGAGGCGCGGTGTCTAATCGTAGTCTTGAGGAAATCTCCTGATCTCGTTCTACAACCACTGAATATGACGGTATGCATTGTCCGGTAAGAATTGAACTGATCTCGGGACGGAGGCCCCTCTCGAACCGTCGAGCTTTCTTAACTTCCGAATCTACTAGGTGAGGTGCATACCTGCTCAACTGGTTAAAACTTCTTTCATATTCCCCTACCGATGAGGTCCCCTGTCGTAGATGCAAGAACTCAGTTTCCTTTCGGTCCCTGTATGACTGCGGTACAAAACTCTAAGTAACCCTTTCTTTAAAGTCTTCCCAAGTTAGCTCTTCTACTTGCTCTTGTGTCAGAGTCCTGGCGTGTGACTCCCACCAATGACCGGCTTCCTCTATCATCTGAAAGACTGCACAAGAAACTTTCTGATTTTCGGTGCACGATAAATGTCCAAACAGGCGATCCAACGCCCTCAGCCACTCCTCTACCTCGGCCGGACCTCCCTTGCCTGAGAAGGTCGGGGGGTTGAAACATCAAAATTGTTCCACTACTTGATTTGTATCATTCCTGCTCGATGTCGTTGGAGCCGGCTAAGTTGATTGAAAATGTTGAGCTAGGCCGTGTAATACTGACACTAGATCTTCCATAGTGTTGTTTGCATTAGCCGATGATGGGTCCGCCATTGATGCTGGATTCTTCCTTGGTCTTCCTCGGGGCATAAGTATCTAGTAAGAAACATGGTATAATCGTCATACACAAGGCACCAAGTAGAAATCTTCGAGGAATATGATAAATTCCATATGTTCATCGTAGAAAAGAAAAGATCTGAATACGTCATAAAGAAACGAAGAAACAGAAAATACGCGAGTCGTAGAAAAGAGATAAAGATATACATAACATCACAAAAGATAGATAGGAGAGTAGCTCGGAACCATACACCAGAATCCAAAATAAAAAGTGTCAAGCACAAACATACATCTGAACAAAAGTAAATATGGTCTCATCGGTCTCGAACAGAAAAGATAGAAAGGAAAGAAAACTAAAAGCATCTACACGACAATCGCTGCAGCTCCGGCAGCTGGGGACGGTGGAGGTGGTCCCCTAAAACGACGATGTGGAGGGCTGGACACCTCCTCTGGATCTTCTTCAGGCTCTTCTTCTTTATCACTGCCTGGAGGATCGAAGGGTCCGGGTGGAGGCATCGTCGGCTGTCCCTCGCGTATCCATATTTCCAGGAGTATACCAATAAAACGAGAAAATGAGATAATCGGCTTCATTCTGGTGTACACTGTGGGCGACTTCGGTCCATCGTCCTGGTAGCATGTTGACCACGTGTTCGCTGGCATTTGTCTCAGAGATCCCTCTGCGGGTTCTCCTCCAGAGAGTAAGTAAACGCGTTAAGAACATACCTACCGACTCTCCAGGCTCCATCCTAGCTCCGTAGAATGCCATCCAAACTTGAGCTGGTATTACTTGTCCACCTGTGCTTTTTAGAGCTGTGAGTTTCATCCTTGCCATCTGTGTCGTCATAACATAACTACTCGACTATACGCAACTAACTTAAAAGGAAAACATAAAACAGAAACTACAGAAAATCCCAACTATCACATAAACATAAACGTAAACATCAACATAATATAAATAAACAATACTCAGAACATCAAACTCAGGGTGGAGAAGTCGTACGGAGAGAGATGTGCTTGTCCCTGTTTTCAAAACATGCGGAAGAATAAAATAAAAAGAAGCGAACAGGGTCCTAAAGGGCAGGACCTTGCTCTGATACCATAACTGTCACGCCCCAAAACTTAACCATATTTTATTACAAAAGATTAATAAATTTAGGAAAAACATTTTTAAATTTATCAGAGTGTCCCCGACAGGCGTGCAGGAAAAAAGAAAGAAAGAAAAGAGAAACGAAGATGATATATATATATATATCGAACTTTGAAAGTTAACGATTTACAGCAGCGGAGCTTAGAATACGTGTTTAAACCCAACAGAAAATGTAAATGTACGTTGTTTCGAAACAGTTTAACAAAATATCAAAATTAACAAAAGAAATCTTTAACAGACAGGGCACGTCTCTCCCTTCAACTTCTTCCAACAAAATCATCACCTGTAACGAACACGTAAACGGGGTGAGTGCATAGAAATACACCCCGTGGAGGCAAGTTCATAAATTAACATAAAACTTTAAATCAGATAATCAAATAACCACAACAAGTACAATGCACAGCACATAAATGACGTGGGCGCAGGTATATCCCGCCTTACCCCACCACCTTATCCTCCTGGTGATTATTTGATCAGGGGGACTTCACCAATCCTCTGTTTTCCTGTTAGGACTTAATCCCAACCTGTCTTCCCAAAGACCGTGCACATGAACACATATCTTAATCCCAACAAAAGATTTAACTCACAGCACGTAGACAAAGCACTTATAACGGACATGTATAACAATTAATAGCATGCTGATATCATCAACCATATTTCATGCTCAAAGTCTCAAATCGTAAATCGTATAACATTCTTTATCATATCATAACATATCAAAAACCCTAGCATGCGACTATACAAAATAAACGTAAAGTTAAACGTTAATTTAGAAATTATCCCCACCTCAGCCTGAGCGGTGCGATTAACACATTCTTTTTCTTTTAGTTTTGAGATGGATTCGAAGTGTTTGGGCCTACAAACACACAACATAAATTATTAGGTTACACTTATTAATTAAGCGTTTATAATTAAATGCTCGGAAAAAACAACGAATTGAAAACAGAACAGAACTCGACCCGACTAGGTCTAGAAATATAGAGGATTCAAAAAGGAAGGTTTAGAGACGAGAATAGATTAAAACGGATAAGAAACGAAGCTAAACGAAGCAATTTAGGGTTTGAAGGGTTTGAGGGGTAAAACTGTAATTACAGATAAAGTTTGGGGTCGAAACGAAGTTTCAGGAATCTGGGAGGGGTCAAACTGCAATATCAGAAAGTATTGGGGTGAAAGTCCAAGTCTTGACAAGTTTTGGGTTAAAAATATAATTTCCAAAACTTTGAGGACCAAAATGTAGAGAAAAGAAGCTAGAGGACCAAACTGAAAATAAGCAGAACTTTGAAAAATTGCAAGGAAGTCCCTGGAGAATATCCAATTCCCAAAACCCACCATAACCCCCAAACCACCACTGCCCCCGCCCCCCCCGCCACTGCCAGCTCTAGATTCCGGCACCGGCGGCCCCTGTCGCCGGCGAACTCCACCCTCGACCACCCCCTCCTCGCTGGCGCACCGAGCGCCGGCCTTCTTCGACTGCGGCGGCGCCGGAAAAGCCGCCGTCAAACACCATTCCACCACCACCAAACACAACCACCTTGCACAAGCATAACACACCCACACCCATCACCCTTCCGGCGGCCAACACCGCCGCGCCACACACCCATCACCGGCGCTTCTTGCACCGGCTGCTCACACCCACGGCGGCGCTGCATGCGCCACCCCCCGACCAACCCAAACCCAGCAGCAGCGGCGACGGGAGAGACGAGAGAAAGCAAGAAATCGAAGAGAGAGAAAGAGAGGTGAGGAGAGAGAAAACCCCAATTTCAGAAACTTTAACCGGCCGTTGTCGGAGATCGGCCGGTCTGATCAACGATCCGAGCCCAGAATTGAGACGGGCTCGGCGAGAACTTCACTTTAGGCTCAAGAATCACCCAGATCGGTGGCCGGATGGCCGAGAACGTAGAGAGAGAAAGTGGGGGTTTTTAGAGAGAGAAAACCGTGTCTTCTCCGGCGAATTGCCGGCGAATGCGGCGGCGGATGACGATTCCGAGCCCGGGGTTGGAACGGGCTCGGTGAGGGCTTCAAGATGGTGTAGGTTTCGATACATATCGGTCGGAAAGAAAATCCGGCGACGGTGGTCGCCGGCGGCGGCGGCGGCGTTCTGGCCGGTCGGCCGCCGAAAAGCTAGAGAGAAGGAGGAGAGTTGATGATATTCTTTACCTTAGGTTAAAATATTACTGTATGATTTTTACTTAGGATAAGATAGGATTATATACCTTAGGTTAATTATATAATTAAACATATTATAATCTTAAACTTTATATTAAACTTTCTTATGATATTAATTAATTTGGGATATCAAACGAACTCCGATTTGATCCATTCTTTTTGCGTTTTGTTCAATTTTTCATTCTCGTTCATCTAGTCCCACTTATGAATTATTTTATTGACTTTGAATTTTTACGAAATAAATCTCTCAAACGTTAAACTTAATTAAAGCATGCTTATAATTAATTTTTCTGAAACGCACGTAAAATAAATCAAATAATTAGGGGTTTAGATATTTAATTATCAAATTATGCATCGATAAATCCTAGTCGTCACAACACCATAGTTGGTGTGCGCCGCACACAAACCTGATTATATATAGTGAAGGTATCTTAGATCCTGATTATATCAGGATGGGGGCACTGATCTTAGATCCGTGCCCCCGGGGCATATAAGTGTCACCCAAAACATAATTATTAATCCTATACTATAACCTATTAATACACAAATTTCAATATACATCTAAATTTTTAGGGTGGGACTATTCACACCCTAAGAATTTCTAAATATACCCCAATATTTAAAATATTCCAACTATACCCTTAAATCTACTTTTCCAATTATATGGGTTTCGCTACATCCAAGCTCTTTTTGCTTATTCCAATCTATGTTCATTTTCACATTTTTATTTATTCTTCCATTTCAAATATTGATTGGATCCGAATCCTTAAAGAGGAATTTTTTTTGTTGAAATAAGTATATAGGCTGAAATACTTTTCTCGTGCCAATACTGTCTAAAAAACAGTGGTCTGGAATGTGTAACAATGTCACGTACAAATTCCTTCTGAAAATTGGATTAAAACTGATTAAAATTGATCACCCCAAAATGGTATTAGAGCCTAGGTTTATTAAGAACTTATATGGTATATTTATTATTGTTATGTAATTAACTTTTGATGAGGAGAATTTCTTGCGAAAATATGGATTTGGACAATTGTCCAAGATGTATACTATATAGGAGATATCGTCAAATTTTGGCGATGTATGAACAAGAACACCGAGACCAGGTAACATATTGGCAAAACCAATATGTTGATCAAGAAGAAGCAGGTGCCGATTGGGAAACCTTAAGGCAATGCAAAAAAGGAGAGGAGTATTACATGGGTTTCCTTTGGGTTAACCAATGTTTATATCTTGAACTGATAAACCTTCAGGAGATCGTTCATCAAAATCATTGATGATAGAAGGAGAACCTGAATAGAGCGAGATACTTCCAGATACATCTAAGTTCTCTATAGATCTTAGAGAAATCCAGAAGACGGTGTAGAATTATGGCAACCGCCATAATCATTTACCAACACAAGTCCATCAGATCCAAAACTAGATAGAGACGATGGTGAAATATCAGAAGAAAACTCTTGAGATCCTTCATGATATTCAAAGAAGAGTCAAGAATCTGGAGGACAGGCTAAGTCTTGCTGGAGGAAGGAAACGTATAGATTTCGGAACAGTTCCCTATTTACATAAAAAAAGGAAACCAACTGAGGTCATACGACCAATGACCCGAGATGAAAAGCTTATTGCTATCATCAAAGGAAAATCCATCATAAATTAAAGTGATGGATAAGATGAATCTTGAAGATCTACAAGAACTTATCGAGTTCGTTGCAGGATTAGGTATTGTGGAACTAAAGATGCAAACAGGAGATGGTTTAGCTTTGGTTACACGTGACTAACACCAAAGACCACCTCCACAACCACCAATAGATCCCAACATTGTAGAAAGCTCAGGTTCACATCATGTGGATGAACCAATGCCGTAAGCTGAAGATTTTACTACAAGAGAAGATCCTATTATTTCGGGAACTCGACAACATTCCAAAAGGTCGGATCTACTCAATACGCCTTATGGAAAGTCACAGCTTAATCCGATACATCCATATGGATTAATGCTAAATCTAGATATTCTAGATTTCAAAAATCGAGAAGTTCTTATTGATGATTGGGCATCGTCGATGAGGATTGCAGCAGGAACTCTTGATCTTACAAAGGAAGGATTCATTTTACTTCTTGAAATGAGTCTTGAAGAATCTGCAAAGAGAGCGTGGGATATGACGGCACCAGAGATGAAGGATAACGTCACAGCTGGTGAGCAATGAGTCAATGAAAGGAATTATCGATAATATGACCAAATTATTCAAAATCCATTTTATCGGCATAGGCTATTTTGAAGGAATAGAAGAAGAAAAAACAAAAAGATACAAACAAGCCCTCTATTGCCTCGAGTTACAGGATATTTGTCATATTGACGAATATATCAAGTTATTCACCGAGTACCGATAGAAGTCCAAGGTGCATGACAAAGAAGCTTTGCAACTTTTCTTTGCAAAGATACCAAGTCTCTGGAGAGAAATGCTCATCAGGGAATACAAGAGTGCAGACAATTTGGATTCAGTGGCTAGAAGAATGTCTTTCTTAAAAGTCAAGCTATCTGAATGGTGCCACCAAGCAGCACTCTACAAGAACTACAAGAGACTCAGATGAATCAATAAAATGGTTCCCTTATGTTGCGAAGATAATGACATCCCAACAGTTGTGGGAGGTCAACCATGGAGGCATAAAAGGAGGAAACAAAGAAGTCATCCTTATAGCCATGGAAGCAACAACAACAGAAGAAGTCATAGGTCTTTATGGAGACCTAGAAGGATATGGTCTAAACAAAAAGCCCGAAGCTACAAGTCAGGGCAAAGACCAGCACCTAGCAGGAGTAGAGCCTCTTCATCAGGCTCAAACCAAAGAGGTACCAGTAAAACTATGGGAAGAAGAACTTTCAGGCGGGCTCACACTAGAGCTAATGAAAGTTTCAAAGACTGTAATTGCTGGACTTGCGGAGCAAAAGGGCATATCTCAACGGATTGCCCTGACAACCAAAAGAGAGGTCTTAGATAGTTCGAAGCAACACCAGAGTTCGAAGAAGTTGTCTATTACCAAGATCTATACATGTGTATCAATTTGAGGATTTACCCTCAGACGAAAGCATCTATGAAGAAGAGATCTATTCGGATGATGGAAGTGAATCCACATCAGAATCGGAGTGAAGAAGAAATTCTTCAAACAATGAGAGAGGATATGTCAGGATTCCTCTCTTACATAATAGTTTCTCATAAAACTCTAATGAGAATTATGAAGAAAGATCCAAAACTTCAGATTTATGATGGTTTTACCATCGGGGCTATGGAAAAGGCCTTGGATAAGTGTGGATTTCGTAATAGAAAACACCAAATTATCCATAGGGTTACTACGGGAGAATTTGCCATTCCGATGGAGTTCACTAGTAACCTAATCGAGATGCAGTTGATCCCTTACCTAGAAGTTCAGGAGATCAGAAGCAAGGTGAAAAGAGATGTTGTAAATACACTCTCATGGATTCACATTGGAGCCATTCGAGTTGTTATTAAAGCAACATTCAAAGAAGGAATTGATTCGCTACTCAATCTGGCCTTATTTGACAAACGAATCTCCAATCTCAAGGATTCATGCCTTGGAGCGATCACAGGAAACTTGTATGCAGGGAAATTGGCATTCAATGTCTATTCTCGTATTGCATACAATCTGGGAGATCGAGACTTTAATAGTCTTAACCCTTTATCAAGATTTCAAAAGATATGATTTGATGAAAAAAGGGAATAAACCTTACTCGATCACTTACAAGATTTCCTATGCTCTTCCGAATACACATCATTCTGATGTATTTTTTAGAAAGGAATTTATCGAAGTCCCAAAAATCTTTAAGGATTTTACCAGGGTGGTTCTACCAGAGATTATCGCGTCTCTAACTATAAAGGAGATCGATATGAGAATTCAAGATCAACATGTCTTCAATAAAAATCAAAGCCTTAGAATAGAGACAATGAGGATGTCTTTCCAACAAGATAGATTGATGAACAGCAGTCGTTGGGAAGAAAGAAGACCTAGTACAGTTCAGCGAATCCCAGGTGTTTTCAAAACACGAGAGAAGTTGAAATGTCCAGAAAGCTGGAGAGAAGTTGAAGTAATATTCGACATCACCCAAACGGAAAATATTTTTCCTTGTGATGTTTTATATTATCTACAACAACCAATAGTCGGAAGATATCAAGGAAGCCTAAAGATGAGTGAAATTATTCTGACTATCTCGGGAATTGCAAGAGAGATCCCAGAAAAATTAATACTGGGTATCAACTTTCTTGAGGATCATAAACCTTGGGAAAGATTACAAGAGGGAATGAAGTTTATAGTGGCTGATAAAAGATACAGAATCAGATGACCACTAGTTCATTCTCCATATACATCTCTATCGGGATGATATATGCTGAATACAAGGATGAGTATTTCGCAGCCTATGTTGATTTAGGAGCGGAGATTTGTACTGTAAAGCAGGAGGTTTTTCCCAAAGAAATGGGAGAAGATCTACCAATCATTGTAGGACGAGATTTCTCCAAAAGGATTCTTATCATTCACAGAGGAATCAAACAAGCAGAAATTATGATCGGAGGCGCAGGAGATACCCCATGGTATAAAGTGAAGACGCCACCAATCTATTTGCATGATACAGGAGCAGATGTTTTGGTAGGAAATAATTTCCTACAAACATTCAAGCGATTTACACAGGAAAATGAGACAAGAAGGCTTATTTTCACAATGTTATGTGATCATAAGATTATTGTCCAGAGACTGTGGGAAGCATTTTATAGAAAAATATTTTTTCCTTTTCACAGCAAGCGTGGTGATGAAGCCAAACTTTGACATCCAAAGATGGCGGATAAAAGAAGATTTGGTGATGCCTTATTATCCTTTCGACAATTTGGTTCGAAACAAAAAGATACCAAGAGATGAGATAATACTCTGTATTCATTCAGAATACAAGAAGAAGAACGAGTTTCCCCAGAGGCTATTTCAAAATTGCGAAAAGTCCTATTGGAGAATCCACAGAGTGATGTTACCATTGAAGAACAGATATCACTCGACGATTTCAAGAAAATGATCCAAATGAATTATAATGAAGATCCTTTGGAATGGTGGGATAGGAACGAGCTCAAAACATCTTTGAAGGTTAAAATCGAAAAGGAACATGAGTTCGTAAGACTCAAGCCAATCCTTATGAATTAGAAAGATCGTGAGGATATGTAAAAGATACTTAAGGAACATTTGGACCTTAAGTTGATCTCACCAGGAGTTTCTCCATACAGTAGCCCAGGTTTCCTAGTAAGGAATCATGGAGAAATAAAAAGAGGTAAACCCAAACTTGTTATTAATTATAAAGGGATTAATAATATTCTGGAGTTTGATGGATATTATATCCCGAGTAGAGAACACTTGGTTAACTGTATCAAATGTGTCAAGATATTCTCGAAGTTCTATTGCAAGTCTGGATTCTACCAGATCAAGATGGAGGAAGAAAGTAAGAAATTCACAGCTTTCTCCACACCACAAAGACACTATATCTAGAACGTGATGCCTATGGGATTGGCAAATGCACCCCAGATATATCAAAGAATGATGGATAATATGTTCAAAGATTATTTCAACTTCATGTTCGTATACATCGATGATATTCTCATCGCATCGAAGAATATAAAGGAACATCTCAAACATTTGAAGATATTTTCAGATGTTTGCCATAAAGAAGGATTAGTGCTTTCTGAAAAGAATGCAGTAATAGCTACGAGACAGATCGAATTTCTCGGAATTGAAATCGATGAATCTGGAATCATTCTACATAGTCATATTGTAGAAAAGATACAAGGATTTCCAGATGATCTCAAGGACAAGAAACAACTTCAAAGTTTTCTCGGAGTTGTTAATTTTGCTGGAATGTTCATAAACAATCTAGCATCTCATAGGAAGATGTTCAGCCAATTACTAAAAAACGATGTTGTTTTCAAATGGGAAGATGAACATAGAGAAGGTATAAAGCAACTTAAGGAAGTCTGCAAAAAGCTTCCAAAGCTTGCTATACCTCAAGACGAGGATGAACTGGTTCTATATACAAATGCCAGTGATTATTGGTGGGCAGCTGTCTTTATGAAAGCTACACCAAACGAAAAAGTGGCATGTAGATATTGTAGCGGTCTGTTTACAGATGGAGAAGCAAATCGATGGCATATCAACGAGAAAGAATTCTTCACAGTCAGAAAGGCTTTTAAAAAATGGTTTCTATTTCTTCTGGCTAAGAAGTTTACTTTGAAAATTGACAATTCTAGTGTCAAGGCTTTTCTGAAAAATAAAATAGAATCAAAACCAGAAAAGGCTAGATTACTTAGATGGCAAGCTGAATGCCAATATTATGATTATGATATTGTCATTGTGAAATCTCATGAAAATGTTATTGTAGATTTCTTAACACGAGATGGAAGGGCACGTTGCTGACGAAGTCCTTAAACGAGTAAGACATCTTAGGAAAAACCTGGAGAGTCTTGAACGAGAGTTTGAGACGTTATGTCTTAATGCCGAAGTCGCTGGATGACTCCAACGAGAAGATCAAAAATCTGTTTCTGGTTTGATACGAGTGTACCAATACGCTCAGGAACATTTGTTCCAAGCGTTGCATAAGCCTATCCTCCAAGCTGCATCTCCCACGGTGCAAAAAGGAGCGATTAGAGATCGGGACTCTAACCCGAAGGCTATGGATTCAAATACCATGCCTACGAGTGTTACAGGTGATACATTCCTTGAGGATGTACAACCTGCAATGACTGTTGAAGCTCCGGTTTTGCAACCCGAGTCTTCAAGTCAACCCAGCACCTCTGAAGTAAAAGAGGGAAAATTGAACCTGATGCCACAGACAGGCCAAAATAAGGTTCAAACTAACGAGATTAAAATTTCTCCTATGTAGGTATATCAACGACAATGGAAGAAGTTGGTAACTAGAAAGGAAATCAACCCAGAAAGAATGGTGGTTGATATCTCTGGAAAGTACCCGAGAGTTTGGATGAGAAATGGGAGTTATCCAAATGAAGTTCAAGAGTGGTATAATTTTGGAGCTTTAGCTTCGATTCATACTACATCACCTGGGTTCCCAGAAATTTCAAAGTTACCGAAATTAATTGGGGAAGCAGTCCACGAGACTTGGGCAAATAATCCACATTTGTCCAGATACGATATTTTGGAGTTATACTTTATTAGTGCAGCTCCAGAACCAGCCAAGAAAGGTTTCAATGAAGCTTTTCATTTCATTAAGCTGAGGAGGCCGGATGGAAATGCCTTAAAAAATATAAATACAGCTTCACCGAAAGAAATCTCAATACTAGTAGGAGCATTTTCAGAAGATGAAGCTTCTACAAGGCGAGCATGGGGACTTTGGGTTTGTCGAACTGAAATGGACAAAGTCAAATACCCTTTCAAGTTTTTCCAGAATTCAGTGAATGGATCCTTCTTACTGAATTCAATGACTGGATCAACGACAGGATTTGTAGAGGGGCTCTTCGAAATAAAAAGAAGAACTCTCTGGGAAAGCAAGATTCCGACAAGCAAAGAAACTTATCGGAAGTTCTGCAATATGACGCATGTGGGAAGATGGATTGATCGAATCTGTCAAACATGCCTGGATCAGAAGGAGCCTGAGTTTGGGAAAGGATTTTGACCCAAACCCGACCGACAAACATATGGGTCTAACAAGGATAAGGGCCCAGCACAAAAGAGACGTTATCCCCGGGGACCACGACAACCAAACTTTTAGAGATTCCCCCGACAAAATAAAATGGGATAGGTCACGAGAAAGTGACTCTCCAACCAACATCACATGGTAGGCTGAGTCAAAAGTAAATGATTCCCCGACAGACCTCACATGGGCTGAGTCACGGGGCATTAAGAGAAAGAGCACCAACCAAGCTGAAAGGGACTCCCCAACTACTGTCACATGGGAGCACTAATGTAGTAGGCCAGCTGGTGTTCAAACAAGATTTGGAATCCGCACTTCAAGTCTGGATTCATGCCTATATATAGCAGGAGTTGAAGGAAGTTGAGGACATCGACCATTCTCCTTAGTTTTCTTACAATAAAATCTTTGTAATATTTTGAGTGTTCTTAGTTTATGTGTGTACGAGTGCAGACCTCTCCTGATATGAGAGGCTAAACAAGTATTCTCCTCCCAAAAGGAGATTACATATGTATTAAATATTTAGTCTAAGTTCTTAATAAAAGAAAGGTTTTTGCTTTCAATGTGTTCTTAGTATAGTTGATTCATCCCTTAGAAGGAATACTTTATACACCTGGTATAGGAAACGAACCAAAGTTGTGTTGTTCAGTTACTGAAGGAGCTGGATAACTTGCAGATCATCTTCCCTGAGGGTTGAAGTTGAACAGTGAGAAGCTGTTCGTAAAACGGTCTGGGGGCAGTGATTTTCCGGCTGGTGGCTTTGCAAACCATCTCACCCGGTGCTGTTGCGGTTAAATAAATGTATGAATTCTAAGGGATAGATTAATTGTACGGAAACATGTTGGGCCTGATTTTGATCAGTTTACATTTTACCGGATATAATTAATATTTGGAGTGGAAGAATGAATTTAAGGGAATAATTTGAAATCTTTGGAATTTTGGAAAAGGACAAAATAAGATATGATGGATGGTGAAGGGTATGTATGACATTTAAATGGGTTTTGGGGTATGCTTGGAAAAGCATGGGTTGTGAATAGTCCCACCCAAATTTTTATTAATACAATCATCTAATCATTACCATTACATCAACTAACAATATAATATTACACAATAATAATTTTCTAGCATTGATTTGACATCTTTTCCAGCATTGATTTGTCATCTACAGTACTAATCTCATCCTATAAAATCTCTAAACAAACACAAATTTTAACTATTAACCTTTATTTTAAAAACTCAGGATTTCAAAGTCGGATCTCCCCAATTCTACATAAATCCAAAACAAACATACCCTAAGTTACAACGGTTGACATTACCCCATAATATACGAGGTAATTTAACGAACTATGGTTATGAAAATTAAAAAGACGTTAATTTATGATGAAATCACAACATTTTTAGCAATTTTAACAATATTTTTCAATTGTAGCAAAAATAGTTCGACCTTTTATATATCGCAAAAACTCATGTGAGACTGTCTCACGGATCCCCTTCCATGAGAGGGATCTATTTGACCCACTATCTGATCCAAACCCAACTCAACTCACAACAAAAAATGAAAAAAACTTACCTGGGGCGTCATGTGACCCGGCCAATACAGTGTGCGCCACCCGGTTCGAGTCACACGGTGCCCGGTCGGGTGGCACGACACCTGACCAGGTGGCATATCTTACCTCTTCTCGTGCGCACCCGGGTCTTAGGAAACCCAGCCGGGTGGCGCGCTGTGTCCCTTCCAGTGGGATCGACCCTGTTCGGGTCACACGGCGCCCGACCGGGTTGCTCAATTTT